>JANIIF010000003.1:1200000-1800000 GCA_024604135.1 Cladosporium velox | reverse complement strand
GCCTCGATCAGCTCTTTGGGCTGTTTCGTAAAGTCCAGAGCGATGAACTTGATCCGTGGGTCTTGAACCAGCGTCTTGAACGGGGATCGAGAGGTCACTATGATATCGCTCCACTCCTCTTTCGAAGTGTTGTTGACGAGGTGTTCGATTATCGCAGAGCCGGTGATACCGTTTCCTCCGGTGATGAATGCAACTTTGGGAGCCATGATCGTGGGTGAGTGCAATGTATGGGAAATTTGCTTGCAGTATAGAACGATGAGTACCAGTGTATGGTATTCTGTTCGAACGTACCGAAGATAATACTAGCTAAGTACTCCACCAACTTGCTATTGCTCAGCGGTATTGTCAGCTGTACCGGCTTTGCGGAGAGAGTTGCGGAGAACGTTTGCGGAGTGGTGCAAGTGGTGGTGTTGTGGCGTGCGGTTAATGTGGCATTGTACCATATTTTGGTAGAAGGTTAATCGACAGGGGTAGACGGCACGTGTGCAGATACTGGACGTATTAGGAATCGTTGGTACTCTCGGGGTACGGCAGTAGCAGCGGGCGCAGTCGTGTCGTCTATGTCACATAGAAAGTCATATGTTGCTGATACACTTAAAAATTTGTGTACCATCGAACAGACAGATATCGCCACCAAGACACTCCCCAGGCTTGACTTGTGCACGTCTAGTTGTCAGATCGATTTTATCGACCATGAAGGATCAGACAGTTTTCCAACACGAAGCACCATTTTCTGTTCGCGTAAATGGAAGTACAGTAACCTCATGCATGCATATTTAAGATCCATGAGAGTGGCTGAACCAAGACAGACGACATTGCCACAGACTTACCACTTTCGGTTCATGTCGGTCACATCAATTCGTGACTGCGCCAAAGATCCTGTGAAATGAAGCTACGTGTGAAAACTATATTTACAAAGATGTCCTGTGGGGCTATGCTACTGGCATTGACAGCACATCGGCCAATGCTCTTTCAAGCAACGATAAAGCATCAGATGATGCCGTTGCGTATCTCCAAGCAACAAAGTGATCTGGACGGACCAAGAGCACTCCTTCTTCGTCAACTCCGCGTACCCTTTGCCAGTCTCTGTAGCAATCCATAAAATCGCAGTGGAAGCCAATACTCCAAGCAGCAATTTCGGGGCGGCCATCTCGTCCACTCAGCCTCTTCGCAGCTTCTAGCCAACACTGCCCTCCAACGCCGGTGAGAAGTGCAAAGCGTCCATGTCCAACTAGATCTAGAGTCGAGACTCTTGGCGAATGGCCACCTGCTGCAAGCCAAACGTGCGGAAGGTGGTAGCCCGGATATGTTGATATGGCTACCTGCTTTAGTAGGTTGATGCCGTCGTTGCTGGGTGCTATGTCGTTTTCTGCTACCGCAGTAGCAGGCGAACCAACATAGATTTGATTCATCTGGATGCCGAGAGCTTGAAGTTCGGCGTCGGTTGCTTCCAGAGCATCGTTCAGACGTTGTCGAGCTGCCTTCCCTTCAGAGTCGGCGCGGTTCAAGACTTGCATAGCTTCCCGCCGAGTCTCTGATGTTAGTCCCAGTATTGACCACAAGGTGCGATGGGCTTCCATGCCCGTATTTGCACGGCGTACAATGCCATCTCCGACAGGTTTCCTCTCTACTGTAAGGCTGTCCAATAACGCTGAGCCGGCAAGCCCTTTCACAACGTAGGCTAGTTTCCAAGCTAGGTTGAAGGCATCGGACATGCATGTATTGGATCCTAATCCATTGATCGGTGGGTGCCTGCTCAGCAGAGTAATATGTCAGCGAACAAGCTACCATGTACGGCAGGGATTGCGCTTACCTGTGGGTAGAATCTCCGATACACAGCACTCGACCACGTTGCCACGATTCGGCGACCTGGTCGTTGATGTTCCACCGGAAAGTCGACAAAACTTTGATTTGTACGTTGGGATCGCCAATCATTTGATGCAAACGAGCGATGATCTGCTCTTCTGTAGGATCGACAACAGCGCCATCCTTTTGCGCTGGATGCATCGAGACAACCCACTCGTCTGACGAACGGTTATCAACTGAGTGGTGGCAACAGATATATCTTACTTACTCCAAGGGCGCACCATGCGAAAATTGCCAACCGCAGACCATTGTGGTGCTTCCGTGTTCAGGATCCAATTGAGGCTGCCCGGTCTGTGTTTCATGTATTTGGACAGATCTGCCTGAATATGGACATTGAATGCGGAGTTGATCGTTCTTCCGATGATGGGGATTCCCAGAGCCTCAATCACCGGGCTCCGGGCGCCGTCGGCTCCAACAAGGTAGTTGCAAAGCACTTTGTACTCGCGGCTTGTCTTCCGCTCTCTGATGGTGACTTCCACACGATCGCCGTGGTCGATGTGGCTGACGTATTCGTGACCAAACCGAACTTGTGCACCAATTTTGACAGCCTCATCGACGAGTATCGGTTCCAAGAAGCTCTGGGGTAGGTCGGACATCTGACAAGGGCTTGCATCCTCATAACGACCCATCTCTGACGGTTTGTTGCCCCAAGCGTACATGCGACCATACTCTTCTCCGGAAAGAGTGTTTGACCACGATGTGTGTTGCATGTCGTGAGATGAACTTGCTGCCTCTTTGGCGCGCTGCTCAACCCCAGCGTCACGGAGCACTTCCATGGCCCGCTGATTGAAGATGTGAGCCCGTGGAGTGTTTGCTGTTCCGCGGTGTCGCGAGATAAAAATTGATTTGATGCCCAGCTTGCCGAGATGGAGTGCTAAAGTCGCTCCAGCAGGCCCGGTGCCAACGATGAGCACAGGAGTCTGATCCATGGTGATTGTTGTCTGGCGTTACTATGCTTCGATGAAGATAGTTGGTGACCTGACCGAATTGTCTTGACAGTGATATATAGTTTAGCGACAATCACCCTCAACAGTATTCTTGAAGACGCTGCTCAGAGATATGTCGTTTACTGCATCGACGCTTGCCTCAAGTATTCTGCACTTCCTGACAACCGCCTTTGACATTCTCATTCTTTTGTTCCGATCGAGGATCAACCGTGCAATGTGGGTGTCCAATAAGCTTCACCACCATTTTGTCGTAGTCAACCGGCGAGTCTGAGTCGGAATGGAATTGATACCACATGTTCCGGGCCGTTGGTCCAGGAACAGTACACCGACGACGATCCCATCCCACAATCTATCTCCGTAAGACCCGAAACTCTGTGCTTTTGTGGAGTATGGAGTGCATGATATACATGCGGGGAAAAGAGCAAACTGCAATGCCACAATAACCCTATCGTGAACCGACATGATGACACGCTTAGCTCAGAACTTGGCGAGACAAGTTATGTTAATACGTTAAGCCCAACAAGGGCACAATAGGATCCAGTCGGCACTGCAACGACATTGGTCCATTCAGAGACTTTATTCGAGACAAACGACCAAAGATGATTGAACTTCTGCTGAGCCAAGAGCTAAATGTACTGCGGTTGCTCGCAATCGTAGTCGGATTGTGGATCTCGTATACTGTAGGACTTCCTTCATCGACATCGAAAATATTGATAAGAGACTGACCAAACGGTGAAGGTCTTCTACGCCTTTCTCTTTTCGCCAGTACGACACATTCCCGGCCCATGGTGGGCGAGACTGTCAAATCTACCACTCTTGCGGGCAACCTACGAGAGAAGGCGTAGCAAATATGCCAGTGATTTGCTCGCTCAGTACGGACCTGTCGTCGTGATCGCGCCTGATCAGGTCCACACCAATGACGCCGTGGCCATGCAAGCGATCTATAGCCGCAAGTCATTGAAGACACCATTCTATGCTGGTATGGGCTCGTGGAAAGGTGTTACGTCGACCCTGGGTTTTGTGACGTACAAGGATGCCGCACCAACGAGGAACAATCTCATCCAGATATTCCAAAACCGAAACCTGGCTACGCTGGTCGAGAACATCTCTTCTCATATCATGGAGTTCTGCCAGGTATTAGACGAGAAAATGAAGATGGGAGAAGACGTCGATGGTGTTATTCTGTTCCGGCTCCTGGCCCTGGATATCGTCACGGATGTTCTGTGGGGAGAGAAAAAGACGCTTCTTTCGAAAGGATCTGACGGCGCCACGAACCAGGAGACATCTGCTTTCCTGAAACGCTTCCACGCTTTCAGCACCTACAATGCCATGAAGAGCTTCATTCCTGGGTTTGATCTCTACACAAGATATCTGGGCACCGAAAAGTGGCGAGCGTTGCGCCAAGATTGCAGCGATATGGATGTCACAGCTAAAGAAGCCTTGGAGCGGTGGAAGTCGGACAGCGAGCACCGAGACCGAGATGTGCTGAGCATGATGATCTCGATGGATCAGGCGGTCGATGAACGGAAGCGAATCCCGAAGGAACACATACCAGCTTACATGGTGGAGATGCTGGCCGCAGGAAGCTCCACCACGTCGCACACAGCAACGTTCACTTGCTTTGAACTGGCAAATCATCCTGAGATTCAGTCGAAGCTACATCGTGAGCTGGTTGACAAGTTCCCGGATGAAGCCAACATTGATCAGAAGGAGATGATGGACCTGCCTTATCTCGATGCGGTTCTACGCGAGACTATGCGTCTCATGCCAATGATTCCCGGTAAGTGGCAGTCTTAGAGTGATGCAGTTGCTTATCACTGACGATGCGGTGTACACAGGGCCTCTGGAGCGATATCTTGCCGAGCCTGTTGATGCAAATGGCCTTCAGGTGAGTGCGACCCAATACAGCTGAGTTATGATCAAGCTGACAGGTCGAAGATCCCAGCTGGTGTGATTGCGTCGACCGCTGCCTATGACCAAGGTAGACTTCCAGCTGTGTACCCAGAACCCGGAAAATGGCAGCCTGATCGATGGCTGGGGGCTACTGACGACATGCACCTCAACTGGACGCCGTTCGGTCACGGTGCCCGAGGATGCCCTGGCTCGAATTTGGCCATGACAGAATTAAAGTACATGATCGGGACTATAATTCGGCTATATCGTGTGGAGCCTCCGAAGCAACATAAGTCCAAGGCGCTTGACCTGGGCGACATATTCGTCTCGGGCGAGAGAAGTGGATCGTGCTGGTTGCATTTTGCGGATGCTCGGTAGTGATCTCGACAGAAAGATGATGTTGCTATAGGTGAGGTTAGATCACGTAACAAATGCTCCGCCGGTAGAGTAGACTACGATAATCTCTGCGGTTATCTACTTCTGTACGTTGCAAATGATTTTGCCCTTCGTCTGATTGCTCTCCATCAGTTTGTGTGCCTCGACAATCTCAGTCCATGGATAGACCGCTTCGATCATTAACTTGAGCTTCCCAGATTCAATGAGGGGAAGAACCTCTTTGACAAAGAGCTCGCAAAGCTCCGCTTGATACACTTCATCACGGCTTCTCAGACTGCTTCCTCTGACACTCACTCGTTTGCGAACGAAGGCCGAGATGTTGAGATTCGATACTGTGACTCCACTCATGGCAGCAAGGGCGACAACTGTGCCGTCTTTGGCCAGTGCATCCAGGTTCTGCTGGAAGTGACTCGCACCGACAAAGTCGACGATGATGTCAACGCCTCGACCACCGGTCGCTTCCAGGATGGCTTGCGAGAAATCTTCCTCTTTGTAGTTGAACCCCTTCGTGGCGCCTAGGACGTTCTCACAGAAGTCGATCTTCTCGGCTGAGCTAGTAGTGATGTATGTCGCTTTGGCGCCTCTTGCTACCGACAGCTGAACACCAGCGATTGAGATTGAAGAGGCACCTGCGTGCCACAGAATGGTTTTGCCAGCGGTAAATCCGCCCACAAGATACATGGCTTGAGTGACCGTCATCCAGGCCTAGAAAAATTGCATCAGTGGTTGGCATGTCTTCGAACGATTTGATAATATTTACCTCCGGTATGGCAGCTGCCTCTTCCCAAGAGAGATTGGCAGGCTTGTGTATCAAAGTGCCTGCTTGCACAGCAACATACTCCGCATAAGCACCACCATAGGTTAGGCCGAAGACTTCATCTCCTACCGCAAATCGATCGGCAGCTTCTGCACTGACTTCCACGGCGATGCCGGAGCACTCTACGCCCAAGATAGGCCCGGCTTGAGGGGGCATAGGGTATTTTCCAAGACGTTGGCTCAGATCCATGCGATTGAGGCCAAAAGACTTGACTTGTACGAGTACCTCTCCCGGAGCTAGTATAGGCCTTGGAACCTCATCAATAAAGAGAGCTTCAGCTGGCCCTTGCTGGCCTCGGATGTCTGCCCCAGTCTTAGTTATTAAGGACATGCCAGGAAGTGGCTAAAGTAACCTACTGATTGCTTTCATCATGTTGAGTCCCAAGATCGAGTATCAAAGCCAAGAAGAGAGTGTAGTGACAATCCAGATAGAAGATACACTTGTGAGCTGCTCGGCAATCGGTACAGATGGAGCGGATAGTCTGTTAACTCGGGATCCTGTGAGCGCTGTCTCTTACGTCTTGTTGATGTATTGCAAGACTTATCCACTACATGTATTCGGATATACCACTGATGGCCTCTTGCACCAATGTAACTTACTCATGTGTAATTGGAGATGGCATGTCGCCATACCACTTTACCCAACCGACAATGCTGATTCAGCATCGGGCTTTCAGAAAGGCCGAACTTTGGCGACGCGACTTCCGAAGCAACACGACACCGCAGTGCTGCTACAACACATCAACATGATCGAGCCAACGTCCAATGCAACATATTGCGGTGATCCTTGCTCTTTCAGATCCGTTCATACTCACACGCGTAGCCAATCCACGCCGTGAGACACTCCGTCATCAACCCTGCCTCCTGCGTCGCCCACAAGCCCGCCGACCATCTACATTCTCAATCCGACGTGCATAAGAGCAAGGAGACTTTGGTTGCCGGCGGGAATCCCTCGTGAAAAGTTTTGGTGAACGGGATCCTTTGTTGGGGACAATATGCCTACACGCTGCACCGAAGAGCTCCTGATTCTCGTCAAGAGCCTGCCCAAGACCTCGCGTAGGTCCTCATACATTCGGCCCATGTCATGGTTCAGCATGGGGTCTTTCCGTATCTGATTGTTGTGTATCATTGTGTAATTCTATCGCGAACCACGAGTATCTGGCGCTTAGAGCGTTTCGAATAAAGTACGTCCCCTTCCACGGCGAACACCACCGAGCCAGACATTCGAATCTGGATCACACCAATGCCCTTAGCCTAGAATGCGTACCTGAAGTTCGGATGGCCATCGCCAATATTGTCACCATCATTGCCCTCCAGCCGCCAATCTCGTTCACCAGCATCTCTACGCTTATTCTCCCTCCGCACGCCAACAAAGCAGGGTCGCCGTTGACTTTAGCAAGGTCAGAATTGACTTTCACTACTTCCATGAGAGATCATCCTCGATGCCTGGATACAATATCATCCGTGTCCCAGTGCGCTGTCACTGTGCATAACAGGTGTAGGTGTGAGCTAGCCTAAGTTCTGGTGATGAGTCTCGATGGATGTTTTGATGTTACTTCCCGATGATGATGCTCGTCACGACAAGCGCGGAGAAGATGAGACACAAAACGGCGGATAAGAAAGTGTATTGAAAGGAAGGTTCACCAAAGCGCGGCATCTTCACGGCAATTCTTGCTTTACTAGAGGGATTTCCGGAACTCTTTCCATTGGACCAGGACAAGGAAGCCGCGTACATATTCAGGCTGCGTCAAGACGAATTGTACGACTGTTACACGCAAAGTTCGAATACGTGATCCCTCGAGGATACCCACTTCTCTGCTACTGCCTCATGGCAGCATTCCCTTGCCAGCCCAACCTAGCAAGCAACACTTTGGCTGCGTCACTCTCAGTGTGCGTACGCTGTGAGCGCACATCACCGCGATCCTCCTTGGCAGGCTTGTTCGCCAGCACTTCCAGCAGAGATCTTAGCTCCACGCTCAACGAATCAAAGCGGCCTTCCTGTTCCGCGACTGAGCTCTGACCTGCAGCGTCGTGCACGACGATGAGAGTAGTCTTGATCACAATCGCTGCCAGCTCTTCTAGCATCAAGCGCACCTTCGCATGCTTATGCCGTAGGAACATTTTATTTCGGATGTCGTCCAGGCAGCTTTCATGAAGGCGCGTGATCATGTGCAGATCCATGGACTGGGAAATCTGTTCAGCTTCTTGCCGTGGCTGCAACTCGTCCAGGCGCTCGGAGAACACGTTCCACGCTTCAGCGATGACGGTGTCTGTGAAGTGGGAAAAGATGGTGGTGGATAGTTGCCGTGCTTTCCAGGCGAAGCGTCGGATGCTAGTCTGATTCCCAACACTGGAAGGACTCTGTTGCTTGAATTTGTTGCAAGACATTGAGAGCTGCGACGTAGCGTGGAGGACGCGAACATGTACAAGCAGAGTGCGAAAGATAAAATCGTAGTGCTGGGCAATCGTCGCGGTAAAGATGTCCGCTATGGGAGCAGGCGGCGTGTACTGCAATCGTAAGAAGTCAAGTGCGTATATGGATGTTGGATCCATCACTCGATCAATTTCAGCATCTGTCAATTCTCGAATGGCAAAGCTCAATCCACCGGGGAGCTGAATATTATCTTCGTGGGGAGTGTTTGGCGCGTACGATTCACTGAGCACGTTGAGCAAGGTCAAACGTAACTCGGAGCTGGCTGGTGGCCAGCGCTGGCTTTCCCTGCTGTCTAGTCGAAGACCCATGGTCTCGCTTGTAGGGATGTTGCCGCGTTTGCGCTCGGCAGTCTGCACATCGCCACTGAAAAGTGCAGTGGCAAGTCGAGTCACAAAGTCGCCGTTCCCAAAGAGATGGTAAGATCTGTGGAGGTCCAGGTGATCCCGAAGCCGGTATGTGTCGAAAACGTAGCTCATTACAGCACCGTTCACCAAGGTTGCTTGTACATCGATGAAGGGTCGTAATGAGGCCAACAAGTCGCTGGACAGCTGGAGCACATCACTGACCAAATTCTCCTTATTGGATGCGAGTATGACGTCTAGATTCATCCGGAGCCTTGAGTAGACATGTGCTTCCGAAGACGCTTCATGCGTCGCGTCGGTATCTAGGACAGCAATGTCTTCCAGCGATGAGAAGGCGAAAGGCCCTCGATCGATGGAGGTTGTCGTCTCAATCTCCATTGGGTCGTCCATCATCCGTGTTGTTACTCCCTCGCCTCTCAACCCCTGGCAGTGGCGCGATACGGCGGCAGACATCCGGCTTTTGTATTCGTCCGCTTTGCGCATGATATCTTCAGGATCACAGTGGGATACCACGTGTAGGACATCCCGCTCGATTATGGATGCATCAGGCCTGACAAGAGGATGGTTCGGTACGTGTTGTCGCAATAAACTTATGCTGTGCCTCACACTCGAAATGCTGCGGACGTCCTCGGCCATGAGGAAATGGACTCCAGGTAGGCCAGGCTGATTCGTAGAAGCTGTAAGCTCGAGCCTTGTCGATGGCCTGTTTATATGAGGGTCTGATGCCAAACCGACGTCTTCGGCCAAAGTCTGCAGCCATGGCATGCTCACAAGGACTAGTACTTGCTTCATAACACTGACAAGGACACTACCACCTTCTGCCAAAGCAGTGACTTCGTCAGAAAGGATAGAGATGAGTGCCTCGTCAGTACGAGCGTGGCGGACCTTCAGAATCAACGAGCCGATATACTCCAAGATATAGCAAGGTCGATCTATCACTTGCTGCAGCTGGAGTAGGGATCGAATGGAATCTAACTGCCCACAGATATGGCGCTCAACGTGATCGAGCAAGTCGCCAACGGACCGTCGGAGAGCGACCATTGCCGTACAGTCTTTGACACTGAACTGGGTAGCGAAATTGTAAAGTTGGCGGAAGCTGGTACCAGTATTGATGAATTGTTTCAGAAGGCTGAGAGAGCTCGTAAAACTTAGTCCAGAGAGGGTCACACGTTCCAGGACCGGTGCGAACGACATTTTAACCGGATCCCAACGAAAGAGCGTGGATGATCTTCCGAGAACCAGACTACAACATGCCCTCAGGGTCACATCGTGTTGGATGATACCAGCGGACTGCTCACGCTGCTGACAGACAGCATTGAAAGCGCTGTCGCCGGCTTCCGATAGGTAGAGAGGGTCCCTCGGCTGATCAGCTTTGAGCTGGAAGGCCTCCCATGTATGCAGACGAGATTCCGTTGGAAGCGCAAGCGACTCTGCTTCGAAATCCCACACATCATGCTCCTCGGTTTGCGAACCTTGGAAATCGTCGGCCTCAGCCTCAGGCTTGGCGCTCAGACTAGGTAAGGCATGATCTCGTTCCAGATCAGTGTGAGTTGGGATATCCTCAAGAGGCGGAAGATCAAATCCGTCCAGTAGCCCTTCAAACAGGTTGTCATTGGGGTGTTTTGATGCCAAGCCAGAGTGCTCGTTCAGCTGTAGACCCTCGAAAATCGTGTCTTCCGGATTCGAGTTGACGGTGAAGATTGAAGGCCACCAGAAGCCCTGTGTGCTGAAAATGCCATGTTCGTCCATGGCCATACGGTCAAGACAGAGTCATGCATTGTGCTGTTGGTGGTCGTTCGCGGTGTGAAGCCGCCGATGTCCCGCAAGTCGCGTGTTTGTCGCGCTTGGAAAGAGCTAGCCTCGAACGCCTGAGGCAGCAACAATCCTCTGCCCAGATTCTTGGAGAGAGACAGACAACTTCTAGATGGAAGCGGAACAGATCGGTGACACAAACGCAGGCGCATACTCGCCACAACAAATGATCGACGAGCAGACATCTAATGATCACGATTTGAACATCCTCCTAAGGTAACAGACTAATTTCATGGTTCACGTGTTTCATACATGGGCTGCAGCATCTGTGCTACATTTTTGGCTATCTCTCGGGTCGCTGTGGTCCTCAGAGCAGTCCCATTGATCTCTGCCATGTCGTGCTGACAGACATGCCGTCGCATAGGTTCGTCGCATTGTTTACAGCATGAGACCAGCGGCTAGAGCTCCCAGACCTCCAACGAAGGCTCCCATGCCTGCTGTGGCGATGGCACCCGCAGCTTGTGAAGAAGCGCTTGTCGCAGCAGCGGCGGTCTCACTGCCTGATGCAGCGCTGGTGGAAGATCCAGAGTGGTCATGATCGTGGTCTCCGTCTCCGTGGTCTCCATCCTCGCTTTCTGTGCTGTTTGTCCACTCAGCCTTGAAGCTGGAAGTGCTGTTGGAGCATGCACTGCCGAGAGTGTCGTTGGTTCCGGTGGCGAAGTTGACGGCGGCGCACTGTGAGAAAAAGTCAGAAGCATTCATCAAAACGGACGCCCGCTCGGACATACCTGGTACAGAGTGCCGTCGCCGGAGTAGTCGATGACTTGGAGAATACCGGCGTTGCCGGCGAAGTCTTCGGGTGCGGTCAGGTAGTTCAAACAGAAGATACCAGCGCCCTCGGTCTGCACCATTGTAAGGTTGGTCCAGTTGTATGGCTCTTGGGTATCGAGGGTGGCACGGAATTGCCAGTTGCCCGTAGGGTGAGATGACTGAATCTGGGCTGCGAAGCGGCCGACCTGGACCTCAGGACTGCTGCTGTTCACGGTGACAGTTGCACCACCACAAGGGCCATTGACCTCCTCCTCATCAAGGAAGCCAGCAGTTGGTGGCCAGTTCAAGACGAAGTGTGCGGAGGTGGTGGCAGCAGTGGCCAAGGTGAGGAGTGTTTGGGAGAGCATGTTGACGGTGTTGTGAATGAGTGGGTTCAGGAAGATGGCGAGAAGATGCGCTCTGCACGAGACGAAGGTCTGGGGGACGTCGAGATTATTATTTGCCTTTGTGATACTTGCAGCGGCACGGTTACAAGGGAGCTGACCGAACAATATAGGTTTCAGGGACTGGAAGCGAAGCGAGTTGAGCAAATAAACTCCGTGACAACCGCAGCTCGCGACCAACCTTCTTCGCTTGGTCTCAAATGGCAGTACAGATGATCGGCAGCATACATCCGTCGCGCGTGGGTTATGGTCTGGAACGGTAGGCGCGACCTTAATATCGGCCCAAAGCGGTTAGACCGTGGCTGGCCTTGAGCAAGTTTAAGCAGATTGTCTCCGCGCACTGCGGCTCGGCGTGGGCCCTTGGTCGTGTTGGCCTTTCTTCTGAGCACGTTAACGGCGCATGGAAGGGCGAGTCGTCAAGCTGCGAAGATGCTGCAGTATCACGTTGCAGGTCAAGTATTTGCCTTCTCTTTGCTGTATAACGGTTTCCCTTTCATTCCACGCCAAGCCCGCCACTCCTCCTCTCTACCCCATTCGAGCGCCGTTCGCTTACCTATACACGCTCATTGTCGTTGACCAACGTCTGGGCTTCGCTGGGCACGTCCTGGCAAGACGCTTGATCGCCAGTGTCTGTGACAATCATCGAGCACGTCCTTGCAAGACACTGGTCTGCCAGCGTCCGTGGCAATCATTGAGCAAGTCTTCGCAAGGTCCTTGTTCACCACACACGCAGAGAGTCATTTGGCTCCAACCACCAGCCGCCACCATGAACGGCATGAGCATGAGCATGGGTGGCATGTTCACCCCTACCAACAAATCCATTGCCCGTGACTTCTGGTATATCATTGTCGCCTTTGTCGCCCTTCTGGCCGTCATCAGATGTGTGTCATGGTATCAGAGTCGAAGACGACAAGCCGCACATAGGGCCGGTCGCCAGGCAGTCCCATCGAGACCTCAAGGCTATCTCGCTCAAGTATGGGCCACTGCGACTGCAACCTTCAGAGAACTCGCCTATCCTCAGCCTATCGTATTCACCGGCAGGTTCGGCAAATACTTCACCCCGCCACCGATGGGTAGATGTCTGGTCCTAGCTGTATACTGGATTGTCATCCTCACCATGCTCTGGAGCAACACGATCTTGACCAAAGGCAGCAAGGAATACGTCTACAAATGGGAGAAGGTGGGCTTCCGTGCCGCATGGGTATCTGTCACTCAGCTACCTTTCATCTATCTCCTCTCCTGCAAGTTCAACCCGATTAGTATCTTGACCGGGATATCATACGAGCGCCTCAACTGGTTACATCGCTGGACAGCTCGCACGATCTTCCTCACGCTTATCGTTCACTGGACTTTCTTCTACCAGGAGTGGGTGGAAGCCGATTTTGTCAAGCTTCAGCTCAAGATGATGCCCATGGTGAAATACGGATTCGGTGCCTGGGGCGTCATCACCTGGATGGTACTCTCAAGCTTTGGCCTCTTTCGGGCAGCCAGCTACGAGATCTTTGTGGCTCAGCATATCGTCGCAGCGGCTACCTTGCTCTGGCTGGTCTTCATTCACGTCCCCTCGTACGCTCGCTACAACGTCTGGATGTGCGTAGGTTTCTTAGCATTCGATTGGGAATGTCGCATCATCCACGGCTTTTTGCGCAACACGCACGTATTGAGCAAATTCTCGTCCAAGACACCCGGCTACTCAGCATCAACAGAGGTGCTTCCTGGCGATATGGTCCGCTTGACCCTGCACAATGTTGATTTCACCTGGAAGGCTGGTCAACATGTTTACATCTCCATGCCAACCCTACGGCCTTTCGAAGTCCACCCTTTCACGATCGCAAACACCTCAAAGGTGGATGCCTCGGCTGGCGAACGGAAACTCCAGGTTATCATCAAAGCCCACGGAGGTTTCTCTCGAAGTCTACAAAAAGCAGCGACAAAGGATGCCCAGAGTTCTCGGACACGCCGTGTCTTCCTTCTTGGCCCATGGGGCATTCCACCAGATGTTCTGCACTACGAGACAGTCGTCCTGATCGCGTGCGCGAGCGGCGCCTCGTTCATCATCCCTCTGCTCGAAAATTTGGTGACAAAGCAAGGATGCGTGCAACGAGTACAGCTCCACTGGATCATTCGCTCTCAAGCTTACATAACCTGGTTCGACGAAGAACTGCGAGCTATTGCCGCCACGGCCAACTCAGCATCCATGCAGCTGCATATCACCATTCACGTCACCCAGTCATCTGCAACAGACAGCGATTCGGATTCCTCGCCACCACAATCAAGCCCTCAAGCCCACCGCACAAAATTCACAACAGAGGCATCTTCCGAAAGCTCCCGATCCGTCAGCCTGGAAGGCGCATTCACCGAGAACAACGAGAAATCCAACATTGCTCCAACAGCCCACGAGAAAGAACACCTCTTGACCCAACGCCCGTCCACTACAATTCTTTCCGGCTCGCGACCCACAGTCGAGTCCATGATCCGACCACCAGTCGAAGCAGCAGTAGGAGAAACAGCCGTAGTAACCTGCGGTGGCGCCGAAATCACAGCACAAGCAAGGACTTTTGTCGCGAGATTGAGCGACGAGAGAGCTGTGCACAAGGGCACTGGCGCTCAGGGGATTTATTTGTTCACTGAGACTTACGGGTGGTGAAAGGGCTCAAATGGACTGGGTTGCTAACGAATTTTGTATGCTTGGGCATAGACAGAAATGGGTCGGGATGACACGGTTAATGACAACAGACGCTTATACAGGATTAGGATTTTGACCATAAGCAGACCAGATTTTTAGATGGTATATGTGCAGGAAGTGGTGTTTTGTTGCTTTGGTTTGTGCGAGTGGCAGAACACATGCGTTCAGACGATGTTCTCCCCAAAAACAGCTCACAAACCTGGAAAGCGGATACCTTTAGTGATGTAACTTGGTACTATCATTTTATGTGTACGACATGTACAAGTTTGTAAGATCTAAACACCTATATGCAAACTTTGCCCAAAGAAAACTTATGAAGGTATAAACATGAAACAATCAAGAAATCGCATAGCTCATCAGCCCGTCGTGTCGCGTCGTCGTTCCCGAAGCCCGTTACCATGCCCACCACCACCACCATCACCCAAATCAAGTGTAAATACTCTCCGTGTAAGCATTGACCTGCAAACCCTTCTCCGCCAACTCAACATCCTTCAAGAAGTCCAGCGGCATCCACACCAAATGGCCCTTGATCTTATCAAGTTCTTGGCGCACGACCTCAACCGGCTGGAACAGATCGTACAGATGACCCGCTTTGCGCGAGCCCTTGGCGCCGAGGAAGGCGTCGTAGTCCTCGAAGTTCTTGACGTTGTTGTCCGGGTCCGCGTGGAACAAGTGACGGAAGACTTTGGTGTTGGTGGTGGCGCGCGAGGTCCACATTTCCCAGAGCTCGTCGTTGAGGGGGTCGCCGACCATGGCGTCGTGCTCGTCGCCGCCTTCCCAGACGTTGTCGCCGTCGCCTGGGGGTTGGGCGTTGGGGTCTTCGGAGGCGTCGAGGGGTTGCGCGTGGAGGAGACCCATGTGTTCGCGCCAGAGCATGCGGCGGAGGGTGGCGGCGTGGTGGCCGGCGGTATAAGGCTGGCCGTCCATCATGGAGGGGAGTGGTGTTGTGTCTTCCATTACGATGGCGAGCTCACTGTCGTGGAAGCCCAGTTGAGATCGGTCGTTGATGTTGCTGCTTCCGCAGATGGCGATGCGGTCGTCGACGATGAGAAGCTAAAAGTCATGTGTTAGCAGAGTCAGCTGAGGTTGTGATCGACGTTTGGCATACCTTTCCGTGGATGTAGAGTTCTTCTTGGACGAAGTTCTGCTTCTCCAGCTCGCGCTTCTCCTCGGCCTCAACATCTGTGGGATCTTCGGTCTCACGACCAGGCCAGCGCTCCTCCGAAGGCTTGGGCTCACCAAGCATGGCATCCTTGGCGATGGAGTCCACGGTTCCGTGTGCATCGTCGGCGCCCATGGCGGTGCTACCAGGGTCTCTTGCCTCCGTCTGCGCATTCGCATCGCCTGCCTTAGCCTGACGCTTCTCCTCGAATTTGCGCTTCCGTTGCTTCATCCTCTTCTTCTCTTTTCTCTCGGTCTCATCGTCGTCACCCTCGCCATCACTTGATGAACTTCCACCCTCGCCTTCAACACCATGGACACCGCTGCTCATGATCTCTTCTGCCTGGGCACGCTGCACTTCTTGGTACGTGACACCACTCTCTTCTTCCTGCTTCTTCAACGCAGGAGTCTTGTTAAGTCTGTCATAGCTGCGAAGGTTGAAAACGAACACGTGTTGCTCAGGATCGACACCGGCAGCTCTGATCCTTCCAAAGATAGAATGCTCGCCACGATTGATAGACTTGTACTGGTAATCCATGATCGCACGGGTTCCAGCAGCTGCGTTATCTCTGAGGTCGCCAGCGAATCCAGGAATGGCTGGGATCACGATGATGACTCTGAATTTCCTGCCTTCCTTACCAGCACGAATGCAGGCATCTGCAATTGCGGCACCGATCTGGTTGTGGACCGGTGCTTGCTCTTCACCTGTAGCGGTGATGAAGAACTGATTTTCGATGTAGACAAAATGTTGTGCGCCACGAATGACTTGACAATAAGCATTCTGGATGCTCTGTTCAGTGAGAATGCCGCTGGACCAGTCGGCCGAGCTACGCACTAATTGTGCATGAAGAGATCCGTAACCCCGGCCTGGCATAGTAGACCCTTCAGCATCCACTCTGTTAGACGTGTACATGGCAGTCTTCTCGGCTTTGCCACCTGATGCCGTGATGACACCTTCTTTGTTGGCCTTGTTTCCAGTATGCTGTGGGTTCTCTTGATGGTTGACTTCATGTTTCTCTATCTCTGCAGCAGTAGCGTCTTTGGACAGACCAGGGATGTGCAGGCCGTGTTCACCGAGCTTCTTCTTGTACCGGGTCCTCGTGTGCTGATCCTCGGTGTAGCCGTGCTCATCAACACCTGGAGTAGCATCGTAGTACTCTCCCGGAGTAGATCCTCCTGATGCATCCGGGGTAGTATCGAAAATGTTGGCTGCCTTGGTGTGGATAGGAGTGAAGGGGTGGTGGACGTAATCGCCGACCGGATGTTTAGGTCTTTGGACACCAATCAAGTCCTCGTTTTCGCCAGTGCGTCCACTCATGGTCAGCCAGTCATAGCGATCATCACGCTTGTACTTGTCGCGCTTGCAGAAGTTCCAGCGCAAGACAAAGTGCTCGGCAATGTCGTAGATACAAGGCCCGATCACTCCCATTGCGACATCGTGCCACGGCATACGGCCGAATTCAGCCTTTGATAGCTCGTTGGTCTTCCAGTCTTCCACAGATTGGAAGTCCATGATGCGGTTGTTGTTGAAGTCTTGACCAGGGAAAACTTCGTTCTGGACACCAGCTGGGTGGGCGTCCGCGAGTGGATGCTGTCTCGAGTCCCAGCGTCCGAAACACAAGTCTAGACCACCGATGAAGGCCATGTCGTAGTCAATGACGATGAACTTCTCGTGATGAGCCCAATAGAAAGTCATGTCGCCGGCGTTTTCGAAAACATTGTGATCCGGGTGGCGCATAACGCGAATGTTGCCGTAGCCGGGCTCTCCCTCCTTGATCAGGCTGTGGAAAGCATTCTTCGTGTGAGCGGAGTTACAAGTAAGTGCCGCCGACACTTCCTTGTAGACAATGATGTAGACCTTGACACCGCGTTCGGCAGCGCGCTTCAAGATCTTGTCGAGACGCCATTCCTGGTGGAAGTACGGAGGGCGCCTCAGGAAGAGCTCAGGGCTGATCCACCAGTCGGCCAGGTAGATGGATTCCTTGGCGCGCTCCAGAGCGACAGAGACAGCATGGAAGTAGTCACGGCCGTCAATGTACCACTTGATCAGGTTGCCATCACGCTCCGGCGCAAAAGACTGGAAACGGTGCTCCTCGGCGATTGCAGTACGCTTGGCGTCGGTCAATTGCTCGTGCTCCTCGTCGTGGCGATGGTTGGAATTGATCAGGTTCTGAAACTTGCCGATGCGATGCTTGAGGTGGATCGCGCCGACCTTGGCGTCGTAGAGGTGAGTGTCCTTGAGCTTGTTCCTCAGCTTGCCCATGAACCCACTGTTCTCCTTCTCCGGGCTGTTGGCATCAGCGGCACGGTGTGCCGGAGTGACTTGGTCTTCCGGGCTGACATGGCTAGTCCTTCCCAAGACCATGATTGCGGCGGCGGCGTGAGGGTATTGAACCCGTCACGTGCTACTGCTGCTGCTTCTGCTTTACCGATCTAACACAGGGACAGGGACAGGGACAGGGACAGATTGTGCGGACTCGGATACTGCGGGAGACACGTTTTCAAAGCGGCAGGAGTGAGGATGTAGTGAGCAGACGCCAATGCTCTCGGAACTGGGTAGGTAGGTAGTGTACATTTCAGCCTTGCTCGCCTCACCAGTGCAAGTTCCAAGGCGCGGGGCATTACGTCGTCATTGAAGCGCTAAGTGGGGTCAACTGGGACGACAAGGCTGGTGGTGGCAGTCACCGGATACGTACGCGAGATGGCGGCGCTTGATCTGTGCCATTCTCAGCGTCGACGGTGCCGATAAGTTGCCTGTTCCTGTTTCCAAACCCTCGGCGTCTGCTCCATCTCTAGCCACGCTCTTCTGACTCACGCGTGCTGCGGACGGGTGAAGCCACGTTTGTTTTGTGGCGCGTAAGTGGCTGGGTCTGAGTGGGGATACGCACGCCTTATCGATTGTGCTCCTCGTCTTCAGAAACATCCTTTTGTTCGTGTGGATTGTAGGCATGGCTGTGGAAGGTGGCTTCGGAGAGAGATGCTGTTGATGTTGAAATATGATGTATCGTACAGAGAAACCTTTTGAGTGAAGTGCGCGGAGAAGGTATGAGGAAGCGACGACAGAAGAGTACGCTGGGAGGGCACGAAAGCGCAGGTGTGGTGCGACTCACTTCAGGCGATGTCCAAACAGTGAGTGCAGACTGCATACGGTAGCTTCAACTTCTTTCGAGGACAGTCTACCCACAGTACAGCTCAATTACGTCCCTCGACAAACTCGTTCATCCCGATAATTTCACATCTCGTGAATGCTTCAAATGAAAGCTAAGGTAGCCCGAAAGAGCTTCGGCAATTGCAGGTTTCCTTGAGAATACCCCGTCGACTGACACTTCCTAAGTCGCACCACGACCCGGACATATGCCGCGCCTCCAAGCTCTAAACTCTGCCAGTGACTCCTCCATCGTGACCAGAATTTTAGGTCCGCGTGGCATCACATCTTCGCCAGAAGTCACAAATCTGTGAGCTCACTCATCCACGTCTCGCGGGTCGTGCTTTTCCCAGAATTCCTTGTACTCCTTCTCACTCTGGTACTGGAACTCCTCGGGCCAGGTGATTGGAGCGTAGGGACTTCCTGTCTGCTCGAACATCTTCATCTTCTCGGCCGTGCGCGGGCGCGTAGCATTAATGCTGTACACATTGATTCTGTGCGCTGAACTGGTGACATGCAGACCCCAATTCCATGCGGCACGTACGCTCAGCGGCTGAGTGTTCAGCGAGTTGTCCCAGCAGCGGCAGACGATTTCGATCCAGCCCTCGACGTCGCACGGCAGAGCATACTCCCACGTCCGCCATGTCCATTTGTGCTTCGGCGATAGGTTTTCGAGCGGAACAGCATACCAGCTGAAGCCACCATCTGCAGACAATTCGACGCGCTCCGGCCAGCGACCACCACCAGAGTATGCCCAGCCTTTGCAGCGAATTGCTCCGTTGTGAATGACGACCTGGTTGGTCCACGGCGACATGATGGCGGAGCTCACTGGCATCTCCTGAATCTGAATGCCGTCTGTTGGCTTCAGATTGTGCTTGCCGGTCTGCTGGTCGAAGTAGAGGTACTCTTTGCTCTGTACGGGCGCCAGACTCGGGTCCTTGATAGCTTTGACACGGTACAGCCACTTAACACTCCTTGCGCCGATGTAACCCAGAACGAGAACACGCAGCGGGAATCCATGGATAGCCGGTAGAGGTTCGCCGTTCATCTCCCATACAAGGAGAACTTCGTTCGCTTTGACTTTCGACCACGGAACACTAACGACATAGTTCATGGCTTCGTGCGCCTTGAAGTAAGTGTCGGCGCCGTAGAACTCCAGGTGCTTGGCATTGTCTGTGAGGCCGCCGCAAGCCTTGATGATTTTCTTGAGGCTGATGCCTGTGTAGGTAGCAGTGCCGATTGCTCCCTCAGCCCATGGAGCCTGAGGGACTGCGTCACCCTGGCCAGCATACTTCTTGATTTGCTCGATTCTCCGTGTGCCAGAGCACTGCATAGTCGCCATCTTGGTGACTCTCGGGAACCTCGATTCGTCCTTCAGGTCGGCCATGGTGAATTTCTTCGGGTTGAAGACACAGCCGTCCATGTCGAAGTAGTACTTCTCCTCGTCGATAATTGGAATGCCGCCGTGGTTCCTGACGAAGTGCAGATCATTTGGCGTGATAGCTTTGGCAGTTGTCAAGCGCTTCGGTGGCTCACCATTGTACGGGAATTGGAGAACGTGTAGCATCTCGGGGTGCTTCTCTTCAAGGACCTTCTTCCAAGAGTTGTCGGCCACTGTGTTTAGCTCGCCTCCAATTGCCGCGTGGTACATCTTGTATTCGATGCCTTCCAGAACCGGGTTTGTGCCTGGAAGGGCCGCCATCTGGTATTCTGGGTTCGCTGGGAAGTCCTGGGATGTAAGAATCTTGCGTGCCTTGGCCTTTTTTTCCGGATATGCTTCCCACTCAACGTAGCTGTCTAGTTGTCAGCATCTGCCCGTACGAGCTGTTACGTTGAGGATCATCATCAGACTCACCCCTCCCATCCATCTCTCTCGCGCTTGAACAGCTCATCGCGATCGCCGACAGAGTTGATAGCCGCCTCGTCCTTTTTCAGCTCTGTCAATTTTGGGCGGATTGCTGGGTGGATCTCGGTTGTCTCATCGCCAACCTGTAAATGTCAATACGAGGTCAAAGCTATTACCTTTTGACTTGCACCACCTACCTGGAACAGGAAAGGAAGCTGGTCGGCGTGTAATCCTTGTTCTATCTTGAACTCATCCGGACGATTGCGAACCGCCAATGGTACAGGCTGATTGCCTTCGGTCGCAACGGCGTTGGCCATCGTGGGTGCTTTCGACGAGTTTGGGATGTAGTGTGATGGTATTGTAAATCAGGGTGGTCAGCTATTTCGGTAAGAGGCGATAATCGAGTTTTGGAGTTGTGAGCGACAGAGTGAGTGGATTGTGATGCTCCAGCGTGAGGATGGCAAGCACGTATTTGCGCTTCACAAGGAAGGTACGACACGAGACAAACAAACAGCAGCAGTGGTTCACTCGACACAATTAAATGAAGCGTGCACGAGCAGCCTTGACAGGGTTTCCCCAGCTCTCAGTAAACAGTGACGACTCTGCGGATGTACGACGTCGCCCGTGACATCCGATTGCATCATGATTCCTCCAATGATTGGCCCTCGCGATTGTGAAATGGTCGGCAAAGACAGCTGTGGTATGCTGTCTGGGCGCCATCGCTTCGACACGTGTGACGGCACTTGCAAGTCTACAGGGTTGAGACGGTCGTGCTTAATCGCGCGGCCGAGGTCAGCGATACGCAGCTTGAAGTAAGCCGCCAAAGCTCCGCGATCAGCTCACCGCTGCATGGAATACTCCTTCCCGATGCCAGATCTATACTGGCGTTATCCTGAACGGCCTGCATGCCGACGCATGGGATGTCGAGACTCTGCCGCAGCATTCCGGTTTGTGCTTGGTAAGCATTAGACTCTGCGATGACAATGCTGCAGGTGTCTAGAAACGAAACACTGGCCGCGCAGGGCTCGCACACGCAGCTGCAAGTTTCTCGTGTTATCGTCGCATGCAGATTTCCGTCTTCAATGTGCTGACATCGCATTGAAGGTGGAAAGTCAATGGCCAACTGGCCGTGCGCAAAGCTTGATGGCGCCGAAGGAGTTCGCTCCTGATCTTGGCAGTGGAACATGTGGAGGGCACGAGGCCATCTCTTTTCGTGAGGACCTCGTCGGACTGAGTGGTCTTTTCGTGGCATAGATCTCCACGCTAGTCCGATCATACTCGGCATTACACCCCATCTTTCGGGAGCAAATCATGTTTTTACTGCCGTAGGTCATCTATCTCGAAAGTTGCTGAAAGACTCATTATGTGACTTCTTGATTGATTTTCCCAGTGATTTGACGATGCAACATTGGAGAAGCAATATTTGGGGGAAAAGGTGCAGCGGGGCGTCTGGTAATCACCAGGGAGAATCTTTCTATGTTATTATATCGCACTGTACAATATTATCCGCCCAATTATCACTTCACCCTCATATATGTACGAAAAACGCAAAATTATGGTATGTGTCTTAACCCCAAACTCTCATACTAATCAAACCCTAACGTCAGCTATATGCCCTGGTCAGATATCGGTCCATAAGTGTGCATACCCTCGACTTGCTCACAAACGAACGAGTATCGTATGTAGAGTAGTGCTCATCATTCGATCTCAGAGAAAGTTGAGCTGGGGGAAGCCTCATCTTCCGGCTCAGTTGAGATAGCCTAGCCCTTCGAAGGAAGTTGCCAGAGCAGGGCACAAAGCCGTACATATGCAGACAGCAAAGTGTACCCTCTCGTATCATTGAACTTTCGGCGGCTCCAAGCGTCCCTCCACGCTGAGCGGTGGTGCCGTACGAACCGAGACACCAAGCTTTTGCGTCTCTAGCTCGAATCAACGTCCGGATGAGGCGGCCACTGCGGGTGAATGTGTTGTAGCTCGGTAATTTGCTCGTCGTGTTCATGGTTTCCCCTCCAGTATAGCTTCAGCCCTACAGCCCTACGAGGCGCATCTCTCTGTATTGTAGCTTTTGTCACCACCCAATCAAGCAATCAGTCAATTCATCCATCCACGTCGCACGCCTAGGAAGGCTACATATCACAAGAACTACTGCGGAATACACATACGGATACACGTACACCCCCAGAGACAAACAATGCCAAATGGCAACGCCCTCCTCACAGCCTGCAGCACTTTCGCCATCACCAACATTGACGACTTGTTCATCCTGGTGACATTCTTCGCCGAAGCGACGACGGGCAAGACGCTGACGCCGTTTACGATTGTCGCGGGCCAATATGTGGGCTTCAGCATTGTTCTCGCGATCAGCATGATCGGCTTCGGGATCGCGGTCGTACTACCCACAGAGCCGATTGGGTTCCTCGGACTACTACCTATGCTACTCGGATTCTGGGGTCTGCTTGAGCTATTGATACAGACGGAAGAGGATGACGATGATGGAGTGGAGGTTGGAGTGGGCGGGTGGAGAGCCATAAGCAAAGTCGCTGCCGTGACGGTAGTGAATGGAGGAGACAACATGGGCACGTACATCCCGCTGTTCGCGCAGGCGAGTAAAGAGGATATCGCGATATACCTGGTCGCGTACTATGTCCTGCTTGGGGTGTGGTGCTTGGTTGCTTGGCTGGTGATGCAGCAGAAGGATGTGCTGCGGCTGGCGGAGAAGTACGCCAGCTACGTGGTGCCGGTGTTATACATGGGGTTGGGGGTGTTGATCATGGTCAAGTCGAAGTGTTATCCTTGGCTGGGAGGGAGGATTGATGCTGATACGGAGGTTTCTGGGTTGCTGGTTCTGAGTTTGACGACGACGGCATTTCTCGTGCTGTGCGCGGGAGGGATGGTATTATTCAAGCTGCGACAGAGGAGAAAGGGTGAGAAGTCGGGGACGACGTACACCGAGTTGGCTGGAGAGGATGATGATGACAGCTGGAAATAATGACCATGATGTTGATAGAGCGGTACCGATGTCATGTCATCATGTATCTGCAAGGCCCGTGGGCTATGTTATATCTAATAGTGATCAATGGATGGTTTGCATGTCTGAATGCACACAAACTGCCTGTCATTGCATACCTGATTTATCATGTATAATTTGGATCCATTTCTGCAGTGGAGGAGGACTAATATTGGGTGAGTGAGTGGATTCTGTGGGTAGGACCTGTGGGACCACAGACGATCTGCAGGCGGGACAAGCAAGCAAGCTCGACCCCTGCAAAACGTGTCGCTGTTGCCGATCGTCATGTGCTAAGAGGCTGAGAGGGCAACATCGGATCCAAGGTTGGCCCTAGTGCACACGCCTCGTTGCTGCTACTGTACATTACGCCTCCCACGAACCTACTGTACTCCTAATCGATAGTGATAATTCAACCCTGTGCCAGCATGTGATTCACCAGCACGAGTACTCGAGCACGTATACCGAGAATACCCACAACAACACCACCACCATGAGTCGACTCCCCACCGACTCGTACACGGCCCGCCGCCTTGAGCATGCTACCCCGGAACATCTCCACCACACCAGCAAGCGCACCTTTGTAGGGCCCATCCCAGAAGGCTGGTTGAAGAGCCATAGGAAGCAGTGGTATAGGCAATACCTTCCTATCGGCAAGAACGACAGCAGGCAGAACACTTTCATCGCCGCCCAGCCTGCACCAGCACCCGAGAGGCCAACTCAAAATGGCGCATCTGTGGTACCTCCTGCGCAAGCAAGACAAGAGACGATACCTCAAGCCAACGGCGCATCTGTAGCACCACCAGCGCAGCCAAGGCAAGAAGCCACACCTCACACCGACAGCGCACCACAGACACTACCCACGGTCGCCTCGAATGCACCCACACAAAGCGTGCAGACCTCTCCACGACAAGAAACCCCAAGGCTGTCTTCACAGTCGGCGCTCAACAACAACAATGCACAATCAACCACGTCATTGCTACGGAGCCAAAGGACAAGTGTAGAGAGGGCCGAGAGCCCTCGACTGTCACGAACACAATCAGCTCGACAAGATAGCCCAGTCCTCAACACTCGACCCAGCAGAGGCTTGCTCTTTGACCGCGCGCGGCAGAGTGTCCCTAGAGTCCGTTTCGATGAACCTTCAAGACTCCAGATTCGTGCCAGAGCACAAAAGTTGGCTGCCAAGGGACTCTTGCGAAGCAGCAAAATTAAGGACGGCGAGGTGATCAAGACGGACAAGATGCTGGTTCGGATCGATATTACACAGCAACAGCTACCGGAACAGTTCGATGAAAGAGTCAGTCAGGGCGTTGAAACAAGGTCTTTGGACAAGTGGCGCGAGTTCATGATCGTCTGCAGGACGCACAGCGAGGATGGCGCTGCGGCTGTTCTGCAGCTACATCAAACACGAGTGATTGACATGTCGGAGAGCGGAAAGATCAAGAAAAAGCCCAAGGCACAAATCCTTCTCAGCACACGACACGCCAGAGTCTCTCTGTACTCAACTCTAGACAAGACACTGTGCGTATGCGCCAAGGAAGGATCTCGGACAACGATCTACTACTTCCGAGCCACCACCGCTTCGACGGCTGTGGAGTGGTTTACCTTCCTTACAAGCATCATGGGCTGGAAGCGAGCGCAAACCCTCACTGTCAACGTGCCTGACCTGAGTATCAGCTTGCGCCTTGATGATCCATTTGAGGCGATTGAGACCGCCCAGGCACAGGCAGCTGAGCACAAGACATACGGCACAGAAGATTCTGTGAAAGCTCTCACAGATGAATCAGGAGCTGCGGGGATAATAGTGTCACGTTGTCTAGAGATGCTGAAGGACTCACCAGATTGGGCAGATGTGCTCAAAGCATGGGCCAAGACTGGGCGTGTAGGACTAGCCTGGAAGAGGTACGATCGGATCGAATGGATCCATGGTGCGGTGGAGGCGAAGATGTATGGAACCATCGCGATGCAACAGACGCATGACCTCGAACTGCGACCGAAAGATCACTATCCACTCAGTGTGAAGCCGCGCGGCGAGACAGAGAGCATTGAGGAGCCATCTCCTGTCGAGGGCTTCCTCGTCCGACTGACGAGCCAGAAGGGACAGGATCGCCGGTTGGGCAAAATGCTATTCAAGAGGTTGTACTTTTCCTCCCTGGACAACTATCTACTTTTCGTCAAGCCCAGCAAAGCCAACCCGCCACCGCCTCCCAAAATGCAAGCACACGGTAATGGCGACGTACCGACATCCGAACAGTTTGCCAAAGAAACCCCATTAACGTACGAGGTGGACCCATATCCACTCGAGAATGACCAGCTATCCTGGCTCAAGGGTAATGATCTGCCGGTCCAAGACCTGGTAAAACACGATCAGGACGCCGCGCAAGAGGCTCAGCGCAACATTGATATGCTACTCGCTTCGGACGGATTCATCAATCTCTGCGATGTCACCCGCGTCCGAGAGATGCAGAAGGGTGCCACACCGGCTGATGCCAATTTGGAGGACGGCGAAGACGTCGATTTCCATAACACGGAGAGCAGCATCCCCGGAGGCGAACGCACTGATGACGGCAGTACGACAGAAGTTGACGAGGATCGCACCTTTGAACTTGTGATGAAGAACGGTCTTGTCGTGCGCCTGCAAGCATACAACAAAGCTGCCCGTGGCGAATGGATGTCGCGCATCAATGCCCTGGTGATCTACTGGACGAAACGAGCCAAGGCTGACATGGATATCTACAAGACTGTACGCGAGCAGAATCTCAAGACTCTCAATATTGACGAGCGCGCCGAAGCCGTGGTTGGACAGTACGCCTACAAATGGGAGGTCTCGCAATCCTACGCGTCTCCAATCTTGTACAACCTCTGCGGTATCGCCGACTGCCGTACCATTCATCTTTCAGGAGTCTTGTTTCGCAAACCTCGCAGGCATAGCACGTTCACGCGGTGTCACGTTATCCTCTCCCAAGGTCATTTGCTGATCTACCAAGACACCCTGCGTAAGAAGACCGGCAAACAGCTCGTACACATTCATCACGAGCGCATTGCTTCTATGGACCTACGCGGCTGCTACATCTACTCCGGACTCCTGACAGAAAACGACCTGCTCTACCAAAACCGCACTTTCGACTCCAACACACCTGGCCACAACGCGCTGCCCAGAATCTACCTTGAAGACGGCTGGACAAGCACAGACGAGGATTCAATGACAACTTTCGTTCTCTGGCACTCGAAGAGCAAGTCCTGGTTCCGCAGCTCGCAGAATCGCGATGATGTGAAGGACTCGGAAAAGCAAGCCGATCGCAGCGGCTCCAAGCGTGGGAAACTCACACGCGTCAGCCAGCTGGGCACTACTGGCCGCAGCGTGGTTTTCAAGGCGAGAAGTCGTGCCGAGAGAGATCATTGGGTGCTTGGCATCAGCAATGAGATTGAGAATCTGGTCGCTAGGGGCGCTGGGGCGAGTGAGGAGGTCAGGCTTGTGGAGACGGAGAGCTCTGAGCGTGTTGAAGAGGCGGGAGATGATGAATAGGCGCAGCTGTTGGAGTTGGGTACGTTTTTCGGATGCATTGCTTGATTTGAAACTTAGCGCGGCGTTTTCTCTTGGTTTTTTGTTCCTACTCTTTTTCGGTACAGATACCCAGGAACGCAGTATACGGCGCAGGTGTATTGTATGTAGCATGGCGTGGCATGGCATGGCGTAGCGTAGCATAGGAATGCTGTAATATGATTGTACAGACACTGGAATCTGTTGGTTCGAGACGAATAGCTCACTCTCGCCGAACATGTCACGGGATGCAGGCACCATGTGACGATAGACTACAGTATGACCGCAATAAGCACTCGCAAGTGGGAAGATTGAGCATTATTGAATGCCTCGATTGCCGTGCACGCCCAGAAGTCCATCCAAGCCAGATCTGGCAATCCGTAGTTACTGTATCGGACTGCTCCACGTCACCCTGAGCCTAAGGTGTCGACACGTAGCCACCTTGATGTGCAACTGTTTCTGCTCTTTGCATCCTCTTGTACACTCAGCATGAGTCCATCACAATGGGCCCATCGACAACACGATCAGAATTCTTGCAACTCCCATCCCCATGGCACAATCAACGATCAATGGATCGACTATCAGCTAGAGAGTGGTTGACCGTCAATAAGTCCCCTAGATCCTCGACTCCGGACAACAACCCCTCGACATCGGCTTGATCGACCACCGACCTTGAGCTCTACCTCATGTATAATACACAGGGACGATACCGACGACTTCTTTTCTAATTGTCTGTCCCCATGAACAGCCCGCAGGTTCACAAGCCTTCCTGGAACGCCATCTTCAATCTCCACTCTCTCGATCGAACCACAGCCAAAACCGATCATCTTATCGATAAGATAACGCCTCCATCAGAGCCGAAGCCGACCCCGCTTCCGTTCGGCGTAACTCAACCAAATTTGACCGGAAAAAAGCAGGAAAAGACCCACCCGTTCTACCAGTCTACATGATTCCCGTTACCTCATCTTCACCATCAATAACACCCTTGCCGGGGTAGCTCAATTGGTAGAGCGTGTGGCTCTTATGACAGTAAAGAGATCAACCTCAAGGTCGTGGGTTCGAGCCCCACCTTCGGCTATTCCTATATCATAAGCTCATACGAGCAGCTGTTCTTTTTTGCTTTTTTGGAGGTGTGTGGGCTGGGGGCGTGCGTGGTTTGTATGCTACCTACTGCTTTCCTCGGCCCAAGTACATCTTTGAGTGGTGGGCTGGCCCCTTTTGCTGGCTGTTCAACCCCAACTATGCCGTAGACCTTCGTTCGGATCGATGTTTGGCAACTCGATGCTCTCTATCGACACACAACGCTATTGTGGATTAGGTCGACTACATAAGAAAAGTTGCTCTGTGATCGTATTGTTGGATCGTTCGAGCGGCTCGGATAATCGCCATAGGATGAATGGTTATCTTGATGTATTCACTGGCAGGATGAGCATCTTCGATTACACTGGACACGACGACGATATCTCTGGCTTCATCTCTAATGGGCCTGCTTCATTTGCGAAGAAGACGCAGATGTGTGCAGTACATCAGTCCCTTGGCCATCTTCGGTGACTATCATGACCGGCGCATGAGGCCTCATTCACTCATACAATGGTGGCGTCGAGTGACAACGTTGTAGATAATAGTTACAGCAAACAACTGCCTCCACGTATTGTTTGTGGCTGTTGCTTGTGAAAACTTCTGCGAACCAGCAAGCACATGAAACTATGGAGTCGCGGACAGCACGTTCACCACTTCATCGAATTCCGGTGTAGAGCTTGTTCGAATTGGTTCTCAAGCACTTCCACTGAAGGCATTGCACATGCAAGTTACGGCAGCTGGTAGTACCTTGGGCGTAATCACGTGAGTCTAGGAGATGAGCTTCACAGTAACGACAAAGATCTGAATGGTCAGCATTGTAGTCTGTCACTGGCATACATGGTATCACCATCAAGTGTTACACATGCTACGCACAAGATGTTCACGTGTTCTCTCCTTGGTCAAGGTGTAACTAGGATCACTTGCGACTGCAGAATTTAGCTCGATCGAGATGATGAAGGACTTTGTGTGCACATGATCTGCACGTGAAGCAAATCGGCGGTGTCTACACTGCTGGCGATTGGCACAAGCACGGAACAAGGCATACTTACTGTGGAGATGTTGTTATAGATACCCATGTGCGTTAAGTGTTAGTGCTATAGTAGTATCATGTGCAATGGTTATCACGTTCACTAGGCTTGTCATTGAGACGCATGTGCTGTTTTGTAATCGCTTTCATGGGTAAACTATCTTGAAGAGTACGAGTTACTGTATAGTGGCCGAGTGAGCACCTTTCTCCATGCCACGTGCTTCATATATCTCCAATCGTTCTGTGCTGCCATCTGTCCACCCGTATTCACAGTTCAATTACTCATCGGTGTCGTCGTCCTCGTCATCATCTCCTCCACTTCCCATCGCGAGGGTGCCCGGGCCAGTTGATAGAGTCGAGGGAAGGTGTAGCTTGACAATGCTGTTGGCGGCGAGAGTGGTTGTAGTGATCTGAGCAATGTCTCTTTGGGAGGTACAGGCCTCACCGTTGAGGTGAAAGCTGATCTGTCTTCCAGCGAGGTTCACCTTGAGAGCTGTTGCCAGATTGTTCGTGATGGTCTCTTTGGCTGGAGTGAGGCCGAGTCCGTGACGAAAGGTCCTCTCGGCGTCTCCCTCGGGCGGTGTCGTGAGACTGTCGACGGACAGGGTGCCAACGTGGTTGCTAGAGCTGCAGAGGATGAACATGTTCTTCGGTGGAGCCGGTGTCGGGTCTTCGTTGACGGCCGCCCAGCGCTGCTGCCACTCACGTAGGACCTCGGTGGTGGGAGGCTTGACGTCCTCTCTGAGGACGAAGTGGACCTCGTAGGGTCCAGTGGCGACCTGATCAAAGCTGATGTCTTTGAGGGTCTTGAGCTCCTGCTCGCGAGGGCAGGGCTGGTTGGAGGGGGTCAGGTCGTGGATGCGGACATTGTAGTACTTGGGATCGACGCCGAATCCGACCAGAATGTCGAGCTCGAGCTCAGCAGCCCAGGCCGGGATGGTCTCTTGGCTCTTTGGATGAACCAACTGGAACGAGGGGTGGTGCGCGACCTGGATCGCTGGGGAGGGCGCGCCGGTGAGGGTGCGTGAGCAGATGTTGATGGTCGCATTGACCTCAGGACGACGGAGTCTAGGAGCCATGGTGGTCGTCGTGCGGTGGGGTTGCTTGGACTATGGTAGTCGTGGTCGTGGTATGGTAGGAGGGTATATAGGAAAGGAAAGTTGGTGTGGGTTTTGGAAGATCGAAGGTGGTGGTGTGTTTATACAAGGAAGGGAGAAAGCGTTTGTCACGAGCGAAAGAGGCGGTGCAGGGACCGTGCTCGGCGGTGTTTGCTTTGGTTCACCTGCATGTGATCATTAGCGGTTAGCGCCGGGGGCCAAGTGGTAAGTGAGGTGTGACTTACTGATTTCCCTCCACCTGACCGCCATGTGAAAGCTGTTATCAAACACTTACTACATGCGTGTCTACTTCTTCTGAATCTCCCTGCCACCTCTCGTGGTGACCTTGTCAGAACTCTTGGGACAGAGGTGCACCTCTGCAAAGAGGGTCGTGTCCCCGTTGGCCACAAATGGCTTGTGAAGGTAGTCCACCAGCGTGTCCTTTGCTGCGAAGCGGAACAAGGTTCTGCCCCCTGGCACCTGGGGCATGAGCCAAATATCAATTTTCCAACTCTTTTCGTGACGGCCATCGAAGAGTGGTGAGTTATTTTTTGATTGGCCTAGATTCTGGCGGATCTGCTTGTCAAACACCCCATGGTTGACTTCTGGTTTCATGTCCCTTGACTCGAATTCGATTTCGTCGCCCACAGGAAGATTGAGCTGTTGCATTTTCTGGAAGGGTAGATGGCTGTAGTAACGAATCGCAACAGTAACCGTGAGCTTCTTCTCTGATTTTTTCCTCAGGGGGATCAGCGGGTATCCAGGAATGATGTCCGGACTGGTCCAACTTTTAAAGTTGTACAGAAGACGACCGTCGGTATGCGGTCGCAATGAGCCGTTTTCCAACGCTCGTTCGAAACCTTGGGTGTCTTCCGGCGCTTCATTTGTCTTCTTCTTGAGATGAGGAGTTTTCTTTCCAAGTGCCAGACCCTCGTCCGGATTACAGATGTCAAGACCTCGAAGCGACCACATGTTCGCGGTGAGGATCGTCAGACCAGTCAAGTCATTTCTGAATTTGCAGCGCCAGAAAAGAGCCTTTGACAAGCTGACGAGCCGATCTTCTTCGGCCTCGGGGTCCACTTGAGATCCGATGAGATAGAAGCGTGCTCCCCCTCCAGTCTTCTTCTCCTTTGCACCAGGTCTGATGACGACGAGGGGATCAGTGATCAAAACTTGGTCAACAGCATCGATCAGTCGCAGTTTGATGGTCAACTGAGGTTGTCTAGTCTGCTCATCCAGGGCATCGAGTTCGCCTCTCCGAGCTGCCTCGGTATCTACCGTAGCACTGAGCAGATCGTTGACGACAGCGACGCGAGAAATACCACTGTCATCGAATTCGAAAGCGCGCTGCTTCATCGGGCAGTTGTGGATCAGCACCGGCCGCAGGAGGAGGAAGCGCTCCATTTTCTTTTCATTGAGGTTGTCGTAGCTTTCCTTTTCTTGATCTTTCAGCCTTTGACTGACAATCTCCGCCAACTGGGTGAAGATATCTGGCAGAGATCGCTGTCGAGAAAAGTGAAGTACTTCCGTGGGAAAGTTGTCTACATCGAGCCACTTGTCTGAGATCTTTGGAACTCCTCTCAAGTCGTAGACGATCTTGATGTACAATTGATCTCCGGCCAAATGCTTGTCCATCATGTTGGTTTGTGGATCTGTGGGCCTCGATTCGATCGAGGGTTGAGGAGGATTGTCCTGGTCGTCGTTGCCATCACCTCCAATGTCTCCGTTGTCTCCATTGTCTCCATCGTTGTCCTCTCCATTGTCGTCCTCTCCGTCGTTGTCCTCCCCGTTGTCGTCCTCTCCGTCGTCGCCCCCTCCGTCGCCGTTCTCGTGCTCGTCGTTCTCAGCACTGGCACTGAAGTCCTGTGACATTTTGAGAGTCGAATGCTCTCGCTGACCATCAGATTGCTGGGGTGGGTGGAGGTGAATCATGTCTTCCGGGTCAGGAACGAACGTGCCCGTCATCAGATCGGACAAAGGCTTCAAGTTCCTCTCCTCACAACCCTCGCTAAACAAATGCCAACGCACTTGCGTAAGGTTCTCTGAAGTGGCATGCGGTAGAAACTGTCTGACAGCGCGTCTGATCTGCCTCCTCCTCTCCTGTGTTCTTGTCAGCATCGATAGTAGAGGGAAAGGCTGCGGTGGCTATACCTTTCCTTCACCGGTGATGTCGTAGTCTTTCTCATCTATCTCGCAGATCGTGAATGTGGTCATTGTGATGTGTGCGCACCAAGTGCGGATGTCTTGAGTGCTTTTGTGTGTGTTTTCAGTGCTGAAGTCAGAAGTCTTGTGTGAGCTGTGTGTGTGTGATGATGATATTCCAGGACTTTACAGGGAGATGTCCCGTTAATATAGTCGAAGTCTGCTGCGTGCTCTCGCTGTCTGTCTGAGGTTCCCTTGTCCGAGAACATGTTTGCATGAATCTCAAAGAACTGCCGCAGCAGGCGCGTATTGCCAAACATATTTGCTTGCTCTCTTGAGACTACTTACTGCAAGAACCTTTTGTCTTGTTCTTACGCAAGAAAGAGATGTGTTTGCTGATGTCTAGTAAGTCCTTTGTGCTTAGTCTGCGGCGTAGGAACGCACAATTAACACGATTGTTCAAAGTTTGCTTCTGCGCAAACCCATTTGAGACAGGTTGTTATCATCATGCGCCAAAGCTAAAGGAATTGTTTGTCATCAGTATCCGAAAGTATCGCAGCTGCTGCAATGGTCAGCTGTGACACAAAGCGATGGGCGGCTGGGACTTGGTATCAAACAGATCCCTTCGAGGCGCAGGATCAAGACGCATGGCCTCGCTGTCAGTGTACGATCCATGAAGCGAGACTTGCCGCAATACTGTTTGAGAAATTGAGTGTTTCAGCGCAACGAGAGATCTTACCTTCTTCGAATGTAAGGTACTAAAATGGTTAAAGTAGTCGAAGGTAGAATAACTCACGTTAAACATACAGAACCGTGCTCTCCATCCAATAAGCCGAGCTCGGGTTAATCCTTAATACACATCCACATCACCAGTTTTTCCAACTTCTTCAAGCCTGACACGCCGATTCTACTTGCTCTGCTTCTCCTTGCGCTTGGGATACCTGTCAGATCTAGCACGTCTGCTCGCCGCCTTTGCTGTCTTCTTTGGGGCTTCCGCGACCTTGTCTTCCGCGACCTTGTATTTCGCGACCTTGTCAACGAGATGCACTTCCATAAACAGGCTGCGATCCCCTTCCTCCACATCAGGCTCGTTCAAGAAGCTGTACAGCTCACCTGTGCCGTCACTGTATCTGTACAGTGTCTTGCCATCCAGGACCTGTGGCAAGACCCAGAGTTGCATGTCGAATAAATCTGCAAGAGGCGCTTTGGTAAGCGCTTTGGTGTTGCCGTGTGATGCTGTTTTGAAGCCTTCGGTGATTGCATCGCAGATGCTCTCATAGTTGTCGGTTTCGTCAACCTCGAGCTCAATCGTGGTGGAGAACGACAGTTTGGTTGCTTGTTCGCTGGTGAGGTGGTTGAAGAAGCGTAGAGCTAGCGATACGTTTGACGAAGGGAACGAGGTTATAGGATCAGGGCATCGCGGTGTGCCGCCTCTGCCAAAAGTCTTGAAGCTGTACAGCAGACTACCATCGGTGAAAGGGGTGATCGCATCTGCCTCCACTCTGACAGTCAGTCTGCGCTTGTCCTTCAGCGAGACTTCCATGTCACGATTCTGGATGTCTTCGATGTGGCGGATGTCAGCGCTTGTCGCAGGTAAATGTTCTCCTTCATCAGGGTTGCAGATGTTGAGATTTTTGAGAGTCCATGTGGGCGCCTTGACAAGCGTAGGATAGTCAGGGTCATTGACAATCCGCCAGAAGACTGTGTCTGAGGTCGGAACCATCGAAGTCTCTTCTTTCCCGATGGCTATGCTGGGTATGATGCCAATGCGATAGAACTTCGCCAGTCCACCAGCATCTTTCGTTTCGACACCGGAGCGAATCACCACCATGGGGCCAGTGGCAGCTCGTCTCAAAGTCTCGACAAGCTGCAGTTGTATGCTCAGTTGCGGCTTGACTTTGGCCTCGGCTATGCCGGCTGTACCTACTGAGTTGCAGAGCAGGTCACCGATCGTATCGAGCCGAGCAATACCACTGTCGTCGAAAGTGAATGCGCGTTGTTTGAGCGGACAAGAATGAGTGAGCACAGGCCGCAGCAGAAGACAGTGTTCACTCCCCTTTTCTGACAGACTTGCGTGATATTCCGGCTCCTTTGTTGCCAAGTACGTTGTCACGAACTCCGCCAAATCGAGGAACAAGTCTTGGAACGAATGTGTCCTGAGGAAATGAAGCATTTGCGATTGCTCGTGCATTTTCTTCAACTTCGGAACCCCTCGCAGATCGTAAGTCAGCCTGATGTGCAGCTGGTCTCTTCCCACGTCGTTCATCATTTCATCGGTTGGCTCATCTGCAGGAATCGATTCGGTCGGCACGATGTGTACCTCCATGTGTAAATCTAGATTCGCGCCCTTTCGATCGATCCGCCTCTGCAGAAGGAACCGGTGAACATCTTCGTCAGGTCTCAAGCGGTACAAGTAGTTGAGTCCTTGAGGCTGCACCCAGAGTTCGAGGTCACAATTGTCACCGATGAAATATGGGTCGCCGAAGGGCGCTTCTGAGCCGGACTGACGACACAGCTCCCTGATGGCTGCTCTCCTCAGTCTGGCGTAGTTGATGCTTTGAGAGTTCCACGTACGGTCGTGCTGCTCGAAGATGAACTTCGCTGTCGCGGAAGGCTCGAGGTGCTGGATGAAACGGCTTGTGACTACGATCGTCTTCTTGCTGCTGACAGGGAAAGTGGGGATGTCTGGTCGAAACCGGGACAAGTCCCAGAACATGTACTTGAGTTGACCGTTCTTGGTATGGTCGTCTTCAGTGAAAGGTACAGCGGCATCGCGTGTGTGGATCTTGATTCTCGGATGAGTGCTGTTGATGTCGCGAGGTTCCTCTTGCTTCCTCACGAGCAAGACTCTGAGCTCTGGTCGGAGAAGATCACCCGTGTAAAGGTCGTCGATGCTTCTAAGCCGTGGTGTACCGCCTGTGTCAATTCTGAGTGCATGCCGTTTCAGCTTATCGCTGCTCTGCACCGTGAGCTGGAAGACAATGCAAGTGCTTTCTCGATCGAGCCTGTCGCAAAGGCCTTGCTCCAGCCGCACGAGTCTGTTGTCGACGTAGTCTGCAACGTCCTCAAGGATCACGCTGTAGGCGTCGCCGCCGCTGAATGCAAGCAGATGTGACTGCCAACATTGTGGATCAATGGTCTCCTCATCCGACCAGTCGTAGCGCAGCCTGATGTAGAATACTTTCGGGTCGGCATTGGGCGGTATCGCCCGCAGTTCGTTGTTGGGGTCGTCTAATGGCTGGCTTTGGTGAGCCATCTTGGATCGTTGAGGGTGTGATGGTGTGATGGTGTGGTGTAATTCCTTCCAGTCCGGTCGCAGCGACTGAAGATATAGTCGCGGAAACGGAGAGTATCTTGATTGTCGGACTGCGTGCAAGAGATGCTTGCTGATGTCTCCGAGGTCCTTTGTTCCTAACACCACTAGCATATGCATGCAACACGGAAACCAGATCACATACAAAGCCACCTGAGACTCATCATCGTTGTTCATGCGGCGATACATAGGATATTACTTGCCAGTGGAAACCAACAAGCGAGACAAGTTTGAGTGAAAAGTAGCTTGCTAGATGGTTGCATGATCATATGTAAGGTATGTCTCACTACACGCGGCTCGAGGATAGCTGCAGACGCAGACGCAGATGCGAACTGCTTCAATCGGGTGCCTAGAATGCAAGGTTGAAAAGGGTTGAGATGCAGGCTCAGGTTGTGGGCGTACGTGGTTCAGTGTATACTGTTCGAGGAACTCAATTTGTCAAAGGTGATAGGATAAACTCACATTAATCATACGAACCATAAATGACCTCTCCAAGAACTAGCTCAAGTCAATACTTTACACTCATCATCAAGAACACCATAGGATATTATCCAACCCAAACCCTTTACTCCCATGATGATTCTTCCTTAATGCAATCCAAAACATCACCCGCTACTCACAAAATTCCGCTCAAACCTGCGCTGTCGTCTCTCATACTTCTTTCGCGCGCGGCACTCGCGGTGCTGCTCTTCCAAGTGAATGGCAAGTCGGGTATTATCACACAAATGATGCAAGACTTGCAGCTTGCGTCGCTCGCGTTGCATCAACGCCCACAACTGGGCTTGGTGCCTGACGCAATGGGCTAGATTGTGATGTCTGTTCAAACTCCTGATCATCAGGAGCCGCTGGACTTTCCGCTCTTCAAGTCTTTCCAGAGATCTTCTCAGCCGTCTTTCTCTCCAAGGGACACTGCGAACATGCTACGTGGAGCTGTCACGGTCTGTTGCGCCACCAGTGTTTCCGCCTCCGAAAGCATCACGCATTCGGTTGAACATGCCTGCAGAGCTGTTGTTGCCTGATGGGGTAGCCTGGGTAGCCGCCGTAGCAGCTGTGGAGTGGTCATTTAGAGGTGCCTGGGCGCTCGTGCGAGCACCTTCTCCTTCCGCGCCTGAGTCCCGCGGCATGATTCCTTTGCGACACACAGGGCAGGTATCATGCTCTCCTAGCCAAGCGCGGATACATTCGTGGTGGAACCAGTGTGAGCAAGGTAGGACTGTGACGAAGTCTCCCAGAGGGACCGTGTCCATGCAGATACTGCAATCGGCAGATCCAGAATCTCCACCATCGGCTTCGACGATAGGACGTTTTGGAAGAGAGTTTATTGCAGTCTCAGTCGCTGGGCCAGGAGCGTTGCCGGTTTGATGTTGTTCCATGAGCTGGCTCACGATACGGTCGAGCGCTTCTTGGCTATAGACTGCGTCACCGTGAACGCCACCGGGAGGAGTAAGGTTGTTGAGTAGTTGAAATAGTGTAGCAGGAAACACTGGGTTGCCGCCCGGACCGCGAGGCTGTTCGTTCTGATGAGGATCTTGACCAGGCATGAGAGGAGGGAAGCCGCCGATGTTGTTGAACATCTGTTGCATGAGGTCGTCCATGTCTTGTGGCTGGCGATTGAAAGCCTGTGCAGTATTGGCGTTGCGTGGCGACAAGTTGCCTGAGGTCGCAGTCATTGTGAAGGTGTAGCCTGGGCCATGTACGTGCCGAGTGTAGACTCCTGGTCGAGCTTCTGGTTGTTGCTCGCCAGCATCTGGTGAGCCCGGCGCCGATGCTCGTCGATTCTGACCATCGTCTCCGTATCCTTGGCCTTGCGCGTGGTCATGTCCGTGCTCTTGCCTCTGAGGCTGCTGCTGTTGCTGCTGCTGCTGTAGCAATCCTCCCACCATATTCCCAATCATACCCAGCAAGCCGCCTCCTCCAGCTCCAGGAGCCTGACCCTGCACCTGCCCTCGCCCATCCAAATTGATTGTCCGATTGAAAGTCGCATGATATCTCGGCCCTTGCTGCCACTGAAAATGGTCGATGTCATCTTCATCTGGGTCCGGCGCATTCCAAGGGTCGTGGTCGTGTAAAGGATGGGTCGCGGGGTTGCCGCCAGCAGGTAGTTCGTCTTCCGCTTCCTGAGCTCTCGGATCGTTGTTTCCTTCTACTATCTCGGTGAAGTCCGACTGGCACTCTGGACATGTCAGGCCGCCTTCGTCGCGGTACCACTCGTTCTCGCACTGGTGGCAGAAGACGATGTCGCGCTGGGTCGCATCCATGGTTGCGACAGCTTTGCGCGTGCAAAGAGAGTGTTGTGTGAGATAGCAAGTAGGGTGTCCGCGATAGGAGTTTAGGTGATGGCGGAGGTGAGGTGAGTCTGGCCAAGGTGACGTGCGAAGTGCTTGCCAGGCACTTGTCAGGCGCAGCTGCTTCTTTGTGTCGCTGACCGGTTGCTGTGGGCGTGGGCTGGTGGGGGGAAATGAATTTGATTGCTGCACTGGTGGAAGCTACCAGGGTATTATCAGTGATGTTTCAAGAATATGCGCGCAGTAGGAAAGTGGTGGAATAGTGGAAAATCAAGAGGTGCTATGCGATGATGTGCTGCTCAAACATGGCACATGCATGTAATCGCTGGAAGTGAGCATTTGCCGCCGCCGGTAGAAGGAGAATGACGTACCGTGTGGCGGTGCGATATCACGACTGCAGTATAACTGAACACTTGATAACAGCAACAAATATTCCATCAGTACACGTACCTTGTGATCACTTTGCTGTTCAATGCAGGATATCGTGACAACTTACATGCCTCAGCAGACACAGTCACGCATGCTATGGCTCACACGTCGAATCTTCTAGAATCTCGAGACCGGCGAGTCTCACTTATTCCGAAGTGAAAGTGTGGCGCAGACAGCATGGGTAATAGTATCTCTGGTGCATGCAACTCGTTGCGATTAAGAATGACTATCTAGATCTATCCGATCCAGGGGGGTATCTTGGAAAGACTTTTGGTAAAGCAAAACGAAGAAACAATGGTCCATCCTTTCCCCTCTCCGTGCTGTGCGCATGAAATACAAAAACTCATCAAAGCAACTCCCAATCCGCGTCGTCATAATTCGTGCCTTGTCCTCCATACTGCGATGCAGAGCTCATGCTGGAGCCCCTTTATATCCTGGTTCCAAAGTGCTGTGATAACGCCAATGCCAATTTTAATCTTGATCTGAGATCAATGCCTCTCAGAGCAGAGGTAAGAATGAATGTTCGAACTCCGGTACAACAGAGCAGGTCGAAGAAGCGCCGGGCGTCAGCTGCCCGTTGGCCCACTGAGTCTCGCTGCGGACTGCCATGTCGAAACGAAGTGGTTGTGGCTTCAAGAATGGTTCGTCGTAGAGATCCTGTGCCGTGTGCGATGTGTGAAGTGGTGGCTCTCTCCGCTCAAAGAGGCGCAGAGTCGAAAGTATTGCTGCGCTCTCCGAGCAGTCATGAACTCGCCAGTCCAGAGCGGTCATGACAGCTATGGTGGCTTGATCGATTTGCTTTCCCGTGGTGGATTCAACGGACACATGTCGTGCAAGGTACGATGGTGACGGAGAGTGATCGTTGGTGTGAATGGATGCAAGGCTGAGGGTCGCAAGAACAAGAAGGTTGAGAGAGAAATCCTGGAGAAGAATGTCGATGGTCTGTTTCTTGACCAATTTGGACATAATATTGAAGGATAGCGCCAGCACTTCGATGGGTAGCTCAGCACGAACAAATATCTCCTCCATCAACAGAATGTCGTCCCAGGCCTGTGGACCATCAAGACACAGCTCGCGAGCAAAGACAGTGGCAATATCAAGATCTGCGAGCACGTTAGCACAAGTCTTCTGATCTTCAAAAGCATGCGCTGCATACCATCGACGCCATCCTCGCTCTCATAATCGCTCTCCTCGCTAGGAACCTCAAGATCTTCTTCCATCTCCCTCTTCATTGGCGGTGTAGGCCATTGCGACAGCTTGCCCTGCGCATCCAAGAAAGCGTCCAAGTCGTCAATCCCAGCCAGCGAATCGCAATCACTAAAAGCAGGCGAGGGCGGGAATGGTCGTGAGACATCCATCTCTGCCCCGTGACGATCGATCACACAGTGGAGAAGCGAACAAACGGTCGTGCGGGGAGAATGGAATGGGCGCGCGACGACAGGATAATAAGAGAGACAAGCGCAAACGAGCGAACCGGTCGAGGCTCTCACACCGCGCAGCAATAGTGGTGCGGTGCGCTGCGGGCTTGCAGGAGCAGCAGCAGCAGCGGCGGCGGCGGTTATGAGCAGTAGTTAGCCCTAGTCACTCTGGCGCGTGCTAGACTCCGGCTCGCAGGGTCTGCCGTTGGTCGCTACGTAGTGAGTATGCAAGACGTGCGAATATTTATTGATTGAGGTGCTCCTTGCTCCGTGGCCGCACTTGTTGGGAAGCGGGTGGCGCGCGTGACAGGCAGGCGAGGAACGATCAAGCTGTCGGAAATCGATGTGCCTAAGTGTTCTGAGTTTCGCAGGTGGAGTATAAGAGCGCCACATGCGCGTCTTGGTAGCGGGCAGAGGACTGAAAGGGAAGTGCGGTTTTCCTTTTGCGCCTGGGCGAGAGTGGAGTGCAGCGTGGGCTCACACCGCCTTTGCCGGTGAACAGTGAACAGTGAATTGATATGGCAACAACGTGGGAGAGCAAAGTTTGGTTGAGGGTGAAGAGCGAAGGGGCGATTGAGTGCAAGCGTGCATGGCTATAATAATACAGTCGAAAGCTTCTGGTGGCAGGGCGAATTGTTTTACTCGACAGCCACCGTATGTCACTGTCAATATCAAATTGGGCAGCTTCAGGGTTCACTGGCGAGGCATCCTGGTCGATCGTGTTCTACCGGTCCGTCCCTCAACCGTCTGCCGAAAGTTTGTCCTTGTTCGCGATCCCACAACACGAGCCACACTAGTTAATTCCACCGCACCGGATGCCAGCGGCAAAGTAGTAGTGCAAAGGTGGAGAAGAGCACGAGGAGCTTGTTGGAGTAGTTTCGGATCCCGCCCGTGTGCGGTACGCCGAGGGACACGCAACGACGAGAGGTATTTCTAGCACAATTCCACGACCTCCCCCTTACTCGCGTGGCATCTACGCAATGCCATACGCAATTCTTCCCAAAAGGCCCGAGCGAAACTCTCGCCTGCCACCCGCCGTCTTCAGACATCCCGTCACACGTTCGATGTCTCGCGCCCCTCGATTGTCTCACTTTCACATGCTATGTCACATGTTATGTCACATGTCTCGTCCCCTTAAAATGTTGTTGCCTGAGGTGCCACTTTCGGGATCAAGAAGTTTGGGCCTTTAGATGGATCTAGATTTCTGTGGCTTACGATTGAAACATGGTTGATCGTTTTGGAATTGAAATTTTGTGAAAAGATCCTGCATCCGCTCGTAATCAACACTGTGAGAGTAGATCTAGTTGCGATCAAACCTCGAGGCTGTCAGGAAACAGTGCGACCGAGAAGTGAAGTCGACCATCACGTGATACTGCGTGATCGCGCAGGGTTAGTGGTTGGGGCTGTCACTTTTCGACTATCTTGTCCCAAATGAGGACTCTATGTTATTATAATATGAAACTTTGGAGCATTTCTCAATACCTCAAATTTTCCGTTCGCAGTTCATGAGGAACGCAGCTTCCAAGTGCCCACCTAAGCAGAGAAATTGGAGTCCGAAGAGGCTCAGACCTTCCACAAAAGCGAGCCTGTACCTTCTCCAACTCCTCATGTACTTCGTAGCTGCTGCCCTCTTTCCCCGCTCGAGAGCAACAACATCAGCTCACCAGGAAAGGACATACAACGAGGTGATCAACAGGGAGGGGCCTCAAAGCTGCTCCTGACCATGTAGCACGATATGCCCCCAAGCCATTGTATTTCTCGCTCTTCATTTCCTCTCATCACATCCTCTCCCACTTCATCACAAGTCCATAACTCAAACATCCATTCGATCAAGCATTCTCGAAGCGTCCATTCAAATCACGCAATTCCGCATTAAATACGAACGAACAGCAGGCAAAAAAATTCCTAATCACGATGTCTAACGCCCACAACAACCCCCACTCCCACCCCCACCCTACCATCCAGCCCATCGAGGTCTCCCAGCACTCTCACGACACCCACAACGGTACTCCGCCTTACCCCGTCGTCCAAGAGTCGTCCCAATACACCCACGACACACACAAGAACACCCACCCTCACCCCTCCGTCCAACCCATCGAAGTCTCCCAATACACCTACGACGCCCACAAGCCCTCCTACGAGCTGGCATCCACCCACGACCAAACCCTCCGCCAACACTCCGTAGCATCGCCACCCCAGCCAACTTCAAGCAGAATCCACCCAGTCGAAACCGAGCACCCTCACCTGCAAGACAACAAGAAGCACGACAAGCACGACAGCAAGCAGCACCACCCTGAGCACCCCAAGCCCCACCACCAGCCCGAGCCAGAGCACGCCCACAAGCTGGAGCACACTCACGAGCACGAGCACCAGCACCACTCCCCCAGCTCGCCGACCAGCACGATCGAGTCCGACAGCGTGCAAGTCAGTCCAGTCTTCGGTAACGCCGAGAGGCGTCAGAGCTGGAGCAAGGACGAGATGAAGCGCGGTGTCATGGAGGGCTTGCTGGAGAAGGGCAAGGGTAAGCAGGCCAAGGGCGGGTATTCGAGCACTTCTTGAAGCAAGTGAGCCGAGTGGCGTGACGAGGTAAGCTGTTCCACTGAAATTGTCCTTTGGGTGTGTTAAGAGGTTCTTTGCTGACTTGTGTGTAGTGAGACGAGGTTATGACCCAGGCATCTTTCTCTTTTGTTGCTCATGTTTCTTGGGGGAGACGGGGATTACCTTTGACTGACCTGATGCGCGTGGGAACTTGAGGAATGGAGCTCGCTTTGTTCCTAAGACTTTTCTCCCATAGCAACCTGTAATTCATGCTTGCACTTCGATGTACGAACAGACAAGACCTGATTAGTTCCTGAGTGAGTGATTTCAAGAGACGTACCAACACTCTCTTTCAAGCCAAAGACAGTAGAGCAAAAGTGTTTCCATCATTCTTGTATGCGCGTCCTACTTGGGCAATCAAAATGAGTGACTTCGGTCAGTTTCTTCCGTCTCTCTTTCAATGACTCTCCGCTATCAACCAAGGGCACCGACACCAGCCTGCCATCGTATGTTCTGTCCCGCCTCTCCATATACTTGGCTGTCACTTCGCAGTGCGTCGTAGAATCATCCGCAAGGTCTTGCCACCTTGCATTCGACAAGTTCGAGTCAGCATGCAGCAGTACTTCTCATGGCCCGAGCCGATTGCGTGGCAGTCGAGTCACGTCTTATCGCGCCTTTCTTGCTTGGAACTCGCTTGCACAACAGAGCCAAGCAGATCATGCGACCCTGTGGATGCTGGATGTTGCATCTGCGATCGGTTGGATGTAAGTTCAACAGCAGGGAACAATCCTGCCGTTACGTATGCTTCCTAGGCCCTGCCATTGCTCAAAAACTGTTACGGTCAGCATGTCGTTCGTATCGCGTGGTGACTGTCACTGCTTTTCGCCAGAAGCTGTACGCTGGCCGTCAGTCCGCGCGCCACGGCGTCGACCCTGGCCGCGGCTTTTGTCCACAACGTAGCTGTCCAGCGAAAGTTGCGTAGCAGGCTGAGTAGTAGAAGAAGCAGGGGTAGAAGCAGATCGGCGTCCATACCAGTCAATGTCTCCAAGCTGCAATTTCCTAGATCGCTGCTTGCTGCGGGTGTTGCCTGACTTGTCCATGCGCGAGGGCTGGATTTGAGGGTGGTTCTCGAAGGCGCCTTGTGTGTTGTCAGCATGTTGGATCGCCCTACTTGTGGCCATTGTGGCGAGAGATGGTGGCGCAAAAGCAGCCACAAAGGGCGGCGGCGACGAGTAGCCAGAGTCTTGAGACACGCGTCTCTGATCACCGCCGTGCTGGGGAGGGTCTGCCGCTTTGGAAGCAGTCATGCGTTGAGATTGACCGCCGCGGTTGTTCCTGGTCAGAAGGCTTTCGTTGAGCTGGCCTTTGCCGACAAGACGGACACTGTTTTTGTTGGAGGTTCGAACGTAATGAAAGGAGGGCGCTTCACCATCTTGTTGATCGTCTGTCAAGTCGTAGTTCAAGACTAGATTCTTGATTCGCTGTTGCTCCTCGCGCTCGGCTTGTTGCTGCGTGCGCATTGCAACAGCGAAAGTGGAGTCCGAGGGCAGATCGATTGAGCGCGTCTGTGATGTATGTCAGTATGACTGAAATAGTGTGGTATTTTGATACTCTTACCTGTTGCTTGGGTCCCTTCTTGCTCAGAAGGGCAAACCTCATCATGCCAGGTCCGTCAGCGGGAGATTGCGCTCGTGACTCTGTGCCATTTTCTTCGTTCGCGACATTGGTAGTTGCATCGCGCACAGTACGGCGCATCGGCAACGGTACATCGAACATGGGCTTGCGGTCGAACTTTCTGGATTCTGCACTTTCTGCCATCAATTTTGCGAGTTCGCGATCGAACTCAGCGTCAGCTTCCGGGTCTCTTTGGTCTTCAGGGCGAGTGACGACGATGTGCTCCTCCTCGTCAGACTGAGCGCCATTCTCATTGTCATCGGTGGGCTCAGCATCATCGTCTTCGCCAGACTTATCCTCTGCGCCATCTCCATCAATATCCGCCAGATCGTTACCGTCCGGACGAGCATCGTCAGCGTCTGCATCGTCCTCAAGCTCCTCCGGCTCTTGCGTCTTGCCAGCAGCCACATCGCGGTAGTTTTGTTTGCAGGCATCGGCGAACACCTTGTGTGCCTCGGCAAAGTCACTAGTGATCAGCTTCCACTGCGGGCGTAGAAGGCTGTAGGTGTCTTGCACAACGAACTCGATGTCCATCGGCAGCGGGTCCTTCACGTTCATGTAGTACTGCAGGTAGTTCAAGTAAAAGTCGAGCTTCTTCTTAGCAGCACCTTTCTCGAAGTAAATGCCGCAGGTCTCGAGCAATGTGCAAGCAAGACGAATGCGGAAATAGTCGTCGGGTAGATCGATCGGTGAGATCTTGTCGGGTTGCACATAGCCCTCATGTCCGAAGTTGAGGATTTTGTACAGAGTGTCGAAGATCAGGGACGAGTCCACCATACGGTAGATGTAAAGCTCGCCCAGATACTTGACTTCTGCAATGCGTCGCTGGTTGTACTTGAAGTCGTTGAACTCAAGACCGGCTACGATTCGTTCAAGCAGCTCGTCAAGTACGGAGATTGCGAAAGCAGTGTGATGGCGATGCAATGCTCCTAGCATGACCGCAAGCAGATACACGTTGCTGAACTTGATTTTGCCGGGTTTGATAAAGATCTTCCTCAGATACTCGACAACCTCATCTTCCTCCCAATGGAGCTTGCGAATCTGCTTGATGACCTTTTCTAGGGTCTTCTTGTTCAGGTCAAGGTATACAAGTTTGCGGATGTACAGCTCGAGGGTGGGGCGCTCTTTCTGCTGAATGGCTGCACGTTCAGGCGGGTTGACATAGTAGATAGCATTCTCGAGAAGCATACGCTCCTGTTGGCCAAGATGCTGTGCCGCTTTCTTGCGCTGTAGCGTTTCCAGGAAAGAACCCATACGGGGCGAAGTCTCGGGGTTGCGGAGTAAGTACCTACCGCAGTTCTCAAGTAGACTCGCAATGATTTCGATGTTCATGCGCGAGAATTCGTCGAGGCTGACCTTCAAACAGTGGAAGATCACATGCTCGGGAACCACGCCGAATTTGGTCAGCTCAGCGATGTATCTGATGTTCACCATGCGTACTTGGCCCAGGAAGTCCTTGGATTTGCGCCTTTGCAGACTGCGGAACTCGTCGTCGAGATAGCTTGTGAGTGCCTGTGGAACATCCGGCAAGTAGCGACCGAGAGTTGCGACAAGTCGAGCATACAGCGGGAGAAGGTCTGTTCTGCCTTTGGGCACCTCTTGAATGCCCTTGACAAGTCTGTTGCGAGAGGCCTTGGAGTTGAGGAATCCAAAGTCATACGCAAACTGATCGACCTGATCCTTGTTCGTGAGCTCGTGGAGGCGAGCGAGAAGCGCGTCTACCTGCGCACCGACAGTCTTGTTGGCGATCGCAGTTGAACTATCGTCATTCTCCGTAGCGCTGGCGTCCTTGGGTTCAGCGCCTTCCTCGCTCTTCTTGCCGACCTGCTCATCACCGTCTGGCTTCTTCTTCTTGGGGTCCTCGAGGAGAATCAGAGGCACACGATCCTTCAAATCAACAAGGTTTTCGTAGAAGCGACGTTCGTCTTCATCTTCCCAGATACCAGCACCTTCGCTTGAAGCACGCAGATATTCACCCGTCTTGACAAGACCGATACCAGAGTCGAGGTTGCTGCCGGAGGAGTCCTTCTCAACGAGGTCTGGCATTTCAGCTCCGAGGGCCTCCGCAAGCACCTGAGCATTGGAGACTAGCTTTTCCTGAGACTTGATAGCCTTTTCGTGGGTCGCTTGACGGTCTTCGAATACCTCGCCGGATTTGACGTACGCTTCTGCGTTGCGTTTGTTTTGCGCGGATAGTTGCTTCTGGTCCCGGAGCATGTGTGCTTTGACATCTTCAAAATACCTGGTGAGAATATTGCGGAAGCGCTGCTGGAGATCCGGTGAAACTAATGGGGCATCGTGCGTGATTGTCTCATCTTCGTCAGTCGACGCAGGAGTATCCGTGGTCCCTTTCACTGCTGTCGTAGCACCGTCTTCGCCAACAACTTGTCTGCTCTCTTTCTTCGTGTTTGCAGATCCAAGGATGTCCCAGGCAAAAGTCTTGACGAATAACACGACCAGTGGCAGGTTGACATGTTCGCGATCGTGGCTGAGCATATCCTTGAGTACCTCCAGTGGGAAAGGCTCCGCCTCAGCGCCATCGGGTCGTTGTCCGTTGATCTTAGCTTTTTGCGGTGCAATCTCAGTGCCCTTCGCGGTCTTGCCGGCCTCCTCTGGCTTGACGATATCCTCCAAGCTCCTTAGTACGCCGACCAACCATAATTCAGTGGCAACGCGAAGCAGGATCCGCTGCCTTGCGATGCGCTCTTTCTCCTCGCGCTCGCGAACTTCGGGTGCGAGAGCTTTTAATTGTGACTTGTCCGGTGTGCTCAGTCCACGCCCAACCAGCCATCCCAGGTAGCATGTGAATTCTTCTGGGCCAAATCGTTGGTGAAGCGCGCTGATGACCTCAACGCCAGCGGCGACTTCGCCAGGCGCCTTGAGCCTGCAGAGACCCTCGAAGCATGCCGAGACGATTTCCGTGAGATATTTGTGTAGAGATAAGGTGCGGATCTCCTGAAGGAATGTTGAGACGCCCGCGGCGTTGATGGCAGTGCGGGCGCGTTTGATAAATGCAGTGTTTTTCTTTAGGTTGGAGTCTAGCGATCCCTGAGTAGGAAAGACATCTGCGAGGATGTCAGTGTCGCTCCTTGCCACCACCTCTCTATTGTCTCGTGCGCATGGCGCATACCTTGTTCGCCGTTCCAAGCTCTAGCGTTCAACTCTTTGAGCTCGCCTTAACACAGTATTAGCTCCGTCTTCTGGATATGACCTCGCGCATGAGCCATACGCTTTCTCTGCCGTTCCATGACAGTCGTAGATTCCTCGGGCGTGCGGGTTGCCGCGAGTGGAGGGGTTGATAAGAGGGGTGCCGCGCTCAAGGATTCGGCATTTCAGTGACGGTGTGGTGCAAGCTTGAGGCCGAAGCTTGCATTTGTGCTGGGCACGGGGTTGCAATTAATGTTGTTTTTGTCGCGAGTGGTTGTGGTGGCGGAGGAGGAGGAGGTGATCTGGTATGCGCTTGGTGGATCTGTTTGTAGCGGCGCTGTTGCTTCAGTCATTATCGATGCGCATGGGCCGAGCCTCCCTGAAACCTTCCTGTAGCCCTGCGGAGAGCGTCATGCGTCATGACGAAGTGAAAAGCCCACGCTAGCAGGAGCGACATGAACATCACGTGTTTCCTGACCATAACATTTATCAAGGTAAGATAGGACTTGCATTGATTAAGGCTCGCCAACACAGCCGTGTATCAGTAATTTCAGCATTATACGTTCTGCCCAATCACTTTCTACGAAGACTCGTCACACCATTGATGCTCATCACAGGCAAAGTCATGCTCTTGGACTCTGCCGCCTCCTGTCTCTTGGCTGCCATATCCAGCGCTTCTTTGATCATCTTCTTGGCCCTTTTCACCTCCTCACTATGTACTTCCTTCTCGGCCTTTGCCTCCATATTCTGCATCCTGGAACTACAGATACCATCAGAGCAGATGTCAACGCCGTAGCCAGGCCTGAAGGATAGCCTGTGAATTGGAATCGAGAAGAAATGGATGGTTGCCATCTCATCTCCTGCCACTCGGTAGCGGGCGAAGAACTTCGGCCCATGATCAATGATCACCTCCGACCACTCGATATCCAATTTTGTCAAACATGATCGCAAAGTTGTGATGAGCCATCGCAGATCCTGACAGCTGAACGCTAAGCGACTCTTTTTCGGGATCCTGGCCGCCGACAGACCACTCCGCAGCAAGTCGGTCTCCGGCGTCGAAAGGCGGTACCGTCTAACGTTCTCCAGCACGAAGAATGGGTCAAAAGGTAAGGGCCAAGGCTGGAAGGGTTCGAAAGCTGTAGCATCGATTTCTAGCTTGAATTTCTCTTGCCACGAGCTGGGCACGATGCCAGAGTCATGGAGGACCATGGCTCTGTTTCGATTGGAATCTAGCCTGCAAGCCTCACGGCTGCCTGGCTGGTTGTCCGCTTGCATAATTGTTCTCGCGACGTCTCTGGCGATGATTTTCGGATCGAGGATGGAGTCAGCTGCCTTGTCGTCATCTCTCGGATCGTGGCTCGCGGAAATGTTGACACCGGTCTTCACATCTCCGCTGCGGCATGCGGCCCTCTCTAGAAGGAGTTGCTGTTGTAGCGGTATCCAAATGGAATCTTCTGCAAGTGGAGTCCTGGCTGCGATGGAGTATGCCAATATGGCTTCGGTCTTGCGATTGAGGAGAGCGTAGATGTCACCCATCCAACACGCCGCGGCACAGTGTCCGACGTCCAGCTGACTGATAGTCTCGATCACCATGGGGAACACTGCTAGAAAGTGGACTAACGCTGGTTCCAGTTCTCCGTTGATGCTAGCAATCACACCAAGCAAGTGTTCCAATCGTCTGCTCAGTATGCTGTGATGTTTCTCACGATATCGACTAGTGAGGATTTCAATGTTGTGCTTTGCCTGGTCCCACTGTCCAGCATTCCAGGATGAGATGATCGCATTGCTGATCTCGTTGTCCAACTCAGAGTCAAGCATATCGTTGCCGTCTTGATCCTCACCACCTTCGTGAGATGTAGGTAGTGACTCGATTTTGTACAGCGACGGGGTAAAGCCTGCGAACGCTCGACGCCCTGGGTCTATCGGTGACGACTGCCCCGATGACGACGAAAATGACGCAGGGCTGTCGGTGATACGAGCCGAGTCGGTCCTGCTCAAGTCATTCTTCTCGAGATTGACAATGCGATATCTTGACTTCGCCGCCTGTGCTGACCGAGATAATATGCGGTCGCGGATTCGGGTGCCGCGTCTTGCTAGCGGATTGGATGGAGGTCCAAGAGAGTCCAGATCGTCTAAAATGGAGTCTGCTGCGCGATACGTTGAATTGCGGATTTGTTCTTGTATTGGCGCCTGCATTCCCGTGTCAAAAGCTTCGACGCGCTGCGTGGGTTCAGCTCTAGCCTGTCTATTCGCCTGCGTGGAAGTCCAAGTTCTCGGAGAACGGCGCAAACTGGCGCTTGAGGAGAGCCCGTCACTTCTTTCCGTTCTCATTGGAAGCGATGTACCACGTAGCGATGCCGATCTTGCGACACGACTGTCGATATCTCTAGTTGGGTCCTCAAGATGAGGCCTTGTCTCTGTTCCAGAGGATCCTGATGCACAGACGATCGAAGGAGATCCCAATCGGGCAGGAGAACGAGGCATCAAAGCTGGTGGATGAGGGCTTGGCCGTCCGCCCAGGATCAAAGAAGAGGCGCTGTCAATGTCCACAGACATAGGGTCAAAGTATGCGAATTGATTTGACCAGCGATTGCTTTTCAGAGAGGACGACGCTCTCATACGGTCCGCCGATACTGAGGGCGGACCTGCCGCTTCCCAAAATGAAGCAAGTTGATTCTCTTCTTCCGGCTTCCAGTCATGGCTCTGCGCAGGATCGCTGTTGACACTCGTTCTTTGAAAAACGCCTGCGCGACTGGAACTAGACGACCATACGCTTGATGCTGTGCTCATGGCGTTCCCGTCTTCGCTACTAGCGGTCATAGATGACGGCGACATAGCTGTCTGAGTGCTGGACCGATCGCTATGAGTAGCATCGTTATGCGACAAACCGAGGCCACCATTCACACACTCGAGACTTTCAAGCGCAATGGAAAGTTTGCGCGTCACTTCGTCGATGTCGGCGAGAAGGTCGACTGGTTCGTCCTCTGCCGCGCAAGCGGTATTGGCGGATGGGTATTGTTGGCGTTGCAGCGCTCGCTCTAGCCTGTCGAGCACAATTCTGCTTTCTGCGGCAGCTTCCAAGACTACAATGTCCTCAGCTCGGACTGAAGCTTCATCGAGCGCATCGTCTGCTTCCTCAAGCTTGTTCCGCAATGTCCGGATGCTTCTGGTCAGTGGTCTGTAGACATTCGAAGGTTCCTGGCCTCTGCGATGTCAGCAGCGACACTCCGAAGCGTGCGTGTTTGCGGACAACTTACAAGAGCAGTAGAGTCTGTGAGCCAATGCTCGCACGCCTTGCAAATTGCCGGTCCAAGTTGATGCAGACATCGTTCGGTATATCTTCAGATATTGAAAATCATAGCGTTGCATCGATCTGTCGCTTTGAGCGGATCGAGTAGTTCCCTGAGACACCAATAAGACCCCGACCCGCAGTGTACTACAACTGTACGACACGGGCACCCAACTGAATTTGTCAATGTATCGGGTCCAGAACGGCGGCCGCGCAAGCTGAGCTACCTGCAATACCGACGCAAGGCTGAGGCCGACATGGCTGTCGCTGACTGGACGGACCCAGTATATCGCATCGGATATGCATAGCGATCCTTCGCTGTCAGCTGGAGAGGCAAGGTTATGGTGGCGTGAGTGCGCATGCAAGCAAGGAAGCCATGCATAACGGTCCACAGCTGAACTGCCTCTGCACACCCATACTTCGGAAGTACATGCAGACTGCGTGTCAACACGTGAATGCCACGTGGAATTCATTTGCGAAGGCGGAAAATCACCGAAACATTTCAGCGCCGGTCATTCGGTAGCTCACGAGCAAATTGTACTGCTTATCGTGGTTAAGCTATCGTTCAAACATTAGAGCTAACTACTACAAGCGGTCCCCAAATCACACTGTAACTACGATAAGTAAATCGCCACATCAAACCACATCCCTGTGCTGTGACTGATCAACAGTCCGCATCTGATACTGCGGAATCACATCTTCAATAGTCTCGTCCGAAAACTTCAAGTCTTCCTCGAGCGAGACAGTATCCTTGATCTTCCAGAGCATGACTGGCGCAGCGATGAACAGGCTTGCGGCGAGCAGAACCCAATTAGAGATAAATAAGCTCATGTAAGCCACTTTCACGCCGTCGAGGCGCCAGGCGACTGCTGCTCCAGCAGATTGGATTCCTCTGAACTTGTTGTGAGTTTGTGCTTCGAGGATCGTAGTGCTGGCAAGACTTACTTGTAGAACCCGGCGAAATTCGCCAGTTTGCGGCCATTATTCGTCATGGCGCCCATGAACCTGTATTGCATTAGTCCTTGACATACTCACGTTGATACGCTGGTGCCACATACCAGTAGACACAAGTTTGCCAGGCTGCGTCGTAGAGACCGTAAAAGATGTACAAGAACATTGGGCCAAGATATCCTGGACTCGTCCAGTCCATCTTCGTGCGCTCGTTGGTAGTGTCATCGGGCATGTCATCGCGCGTGTATGTCACCTGGAAGCTGTAGCCACCACCCCAGACTGCGAAGGTGAGCATGAACAGCACGATCCACGCGATCACAGCACGAGCAGTCCGGCGGAGACCAGCGTAATCTAGCGTAAAGCCGAATACTGATGCACCAATGATCTGGGCGATCCAGTATAGCACATTGTTGAGAGCCCTTGTGCGTAGGTTGAATTTGGCGAGGTTGACTACGTTGAACTGATAAGTGTAGAACCAGTTTGATGCGAAGAACATCGGAAACAAGAACACGATGTAAGGGTCGGTGAAGATGGTCTCCCAAAGCCCCAGAACTTCTGACTTCCAGGTCGGGTTTCTCTGCAGAATAATGCGGGAGCCGTCCATACGTACGACGTGCTTCGCATCTACCATGGTCCATGCGAGGCAAGCGCCAGCAAAAGTGAGGATCAGAAAGCCGATGTAAGTGCCGTCCGTCACGTTAGAATTGTCAGTTCTGTGGATGTTCTGTCCGAGGGGAAGCTTTGAGTACAACGTTAATGGAATGAGGCGTGTATATCGTTGCCAGGGAACCTTACCAATCCTCCAATCACTCCACCAAGATTGAATATCGCCCAAAAAGTGAAGATGTAACGGCCTTTTGATTCTTCCGGTGGATAGCTCATCATAATCTGGCCTTGCGCACTCCAGAGAACCCCAGCGCAGCAACCAAGAAGAAATCCGGAAAAGATGACATAGCCTTCATTCTGAGTGTGGTTATAACACAAGTACGCTGAGATGTAGACCGAGTATCCCAGGCCGCCGAAAGACAGAGCAGTTTTGATCCCGAGCTTGTTAGTAATGCTGCCGCTGCAGAAGCCAACGATAGCAAAGGCAGAGTAAAGTGCGCTGTTGGCGTTGTCGCTTGCTTTCGACGAGAATTGACCTCCGGCTCCCAACCCGTTGACCGCATTGAACATTCCTTGGAGCGTTTAGCGAGGCTCAATTCTCACGTCGGCGCAAGTCTTACATACCTGGACACAAAAAGCAAACAAAAGCAACCAGAACCAACTGTACCTGTGGCGAAGCGTAATATGGAAAACCCAAAAAGCGACGATACCGCCAACCAGAGATGGTCTCACGATTCATGCTGAATCGGTCTTTGTTGGGTGAATCTGAATCAGAAGCACGGTTCAGGGCTATTGCCTCAGTTTCCTCGTGAAATTTTGTCATGGCTGGAAAAAGGCTAGGCGATCAATGACATCTGTATGTCCAAGAACGGTGCGAACGGTCGTGGGGATAGACGAAACGCGGTAGAAAAGCAAGACAAGGATGAGGCGAACACTGTAGCGACAGCTCGCCGAATTTTACCTTTCATGTCCCTGCAAGAGAGTACATTCGTTGGGGTCGACTGAATGACCTCAGGCAGGAGATAGCTACATGTTGACTTTGACGTTGGCTGTTGCAGGATCAGAGGCATGCTCATATGCAGGCAGTGAGCAATCCAAGTTTGGCACGCAAGGCTGAGGGTTCAAGCAGTTGGCTCAAGATATGCAAGTATTCGGAAATCCGGGTAGATCTGTAACAGAGTAACTGCCACGCGTGCAGTACACAGCTGTGACAGCACATCAGAGATAATGTGTACGTGACCTGAGCTTCACGGCTGGTTCAGGTGCAAAATGGGCGCGTTGTTCAGCACAAAGGCGTGCTGCTCCAGTTGCCTTACCAAGTAGCCATACGCCACCCTTCAACTCACACATCGTCTGCCTGTCACGTATCGTGCACGACATGATCGACACCATAACGGTTGTCTGGCAAATTCGTCTGATTCGAAGTGCCGATTGGGGCCAAGTGGCGTGCTCCTGCGTCCAATGGAGCTCTGTCAGCCCGCAGTCTTATTACAGCCTCGGACTCGGAGTGTGGTGGCTGCATGAGCAATAACCAGGCTGTGCGACGAAGACCAGCCTCAGCTCAAGGTACGGGCTGCGTAGGAAGATCATTGCCTTTTTGTACATCTCTCGGTCCCTGTCATCCTGTTGTCAGCCGGTAAGGCATCGATGAACTTCCGTCGCAGACGAATACTGTGATTCAGGTCTGAGTGAAGGGTGGTAGGATTGATGTTCATCATCAACCTGAAAGGTGTAGGTAGGAGCCAAGACGTCGACCAGCACAGACCAGTTGACCTCAACTTCATCACGTGTTGTCACATGCCAATGTCGAACGCGCCAGAACCTGCGTCACCCAAAACATCAACAGCCATCGCCATGACCGAGAACAAACCCCCTACTGAAGCGCAGGCCAGCGCTGCCTCGAATGCCGACCAGCCTGGCCGTCCATACTACGAGCAATTGCGCACAACTCTGCGCGGCACACTTGACAAGAAGCGCAAGCTTGACGAGCAACTAGCCGCGTTAGAAGACCAGATCTTCAAGCTCGAGGGCGCGTACCTGGAAGAGACAAGCAACTCTGGAAATATTGTGCGCGGCTTCGATGGCTGGGTCAAGGGCGTGAGCGTCGGTGGGCGCGCTGGGGACGACAGAAGACGCGGAAGAGTGAGAGACGAGGACAGGGTGTTCAGTCACAGTTCTGTTGGGTGGATGAAGGTGAGCATGCCTTGAATTTTTGGAGGAAGCATAAACATGCTGACGATTCAACGCAGGCGCAAGAAGGAACCGATTCGAACACACCATCGCATGCAGCTACACCTACAGGCTCAGTGCCTGCCTCATTGTCGCGCGCAGAAAGCACTTCTGGTGCCACTGGCAAGACAGGAAACAAGAAAAAGAGGACTACGGACAAGGACGATGATGATGAAAAGGCCCCGAAGCGTGGCAAGATCACGTATTCGAGGGACTGAAAAGGCCGCTACTTTCTTGAAAAGCGTTTGAGCATGGTGTTAGGCGTTAAGGATGGGTAGATACCACGGACCAGGGTCCATACATTTGCGAATTGGAAGATGCTGTCACTGCACTGTGAGAATACATGCGTCAAGGTCAGAGGTGGGTTCCTTTGGATTTTGCATAAGAGCGACTTGGATGAATTGATGCTGTTGATGAGCACGAAGATGATATACAAGATGGGAAGCAGGGTGCTACTGATGCGGATCGCCACTGTGCTGGTGTGCCTCAAGAAGTTGATCCATCAACTCGGTCAGTATTCGCGGCATCTCGTGCTGAACGCAAGTAAACAAAATGCGAGCCAGCTTGTTTCTCAGAGCGCTGACACCAAGATCGGCAGAAGGCAGAGTAGACCAGATACCAGATTCAAAGAACGCGGACTCCTGTGAGCCTATCTGTTAGAGCGAATGTCCGGGTTGAGGCTTCTTGATAATATGCCACCCGAGACCAAGCTTTAGCTCTGTGTCGTCGTTACGTGCCAATCGGTGCATTCTCAACGCATCGGCTTTCTCAAGGATACCTTCAGGCCTCGTAATGACTCCCAGAGTTCACTTGTAAATGGCCAGTTCAGAGTTCATGATGTCGCGGATGAGCTGGAGCTCGGAGTTCCATATGGCATTCACGACCGCTAGGATGATGGTGTGAGGTTTGTACAGGTAAAGCCGAACTAACTTGAGTATGGCGGCGACGTCTTCAGAGCTACGTTCTTGTGTCTTCGTCCTGTAGAGTGCGGGAAGATCCTACAGAAAGTCAAGATCTCAACTAGACAACGAATGCGCCACAGCTAGACTTACGATCAGTGTCAAGGGCGACTGGGAAGGACCTGAGAGCTCGATTCGAAGAGTGCCATACCAGTAGCCCGAAGCCGACTGCAGCTGGTCAAGGTGTGCGACCGCTTTGCGGAACAATCTCAGAGTCTCGATGTGACTGATCGCCTGGGAAGTATATTTGAAGTCTGCAGATGTATGATATCCGCGAGTACGCGCGATGGGTCCGGTCTGATGGAAGCGCGTACACGAGTTTTTGAGGCCTGTCTCATGGCCAGCTCGGTGACGCAGCATTGCATGTCCCACGACCTCTTTGGGAAAGGCGATCTGGTGAGTGCTTCGAGGAGAGAGTCCTTGTCGCTGGAGTATTCTCCACATAGGACGATCTGAGGTGTGTCGATACGAGGACTCAACTGTGCATGCCGCAGTGTGTCGATTGCATCAAACGCCTCGGCTTGCTTTCGATGCCTTGGGTTCTCAAACATCTTTGTCTATTGGTAGTTTGAAATCACTATCAGAGAGGAGCTGAAAGCGTGGGTAGATGTATCCAAGCTCTTATACAGATGGTGATAGAACACAGCCTGGCGGCACAGTCGAAACACCCACACCTCGGAAATCCCAATTATAGACGGTGTGCACCAGCGTGCAGAATGTTCTGTGGCGCGGTTACAAGCGTTCCTGAATTCACCTCTCAACCATTCGATACGGCGTCTGGCTGCAGGATGTTTGTATCAGAGCTGTTCCAGAATTGGTGATCGAACTAACGCAACTGTGCGGCGGCTTACCTTGACACGATAGTCTGCGTTGTCCTCGCTATGTATAGAGTTATGATTGTAGGAACAGCAGATTTTTCAGGCACATGTATCTGCTTTGAAACCATAAATCACGTTGCACATGGACAATACTACCATAGAGACAGGCCTTGCTCAGACCAAGTTAAGTATTTACACGTCACTCTGTAGGACACCAGCCCAGTCACCATCAAAGACCACCAGCTGATCATTGACAATGTTGCTCAGAGCGCGCCTGGCAAGAACGATGTGAGGGATTCACCATGTCCATCCCTCTCCTCTTCTCTCTTGTTCTTCGAGATCACATCAAACGCATCGAGCGCGTCACTGCTGACCAAACAGTGAGAAGTTCGTGACCCTGTTAGATTCAGCAGTTCCAGACGCAGGACCAAACACAAAACCCGGGTTTGGCGGGATTGGCTCATTCTGAATTCTTGATCGTGAGGGCATAGGCGCGTCGAAGAGTCCCTTTTTGGCAATAGCTTCCGCTTTCTCGATCGGCCGCCCTTCCGACGACCCCGGTGTTCTCGATTGCACAATGCTGTATTTGTCGTCGGATGAGTCTGAAAGAGCGACACTTGCAGGAACGGGGCACTTTTGCTGCGTCGGGTTGCCTGTATGCTGCGTCGACAGCGGCTAGTGTTACATCCTGGTCTCGGTCACTGGCAAATAGGCTCAGCGAGAGATGTTGGGGCAGCAGCAGACGTGACGGAAACAACTCTTTGACAATATCAGGTCGGCGCCATTGCGTGCTTCTCAGACCAATGATGATGTGCATGTATGGTACATAGAGTATGGAGATTGTGTTACAAGTGCGGTCTGTTCAGACAACGACTTCCAGTGGGTCCATCGGCCCGGCAATTGAAATGCGCCACCTCTTGCGCCATCGAATTGATGATGTTCGAATAACTTACTGACCATCGACCGCACCAACTCTTAGTTAATACATCTCAATAACAAACATCGTGCAACAATGTCCGCACAAGAACCCGAAGACCTCTGGCTCTTCGGCTACGGGTACTGATTCCTACAGCCCCAATCGACAAACGCCGTGGCTGACTGTGCCTCCAGCTCGCTGATATGGAAACCGCCGCCACACTACGGTAATCGACATACAATACTCGCAGCAACATTGCTATAAGAGTATAGATAACTCACACACCTTGCAACCAGATCTCCGGGTCCCAGGCTATATTGAGAACTACGTCCGTCGCTTCTGGCAGGTATGCAGCCACACGACATGAAACACATGCGCAGATGGAGCAGAATGCTGAAAAGAAGTGGCGGTGATTAGGCTAGGTTCGTCGTGTTCATCAATCAATACCATGTATTTTCCAAGACGAACCATACTGATGTCGATTACAGCCAAGATCACCGCGGCACACCAGAAGACCCCGGCCGCGTCGTAACGCTCATCGACCGCCAACTATGGGAAACGCTGACAGACCATGTACGCCACCCTACCAAAGCAAAGCCACCAAGAAAACCCACAGCCCAGAGATCGTAGTCCTGACCAGGTTATCACTAATAGCACGCCACCGCCCCACCCCGAGTCTGGGGCGCAGCCTACCGCATCCCCTCCCGCCACGTCGCCGAAGTGAAAGAGTACCTCGACATCCGCGAGATCAACGGCTACAGCATCCAGTACACGCCCTTCAACACGCACAAGAATCCCGACTCCGACCACAAGCAAGACATGAGCGCGACCTTCCAAACCATCACGCCCGCCCCAGACGCAGACGCCGCACTAACCAACATCCCGCACCCTATCAAGTGCCTCGTGTACATCGGTCTGCCCGATAACCCGCAGTTCCTAGGCCCACAGGATCCGCAGGCGCTGGCGGAGAAGATCGTGCAGAGCCGTGGACCCAGCGGGGAGAATAGGGATTATCTGTATCAGCTTGAGCATTCCTTGAGGAACTTGAGCGAGGAGAGTGCGGACGAGCACGTTTTTGATTTGGCGAGGAGGTGCAGAGAGGTTGAAACCAGGGGGTCTAAGTGAGGTAGACTGATATGGAAGAGATTTAGATGATTTACATAGATGAACATTGGAGATGTTTTTCCAACTGCAGGGAGAGGGTTGCGAGGGAAGAAGATTGCTGTGATGTCTCTCTCGTCATGGATATCGTATCATTAAAACCGAAAACGGGGCGCCTTGGAGATGCTTTCCCACCCGGTATACCTAAACTATGCCTGCTTGAACGCTTGTAACAAAAGGGTGAAATGACAGTGCTGACAAGACGAAATGAGGAGGAGTAGGAAAAGAAGCTCAACGACCGCCTTTGGGAGACTGGTTCCAAAGCTTGGTGCTTCTCATGCCAGCATTCACAGAAACGAACTTTGACTCCTTCGGATCGTAGCAAGATTGGACGTCGAACATGATCTTGCCCTTTGATCCCTTGATCTCCACGAGGCCTTGCACGACAAAGCTACCTCGAGGTGGCTCCATTTTCTTGGGATTCCAATTTTTCATCAACGAGTGTACGAAGACGCTCTTTGCGATTTGCACGTCTGTAGGATTGACGAGATCTTCGGACGCAGGTAATGGCATGGAAAGCATCCAAGGCAAAGCGCTGCGGTCCTCAGAAGCACGTGGCGAGGATTGTGCTTCGTTGGCCGCGGAGGAAACGCTGACTAGAGAGCCAGGGGTGCCTTCCGGGGATGGTTGTGGGTTGCCGCCTACCGGCGATCCACCACGTCCTTTGCCAGCCTTTTTCGCCTCCATCTGTTCCAGTGCGACCTTGAATCGTTCTTCGACCGAAGCGGGATTCACTTCTTCCCAACCAAGAGCCTGTTTCAACCGTCTGTATTGTATGCCGGTGAAGATCATCGCAGTATTATAGACACCGTCAAATGTCGCTTTCGGCCAGAGGGCTCTGGTCAGCCTGAAGTGGTTCTCCGGGCTGAGTTTCTGAGGACTCCAGGCGACGAAGTCGTCGCCGATCTCAATTCCTGAGCGCACATACTCTTGTGGAGGGCCATCCGGGAAAGAGATCTCAAGCCAGTACCTGCCAACCTTCAGATCCTTCCCAATCGACATGGCGACGCGCGGGTGTTGCTTCGCTCCGTTGAACACCACTGCCACGAGCTCGTCTTGCAACTTCTTGTGGCGCGGCTTGTCTTTGGCGATCTTGACGAACTCTTGCCACTCCGGATCTGAGCCTTTGTAGAACGTGCGCGGCAGTTTTGTAGGCCAGGTCATGGGAATGAATGTATTGTCCTCTTCCGCAAACTCATCCTCCTCTGAGTCTTCCTCTTGCGTCTCCCATTCGCCTTGCTTGTGAGTGGCTTGCTCTTCCTCGACTTCGATTTCTTCTATGTGAATGTCGATGAACTGGTTGACGTATTGCCAGTAGGCATACGGCAGGCTGATGTAGACAGCCCATGTGATCGTCTTTTTCCAAGTGAACCAAGGTTCCTTAAAGCGCACAGGCTGGAGATTTTGCGGTACATTGGAACCCCTGGCATGAATCTTTCGGGACTGGATGCGTAGAGGCGTTCGAACAGGACGGCACAGTGGAATCGTTGCGCGCAGTGGGAGCGCTCGAGATGTGCGGAACATGATGGGCGCAGGCAGAGTGAGGTGTGTTCACTGCATGCGGCAAGGCAGATGTAATGATGTGATGTTGGTGGTTCAAATGCGACAAAAGGAAAAGTTTTGGTGGGATGCGTTTGGAGTGGTGGTGTTTCTTGGTGAGGAACAAGGGAACGAGATCATGCGCGGCCTCCGCTGGTGGGTGACGAGACAGCCAAAGGGACAGCCAGACAGTGGCGTAGCAGGCAGGCGCGAGGCCGCCGGGATTTCTCCGGCATCCAGCCAGCCAGTGTACAGCTCCCGACCTCCATCATCATTCCCAAGGCGGCGAAGGCGAGACGGCGAGATAGCAGCTACCGACGACCACTCAATCTCCGCGCCACCACTCCCCATCATGAAGCTCATCACCGCCACCCTGCTGTCGGCGCTCAGCTGCTACACCGAGCTGGCCGCCGCGGCGACTGGACGTGTCATCACACTCGACCCGTCACTATCATCGCACGAGCACTCATCCACCCAACAAGATACCCTTTCGCCGGAGACCGCACGCCTGGTGATAGCACAAAGAGCTGGCTTGGAGGACTATCACGTTAGCAAGGCGCTCGTCGAGGAGGAGATCAATGCGATCAACGCACATGGACTGCAGACGTCGAGGTTGAGCAAGGACAACACCGAGCGCGTCTTTATCCTGGCATTTGTCGACGAAGAGGATGCTGAAGGTATGCTGCGACAATGTTCCGTATCATGAATTGCGATCACATACTGACTTACAACTGTAGCTCTTGCTCAAAAAGCACCTTCGTTCACTGTGTCGCCCGCTCCCTCAGCACCAGAGACCAAGTCCTTCTTCGACGACTTGTCCTCCCAGGATGATGATCGCGTTTACAACTGGGGCGAGATTGAACAACAGTTCGCCACCGGCGAGCCTGTGAACTGGATCCACGGCGACAACTCTTTCATTCTGGGCCTTCCCCTCGAGCGCATTGAGATGCTTTTGGAGATGGGTGTCAAGGTTCCCACGACCGTTATGCTCATGCCCGCCACTGGCTCAGACGCCGCCAGCTGGGTTACGTACAGCATGCCCAACACCGAAGCTCCTCTTCAGAAGCGCCGCCAAATCGAGGTGCCGCTCTCTGAGTCCTTCGAGTCGGCATCGGCCTCTTCCGCCGTTGAGTCTGCCCCAATGTCAACTCCCCTCACCACCTTTGCCAAGTCCAACCAGAGCTCGCCTCTACGCGGCATCCTGCCCGCCTGCTTCACCTCGCAGGACGAGTGCGAGAAGACCACTCGCAAATGCACTGGGCACGGCAAGTGCCGCAAGCAATTCCACAACCGCGATGCCGCCAAGGGAGTCAACGGAGACTGCTACAGCTGCCAGTGCTCCGCCACCACGGAAGATAGGGGCGATGGCAAGGTCAAGACCACCGTCTGGGGTGGTCCCGCATGCCAGAAGAAGGATGTCAGCGTGGCATTCTGGCTCATTGTTTTGTTCACCGTCGGTATGGTCTTCTTGGTTAGCTTCGCCGTCGGAAGCGTCCTGTCTATGGGTAGCGAGGAGCTGCCTAGCGTTATCGGTGCCGGCGTCAGCGGCCCCGTCAAGAGGTAAGGGGTTGCGGTGTAATGGACTTCCGAGATACCACAGGATGAGAAGAGTAGACGGGAAAATCTGAGCAAGGCATCTGCAAAGGCGTTAGATGGGCAGCGGTCACCAACAACACTTGTACTTTTCTTGTCCGCTTTATAGGTCATGTTTGGATCTTTGTTGTATAAAAACAGAAACTGCCTACAATCGTGAGTGGTGAACTATTTCGAAACATCTCCAGCTAACCAGATCCGTTATACAAATTGTCTCCGGGTAACATACACGGGTATACGATCAATCGACCAAGATCCCACTAGCGTGTACCTACTATCTATGTAGACTCAGCTCTGCGATCCTCATCAACCACAAGTGTAGATCCCGCCAAGTACATCACACCACCAGCGCCGAAACTTACATGCTTCGAGGTATGTAACCCAAGCCTGCTGCCTACAACCAGCTCCAATCATAGGCGCAAATCGTTCCTAATGATCACAGTGCCAATACCTCGATGCGAAAGGATAAGTATCACCACAAACACCCTACATGTACCCTTTCTCCACTCTCATCTGTTGCTCTCAATCGTCCAACAAACCCCCAGCCGCCGTCCTCATCGCACACCGTATCACCAAGCGCTCTACATGAACGCTTTCACGTAACGAGTCAAAGAATCGCCAAAGATCTCCGCACCACCAACCACCACCCCCATCCCAAAGAGAAAAAGAATGGCCCCCAAAACCTACACCGGCACCTGCCACTGCGCCCTCATCTCCTTCACCTGCACCCTCGACCTCGCCACCACCGCCACGGGAAAATGCAACTGCAGCATCTGCTCCAAAACCCGCGCATGGGAATTCACCATCTCACCCGCGGACTTCACGCTCAACCCGGAGAGCGAGCAGCACCTCACCGACTACCGCTTCGGCGACAAGGAAGTCCAGCATCTGTTCTGCAAAGTCTGTGGCGTGAGGCCGTTTGGGCGCGGGGAGTGGCAGCATTTGGGGGAATTTGTGAGTGTTAATGTGGTTTGTTTGGAGGGGATTAGTGATGAGGAGTTGGTGGGGTTGGAAGTGGTTTATAGGAATGGGAGGGAGGGGAAGTGGGAGGAGAGGCCGAAGGTTGTGGGGCATTTGTGATTTGATGGGGAGTGTTTGTTGGGTTCAAAGTTGATCCTCGTTTGTTGTTCATTCATGCCTTTCGAATTTTTGATTTTCCTTTGGTATTGGAACCGCATCGCTCTTTTGGCCGTGAGTTTTGTGACCGTCATTGCACCGCGCAAACCTGATGCTTTCTTCACATATCCCCGAGGAATGCAGCTCAAACACCCTCCTTGGCATGTGAATAACGAAAAGATGTACAAGCAGCCAGCAAAGCCTTATCCCAGCTCTCAGTACTGCAAAAAAATAGCAATCAACTTTTTCCCGCCCACGCTTCTCAAAAACAGTGACAAAAACAAAGGTTCCTGGGAAAATAAGATCCCAGGAAGAGATATGACCAAGCTATTCGGGACGAAGACCAGTCATGTCGCCGCGCTGCACTCGCTGCAAAGTCATCGCGCTGATGACCGCCGCGCCCAACCCCGATCCGTCGGCCGCAGTGGTCATGATGATTGGGTCTTCTCGCCTATCTTTCGGCCAGTTGAAGATCTCGCCAAGCGCTTGCGCCCATTGCGCCTTGAACCGTGGGTTCTTCGCGACTATGCGGTCAGCGGCGACGTGTCCGGATGTGATGTTCTTCTTTCGACAGATGGCAGCGACGCCGCAAGCCGAGAGGCGGGCACCTCGTGTAGCAATGAGTTGGCCAGCACGGCGGCAGAATATCCGTTCGGGTTCGGTGAGGTCCATGCCTAGTAATTGTCTGAAATCATCGCGAGTCCGCTGGAGTTTCGGTGTGCAGTCGTCTGCAGAATCGACAAGGAATCCGGTTTTGATGATGTATGGTTGGTAGAGTTTCGTCGTATCTTGACCTTTGAATAATAGGCCGCGCTTGTAGAAGTCAATCAGGACCTGGCGGAAGATCTCGCCAATGTACATCCCGGCGCTCATCTTCTCGAAGGTTTGCTCGCCGGGTCGTGGTGACTCTTTGTCGATCTTTTTGTCGTACACTGTCCGTGGTAGCACGCATCGGTCGTTATCGAAGGCACCGTACTCGCAGTTTATGGCCATGGGCAAATTTTGTGGTAGACCACCAAGTTTTGCGATGGAACCGCAGTTCTCCATGTATGATGCGTTGCAGCCTGTGCCGAATATTGCCCCGATGATAGTTTCGGGATCGCTATATGCGGACGCTATCAGGGCGCCGACTGTGTCGTTGATTAGAGCAACGATCTGGATCGGTAGTCCCTGTTTGAGTTAGTTTCGTGTGTCTGTTGATGATATTGTGCATGAGCCTACCCTTTGATGAAGAGCTTGGCGCAACTGGTCAGCGACATCATGGCCTTCCACGCCTTTGATATCGAAGCCTTTCGTCCATGTTTGCAGCACTCCTTGGTCAATATACTCTTGGGTGGCGGGATATGAGAAAGTGAAGCCGAGAGGGATGACCGTGTCTTCTTCGGGCTCGATTTTTCGCTTGGTCATGAAGTCCTCCATGGACTCAGCCAGGAAGCTCCATAATTGGTCGGCGGTGCCAACTTTGTAAGTTTTGGGGATGTGGTAGATTTCGGATTCCGAGTGATTTTCGCCTTTGCCTTGGTTGAGTGTGACCCAGCAGATGCGCAGTTTCGTTCCTCCCAAGTCGATGGTGAGGTATTCGCCGCATTCGTGTCCTGATGGGAGGCCAAGTACCCATGTCGGGAGCATAGGCTATATACCGGGTTAGTGGGAGCGGTGAGCTGTGGAATGATGTCAACCTACCAGATTGCCGCCTTCCGGCTCTAGACCTGCAATGCATTAGTTAGCCAGCGCATTAGACAGGCATATATATATGCGACAAGGCAAACGGAGAGACGCTACTGGGTAAGAGGCAGCGCGATACGCGCGATAGACCCTGACGCAGTTCATGTTCGAACTGGAATGTGATCTCCTTGAGCTTGGCTGCATCGACTGTGAAGATGTGCTCGAGCTTCCGCAGCTCCTGGTCAAGATCAGGTGATAGTGAAGCCAGGTCGTCTATATGATTGCGAGTCAGCCATTAAATGTTGTATAGAGGGAGAAGTAGAAGAGGTCGGCTAACCGAGATGATGGGCGTCGTCACGCCGAGAGTCGCGGCGCTTATCTTCGTCGAGAGACATGGCGGGCATGACAGGGCGGACGCAGCGGAGAAGGGGAGCGGTGTCGAAGAAGCAAGCGCGGAAGAAGTTAAAGCGTGCGAGTAATGAGGGTGGGCAGTAGTGTAATACAGATAGGGCGAGAGCAGGCAATAATAAGGTATGGACAGTAGAATTGAGGGGGAGTATGTGAGAGTGGCGGCGGCGGCGGCGTAGGAGCTGCCTTTGATTCCAGTTGCTTCTCCTCTCGCAGTCTCTCTAAGCAGGCAGGCAGGCTTGAAGGCTTGAGGATGTCTCCGCAAATTGGAAGGGCTGCGAGGGTTTTGGGCTGAAATGCTGAAGCGCCTGGCCGCTTGAGCTTGATCGTGCGCGCGCTGGTGGACGAGAAGGATAATAATCTGAGGCTCCACCGTCGCAAAGCAGAGATTCTACGTCATGTGGGATGGTGCGACCGACGACCGCGAATGTGAGTGAATATGAAGGTGCTGACGGGGAGAGGGCATCTGGCAATAACGACTAGCACGACTCGCACGACCAGCATCAGCAGCATTTGCTTGACTGCACAGCTGTATTACACAGCAAACACCAGCGCGGCTTGGCTACCGCATCGGCTGTCGGATGTTGGATGGAGAAGGCGCAATATCGGCGAATTGTTGGGAGGGACCAAGGCACATCAAAGATCCCTTCCCTCGATTCCTCCGCGGTACAACAACATCCCGTGCTGTGGTGAACGCCTGCTACCACGATTTACTCGGGTCCGGGAAACTATACCTCCTGCAATCTCCATATCAATCGGCATACTCGTAATGCTTTGGTATGCGCAACCCACACCGCCACGCTTTCTCGCCACCACCATCATGCTCAGACCATAATCACGAGCCGGATAGCCAAGCTAGAAGGCCGCTGGAAGCGAAGCGTGCACAGCGTGGCCAACGGTTAGCCACGAGGGGGTAACGTCGCATCACACGCGGCCCGATCTTTCTGCTCTCTGCCGCAAGCTTGTCTAACCGTGCCATGCTCCGTGTGTGAGACAGTCGCTTCCGACCACGGCGCCCTGCCTCGTCCGGTTATGAGAGCGGCGCAGCCACTGAGAGGAAGCTTCGGCCGCTGTCGCGCCTGGGGGGTTTTGAACCCAATTTCCATGTCCTGCTAGCTCCTTGCCGACGGGAGAGATATCTTGTATGTATCGCATGCAGCTTCTCATCCGAGCTAGCCAGGTAAGCGACTTCGGCCAGAGTAGCATGATACCTTATGAGAACCACGACTGCATCTTGGTAAGACTTCTTGTGAGATTCGAACCGATTCTGCGAATATAGGCTCCAGAGCAGGTGAATTATATCTGGCTCTATGGGAGGGAGATGTACTCGACCATGTATCTCGTGTTCGTGGAGAGCGAGTATGAACTGCAGAACGCCGTGGCCTGAGAAAAAGTAAAATGGTTTGAGCGTCATCTTTTGCTCGAATGACTACCATCGACCGCAGCGCAGCTTGACGCGTCAAAAGCTCCACAGAGACGTCGAGGGCCGAAGACTGCTGGATTCAAGGAACACAACTGCTTCGTCATGCAAAGGCGTCGCAGTTGTTTCAAACTACACCATGTCCGACCACCGCCATATTGATGCACTCGATTCTCTACGATGACCATTATCGCACACTGACGAAACATGCAGTCGGTGTTGACGTACGTTCACAGATCAGGGCACTCCCGCGACGTTTTAGGGCCCTGTCTGCAAGTCGAGGTTGCACTAGAAGGATGGAACTTCGCTCATAAGGCTACCCTCGCTGGTTTTTGCATTTGAAGGTTTGCATGGCTGTGAGACGCAAGCTGTCTCAGGACCCCGATATCAATATACTCATGACGACAACGCTGAACAGTGCACAAAATACCGTGATGAGAATAATGCTGATCTGCACGAAGACTCTGAAGGATTTGCAAATATACTGCATATTGCGTCGAAGGGTGAAGACGCAAATCATCTTAAACGAGAATTGAGGAAAATGACAAGCATTAGCTTTCTCTCTAGTGTTGAATCAACAAAACAAACCACTGCAGGTACCGCTGCAGGAACACAACTCGCAGCATCCCAATGGCTTGCGACAAGCCGGCTCACGCCTCGAAAGACTCCACAAAACCTCCAGATTTCTCGAGATGATCGGTGGATCTCCTGGGCTTTCTTTGGAAACAATGACGCAGAAAGCGGGTACCGTGCGAGAAACCCTGCCACTTGTGTTGCTCTGGCAAGATCATCGTGCCACCGTTATAAGGCGGTGGCTGTACATTTGAAGAGTTCTCATCCCACCATTTATTCTCACGATTAAACCTTCACTACACAATTAGGATTGCTTTCCAACCTGTACAACAAAACAAATAATCAACTTCGACAACGGGCAAACAACCATGTATACCTCATCCATCCTCGCACTCCTAGCTGGTTCTGCCATCGCAGCACCAACTTCTGATCTTTTCCGCCGCCAACAAGACTGCGCCTATTCACCAGGCCAGAAAGACCAAGCAACAAGCACATACATCCTCCGCGTCGAACCAGCCAGCAATCTCGCATCAAACAACACCCTCGGCAACTCCACAATCGCCACCAATGGCACCCTAACAAACTCCACCACCGCCACCACAAACAACACCACCCTCACCAACAACACCACCACCCTCGGCTACCTCGACGCCTTCTCCACCTCCCACGCCCTCCTAGCCCCCTCCCGCAAATACGCCAGCGAAGCCTTCAACGCCCCAACCTGGAACACCAACCGCAAACTCATCTTCTGGAACGCCAACGACAACCAAGAATACTCCCGCGGCTTCAACATCGACCAATCCGCCCTCTCGTCCCCGGAAAGCATCGCCGCCGTCGTCTCGACCCCCGGCTGCGGCACGCCGTTCGTCGAACTAGTCGACAAGTACCCCGAGCAACGCGGCGAGTGCGGTATCGCGGGCCAGAAAGTGCGCGCGCAGACGGGCTGTCCTGCTTTTGGCACGGCGAATGGCGGCGGCTCGCAGTGCACTGAGCAGAAGTTCTTTGTTTGCGATAGGACGGGGTTGCAGGGCATTGCGGACTCGCAGCAGGCGGTTTATTATGGTGTTGCGGCTACGGCGCAGTTTGGGGAGAATTGCCAGGAGGTTGACCTTGTGAGCGAGTGTGTGTGAGGTGTCGCATTGTCCGTGGAGACGCATGACGAGGACGACGACGAGAGCGCCGTAAGTGAGGGCTCCGCCTGATCGAGCATTTGATTTTGATATCATTACGACTTAACGACATATATATATGAAGGGAGGATCATTGCACGGAGAGGGATAATAGGATAGAAAAGCTTTTTCCTTGGTCTCTATAGGAAGGAAACACATAATACAAGGGCTCGCACTAGCAGCGTAGCCCACAAGAAATGCATTTGTAGAACTAGACTCATGATCTCTAAAAATCAAACGACATAAATCGAACACAACATCCTCCCTCACCACCATCATCATCATCACCAATGGCAAACACTCTACAACCACCCCAACCCCCCACCCGCGATAATTTCCAGATCACTCCTCAACAACCAGGCGTCGCTGCCCGCCCGACTGAGCACTTCCGCCCGCCTGGTAGATCCCAACTCGCCGATCCGCTGCACGATAGTACCGTCTACGATGCCTCTCGCGCCGAAACCTTCCGAGTCGATGGCGCGGTATTCGCGCGGGTTCAGACCGGCGGCGTGCTCAAGGATGGAGGTCAGGTGGGCTTCTACGGCGCCGAGGCGGCGGTAGCTGGTTTCGTCGACGGGGGTGATCAATCCGATCGAGCCTGTTTGGGTCGTGACGAGGACGTGGAAGAGCGGCGTGGGCTGTGGTGGGGGCGTGCCGGAGTCGCCGTTTGCGTCGAGAGGTTGGTCTGCGAGGGGCGCCAGGGTGGAAGGGACCAGGGTCATGCTGCTGGGGAAGTGGCCGAGGTGGAACGTCGAGCGGTGAATGAGGCGCGTGCCGGAGAGGGATTTGGGGTTCTCGGGGTCGTACTGCAGAACGTGCAGGTCCATGTCTGCATCGACGACGAGGATGAACAGTTGGCCGTCGGCGGGCAGGAACTCGGCGCAGACGACTTCCATTTGCGTACGGGATTTGCCGAGGACGGAGAGCTTGTAGGGTTCTTCGGTGAAGGCGCCGAACCACAGGCCTTTCCAGACGTCTGCGCCGAGCCACATGCCGCTGCGGGCGAATGTCTTGAGGGTGACCATCTGGCATTGGGCGTCGAGGAAGGCGACGGGGAGGCATGAGCCGTCTTCTTTTAGACCGCGGACCATCAGCTTTTGGCCTTGGGCTGTGCCTATGAGACCGCCGAGGAATGTCTCTATGGCCGTGACGGCGCCGCGAGGCTCTTCGCGTGAGATCACATGTAGTTTGACGCCAGTCTCATCATCGTCTGGTTCGGGTACGACGTCCAGAATCTCAAGGACGGTGAGAGCACCCTTCGCAGGCATGTCCTCGCCTCGCTGCTGTGCTGAGCCGACGACCACGAGCGACTTTTGCTCGTGTGTGAGTTCTGATGCTTCAAGAGGCATGACCTTAAGCGTGGTGATGGTCTCGGTGTATGGCATTTCCATGGAGTAGAGGATACGGTGTGACTTGGCTGAGAGAAGGTGCAAAGTGTACTGTGGCACCTGAGGACGGACTGCGATGTCGTCTTGTTCTGGGTGACGACCGTCTTCTTCGACAAACATGAAGTCGATCAGCCGACATGTCGCAACGACGTACAGACCTCTGCCCTCGTGGTAGGCTAGTTGTCGCACTTCTTCAACCGGGTTGCATAGTGGCAATTTGTGGACAACCCACCCTGTGCCAAACCAAAGATCGGCTGGGAACCTGCACTCCTGGAGGTTTCCTTCGCTGTCCAGTATCGCGAACCCGCGAGCGCAGCTGGCCACATGCAAAGGCGTGATCGCCTGGCACTTTGGAACCCGCAAAGGAATAATTTGTGGCAAAGAAGTCGATTGCTTGGTAATGAGGCTGGGCGAGCTGCCCGAGATTGAGATCATGTTGTATCCAGCGATGTGTATTGGTCGCAGGGGAGCAATGCGGGCAGCCCCGTCGTCTGTCGGGTCATACTTTGCAATGTGTGTGTTTGGTACTTTCCTGAACCGCAAGTCACTCTGCCAGCTGCTCAGAGCAGACTTGTTTGGATAGTAGAAAGGCTCGTAAATTGTAAAGCTGTCCGTTGCGCTTCGGAGGATCAGATATGGATCTGAAGCATCCACGGGTCCGATATCCGCCACGATGATTTCGGACAGTGTCTCTCGCGCGCCGACACGGCGTTGCGTGTTCTCGGTGTACAAGATTGGAGGGAGATGTGAGAGATTGGGGGCCGTGAAGATGGGCTTCAAGTCAGGGAGCGAGAATGTGTGCAGGCTGCCGTCCTCGCGAAGGAGGAACACAACTGCCTGGTTGTTGGTAAGTTTTCCGCTGTAAGCACATCCACTCAGCCACGTTGATTCAGTCAGTATCGCATCGCCAGGGTCGAGAGGCTCGACATCGCCGCTCTTCTCCACCTGTAGAACTTGCACGCTACTATCGTCTCGCAGTACCAGGAGGTAAGGGTCGCAGAATGATGTGTGGGCAATCTTGAGTTCCTCTTCAGATTCCTCGTCAAGCATGGGAATGATCTGACTCAAGCTCAAGTCAGCATCGTATGTGCGAATCTCGTTTTGTCTGCATTGGACAATGCGTGTGCGATTGGCCAGCGTTCCAATGTCGATGGTCTCTCCCTCTTGTTCAAATTCGGCATCGGTGCGTTCAATGTAAGGGCTGCTGGAATCTTCGTTCTCGTCTGCTTTCTGGTCCTCGAGTTCCGGTCTACCGTAAACTTTGGTGTGCTCGCCGTCGTAGACGAAGAGAAGGTTGTCGTGAATATCTTCAGTTTCATGCGACTTAGTTACAGCTGCGATGCTCCAGACATTCTTCGCAACATCTATGGCATTTTGACGGCCAAGCTCAGGCGACAGTTGTTTGCTGAGAAATGCAAGTCTGCTTCCTCTGCCTCGTCCAACAGATGCCAGAGCGTCGAGGCTGCCTTGACTTGACTTTGAAGACTTGCCGAAACAGAAGTCATTGATTGGTCCCATGGAAGGTAGCCTGTCGATCACATGGAAGTTGTATGCTGAGATGGGCTGGGAGATCGCTGCTGTGGAGGTAGATGCTGATTTTTGTGCGGTTTCAGGGCCTCCACCGTACAGATCATCTTCTTCGGCATCGTTATCCTCGTCATCATCTGCAGCCTCATCGTCGCCTCCCTCCATTTGGGCATGTGAACGTTTGCGAGACATAGTTGTGGGTGGGTTGTTGCTTTGAAGAAGGATCGAATCACCTACATCGCTGCCGATGAGGAGCTCGCCTGATTTGAAGGAAGCAATGCACGAGGGCGCCGATTCAGGAGTAAGACCCCCGTTGTTGCTTGCCACCTTCACTATCTGCATGCCTCCGACGTTGCGACCTTGCATAGTGAAACGCAAAATGATCAGAGATCCGTCGCGCAAAGCAATCAACAGATCTCCTGCAGTGTTGTTGAGAGGCTCAACCACACAGTCTTCCAACTTCAAACCCAATGTGGATTGATCCGCCATTGCAAAGTTACTTCCCTTTGCGGCAAACTCGTTCACAGCAATGGCAGTAGTCTTGCCGCTCTGATCCACATGGACAAACTCATTGGTACCTACCAAGAGTGCACCACCAACAGGCAAAGAAAGCGGAACCACCTTCCACAGATCTGAGGGGAGGTTTGGTACCGAGACGAGCACTGTCGATGCCCTTTGTTCCAGGTCCAGCGTGCCAACGGTGTAGATCATGATATCTCTTCGCAGATCGAGAAGAGCGCTCGAAACTTGCGACGCAGATGCGAGGATACCGAGCGTGGGCTCGCGGTACTCGTGTAGAAAGGCAAGATCTACCGGGTGTGTTAGGTTCGGCGCGACTTGGGTCAAAGTCGAGACAAAAGAAGCTTTGTAGGGCGTCTGAGCGGCATCATTGCCGTTGGAGCCCTGTTGTACTTGTTTCTTTTCCTCGTTGTCCGCTTCTGCTTCCAGATCTGCCAGATCGTCTCCCTGTTGACGGAATGGCAAGATTGCTAGGTGTCGCTGGCCAAACTTGAGAGCGGCACATCTCGAGCTTGGATCCACGGTCAAGATGCTCTCGGTGTCTCTCAGAGCGGGACCGAATGGCTGAGTGGGAATGTTCTCTCCCTCGTAGTAATGAATGGAAATTGTATTTATGCGATGGTTCTCCGGATCCCAGTCGACCAGCGACAGTTTCGCATCCTTGCTCGAGACGAGCAGCGCATCGCCTCCCGATTTGCCGTGTAGAATCTTGACGCACTGCAGCGCTGTTATTGTGCCCGAAAGTTTGTATTCTCCAACCAAGCTCAGCTTACGATCAATGGCTTCGTGCTCTTCATCGTCTGATGCTTCGCCGGCCTTTCCGTCAGTAGGCGCCTCTCGCAGCCTGAAGACCTGCAGCAGGGAAGTCTTTGCGACTACGAGGTTCTCTTCATTTGGCGACAGGAATGGAAGAGTGACGGCGTGGGTGACTGTCGAAGGGGGAAGAAGTTCCGTGTAGCACTGCATGTTGGCGGTATGAAGCCGGTGTTGTCGCCTAATCCATAGCCTGGCTGAATTGTATCTGGGTATGTTTTGTTGCACGTGATTGGACGGCGCAAGCGTCTATGTCGCGTAGTAATGAAGATGGCCTTGTAAATGTTCCCAAGCGCAAGCCGTAGGAAGCTCGAGCTCGTGCCTGGCGCGTTGCTGCTGCTTGGTGGATGGCGGACTTGACGAAAGGCCTCAGCCTCAACTCCTGCCGAAAGCTTCCCGTCAAGCTTCACCAGCCACAACGCGCCAAACGTCACTGCGCAGCACAGCTCGAGTCGAGTCTGTAACCAAGATCCTGTTTCATCCATCTCGCGAACTGCACTCTCCTTCTCCCACGACGCACGCGTATGCCTGCGGGAGAATACTACTAACCCAACAGGCAAACACACCCCGGCCCCCATTGCCGTCTCGACGCGACCATGGCGCTCATAGCAACATCCCTCATCTGGGTCGCCTACGCCGTCTGCCTGGCCATCCTCTTCTTCATCGCCGGCACCTTCGTCTTCATCTACCAGAAGCCGCAAGAGCGCGGTCTGGTCGTGACTCTGGTCTGCTTCATCACCGTCTTATCCCTCTTGGCCACCGTGCTATTACTCCCGGTCGATGTGGCGTTGGTCTCTTCCACCACCAATATCAAGCTCGGAGCCAAGAAGGACTGGGCTACTCCAGATGCTGTCGACAACATCCTCTTCCAACTCAAGGTTGTCTACTACACCCTCTACAGCCTGGATGCTGTTCTCTGCCTGCTCGTCGTGCCATTCACCTACTTCTGGTATGAAGAATACGATGAGGTGGCCACCGAGGACGGCACCCAAACCTTCGGCAGCAGACTGTGGGGCGCATTCAAGTACACCATCGTCTTCATTGCCATCTGCGTGATCTTGTTCCTGGTCGGCTTCTTCATCCCAGTTGCTAAGCAGGCGAGAGATGATCACCGCGACTTGGACTACTTCAAGTACCTGCTCACCGAGAACCGTATGTATATCTGCCCTACAATGTACGAACATACACTAACACTTCCCAGACGGAGAACGTGCTCTGACATTTGCCATTGGCACACTCATTACCATCGGCACTGTCCTCTACTGCTGCTACACTGCTCCTGGTCTGGCTCTTCTGCCCCTCGCGCTCATCAAGTCTGCGCCGAGAATCTCCACACCACAGCTTGCAGCTTCCACTTCCAGCCAACTGGACCAGAACCGTGAACGCCAGAGGCAGCTCGAGGGACGTGCCGAAGGCAGAGAAGGTGGCCTCGAAGCCCGCGATCGCCGTGAGCTTGAAGCTCTTGTCCGTGAGGAGCGCACACTGGTCCGCCGCGAGAGACTAGCAGCCGAAAACAGTGGCGAAGGCCACAACTTCCTTGTCCGCACCTGGATCAAGCTCGAAGCTGTCTTCCGCCCTTTGAAGCTCATCGGCGGTCTGCTGCTCCTCCTCGTGTCCGTCTTCGTCTTCGCCAGCATGTTGATTACATGCGTCGACAAGATCAAGAACTCTGTCTGCCGCTCTCACTGCGGTTTCTTGCTTGGTCACACACAGATCTTCAACCCGATCAACTATCTCATGACCATCACCAGCCGTGTCTTCCCTATCGACTACATTCTCTATCTGCTCCTGACGATGCTCTTCTTCGCCTCTTCCGTTGTCGGTATGGCCACCATCGGCATCCGCTTCCTCTGGATCACTCTCTTCAGGATTCGCAAAGGGCAGACAACTCCCAACGCTATGCTCATGGCTACTGTTCTACTTACTCTCATCGTGCTCGCGCTCAACTACGCGCTCGCCATGATCGTTGCGCCACAATATTCTACCTTCGGTGCGCAGACTTTCTGCGACCGTCCCAGCCACGGTCTCGACCAGCAACCCGACTGCAGCAACCACCGCAACGCAATCAAGCCTTGTTCTGAGCGCAACGACAACCCCGTCAGCGACCTTGTCTGCACGCCAACCGCGATGAGCACCTTCCTCAACCGCATCGCTGTCAACTTCCCCTTCTTCGGTGTCATTGACTTCTGGGCGCAATTCGCTTTCCTCGGCATCTTCCTCATCGTCTTCGTAGTGATGCTGTTCCGCGTCCCGCGCCTCGACGAAGAGCAACTTGACGAAGACCTCCGCGAGGAAGAAGAGGAAGGTCTGCTTGCCAGCACTGGACGACGCTTCGGCGCGACTTGGCAGGACATCACCGGTCGTCCCTCGGGCGTGAAGAGGGCAAGCTACGGCGCGACCAACAATGGCGATGCCGCTGCCGACAGAGGCACTGCCGATCACGGCGAAGAAGGTCCTGTCGGTGGCGTGGGTGGCGGTGCCAACAGAGACTCCAACTGGTAGTATCGGTACAAACTAAGAGGCGGGAGAGGGGTTGGGGGCTAAGATTGTGTCTGTGGCGAGGTTGTTTTGCTGGTCATGTTTGTTTTTAACGTCGATGTAATACCCTAAGAATTGGTTTTGAGTTATTGTCAAGTAGGCTGAATATACGTGTACTTTCACCATTCGCAGGAGAGGATCGTCAAGAAACAGTGTGCTTTGTAGTTTTGATTGGAGGCTTGCAACGTTGAATTAGACGCTTCGATGCTCGCCGAATGTATTCAGAAGAGAAAGAACAAGAATAGGGATCTGGTATGCGATATTCCAGAAACGAGACCCATGAACACCAGCTAATGCGACCAATCCCCACTCCCAACATAAATCCCAACATCGCGATACAAGAAACACTGGGCTGCTCGCGCCACAACCCCAGAACCAACCAACCAACCAACAGCCCATCTATTTCTTCCCCTTCTTCTTGCTTCCGCCCTGCGCCTGCGCCGGCCCACCAGCCTCCACAAGCACCGCATCGTCGTCACTGGCTTTCGGTGGCAAGATGGCGGCGGCGGCATCTTCCTCGTCGCCTTCCAGCTCGGCCATGAATTGGCTCTGGATGCCGGCGCGCTTGTTCTCCCACCAGGTCTTGTCGGCGTCGAGCTCGGCTTGCATTTCGGTTATGCGCTGCTTGAGGAGGATGTTTTGGTTGATTTCGTTGGCGGACTGGAAGATCACTTGGCCCCAGTTGTTGGCGAAGGCGTTGGCCTGTGAGGATTGAGTTAGTATTGATTGACCAGAAGCACCGAGTGTTAAAAATCTTTTGCTAGACCCACCTCGTTCACGACATCCTTAACCTCAATCTCCATTTCCTGCTCCGCGCGCTGGAAGCGCTGCCACAGCTCATCGCCCACGGAACCACGCTGGAGCAGAGTCTGCAACGCAGGCTTAGCTTGTCTGAGCTGCACAATGCGCTGAATGTCCTCGACCGCGCGCTTCAACAGCGCCGCCTTGAGCACCGAGTCGGGGACCTTGCTCAGCTTCTTCTCGTCATCGCCGTCGGCGCTCGCGGTCTCCGGGTCCAGGTGCAGCAGGCTGAGGTAGATGTTGCGCGTGACGTGCTGCGGGAACCAGGGCTCGAGCTTGGAGGCGCGGGAGATCTGGCGCTGGCGATAGACGGAAGAGAAGCTGTAGAGGGAGCCGATGAGGATTATGAGGTAGGCTGTCGGCAGGAGGAGGCCGGTCCAGAAGGGTTTAGGGACGGGTGAGGTGAAGGGGTCGGATGTGCCGTTGAATGTGCCGTTGCCGCCGTCGAAGGTGCCGTTGAAGGTTGAGTTTGTTGTGTTGTCCATTTTGGGAGGTTGTCGTGGTTTGTGGTTATTTATTGGGTATGTGAGAGGTGTCTTTGTCTAGCTATTTGGCGCCAGTTGTTCGTTTGAAATCGTTTCGTTATGCGAGCATGCCAAGGAGTGTGAGGGAACGATTTACCAGAAATCGCGGTCGCAGTGGGTGGTTGTCGTTATTGGTATTGGGTGTCGTCCCGTATGTTCTGTGAATCGTTTACTATTTGATTGGGGGGCCAGCGTCTGTCGCAACAAGTGTCCCTTGCCTTGCCTTGCCCGAATTCAATAATGCGGCTCGCGCTTTCCCCACGTCGCCGCTTCCTAACAAACGTCACTGGCGCCTGTGCCTGACTGAGCTGCACCGCTTCACCACCAGAAGCTTGTCAATCAATTGTCACGAGCTTTTGAAGAGGTGGCGACACTTCTTTACTTACATCGCCATATACCACATCCGTACACTCGCCACCGCCTCACCTCCATCTACACCGCACACATACGGCACCGTTTGTACGAACGCCGTTCCACCATAGCGATTCCATCGACAGCTACACCTCGAGTGATCGTCATAAACCACCACAAGCTCAAGCATCTCACACCACACCACCACAAACATGATACTCAGATTCCAAAGTCGCAACGGCCAATTCCGCCTGACTGTCGAGTCGGATACCAACATCGCTTCAGTCCTCCCCCAAGTCATCGAGAAACTGCCCGCCGGCACCATACCTTCATCCGTTACCATCAGCCCTAAGCCTCATGGTGCGGATTCACGGCCCATCGAAGCGTTGCAGGGCGTTACTTTTGGCAAGATCGGCCTCACTCATGGTGCTCAGGTCTTCCTCGACTTCAGAGAGGATGCACCCGAGACAAATGGAAACTCTACCTCTGCCAGCAGGCTGAATGGAAAGGAAGTCACTAAAGAGGAGGACGTCTCGAGCATTCCTATACCGACGGGTGGCGCAGTCAAGCTCATCAAGAACCCATGGGAGACTGTCAAGCAATCTGCGCTGGATGATCGCTTAGATCAGCTAGACGGCAAGATTCACCGCAAGAAGGACGAGAAGATGTGCAGACACGGGCCCAAAGGCATGTGCGATTACTGCATGCCCATCGAGCCATACAACAAGGAATATCTGGACGAGAAGAAGATCAAGCATGTGTCATATCATTCATACCTGCGAAAGCTCAATCAGGGCAAGAACAAGTACGACTCTGGCAGCTCATACATGCCACCTCTGACTGAGCCTTACTACCGTGTCAACCCAGACTGCCCGTCAGGTCACAAGCCTTTCCCTCGGGGCATCTGCACAAAATGTCAGCCATCAGCCATCACACTGCAACCTCAGGAATACCGCATGGTAGACCATGTGGAGTTTGCCGACTCACAGGTGGTCAACGGTTTCATCGACTTCTGGCGAAAGACTGGATGCCAGCGTATCGGCTTTATGTATGGCCGTTACGAGGCGTACGATGAGATCCCGCTCGGCACCAAGGCTGTCGTAGAAGCCATCTATGAACCACCCCAGATCAACGAGCCCGATGGCGTAACTCTGCGCGAGTGGGAGAATGAAAAGACGATAGATGAGTTGGCAGCATCTTGTGGGTTGCAGAGGGTTGGTGTGATCTTCAGTGATCTCCTTGCGCCTACCGAGCCTGAACAGACCGCCGTCTGCAAACGCCATATCGACTCGTACTTCCTGTCGTCACTAGAGATCATGTTTGCGGCACGCTACCAAGCACAATATCCCCGACCTTCCAAATGGTCCGACACTGGTCGTTTCGGATCGAATTTTGTGACCTGTGTCATCTCTGGTGACGATGAAGGCCAGATCGCAGTGGCCGCTTACCAGGCCAGCAATTCTGCTGTGGAGATGGTACGCGCAGACATCATCGAGCCTTCAGCAGAGCCCTCTGTCATGCTTGTCCAGGACGAGGATGAGGAGAATGAGCTCGGCCGAGTCCGCTACATTCCCGAAGTATTCTACACTCGCATCAACGAGTACGGTGCAAGGGTACAGGAGAACGCGAAACCATCGTTCCCTGTCGAGTACTTGCTCATCACACTTACACACGGTTTCCCACTGCAGTCTCAGCCTTTGTTCGTCAAGAATGGCTTCGCGACCGAGAACCGTGAGATCATCGGCGAAGCACAGGAACCTAGAGAGCTTCAGAAGCAACTAAGAGCCGGCTCGAATCGCGTCGCTCTTGACCAACCACAAGGTGTTGTTGCAGTGTCCGACTTCCACTTGCTTGCCTACATTGCCAGTCTTGACGTCCTCAGCAAGGTAAGTCCTCCTGATACCCGGTGTCTTTCATTCACTATTACTCATGGCTAACCATCCAAACTTTCTACCAACAGGACGAACTCTCCCTCCTCTGCCGCGTCGCAACATCCAAAGACGCCGCACTCGGCGCACAACTCATGCACTCGCCAGGTTGGGCCACTCTTGAAACAATCCTGCAGATGTAGAAAGAAATTACGCGGGATTCCACCGGATTTACTGACTTGTTCCCTTCTTCTGCTACATTTAGGGTGGTTGTCGCTGCTCACGATCATAGAAGCGCTCAAAGAACGCCCGGTCAAGCGTGGCGGCGGTGCAGATTTCGACGGTGCGGACGGACTGACGAAACGGGTCAAGGATGTGAACCTTTAGAAAGGGCTTGTTGCATAACGGTTGGCTCGGTAAACGGGACAGGTGGACGGTGAGAAATGCGGTGCAAGAACCAAGAGTATACATCGGTCCTCAAAATTAGCTTACTATGCCTTGCCAGGTACGAGCTCGATTATATCACATCAGTATCAAATCGGACTTCAGGTCGACCACAGATGGCGCTTCTATGGTGTTTGATATCACTCCACAAACAAAGGGTACACAAACAGCACCGCGCTCAATGATCTCATTGAACAGCAGTTCCAGAGCTTCCAAGCTCATTCAGCCCTGATAGCTCAGTTGGTAGAGCGCGTCACTAGTAATGACGAGGTCGCCGGTTCAACTCCGTCTTAGGGCACTCATCCTTTTGCACTTTTGGCTCTCATCAATTGTGCAAATCAAATCTGCAAGCTTTTGATCCTTCTGAAACCAAATTACTGCAGCGTGTCTGGTGGGTTGGCGTCGATACAGCAGTGGCTCTGGCGAGATTGGTTTTGTCATCGAGATTGCTGACGGCCGAGAACTGCAGTGGCCGGCATTGGGAAATTACTGTTGAATGTAGAATAGTCTTGATATTAACGTTAGGGTATCTATGTTCGCTCCGCATTGGACTATAGAGCACCGCTAATCATAGATGTGTGAGCCCTCACTGACTGACTAGAAAATAAAGTCCCTCTCGTGCAAATATGGCCACCACTAAACTCAGAACACAAATTGCAAACGATGAATTGACGATCACACGGCCTGAATTGTTCTCGGTGGATGTTTCGATCGAGCTGGAAAAAGTAGGAGAGGATGAAGGCGAGGATAGAGCGTTTGGTCCAGACTGGGAGAGTGTCCCCAGATCCGTGCTTGGTGTTGGAGTCTGCTGTGTTGGGGCGCGGCCTGTAGACGAAGGACCCGTGCTGGATGGATTTGTCAATGTAAAAGGACTGGCAGAGCTTTCATCGATGGTGGTCTCGTTTTCAACCGCAGTCGGTAGGAGGAATCCATCCTGAGTGGAGAGAGATGCAGTCTCAGAAGGGTTCGTGAACAAGCTCGCACTGACACTTCCAGCGGCCGACTCCTTGTCAGCCGTACTGGAAAGTGAGCTCGCACTCTCGCTCGCAGCCGACAGTATGCCAGCAAGGCCAGACCAGACATAATCGCCAGTGCCCATGGTCTTGGAAGGCTCGGAAAGAGCACTGGTTTGCGACCCAACAACTACAGTGGCTGCATTGGAAGCCAAGCTGATTCGAGTACCGGACACCGTGATCGCTGGCCCGCCTGGTTTCAGAGTTTGTGTCTCGACGACGTAGTCTGAGGCTGAGTTTGCCGTCATGGTCATACCGTTAATCATTAATGTTGCGGGTGGCGGGTTGTTGCTCGTGTGATGAGCTGGTTGAACTGCATGAGTAGCCACGACTCTAGAGATGACACTGGTTTCTGAACCAACGACTACCGCGGCCGCATCAGATGCTAAGCTGATGCGAGTTCCAGATACCGTAATCGCCGGTCCGCCCGGTCTTAGAGTCTGCGTCTGGACGACGTAAGCAGAGGCTGAGTCCGGTGTCGCTATGATGCCGTTGATTATCAATGTTGCGGCTTGGGCGTTTTCGCTCGCTTGCTCAATTGGTTCTGCTGCATAGGTGGAATATCCGTTGACGACCAAGGCGCTCTTTGACGAATCAAAGGCGTACGTCGTTCCTTGGAGTATGTAAGGAGAGTCGGTGGGCTGCAAGGCATGTGTGCCGATCATGAAGTTTCCGTCAGAGTTGACAGTGGCAGTGGAAGTGCCGATGACGATAGGTGCAGGCAACATTGACGCGGTAGCGGTAGCGGTCGCTGTGTTGGGTGGCGGTATGTTCGCCTGTGTCGATGGTCCATCGAAGCTTGCCACAACCCCTCTGTCGCTCGAGAATTGGAGCTCACCAATGTCCTGAATGAGTGAGTTGAGAGCGTCGAGTTGCACACCGCCGGAAGTAGCGGTCTTCTGAACTGCAATAGGTGACTCCACCTTCGTCTGGACTTCAGAACTGGTTGTCGAGTCCTGCTGACTTGCTGTATCGACAACTTCGGTCTCTTGTGCTGACGGCTTGATCGCTGTCGCAGACACTGATTGTTCCTTGAAGCTCGATGATGGCACCATAGTCTGAGCCGGTCCGACGGGACTGTTGCCACTTGAGGGCTGATCAGTGTTTGTCTGGCCGATCGTGCTAGAGATGAACGATTTTGCAGGCTTGGTTGTAGTAGATGATTCAGTCTTTGTCTGTTCAGCCGATGCTGGCACCTGCGCATTCGACATCTTCGAAGCTGGCTGAATCGGGTCGACCAGCACATCTGTTGGGGTCTGAGCCGGCTCGGTCGTACGGGTGCGCAAACCCTCCGAATGCTCAGTCTTGGTGTTGTCGATGTAGCTTGTAGTCTCATCGAGCAGGAAGGCCGCTGCACTAACGACAACAAGTGGTGCGGCTGCACTGGCTTTTCTGGTACAGTTATTACGCAACTGGTCGAATAGACTGCCCGAAAACAAAGAGAAGAAGTCGTCCCCGGGCAGAGTGTCACGACCAAAAGCATAACAGTAAGTCCAGCCTTTGGGATCTTGCTGATCCAGGCTGTAAACGCTTTGGGTGGGAAGAGCGTCGACGCTGGGCATAGGTGTGGCTCCGACCACGGTCCTCGTTCTCGAGTTTGTTTGTGTTTCGACTGCTGAAGATGAGCGGCTTGCGGTCCACGTAATTGTACTCTCGAAGGTCATCGTGGTATCACCTGCCTTGGCGCATGCCGTGCTTCCATTTGTGGTGTATGGCAGAATGCCATTCCAGACGTAGAAGCTCGGCAAGACGTTTAAGCCTGTTGGATATGCCCTGGCACCAGAACTTAGCCGCCAACATATGCGACTGCTAGAATCGATGAACTCACATTGTGTTTGTGCCATCCATATATGTCACAGTACCAGCCGCATTGACATCTGTCCTGGTGAGGATCTGTGACCCACTTGCGAGTATATTGGTCACATCGGAGGTCACCTTAGTACCGTTCTGTGTGAAGGTCACTTGCTGTGCGTAATCCGTACTTGTAGATGTTTTGTTGTTGGCGGAATCAACAAAGTAGTGCACACGTCCGATCATTACAGTGCCTTGGCACTTCGTCCATGAGTTGGGGTTCTGAGTCATGTAGGTGTCGTCGAACGTGCAGTCCGTGGAGCATCCATCGAGAGCTTGAATCGTGGTAGTGGGAGTCTGAAGAGTCGTTGTAGATGAACTCCCTGGCTCAGTAGCCTCAGTTATGGTGGCGGTGGTGTGTTGGGCTATCAATGGGGGAATCGAAAAGCCTGGTCTTGCCTCGCTATGATATCCGGTTCCATTCAAATACTGAGCTATCGTCAGGTTAGATAGCGAAAGACTTGCTTATGGTGATCGTCGAACCTTTGGTGGCTTCTGCTATACCGTGTGAGGCAGCTGCGAGTATGAGGGCGAAGGTCGCTTGTCCTAGAAGAGCGCAGCGTCTCATGTTGAAAGCGTTGATCGCAGCAAAATGAGTGGTGAAAGCAGTGAGTAGTGAAGAATACCGACATCTTTCGAATTATCATTGATGCAAAGTGATGGTATATGAAGTGGCACGCAAAGCTGAACACTTCCACTATTCCCAGACGAATCTCGCTTGTGTACGCAACGACAGGAAGCAGAATATTGATTCCACATGCTGCATAACCAGGCTGTGAAAAAAGGTCATCTGCTTCGTATCTGCACAATTGGAATAGAAATAGTCCATGTGGCGTTCTCAGCTGAACGCCGCAGCCAACATGCAATTTAATTCCCTGTATCATGCATCTCGGCTCGCGTTAGCGCCGTGCAATAATATAGACGATCTGTTGGAGTCTCAGCCTATTTGTGTTCCGGACATTACGTGTGCAACTTACTCCGCAAGACTGTACAAGCCTGGAGTGCCCATCACTCATTTCGGCGGTAGCAGTGACTCTCGAGTGCAATGGCATTGATCAACCCTGTGAATGTCCCACCAAGCCTCTACTGGGACGGTATCGATGGCGCGTGGTCGACATTCCATGTGCAAGTCGGCACTCCAGGACAATTACTTCGCCTGTTACCAGGAACATCAGCGTCCGCGGGCGATACTACGGTTGGTGCGATCCCAAAAGTCAGCATTGTGACATTGAGATCTGATATATCCTCGTAGTGGGTGATCCGACCCGAAGGATGCGAGCAAGCAAATCCTGACTTGGAAGGCTGCGACGATTCCCGCGGCCTTCTTTTCGATCCGAAGAAGTCCACTTCATGGACTACAAAACGTTTAGATAACGGAGGCCTGTTCGAGCTCAACACATACTACGAAGGCTTCCTCAACCTCACGGGCAATGCGTACTATGGGTTCGAAACTCTTGCGCTTGGTCCACTGGGCGCTGACTTGCCATCGCTCGAGCATCAGGTTGTTGCTGGTATCGCCACAAACAATTACTGGCTAGGCTCTCTCGGACTAAGTCCGATACCATTCAACTTCTCTACTCTCAACGACTCGACGAGTAGTAGAGATCCACAGCCGAGCTTCTTGAGCGAACTGAAGAACCATAGTATGATACCGAGCTTGTCCTGGGGATATACTGCAGGCGCATCATATCGTCAAGACCCTGTGTTTGGGTCGCTGGTTCTCGGAGGCTACGACACCAGTCGACTTTTTCCTAATAATGTGACCTTTGCATTCGCTGCCGATTTCTCGCGCGATCTGACTGTTTACCTGCAAAGCGTTAGCTACGATACAATTGGGTCCTCGCCTCTGCTCACTGAGAGCATACCTATCTTCATCAACTCCATGGTCACTCATCTGTGGTTACCGATCGATGTCTGTCAACGTTTCGAAGAAGCCTTCAATCTTACTTGGAGCGACAAGGCGCAGCTATATTTGGTGGACGATGATACCCACACTCGTTTGTCCAGCCTCAACCCAACACTGACGTTTACGATCGGTCACGACAGCAGGGAAGGCGGTAGTGTTGAGATCTCTTTGCCCTACGGTGCGTTTGATCTCAGCGGCAGTCCGCCTTTCGTCGACTCACCATCGAGATACTTCCCTCTCAAACGCGCTAAGAGACCTGATCAGTACATGCTGGGCCGCGTATTCTTTCAAGGTGCCTACGTCATCGCCGACTATGAACGGCAATCATTCTCCGTTTCTCAAGCACTGTTTCCGGACGCATCAAGGATGTCGAACAAAACCATCGTAGCAATCGATGCTCCTGGTGCGAAAGGAAAATCATCACCGTCGGCAGGAACAATTGCTGGCACCGTGGTAGGCGCAGTGGTGGGAATTGTCCTGATAGTTATTGGAGTACTCTGGTGGATCCGTCAGCGCAAACGCAAAACTCGCATTGTGGCGACTGGGGAGACCTACACCGACAAGGACGATCGTGCGGGTGAGGAGCTCGATGGGCAAGCGCTGCAAGTGCATGAGTTGGAGCATACCAGACACAAGGGCAGCGAACTTGATGGAGCAACAACCGTTATTATGGAGCTCGACCAACAAAGTGGGCAAAAGGTGGAGCTACCCAGTGGTGAGGATTTCTCTCAGAGGCATGAACTACCTTGATCGTAACATGTACGCACCATTTCGGACCTCTGCTAGAGGTTGGCTTGACCCTTTCATTCCTTGTCCCTTTTCTTCAGCGCATCAATCTTATGCAGCGCAATCGCCCGATGTTCCACCTTAGTCACGCTTTTGCAAATGGGTTGCAAGCTGAGCCGCCTCCAAAGCGCATCCATGAAAATCCACGCCTCAACTCAGGAGGCTTCAGAGCCCTGCTCCAGTATGTCCAGCAAATTATCGATGTGTTGCATCAGTGTCTCCCGGTCGCTCAGCCGAAGGGTAGCGCGATATTTCTCGTTACGCAGCAACTTGAGCTCGTGGTGCTTGCGGATCTTTTCGACGTCCAAGGTCTTCGCGGGGTGGTTGTGATGATCGAGTTTCTGTAAGATCTTGACGACTTCTTCAGAGTCGGTTTGCTGCAGGCAAGACGTCAGGAACTTCTGCGCAGCTTCTTCGCCAACCTCGGGTGGAAGGTACTTCGGCGCATACACGGCTATGTCGAACCAGCTCGCCCAGAGCAGGTCTGGTGCCGATGGAAGCGGGAAGCCGTAGATTGCGCGGACAAAAGTCACGACTGCGGCCGCAGATTCGCGGCCCAGAGAACTCACAGAGAATGCCTTGACAGCCTTGCGATCCTGACACAAGAACTTTCTGTCAGCCTTGTGATCCTCGAGATTCATATGTCACTGCTGCCACTCACGCTGTGCAGGTTTACGCGATCGCAAAGATCTTCGTAGTACCCGTTTGCCTGGGAAAGGATGATTTTGTGGACGTGGATAGCCCGACTATCGCCAAGCTCAATGGTCAGGTCTGACCAAGCCGGCTTGTTGTACATGCTGGGTAAAAGGTTAGCAAGTGTCTTCCATGTACAGAATGAGTATGCAAAGCCAACCCGGTGTTGTCGGTCAGTCGGTTAGGCATTGCGAAGAAGGATGTAGTGATTGGAGTGACTGCTCGCTCGAGTTAATGGTTGTTCGCAGGAATGATGAACGCGCGCGGCAGAAATAGGCAGATGTAGGCAGAATAGGCAGATGTAGTGTTCCTTGTCAATGCGATAAACAAAAAGACAGGCTTGAATTCATGTGTTTGTTCGCGGGGCAAATGTGCATTGATGGATAAAAGGCAGCGGCGTCGCCGAATGCATCGAGGACAGCGTTCGAATCCCAGACTGCATACGAAAATCGATATCCATTAGTGCATTTGAGGATGCCAGGATAAATCCAAGGTTGCATTCGAGGGAGCCAAACCGCCAGAGTCAATCATGTGAAAGAAGTACCTGCAAGAATTAAAGTCTTACTCTTGAAGATCGGAATCTACTCAGCTTGTGAACTCATTTACACTTCTTGGTGAATCGACGTTTTTTATACAGTAACATAGTCATAGTCATGAGAGATTGAACTTACACTTTTGCGAAGGAACCGTATATACTGGTGGAGAGGTCCGATGGGCATTTGAAGATCGTTCGTGGAGGGCGAAAATTTCCTGTGCTTGCTCAGTATGGCTGTGCCTGTTCTCCCTAAACGTGCAAATTGAAGCAAAGGCAAATGGCAGGGAGCGATCTGTTGTCCCATGAGATGATACTGCCGTATTTGTATAAAGACTTTCATCATATATCCCAAGCATTTCGCTTCTGCGACTGATAGCCTCCTCCCCATTCCCCACTCCAGCACGTAACCAACCATGGCTGAATCCAGCTCCATCTTCAACGCGACAGACAATGCGACTGTTACATTATTCTTCGAGTCTCATGCCTCGTCACTACCCATTCTCGTGCCCACCAATTCAAGGCCCTTAATTGGTAGAATGCGAAAAGCAAACCCCTCGGACCATTCGGACCAAGTGCAGGGTAATCTAGCAAGTTACAAGGACGGAATGGTTTTTATACCATTCCAGCAGTGCATCTTCACCGCTACGCATCTGAGTCTCCTCTGGATAACTCCACCTTGAAAAGAAGTCCGCATGCGTCGAGACTCTTGTGAGGCGGCCGGTGATGGCCCGATACATGTCCTCCACAACTCCGAAATCAGTCGGGAAGAGGATGTCGAAGTAACCTTGCTGTACTAAAGGTGTACGTACAGGTACGGTCTTGCGTTGGTACCTTGTTTGTACCACAGGCGCATTGATACCCGGTGTGGCATTCGGTAAAGAGTGGAAGTCGGACGTGATGAGCCTGTGCGCTGGGAAGTCGCGAGATAGGATGTGGAAGAACTGCATCAATCTTGTGGGGATGTATTCGGGGAGCGTCAGGTTTGGTGCGAGAGGCATTCTGTGTCTGAATTGGCGTACCCAGCGAGGATTTCGTAGCGGGTGTGCGTAATCGCGCCCTCTAGATGCAACATCCCGCACGCGTAGGAATCTTGATGCAACGGGGTCGATTTGTTTAGTGTAGAACTCATGGAAATCGCCTTCGTTGTCTATCAGCACCTGTCCTTGCAGAGGCTCATCGGTGAACGGATCGTAGCGAATCACGTCGTGCGCAAAGTTGTCGAAGACCTCCATGGCTAGGAAGAAACAAGGTGTCGGCACGTATTGATTCCAGTCGAATATCGATTTGTTGATGATCTCAACTCTGTCTGCATGACCTTGGTTCGCAGCTTTCGTCTGGAGAGAAGCCAGAGAAGCACTGATCTCGATGACACGGAAGCGAGTGCGTGCGTACACGTCTGGATCCGTAGCACGTATGTAGTCGAGTATGTTCAGCATGAGTGTACCATTTCCAGCACCCATCTCGTAAATGACCAGATCGTGGTAGGGGAACAGACTGAGCTTGTAGTTTGCTACCATGTATCTCGCGATCGCCTCTGCGTAGAAAGGCTTGAACAATTCTGTCGGTGTATGCCAAAGTTGTCTAGCTTCGTTGTACTGCACCTCGTCCAATTGGTCCTCAAACTGTGTGTAACGCTCTGAATATATGCGCTGGAACTCTGGCTCGTCTTTGATCTTGTTGAATTCGAAAGGCTCGCCCGAACTGAAAATGGAGACGTTCTTGCTGAAGTATCCGTAATGGGGGTTGTACAAGCTATCCTCGATGAAGTCTCGCATGAGCATCTTCACACGTTTAGGCCGCTCTTTGCGTGATCGAAGCGCATCCGCTGTGACTGTCGGGTATTTCTTGAACTCTTCTCCTCGATCCTCGGGAAACGCATCGGTGCGCTGTTGCCAATTGCTTTCACTGGTCGTCTTGACATCTTTTCGTGCTCTCTCTCTGGGTGGAGGCGGCGCTTGAGGAGTGGATTTCTGTCTAGGGGCGGTAGGTCGTGCTGTGCTGTTCTGGCGCCATTGTTGGTGGTAGATGGCTGGTTGCAGGTGTTTGCTTTGCTGGCAAAATCGGTGTGTCGCAAGTCGTCTGAAGAGGCCGTTTACTGCTGGAGATTCCATGGTCGCGGGTCTCCAGTATGCGCGTGTAATGTCGTTCCTCGGCTCGAGCCTATACAGAGAGGTGCTGGTGACGGACTGGAGCTTTGCTTCGCGGAGGTGAGCTGTTCGCCCGCAACACAGCCGAAGCGACGAACACGCGCGCCGATCCTGGCCGTGCTGCAACTCCATGACGATAGCTCTTCCGTGTTATAACCTCCATATTGGCATAATATCTGTGTACTGGCATTAACATATACAAAGGTTGCCATTGATGCATTGTTCATAGTCCCGTGTCTTCGCCACCAACCTAGACATGGGCATCTTCGCCAATGTGTGGGCCCGGCTATGGGAAAGCATCCTCGATAACAAGGGCAAATTGACTGGCGCCGGAGGCCTCATAGTCGGTGTCATCCTCACACTCACATTCAAAGATTTATATCCGGATCTAGAGCACTCATTCCAACAGCGTATACGGAGACTTCGCCACCATGATGTACGCCACCCGCTTCCTGGACAGCCGGATTATGTTCGTTTAGAAGATCACACGCGACGTGCTTCCAAGACCATCATCGACAAGACAGATGCTAGACGAAGCAAGGCACCTGACGAGAAACTGGTGTCTGTTGGTATCGAGGGGCTGATTGGGAACACACCTTTGTTCAAATTGAGAGCGCTTTCCGAGGCAACTGGGTGCGAGATCCTCGCAAAGGCCGAATTCTTGAATGGCGCTGGAAACTCCCCGAAAGACCGTGTAGCACTATCTATGATCAACCTTGCCGAGGAAGAAGGACTTTTGAAGCCCGACCGTGGCGACACTATCTATGAAGGAACTGTTGGCTCTACGGGAATATCACTCGCCGCTGTATGTCGCGCTAGAGGCTACAAAGCTCACATGTAAGTGATGATGGTGTTACAGAGCATCATGGTGAGAGGCTGTTTCTGATACCGCCTTAGTTGCATGCCCAGCGATGTCGCTATCGAGAAGTCCGATCTTCTACTTAGACTGGGTGCCACAGTCGAGCGGGTCAAGCCAGCCAGCATCGTCGACCAAGAACAATTCGTAAACCTTGCCCGCCGAAGAGCGCAAGAGCACACCGATGATCCTAACAGACCCGGACGCGGTATCTTTGCTGATCAATTCGAGAACACTGCCAACTATTTGGCGCACCAAAGCTCGACAGGACCGGAAATCTATGCACAAACAAACGGCCAGCTTGATGTCTTCATTGCTGGCGCTGGAACTGGAGGTACCATCAGTGGCGTTGCCTTGGCTTTGAAGCCACTACTGCCAGACATGAAAGTCATCCTCGCGGATCCTCAAGGCAGTGGACTGTACAACAAGATCAAATACGGCGTCATGTTCTCTCCCACGGAAGCCGAAGGCACCCGACGAAGGCACCAGGTTGACACAATCGTCGAAGGCGTTGGTATCAACCGCTTGACGCAGAACTTCTCCGCTGGCATGAGTCTGATTGACGACGCCGTGAAGGTTACCGATGAACAAGCCATGCGCATGGCCCGGTGGCTGGTGGAGAAGGAGGGTTTGTTTGTGGGAGCAAGCAGTGCTGTTAATTGCGTGGCCGCTGCGATCACTGCCAGGAAAGAGGGTCCAGGCAAGAGGATTGTTACGGTCATCTGTGACAGTGGCTCAAGACACTTGAGCAAGTTCTGGAAAGCCGCAGGTGAGATTGGTGGCCAGGATGTTGAGTTTACTCTCGACCAGATTCTCGATCCTTCGAGCTAGGATTCACCGTAATTTCGCGGTTTCGTGTGTTGCCTAGAACATGCACGCTGGCGCTTGTGTCGTGGCTACGAGAAGGTTTGTGTGCCACCGGACAAACATTGTATCATAAGGGCATATACCCACATTGGCTGCAATCCAAATTCTCCTCGCTTGGACGCGCTAGTACCAGGACCAGAAAAACGATCTTACTATATTCCCAGCCACTCCCACACCACTTAATCCGGCATTCAAATATTTCGAGATCTCTGCGCACGCCACATCGTTTGGTCAGAGCATTCAGAAAACCATACCATGCCTGAAGCACACACATTTCTGCCGGTGAATGTCACCAGAGAACAACAGAGCGAAATCTCGACCATGTCCACCCATCGGCTTGACACGGCACGCGAACGAATCGATGCGGTCTGCACAGAGTACAACCACTTCAATCCTACCTGCTCTATCCCAGGGTTCAGCTCAAGCACAATCTCGTGCGCTGAAGCGGATCCTGAGCGGCGCTTTCTGTCACCAGACCCCGACCAACTGAAGGTCGACTTGCAAGCGTTGTTCGAGCGATTCCTCGCGCTGGAGTCTGTCGCAGCAGACAACGCCTACCGACGCATCTCACTACACGCTTGGGAGGCGGCGAGCGATGAGTATGGTTCTTTCGACTGGGAGAAATTGAAGGAGATCATCGGTTTCGAGGTGGAGGAGGTGAACGAGCATGGTTACTGCGTTGACCTGTCGGATTTGGTAACACTGCGGACCAAGACTGCATGCTTGTAAGATGGTGGCGAAAGTTCCTGCAGAGTTCAGTAAGTAACGACTGTGGCCAATTTCTTTGTGGCTAGCATGCAGATTTTTGAAATTTTGATACTTCTTATTCAAGAGCGGTACAGCGGGCGCATTCACCTGCTTGCACAGTATTTCAAGCACTTTCAGATCATCCAGTGAGCACTATTTTTCTGGCCGTAAGGATGAATTCGAGCACACCACCAGAAGTATACCCCCGAGCATTATCCAGTAAGATCGAGCGTTTGAGTTGCGTTCGCTGGCTGGCCTGCAGCAATGTCTAGGGCACGCTGGCTCGCTGAGCGCGGCCGAGGAGTGAGTGAATGCTCCATGGACCCAGGGGATCCACAGAAGGGAGAATCTGATTGCTCCACAGACCCGGGGGATCTGAGGATGGGAGACTGGATGTCTCTGTCTTGCGACATAGTCGCGGTTGGGGAATGCTCCGGCGACCCAGAGGATCACCGGAAGAAGGCTTTGAGGCCTTGTTTGACCCGAAGGTCGCGATCGACCGCAAGGCGTGGCGGCGCAAGAGGCCAACCACAAAACCGGAAACACAGGTGCGATGCAAGCAGAGGCATCCGATGTGATAACGCGATGATGAATAGAAGAGGAAGAGAAGGACGAAGCGCGAGATCACGAAGCTCAAAACAAAGGCACCTCCGCGGTGGCCGGGCTTCCCGTGCCTCCCGGGCGAGGTTGAGAGCGCAGTCTTCACTTTGGAGAGATCGAGTGAACTCTCTCGCGGTTTGGTCTGTTTTACTATACTCCTCCGGGCTATCCCTACGGTTCTGCTACATCCAAAGGGGCTTTCTAGTACCAAGTCAACGGCCAGCTACCCGCCCTCGTGTCTCATTGAGTCTTAATCGGGTACCAGAAAGATCCCTTACTCTCGATTCCCACGCATTCCAAAAGCACGCCAATCTCCATCCGCTCCTCTCTTTTCCTGCTCGGCCCATGATGCGTCGCCCACCTCACTTCTTCCGCCAGCAAAACATGCACATCCTGGCCTCCATACCCGGGCTTTGTCATCAACATCTGAATCCAAGCACTTTCGTCCACTCTTGCTACCTCTAGCAGGTACGATAGCTCCGTGACGACTTCCTCGAGCCAAACCAGCGGAGCAGGGTGTTTCGGTACACTCTGGCCGCGATCGTTGATTGTGCTGGAAGTGATCGCTTTAAACTCGACAGAGGTGTTGGGTCCTGGTGGAAGACGGCAATAGCGTGGCCAAAGCTGCGTGGCGCAGAACGTGGTGAGCGTTTCTGGTGTGATGGGTTCCTCAGGCGGCGTCGCGGTCGTCGTCATGTTTTCCATAGGAACGATGCTGGGCTGCGATTCTGTTTCGCTCATGTTGGTGCTCATTGGAATGGACATCGCGTCTTTTGGCGTAGTATCGCGTGAGATACCTGTCGTCGTCTTTGTCCCATCAATGTATCGCTGAAGTTCTTGTTGTTGTTCTGGTGTCGCATTTGTGCGCAACGCTGTTTCGAGCAGCACCGTAAGTCGTTTGTCGTTGAGGCTCTGCTGATAGAGTTCCTCCACCCTGTCGGCCTTCTTTGGTTTCTTCTTGGCTAGAGCCTGTTGCTTTGCTGCGTCAATTAGGCTTTTGAGTTCCATCGAGTGAGAAATCGCGTCGCTTCGTGTTTCGTCGGTCCTGTCTTTGGGGCGGTCTGCACCATCAGTTCGTCTGTCTTCACTTTCGCTCGTAGTCTTCGCAATCGCTATCGATGTTTCGCGATTTGCTTTTTCAGCAATTGCTCTTTTTTGTGCCCTGCTCATGATGAAAGGTTTGAAGGAGAAGTTTTTGTTCACGGGTGGAGGTGAGGAGTAAGGACTCGATTTGTTGTCGCCCGTAGATTTATCCGAGTCGAGTGGCGGTACACGTTTTCCTGCTTCGGTTGCAGTTTCCGAGTCGTCTTCGACGTATATGGCCATGTCGACGAAAAGCACCGTTTCCAATTCCTGGGAATTGTGACGCGTAGTTGTAAGTTTCAATGGCGGGTGGCTTTTCTGCACAGGATGTCGGGAGATCAAAGTCACTGACGGGTGAGACGTGTGAAGTGTGCTCGGATTTTCGACGACAACATTAAGGGAGCCGCATGTGATCTTCTCACATGCTTGCATGGGTCGCACATTGACTGTCGATACTTGCGACTCTCACGGAAGGAGCGGAGTCACCTTCCTCGCATCGCCCATAATGCGGCAATCGTCCTTGCTATACCACGAGGCCAAAACGCAACCTAGAATTCCACCACTTTCATTACTCTGCCAGGTAATCGTTGGTGCTTGCCGTTTCGCTGAACCGCCTTCAGGACTTCAAAACATCTAGAACATCACTCTCCAAGCTTTCCAACAACCCAGGCTCCTCTCCCTTGTACCCATACAACCGTTCGGCTCTTTCAGCTCTTGTGCGCGAGTTGCTGGCGAACAAATATCTGGCCAATTTTTCGAAACCAGGAAGCTTCAACATAACATCCAGCTGCTCCAAGCTGATCGGAGAAGGTCTCGGGTCCGCTATCGCACCCTGCTTTTGCATGATTCTGCCAACAGCATTGGCCACATCAAGCTGCGAGTGCTCTTGCGTAGCGGCAAAGTGGTATCCGTTCTCGTTGAAGTACTCGGCAGCACTGCCTGACGCTGCAGCTTCGACCACCTTCAGATGAACTCTCATCAGGTCATCGATGTGCACCCAGCTTCGGGTATTGGTGCCCTCACCGTAATAGAACACTTCACCTCCGAGACGCTTGATCTCTTTGACGTACATGGGAACAAACGCACTGTGCGTTTTCGCGAGACCTTTGCCTTTGCCGTATACATCCGGCGGGCACATGATCGCGGTGTTGATCTTGTCATCGTACAGTCGGACCGTCTCATGCAGTATGAGCTCCGTGTTACGGTGTAACGCGGTGTAAGGTAGGTCTTGGATCTCAGCGAGAGACGAGATGTCAGACCAAATTTTGGGATTGCGTCTTCCGAGATACTCTTCATTCGCCCAATCCGAAACAATGCCAGTGCCAGACAGATGGAGCAGATAACCTGGTGTCGAGCGACTGAGCAACCCCGAGATTATGGCATTGAGGGATTTCTCGTGGTCCGAATTGCCATTGTGAATGACAATTTCAGCTGCTGCTGCATTCTTGGTGATGAGATCTACGCTGTCGTAGTCACCATGGACGATTTTGATGTTCGGATAGGTCGATTGAAAGGCTTCAGGGACCTTCCGGAGCAGCACGGTAATGTCGTACTCTGGGTGTGATGTTGCAATAGTGTGCAAGACTGAACCACCAATGTACCCAGTACCACCAGTCCTGTTGAGCAAGTTAGTATAATCGCCATCAACATGATAAGTCGGTGTCCTTACAAGAATATTTTGGGCGCCATCGTACTGTTGTCACGATAAGTTCGTTTGTCGAGGTGTTTGTGTGAAGGGGGAAATCATCTTCGACGACACCATAACGACCCCATCTCATTTATAAGCGGTGCGACGCTCACAGCTATGATTGCCAATTATTCGGGCATACTTGAAAGCTGAACAATTTTGTGCTTGTGATCCTACCTTTTCCAGGTATGGCGCATGAGGCTAGAACGTCATCGACAACGTCCACCTCAAGCTCAAGCTCTTGCACAAGCTCGCTGAACATCGCAGTGCAGACGATTCGACGCATCCTTTGGCCATCAAATCTTCGGCCCAGCCATGAGTGCCAAACTTCCCAAAACGAGCTCTGATAATATATGAGTACAGCTTTCCGGTCTAGCAGCATGCGCGTACGTCAGCAGGAGCTGCAGGCACATACAAAGTGTTTGTAGAACGGGTGCCGTCGCCCTTCAGGCCTTATCGCGGAAACTTTTCTCTCATCTACCAGACCGTTCATCGAAGCTCACTCTTTGGGATTGACCTTCGACTTGGACTGTTGGTATAGAACTTACATACGAAAGTGCCAGGTAACAGGTAGCATTCTACGAAGCCGACGATCAACCAGGTTCTTTTCTCAGCGCACTGTCGAGCGCATCGGACGTGGACTTTGATCAGGTCCGCCAAGATACTACATAGAGAGCAGATCTTTTGCCCACAGTTTTGCGAGCCGATGTTACAGGTTGAGTCCAATGCCCAAGGGTCCGGGGCCACGGAAGGTGGACTTAGGGTTTCTTGATTCGACCTCTGTTGCAGAGTGCTTTCTTTCCCAGTGCCCGGACGCTGAAACGCGCCATCGAAATCCGAAAGGCTGCTCAGACGATCCAATTGTTACAAAAGACCTTCTCTACCACTGGCCAGGTCATTTAGGATGATTCAGACCACAGAATGGCCTGCCACGGGCATCGCAGCAACACGTCGAGCGCGGGTAGCACCGTGAAGCCGACAACGGCCAGGAAGGATTCAAAGTTCGGCTTGGCCATCGTCAGATCTTTACTCTCCTCGTAAGGTTGAGCCTGTGCCAAGTTGACGGTGTCTGATGAGAGACTCTAGTTTCTTATCTGATCATCAGATTACAGCAATGCTTCACTTTCACAGGTTCTTGGAAGGCTTGGTATACGCCAGCATGCGGCGTTCGTTCGACAAAACCAAAGCATGTTATCCACTTGGATGGCACGTTCCTATTTGACTGGCCACCTAAGAGCTGGATCGATCGCACCATGGAACCTTTATGTTGGCACATCGTTGCCTTGACCTTCGGCAATCTTTCATATCGGCAGGTCGACGAACCACACAGCTCTGACTTATCGAAATGGCGAGCACGAACATGGAGGGTCATTCCGGACAGTATGAAATGAGCAAGACTGCCCATCCAGCCGAACGAGACGCCAGCCCGACATACGACTCCCAGAGCTTTAAAAAGGACAGCGATGCTCACTCTGAGGATTTCCAAGATGGTGTACAGCGCGTCCGAGCAATAACAGAGATATGGAGCCGTAAGACTCTAGGTACGATGTTTATACTGTACGTTCGCAACAAGGCCTTCACACTACGAGCTCCGACGCTAACCAAACAGTCTGTACTTGGTGCAATTCGTGGACGCACTTCTGCTCTCAGTACAGGTTGCACTCAACCCTTATATCACATCATCGTTCCATCGGCATGGCCTCTTGACGACTGTTGGCGTTGTTGCAAATATCATGAGTGGTTGCTCCAAGCTTACGCTCGCTAAATTTGTGGACATCTTCGGGCGCATTGAGGGATTTCTCTTGATGCTTTTCATCTCTGTGCTGAGCTTGATTCTGAAAGCGGTCTGTACGGACATCGAGATGTACTTCGCCGCTCACACGCTGTACTGGATCGGACACATTGGATTGATCGTGAGTATCAATTACTTGATCAGTCACACTACTTGCATATCAGTGCTGACACCACACGACAGTATGTCATTGACGTGATGGTCGCCGACATGACCACTCTGAGGAACCGCATGATCATCTTCGGCATCAACAATACCCCCATGATCGCCAGCACTTTCGGCGGCCCGCGCATCGCGCAGCTCTTCTACGACAACCTGAACTATCGCTGGGCGTTCGGTGCTTTCTGCATCATGCTTGTGGGTATCTGCTTCCCCGTCGCCGGAGTGATGCTCTTCATGCAGATGCAAGCCAGAAAGAAAGGGATGCTACCACGCGAACGATCTGGTAGAAAATGGCACCAGTCGGTTTACTACTACCTGGTGCAATTTGATGGTAAGTGGTTCAATTGCTCATGGCGTTCTCGCCCTGAGATCTAACAATATTGCAGTTGCCGGCATCATACTCATCACGGCTTCTTTCGCTCTCATTCTGCTGCCATTCAGCATCGCACAATACGCTCCTAACGGCTGGGCTTCTGCATACATCATCGTCATGGAGGTCATCGGCGTCGTTTGCGGAGTATTATTCGTCGTCTGGGAGTACAAGTTCTCGCCCGCGCAGTTCCTCCCATGGCACTATCTCAAGGACCGCTCGATCATCGGGTCCTGTCTGCTCTATGGCATCATGTTCATGTCATCGTCGTTAGTCCCGAGATTCTCGCCGTCGCAGTATATTGCTGACAACACCCAGGTGCTGGAACGGCTACTTCGGTAACTACCTTCAAGTCGTCCATCGCTTGAGCATCACTACAGCCGGCTACGTTCTGGGATCATACGGCCTCGGTGCTGCAGTGATGAACCCCATCATCGGAGGGTGAGCATTGGTCCCCTATGCCCATATTTCTCTGTCGCTAACACATCATCGCAGAGTAATCAGCTACACCGGCAACTTCAAATGGGCCGCCTACGCCGGAGCTCCAATCATGCTTCTCGGCACCGCCCTCCTGATCCCCCTCCGCCAGCCCTCCACCCACGTAGGCCTTCTAGTCATGACACAGCTCCTAGTCGGCATCGGAACCTCCTTCTTCACAACCTGCGGCCAGCTCGCCATCATGGTGCCAGTAACCCACCAAGAAATCGCCGTCGTCCTAGCGATCTGGGGCATGTTCGGCTCCGTCGGGTCGTCCATTGGCAGCGCCATTGCCGGAGGCATTTGGAACAATGTGTTCCTGCCGACACTACACCGCAATCTGCCGGATGGCAGCAAAGACCAGAGCAGTGCGATCTTTGGCGACATGGTGATTCAGATGTCGTACGCTGATGGTACGCCGGAGCGCGACGCTATCGTTGACACGTATGCTTATGTTCAGAGGTTGATCTTGATTGCTGGTGTGGCGATAATGCCGTTGACGGTGCTGTCTATCTTCATGTGGAAGAATGTTAACGTTAAGAAGCTGGAGCAGGAGAGGGAGATGCAGACGAAGGGCACGGTGCTTTGAGTACTTGTACGAGCGGGAGTGGAATAATCGCTGCTGTAGTCACGCCAATCTTGTGTCTATCAGATGAGACAGACACGGATGGACTGGGGCAGACAGCACCACCGGCAAGTTCCGGCGCCTTCCGCGCAATAGAGTATGGACGGATAGCTGCATGTTTCATGCCTTTCCCAGACGTCCCTACTCCGGGAGAGTGGTTGTGATATGGCGGTAGTGGGCAGATCGGCAACAAAACGTAATGATCGCGTTTGCAGCCAGCCGTTGTGTCAAGACTCAAGACAGAGGAAAGCTTACGTACCACGCCATCACCGATAGCCTCTCCCAGGACGCCTCCTAATCTCATTCACATCGCGACGTCGTCGTCCTTGCGCATACTCTCACTACGTGAATCATGGATACCTTCGGCAAACAATGCCCGATGATATGCTGTGACTGATGAACACAGACTTCGGGTACACCATCCTCGATGTTGAATCATGGGCGGCAGCGCTTCTATATACCGATCGCTGGTGTGATCGAGCACCATGAAACTTGACGACAGATTGAAATGACGGCTCGTGCTGTTTGGACCAAAGGCATACGTAGCCTTCCAATAGCTGAATGCAGTGAGCCGATGGCCCAATGCGAGTCTGAAGCTGAGACGAGGGCTTTCAACCACGGCGCCCATGCACAGGCGAGGGCTTTTCGGCAATAATATCAGCTCACTTGCCCATCGGGTAGCCGCCTACACTCATTAGCTTCACTTCTCGCTTCACTATAGGAGGTGTTTCAGCCTTTTCGGCCGGCTGGTTCGCTGGAGTCGTGAGTCGGCTGCTTTCCAATTTGAAGGTCCCCGACGAGCGTTCCCGAGCTAAAAGGTGGTGTGGTTGACCACACCGTCGAGCCATACCCCGACTCCGTTCGTTTGTGATGTGCTGTAGGCAGCGAAGAGATGGTCGTGGAAGGTGTTGGCGGTGTGTCCTGTCGAATGTCTTGTCGCCGGATGCCTTCGACAGGAAGCGACGCCGCAGCTACCTGTTCTTTCCTCGCGAATGAATGCTCTTTCCTGCTTCACATGCCATCTTCACTTCAGCACAGTTCTCCTAGGCAACCTTCACACAGCAACCCACCAGCATCCATTATCACGAGCTTTCACATGCTCTTCTTTGCGCCATCCGCCTAGTCATCAGTCAGCAGCAAGTGAAGGCATGTGACACTTTCCATACCCATCAACAAAATAAATAAAACCACCCACCCCTACCTCGATCAAAACCCACCAACGGAACCAACCTGCAGACAACAAGTCCAACAAAACCCAAACCCATTCACACCCACCCAAACAGCCCTTCCACAATGCAGCAAACGAAATCCACCCCAAGCTACGACAACCGCCTCCAAACAGCCTACCTCAAACTCACCTTCCGCCACCAGCCCGAAACCGCAGACCAAGACGCGCGCCGCGAACAGCTCTTCCGCCGCCTCGTCCTGCACCACCTGCTGCAGCACAGCATGTACACGCTCTTCGACTGGCGCGTCCTCGAAGCACAGCAGACGTGCGTCTACAATTTCCTGCAAGCCTACGCCAAACAGCTCTGGCCCGGCAAGCGCGCGGAGCGCTTGCACCTCGCGAACCCGGAGCTGCAGCCCAGGACCAAGAGGAGTTTCGTTGGCGCGATCGATTCGCACTGGAGCCAGAAGCGCAATGGGAATGCTTCGAAGAAGGCGAGATCGAAGAGTGAGGATGGCGGGTGTGGAGAGAAGACGCAGATTGGTTTCGAGCACGGCAGTGTGATTGGTGGTATGGCGTTGAGCACGATCGGCAAGGCGCTGACGAGGTATGTTGACGTTCTGCTGGAGCCGGCGCTGGCGAATGCTGTGGTGGAGGATACTGCGAGATTGATTGAGGGGATCGTTTCGACTGAGATGGGGCCTGATATCCTGGCGATCGAGACTGGGGATGAGGTGATGGACAATATTGAGGATGACAGCGATTAGGGGAAGGCTAGGATGTTGAGACCTTTCATATCGTCATGATATGGGATGTCTTCATGTTTTGCTGGTATTCTTTTTGAAGCAATGGATACTGTTCTTCTTCATGGTTTTCTTTTGCGTGTCTGCATAGCTCCATACCTTGGTACCTTTGGGGTTTGACACGAGCGGACGAAGTCTTTGGCAATAACGGGCAGTGCCAAACACACTGGAATCCTGGGGAACATAGAAGATCGAAATACTTGCGAGACGTCATGGGCAGACTCATGTCTTGACGACTATGCGTTGTCGAGGATGTGTATAGAAAGTCATCGAATGATGTTCCAAACAAGATCAGATCAAAGCACCTCACTTACGCCCGGCGCACGTGATGTCGCTGCGGTTGCTTGGTCACAATGAAGAGAAACCTTGGAAGGGTTCAGACAAGCAAAGCAGGGTTCAGCAGGCCTCTGCTGAGTTTCTGTTGATCCCTGGGCGTTGCCGCTCCCGTGATTTTTTCAGCCTTGCAGAAAACCTTCTTTGAGAGGAGGCAGATAAACACGATCGACGTATGCAAGAAGGGCAATATCTAGCAGAGCGGATAAGCAAGAACATGCATCATATGCTTGCTAACAAATATCACGTTCATGTACACTGCAGGTAGCCTGAGGCCGGTAGAAAGAAGTCGAATCCCGAAATAGGCACTTTCGGGCTGCATGACAATTCTCAAATGGAAGCAAATGGAAACCGAAGGCAAGGCGGCTCTTCCCGCTTTGCGATTCCATCTCTTGCACTGACGTTAAGCAGCGGGCGCCGTTGGTTGCGCTGGAAATCGTCGTCAATATTAACACGGAGCCCTCTCCCTGCCCACTATCTGCCTATTCATCCTCCTCACTTTCCGTTATACCACATCCCCGTGACTATTCTGCGACGACAGGTACGTGCACCACCATCCTCATGTCGAGTCTAAATCAGTGTCAGCGGCTCTGCTGCCTCGCGCGCGCTGTCTCTGTCTCTCCACACCACCCGGCTGCGGCGATTAGATAGCCTTTCCGCTGAGCCCTGCACTTCTCGCCGCCCGCTCAACTACGCCGCCCAGGGCAGTGCGCTGACTAGATTTCTAGAAAGTCTCCTCTCACTCCTCTTCACTTTCTCCACCACACTCGCGCCTACTTTTGAGCGTTGACCTGATCACACTCATACACCACTCCCTACTCCTCAAACCCCACAGACCGCAATCATGGTCAAGGACACCAAATTCTACGACACCCTCGGCTGCGCGCCCGACGCTACCGAGTCCCAGCTCAAGACCGCATACCGCAAGGGCGCCCTCAAGCACCACCCCGACAAGAACGCACACTCGCCCGAATCCGAGGAGAAGTTCAAGGAGATCTCACACGCATACGAAGTCCTCTCAGACCCCCAACAGCGCCAAATCTACGACCAGTATGGTGAGGAGGGTCTCGAGCAGGGCGGTGGAATGGGCGGCGGCGGAGGCATGGCTGCCGAGGACTTGTTCGCACAGTTCTTCGGCGGCGGCGGTGGAGGCGGAGGATTCGGCGGCATGGGCGGCATGTTCGGCGGTCGCGACCCCGGCCCCAAGAAGGCTCGCACCATCCACCACGTTCACAAGGTCTCTCTCGAGGACATCTACCGCGGCAAGGTTTCCAAGCTTGCCCTGCAGAAGAGCGTCATCTGCTCCAAGTGTGATGGCCGCGGTGGTAAGGAGGGTGCTGTGAAGACTTGCCAGGGCTGCCAGGGCCAGGGTATGAAGACCATGATGCGCCAGATGGGTCCCATGATTCAGCGATTCCAGACCGTCTGCCCCGACTGCAACGGTGAGGGTGAGCAGGTCCGCGAGAAGGACAAGTGCAAGCAGTGCTCCGGCAAGAAGACCATCATCGAGCGCAAGGTGCTCCACGTTCACGTCGACAAGGGTGTGCAGAGCGGCACCAAGATCGACTTCAGAGGCGAGGGTGACCAGATGCCTGGCGTCGAGCCCGGTGATGTGCAGTTCGAGATTGAGCAGAAGCCTCACGCTCGCTTCCAGCGAAAGGGTGACGACCTCTACTACCACGCCGAGATCGACCTTCTTACTGCGCTCGCCGGCGGTGCCATCTACGTTGAGCACCTTGACGAGCGCTGGTTGACTGTCGAGATCCTGCCCGGCGAGGTTATCGCACCGGGTAAGCTTTTGAAAGCCCAACAATTCCAACGGAACAGCAGACTAACAAACGTTCTCCACAGGCGAGGTCAAGGTCATCCGCGGCCAGGGTATGCCTTCATACCGCCACCACGACCACGGCAACCTTTACATCCAGTTCGACGTCAAGTTCCCCACATCCATCCAAGGCCCCGCCGACAAGGACGGCCAGCCCACCTCCATGTCCGCACAGCAGATCAAGGCCCTCGAGTCCGTCCTTCCTCCTCGCAAGCCCCAATCGATCCCTCCTCCCGATGCCATGACCGAGGACTTCCAGCTCGAGCGCGTGGACCCCATGGAGGGCTCCCGCTCCAAGGGCGCCCACAGCATGGACGACGACGAAGACGAGATGGGCGGTGGTGGCGAGCGCGTGCAGTGCGCTTCGCAGTAAGCCAGCCAGGGAGCAGTCCTAGGCGGCGCGATTCCCCGTATAGAAAGGAGGAGTGGCTACGAAGTCGACGAAAAATCCGAAGGCGGAAGCGCGTTGAAGAAGATGATACCAGATACCCTCCGTTTTTTCGGGGAAAACTCCAGAAGTACAGCGAGTTTGCAAGAGCATTAGTAGCGAGGATTATTCCTTTTGATTGCCTTCGATCTCAGCAAGCCCGCAGGGTCTTAGACCAGCTCAGTCCTGTTGCTGGTCCCTTCTCGAAGATATATCACGTCTTATATGTTGAACGATGCATGGCGAAAGCATGGGGTTTCCTGGGAATTTGGTTGTTGTTGTGGCCTTTGGTGTTTTGTTGTATAACGACAAAGATAGATCCTGGTTGTTTTCGGAGTAATCAACTGTTGTTTTGCTTGAAGAAGGCTTCCATCTTTTGCATGCTGGCCAGTGTTAAAAGTGGGCGTGTTCGCATGTTTGAAGACGACCGTCGGTGATTGTTTCGCTTTATAGTCGAGTGGCGAGCCGAATGTCCATCATGGTCATCGTTAAGTGAGATGGGTTCCATATAAAAGACGGTGGCATGAAGTGCCTAAGAAACTAAGCGTCCGTGCGTGCGATCGCGCGACTCTTCACACCTTCCCGATTCGTCGCGAAAGGATGGAAGACTCATAGCGTGAGACCTCGTATACATATAACTCAAAGGTAAAGTACAAGCTAGGTTGTTGCACTCGCCTAACTGAACACACATTGTCAGGATCGGGCAAAGAGTTCTGACCATTCTGCATAACCTTACTTATCACTTACCATCTGGCCCTGCAATCTAAACTGGAAAGGCGTTTGAACAAGAAGCGAATCTAGTTTGGACAACATGACGAAAAATACATATATACAAGCATACAGTCTCTCCGACCCAGCGAGTGCGAAACTCATCATCACGAATGCATTAGAACACCTCCGCCAGCCGGCGTACTTCAAAACTGCTCTGGCGTTGTACCGTCGATTGCAGTTCGGACGCTTCTTGGACAGCTCGTACTTGTACACGAATCTGCAACTAGACTCGCCAAACGGTTCTATTACTACATCTGACAAGGAACCATGGTTCTACGCTTTCATCGACCGCGGATGTAGGCCGGAGACTGAAGTCTGGATATTCGGAAGCTGGGAGGTCGAGACGCAACAACACATCAATCCCGCAAGTAATGGCACCACCAACGAGCGATCCTCCAACGACTCTACCACAACCAAAGACGATCAAGTCCGCACACTCCTCCTGGCTGTCATTCAAACGCTCAAATCCGAAACCCCCCCACCCTCAATCCACCCCGACTCAGCCGTCCTGACCGCCCAATCCCAAATCGCCACAAAAGACGCCCACCTGAAACCCACCCGCAGCGCAGCAGATATCACAAACCCAACAACAATGCTCTGGGGCGCCGTCCACGCCACCACAACCACCCACCTCCAAGCCCTCGGCCTCGCAGCAACAAACCTCCTCCCCGTAATGCCAAACCACACGTTCGTCTTCCCAATCTCCGCCTTACCAGCACCAGCACCAACTTCACTGCCTCCCACTCTCCGCTGGGGCAAGCTGCAAAAGCAGCACTTCCCGCTCGTACGCTCGCGCACAGAAATCGCCCGGCAAGACTTCACGCTCGCGCGATTGCCCAACCTCGCGGTGTTCCCCGTCGAGCCTGCGGACGCGGCGCCCGTGGCGTGGGCTTTCGTGGGGCTGGACGGCAGTTTGACGACTTTGCACACGGAAGCTTCGCACCGAAGGTTGGGGCTGGCCATGGCGCTGACGGCGAAGCTGTTCCGTGAGGAGATGGGCTTCTTCTGGGAGGAGGGCGTGGAGAGGTTGGCGATTGGGAACGTGGCGGTGGGGAATGAGGCGAGTGCGAGTATGTGTAGACGGTTGGGCGGGGAGGATATTGGGCTGGTGTTTTGGGTTAGGGTTGATTTGGATGCGAAGAGCCAGGCGGCATCGAATGGTGTTTAGTGTTGGGTGGCTTAGAGAGATTAGATGGCTATCCGTGATGAGCTGGCGATGTTAGTTGTCACTGCGGCATAAAGCTTTATACAGTAGAAAGTACAGGCACATCAAGGACAGACGAAGGAGCGGATTCTGCTTGGTTTGCAGGTGGAAGAGGATTAAGCATGATAAAAATGTGAGAAGTAGATGAGTTAAAGGTCGGAATCAGGAGCGGTAATTAAATCAATGACGGAGTCATGAGGAACGTTGCATTGGAAAAGATACAAGCTAGGCATTACGATAGGAGGTCAAAGACAAAGTAGGCTAGACAAGTTTATGTCAGTAAAAAATCTTTGCAAGTAAGGATGCATAGACAAGAGAGCGAGTAGCGCGAAGGTGATCAGAAAAAAATTAGAGTTGACTGTACGATTTAATCCTCAGGGCCGTGAAGCTCGGAAATTAAAACGGTTGTTCATCATAAAGATGAGCTGGGAGAAAAGAAAAATGTGTGTTGACGTACCATTACTGACGAGACATTGTCGTAGAGAGGACGTGACGATCATGGTCGCAGCAGAACTAATGCTGAAGCACACGGGACGAAAGAGTACATCATAATCTAGACATGTTGTCAGTAAAGATTCCTGCAATGGTAGTTGCGAAGAAGTAAATGCAAATAGCACGTTGTTGATCAGAAAAAAATTAGAGTTGACTGTATTTTTAATCCTCAAAGCCGTGAAGCTCGGAAATTAAAACGGTTGTTCATCATTGAAGATGACGTTAGGGGAAAATGAAAAGGGTTTGACGTACCATTAGTCAAGCGATTCAAGACTGAACGTTGTGAGAACGACAAGTCACGAATCAACAGCGATAAGCACACGCACAACGATGAAGCACCTTTCGGGCAAACGTCTGGATAGCCAAAATTGTCGCATCATTAGTCAATGATACATTGTCGGCATCTGTCTAGTCGAACTGCAAAGCAAGCGCTTAGTCGAAGAGACCGAAGCCCATGTCATCGTCCTCCTCCTCCTCGGACTCAGCCTTCTTCTCCTCAGCGGGAGCGTCGGCGGCGGCGGCAGGGGCGGAGCCAGCGGCAGGGGCGGCAGCGGCGTAAGCATCGGGGTTGGCGATGCGGTCCTTGAGCTCGTGGATGGCCTCCCACTCGTACTCGATCTCGATGGCAACAGCGATGGCGTTCTTGTAGGAGTTGACAAGGCTGTGCATGACGGAGGGAAGAGTAGGGTAGTTGGTAGCCAGGGAGATGCAGGCGATGGTGTTGATGGCCGAGGAGAAGGCCTTGAGGAGCTGAGACTCCTCGATGTCAAGAACATCGCTGGCAAAGGTCTGGCCGTGGTCGTAGATCTGAGTAACAGTCATACCGTAGGTGAACGGAGAGATGTTAAGCAAGTTAAGGAGGGTGGCCTCGGAGGCACCGACCTTGGAGCCGGCCTCAATGAGCTTGAGGTCGGAGGTGATCTCAATGGTACCACGGGCAATCTTGGTGGGGACACCAAGAGCCTGGAAGAAAGAGGTCTTACCGGGCTCCATACCGGTGTTGCCAGCGGGGATGTAGACATCACCGGGGGCGACGGCACCGGGACGGGCAGGGGCAGCGACACGGTTGTCGAGGATGAGGCTGCGGATCTCCTTGAGGTCCTCGTTGGTGAAAACGAAACCGACGTTGCCCTTGACGTAGGGGAGGAGACGCTCGTACTCGGGGTGCTCAGCGACGAAGCCCTTGAGCGCACGGCGGACCTGAAGTAAGCGCGTTAGCCATTGTGTTCCCTTGCTCTTTGCATGTGTATGCCACGTACCATGGTGTTCTTTCCCATAAGGATCACACCCTTGGAGCGCATGGCGTGACGGATCTCGTGCATCTGCTGAGACGAGACATTGTCGACACCGACGATGAAGATGCTGTGGTACTCCTCGAGGAGCGACTTCAGCTTGTCGAAGTACTGCGACTTGGTTGCCGATTTGCCACCCATAGCGTCCTGCGGTATAGGAATTCTTTAAGGCTGGTTTTGGTGTTGTTGGTGAGGGTGGGAGGAGAAAGGTCAGATCCACGCCGGCGTCGCAAAACCCAAGTTGCAATTGTCGGCTTCGCAGCAATTTCGGTGGGTGTGCCTGAACCTCCGCGATCAGGCAAGTCAGGCTCTCCAGGCTTGGCATTGAACAACATGAGTAAGGTAGTGATGAGATTAACTTGATTTATTATTACATGCTCGCGATATGAAAAAATTATGGTAGTCACAATTGATTCAGTCAGTACCACTGGCAGTATCTGTATCATGTGATAATCAAGAAAATTCATATGTACGTAATGATCGTAGAGCTACTGTCTTCCGCTCAAGCCAGCAACAACTTGTAGCTTGCAACCTCGAATGCCCTCAATTCAATCTCCAATCCATCCTTACTCAACTCGAGCTCCTCGAGCTCATCCTCGAGCAGGTTGCACTTCCAAGCCTTCTTCACATCCACCGGGCCCATCGAAATGAGACCTCTGCTGGTGCCGCCCAGACTGTCGTACACGCGCAGGATAACATGTCTGCCCTTCTTGGGCGGCATATCGCCGTTCGAAGCATCCTTGTCATCTTCGCCTCGCTTGATAGTGTCTAGTACAAGGCTCTTCGACGATGATTCCTCGACGAGCTTGAAGGCAGACAACAGTTCCTTCGCCTTCTCCGGAGACGGGTGCGAAGCAATGCGGACAGGGTAGTTGAATTCGAATCCAGCACGAACAGTCCGCTCGTCCAAAGGTCCAGCATGAGGCAATACAGCCCATTTGATGTGGTGTCTGCCCATGTCTGCATGCGCGTCCGGTGCTTTCGGCGCACGCAACAAACTGAGACGCATCAACGAGCCGCAGGTAGCGAAGCCATACTTGCTGTCGTTCAGTATGCTCACACCGTAGCCGTGCTCGCTGAGATCTGCCCACTTGTGGCAGCACACTTCGAATTTAGCCATGTCCCAAGAAGTGTTGTAGTGAGTCGGGCGACGAACAATGCCATACTGCGTTTCATACGATGCCTCCGTATTGGTGATGGTAGTCGGGAATTCGACCTTCAGGAACTTCATCGTCTCCTTCCACTCAACTTCAGCCTCTACCTCAACCATTGATGGCGATGAGGTAGCAGCTGACAGTGAGATGGTGGTTTTGATCCAGGACTTGTCAGAGATCTTCGTGGTGGTGGTGACGGCCGACCGGTAAGCGTCACTCTGAGTGATCACACTGGGACTTGTAGCATGAAGTTCCTTGCGTGAGTTGAGGTGGTACACCTCAACATCCCAGGCCTGCCAGTACAGAGGCTTGTCGTCAAAGACAACAAGCTGGTTTGCCTTGCCGCCCTTGGGGAGCACTTCACGCTTTGACTTCAAGTCGTACAGGCTTGTGATCACACCGTTGTGCACCTTGATACGGAGGTCATTATTCTCGAGGAGGAAGACCCCAGGTTCGGCCTCTTGCACCGGCTTGCACTGTCGCTCGTTACTGCTGGCCGCTTGAAGTTCCATGAGTCTGCCACCGTTCTGAGGGACCATGGGTGAAGTAATGCCTCGAGACTTGGCCAGATCTTGAGGCAGCTCAAGGACCTCATCGCGAGACCATCCGAGTGTGTTCAATCCCACCAATGGCAATTTAGACTCACTGGATGCCTCTTCAAACCCGAGCGCGTCCAATGCACCGCTAAGCAATTTCTTGCCCGTCTTGAACACCTTGGCGTAGAGTTCGTCAGAATCGTCGTAGCACATTTCGATACAGCTTCCTGGTAAGCAGTCGTGGAACTGACACAAAAGCACGTTCTCCCACATAGCGTCGATTTCTTTTTTGGGATATTCATAGCCCTTCTTACCACCCAGTGTGGCGAGCGTGGCGAAATACTCAATGTCGTGCAGTAGTATCTCGGAAGTTCGGTTGTTGCGCTTGTTGTTGGCTTGCGTGGTGTAAGTTCCGCGGTGCAACTCGAAGTACAGCTCGCCGTACCAAGTGCACAGGTCGATGGTGCCGTCTGCCTGTTTCTTCTCGATGCGGGCGAAGAAGTCGTCAACACTATCACCCATCTTGACGCGCGGCAGTAATCCGACCTTGTCGCTGAGACCGCGGGCACGTCTCAACTTTTCGATGTGTCCAAAGGTAGGTCCTCCGCCACCATCGCCTTTGCCGAACACGAGCAGACTGGTTGCGTCTTGATCCATGGACTTGTGTTGGGTCTCGCTGCGACGGACATCGCCAAAGTGTGCCTCAGCGGTGTATGTCTCGGCAGGTGCCATGTGGCAGATGACCTGACTGCCGTCCAATGAAACCCAGTTGAAGGTGGTATGCGGGAAGTTGTTGATGTTGTTCCAGCTGAGCTTTTGTGTGAAGAACCGAGTCATTCCAGCCAAACGACAGAGTTGCGGTAACTGAGTGGAGTAGCCAAAGGTGTCTGGCAGCCAGAAGGTCGTCGAGCGCTGACCGAAGCGACTCTCGAAGTATCGTTGGCCGTATACGAATTGACGAACGAGCGACTCGCCAGAAGGCATGTTGGTGTCATGCTCAACCCAAGATCCACCAATGGGCTGGAAGTTACCTTTCTTCACATGGGACTTCACTCGATCGAATGCATAAGGATACAGTTCCTCAAGCCACTTATACTGCTGAGCCTGTGATGCGCAGAAGCGATGTTCCGGGTAGCGATCTAGCAGGTCACACTGGTTAGACCAGCTGCGTGCGATTTTGCGCTTCGTCTCAGCCCATGGCCAGAGCCAACAGGTGTCGATATGACAGTGGCCAATACCAGTGATCAGGGCCTGGCTGTCATCGTACACCTTTGCACTGTCGATGTCGTTGCCAAGATAGCGTTTTGCAATTTCTCTGCACTCCAGGAGACAAGCATTTGTGCCTTCGCCCTTGATGAAGCAGTCGATGATATCGTTGCAGACCTGGAGTGCCTGGTGCTGTTGCCAGCTATCTTCGGGGAACTCGCGTGCGGCGTCGCCAATGATCCAGAAGTCATAGTACAAGGCTCGTGCCTGAAGGTTGACACTCACCAGGTCGGCTTGACCCAATTGGAAGTACTTGTCCGGTCGTGGCGGCTGAATGCTGTCACCGCCGGGGGCGTTGCCGAACATGCCGTTACAGGCCATCTCGATGTAGATAGTATGCCATTTATCGTAGTCCCGCCACTCCAAAGGCACAATCCATTCAACACGTTCACCGCCACCAGTCAAACCCTGCAACGGCCTTCCGTCTTCAGTCCAAACGAGGCCCTCGTTGTTTGCGTCCCAGTGCAGCTCAACCTGCGACTTGTATGTCCATTCGTAGGGCAGCTTGAACTGGACTTTGAACCAGTGCGTGCTCCAACTGGGGCCAAACGACTCGCCGACTTTGGTCTTTCTGTATACATTCTCTTTCTTGGTCGCCTCTTTGAACGTGGGTCTTGTCAAGTCAGGAGCATCCCACACGGAGAGCTTGATGTAATCTTCACCAGAGAGATGACCATCGTATAGCTTGGCCAACAAGCCTTGCTCTCGGTACTGCCCATTATCGGTGAACTGACGGAGGCGATCGCGATAGATGTGTGTGATCTGCTGGCCGACTGGCCGGACAGCCAGTTGCGGGTACGACGAGCTTGCAACCGAAGGCGCCATGTTGCGATGTGTTTCGCCACCCATGCTTGCGTATATCAATGAGCAAGGGAGATGAGATGCAGTGGTTCTATGTAGAAGAGAGAGAGCGGAGTACAGTAAGGTCACGGCACAGCTGCAAGGCACCCGACGGGAGCTTCCAAGCTCCTTGGTCACGATACGATACGATGCATGTCTCAAGGGCAACTACGAAGCTCTCCCCGCACCCGAGGCAACCCATCTTGTCGAGCCTCTGTTTCAAGGGGTCTGTGCCACGGCGGGTCTGTCGATCTCTCGATATAGGTCCGCGCGTCATTGATCCACGAAACAACAGTCGGAAGTATAGTGGTAAGTGGTATTGTTGTGATTGAAGCTGGTATATATTGTCGACATTCGTAAGCGGTATAGACAGCATCAAGTGCTTCGCATGGGTATGAGAGGTGTAAAATCATATTGCTCGTTTCTGCCATGTCTGTTGACTGAAGACCACCTACTTACAAACACATCCAAGGCTGTGTCCAACGGAACTTGAGCATTTGTGCTCGGAAGGCAGCTACGACATGTTTTATGGGCGCACAGGTACCGGCTGCTCACTAGAGCTTCTTCTACTGCTCTTCTTTACATTTCATCGCCATCACGATGATAATCTTTCGGACACGAATATTATTGCACATCCGGATCGATAGGATTTACCCCAACCTCAACCCTAGTATCGATATCGTTCTCGAAACACACACATGCATGTGTACATATACATGATATGCAAGCGATTTAATAAATGGGAGAAGGAAGAGCAAAAAATTTGAGCACATGAATGTATACACTGCGAAGAACTACACATGAGTTTGATGATGTATGTGAATGGAATAGTTCATCGAACGTGTGATTCCCTACTCCCAAGGCGTTGCCATTGACAGAACATGAAGGCAATAATCAAATGTAGTTGCAAAAAAACATGAGTCCAGAAGGGCTTGGATATTTCGACGAGTAGTGATGGGTGTACGAGGAGATACCCAAATGCACAGTTCTATTCAAGACATGGCGGAGAAACACGCCGCATATTGGCGGCGTCTCGAATCAGCCAATCCCTGCCGTTTCAACAACACGTTCGGTTGACCCTTTCTTGCGGATCAGGAGCTACGAAATGTGCACACGAGACCGGATGCTGGTGTCACTACCACAGTGCCCCTCATGAAGACGATCAGTCAGGCGCGCAAGGAGACAGCTACATTACATGCAGGCTGGCTGCCACCAGAGCACAATGGCGCATGTATACTGTACAGCGACCGGATATGCAGCCAGCCAAGATTGCAAGGCGTACGTTGGTGTTCTTTGTGACGAGCAGCACCTCCGTGCCTTGCTTGTAATATGTCTTCACCCATTAGCCACTGCGTCGACACTCGCTAACACGCGACTGCGTGACACAGTGGCACCTGTGCGTCCGTCCTGTTGGTGATGTGATAGATCTCATGGAATACTACTGTCTTTGCTCACGAGGTAGGTCGCTCAGAGCGCAAGTCACCCGCCCAATTGATCTTTGCACACGCGAACAGCGTAAAAACGCGGCACTCACATGCCGAGAGCACGCGCGGCGTGAAGATCGTCCCAGCCGGCGGCCCTATGAACCTTCATTTGCAGGGACAAAAAACGTTGTTGCTTGAAGACGCTCTGGGGGTCGGTTTCTAGGAGGCGTCTTATCTAATGCGCGCAAGAATCTCTCAGGGGTGGAGAAGGGCGGAGCCCTCTCTCAAATTACCAAGGATACACCGCCCAATCACAACATACAACCCACAACGGCCTGCGGACGGCCTCGAGGGTGAAACATCTGCACATCTTGTGCCTCCAGTTCAACAGCCATCTGGCCCGTGACATTGGTGCACAGCCAGATCTCCAAGATCTTGACACGGCGCCTAGTGCCGCCTTTGCTGCAAGACTGCCTACATGCTAAACACCATCCCTTTCGTCGGGTGTCTCATGGCGTCGACGTGTGCAGCGAGGCTCCTGCGCGACCCGACTATTGGGCTATTAATTGCCACTGTAACCTGAGACGATCTTGCGCAGCTAGGATCTCCCTGGCCCAATCTGCCACCTTCTACCTTGCAATGGTCCCCGCCATGGCGAAAGCCCCGGACCTCACTGCTTCGTGGCCCAGGCGGCATTATGTCCTTAGCCGCAACTGCACACGCACTAATCGCCACACGACAAATGAGACTTGAAGACGCCTAATCGGACAAGCCATGCTAGCTTCTCGCGCCGGGTCCGCTGCTCGGCGCAACCCTCACACCATATCGGCTGCTTCAATCATGTGTATAAGAGGTAGGGTCATCCTCTTCGCGTCAGGCCTCCCGAAGTCTGTCACGCCTTTCTGTCTTGAAGATACCCTCTTTTATTGTTTTCTTTTCTATATACCACTGCGTCTCGACGCAAGTACACTCTTTTGAAACTTCGACCACCAACATGTTTTTCTCCACACTCCTTACTGGCGTCGCCCTGATGAGCACCACGGGATGGGCTCAGTACGTTCTTGAAGACGACTACACGGCAAACGGCAACTTCTTCGACCAATTCGAGTTCTTCAACGGCTCAGACCCGACAAATGGATATGTCGACTACGTCGAAAGGGACTACGCGGAAAGCGCCGGGTTGATTGGCAACAACTACGGCAAGATCTATATGGGTGTCGACCACAGTAACGTGGTTGGCAAAGCTGGGCGCCCGGCCGTCCGCATTGAAAGCACCAAGACCTACGATTCTGGCCTGATCATTATCGACATTGAACACATGCCCGGAGGCATCTGCGGCACTTGGCCCGCGTTCTGGATGTTTGGTCCCAACTGGCCCAAGAATGGCGAGATTGGTATGTTGGTGCAGTCCATTGCGTCTCTACCTTTTACTGACATGTACAAGATATTGTCGAGGGCGTCAACGACCAATCGAACAACGACATGACTTTGCACACGGGCCCAGGCTGCTCCATCTCCAAGAACAGCGAGATGCTTGGATACGTGTCGACTGATAATTGTGATGTCAATGCTTTCGGCCAGAGCAACAACCAGGGATGCCAAATCAAGACCGACGACGATAGGACGTACGGTACTGGTTTCAACAACAACGGAGGCGGCGTATACGCCACTGAGATTACGGCCGATTTCATCAACATCTTCTTCTTCCCGCGTGGCTCGATTCCGTGGGACATCTCGAGCGCCTCCCCTGACCCATCCAGCTGGGGTACGCCGATGGCAGTCTTCAAGGGCGATTGCGACATTCAAAAGACGTTCAGCAAGATGTCGCTCGTGTTCACAAACACCTTCTGCGGCGACTGGGCAGGCAATGCTTGGAGCTCTGGATCTTGCGCCTACAAAGCCAACACGTGCGTAGACTACGTCCAGTACCACCCGGAAGCTTTCGAGGAGGCCTACTGGTCTGTGAACTCACTCAGAGTCTACAAGCAAGGTAGCAGCTCCTACACCAGTTCCGAAGCTGTCAGCTCATACAGCACCTCATGGAGCGAGTCATACAGCACTTCATACAGCGAGTCATACAGCACTTCGTACAGCGAGTCATGGAGCGCCTCTTCTACCGCCTCTTCAACTTACAGCACTTACAGTTCTACCCCGTCGCAAACATCGACTTGGGAGTCAACGACCAAATCGAGCAGGACGAAGCCACACTACTCGGCCAAGACGGAGGGTATCGCCATGCCCAGCGGCGTCTCTCACGATCCTTGGACTGCGAGCGAACAATCATACAGCGCGACAACTACTTCCGTCCCGGAGACAAGTGATGACGCTGGCGATGCGCCATACATCTCGCCATCGGAGACCATCAATGTGGCGAGCGTAACTCCCACAGCTACTGCTGAAGAGATAAGCCATGAGTCCAGGCAGAGGCCCGAGGGCTGGGCGTTGAGAGGACAGAGGCCTTACGATCGTAACAGTGAACGGGCTGCGAAACACTTGAAGAAACACAAGAGACATGGGCATGGTGGCCGCAGGCTTTGAAGTGATTTCGAATGGATTTGGGAACAGCCAGGTGCTGAGCTGAGCTGAGCTGAGCTCAGGTTTTGGAAGGAAATCTATTGCATTGATTGCAAAGGTTGGTTATTTTCGCGACCCATACGATCTTATAGAGCACTTTACGAAGGACGCGTTCGCGTGCCGCTCATATGTCTTGTTTATCCTTTATGCTGTCACATGACATGACCCCACCATGCAGCGTCGATCTTTCACATGCGCGTGAAGAGTCGACGGCGCTTGTTGGGTAGCGTTGTTGGATCTCGTGCCTTGCTCACTTCGTGCAGACTGCAGCAGGAGAGAAGCAGAGTAGATGTACATGTAGCGCCCAGTTGTATCTCTCGGTGACTGCCCGCATCCTTGGAGGCTCGGGAGGGCCAAGGCAGGGCAGTGACGGCCGGCGGCTCGCTTTGGCGCCCCGCTACTGCGACTAGGCCTCGACATGACCAGGCGCATTTACTATTGCACTCCGCTCGGTCACCACTCAGTTGCAACACCTTCTGCTCACCGAGTACATATCCAATACCACCGACTGTGGCAATCACACAAGGTAGCTTCCGACGCTTCAAATACTCTTCCATCGCTTCCTCGTCTACCACGGAAACCCGATCACCAGATACAAATACCTTAACCACCACCCAGGCTTAGCCCTAAGAGTTACAACCAAGATGGCGGCAATGATGAGCAGCAAGCGCCTCCAGAAGGAGCTGGTGAAGGTAACATCCACATACACTATCTCTTACAACAAACATCTCTGCAGCTCACTGACATTACCCTCCACCACCCAGATCCAAGGCACCCTCCCACCCGGCATCACCCTCGTCTCGGCACCCGACCTCAAGGAATGGCACATGGACATCGCCGTGCTCGACAACCCACTCTACCCACCCACAGACCTCTACCGCTTGCGCTTCTCCTTCTCCAAGAACTACCCGATCGAGCCGCCGGAGGTCGTCTTCCGCCCTGCGCCCGACCGTCCCATTCCCATGCACCCGCACATCTACAGCAACGGCATCATATGTCTGGACTTGCTGGACACGCAAGGATGGAGCCCTGTGCACAATGTGGAGAGCGTGTGCATCAGTCTGCAGAGCATGCTGGCGAGCAACACTAAGGCTGAGAGTGAGTACATATTGTCTCTGGGTGGTGTGAATACTGTGGTTGAGAGGGCAGTGATGCTGACAGTGCTTGATGTAGGACCTCCAGGTGACAGCGATTTCGTACGCAACAACCGTCAGAGACCTAGGGACATTAACTTCCTCTACCACGACCCGACCGTGTGAGGATTCGCGGACTGTTATGTTGCAAGAAACAGACTTTCTGCAAACAAGACTTCAGACTTGAGCATGCGTCAGTTCACCACGCGGATATGCACCAGATGGTGTTTTTTACACGGACCTGGAGACCTTTTTTCTCCTCTCACAGCGATGGCGTTCGTTATGGCATCTTTGTTTTTGTTTTTACAGTACACCCTGATGATGATACCTGGGTGACTTCGTACCTGCATTCACTGCTGGCATCCTTTGATGCATATTCACGATGGATATTTTAGCCGCGTACACGGGTCCAAGAATACACCCGCAACTCACACTTGAATGATGAAGAGCTCGAAATCTTGCTTCTGCTACGCTGAATTCTAGAGGCTCTCTAATATGCATCGACCTGGCCAGTTTATTGTGACCTGACTGGTTCACTTTCTTCGTCGTGTCTTCGTGCTCGTCTATACTTTTCCATGCAAGCTACACCTCACCTGTTCATCTTGCCAATGACTTCCCTATGCGCAGTCCTCTCCTGCTCAGCCTCGCTCAGCGGCCTAATGCTCCTCAAATCACCCACCACATCCTTCGCCTTGCCAAAGTACACCTCCTGCAGCAAATTGCGCATCCTCGTCTCCATATCCTCTACCATGCGTCCAATATTAGCCACGTGGCTCTGCTCCGTCTCCGCCTCCCTGACACCGTGAATCGCCAAATCCTGCTCCTGCTGCCTCGTCAAATTGCCCGCCAGCTCCAACCCACCCACACTCTCGCTCTTCATGCCCAGGTCCAGAATCACCGTCGAAGTCAGCTTGTAGTGCGCACTGCGCTTGCTCGCCGCCTCGCTGACTTCCAGCACGTGGATCGAGTCCCAGCCGCCTTTGCCGCTGGCTGCATTGCCGCCGGCGGCATTCTTCTTGAGCAGCACTACGCCGGCGAATCCTTCGTCGAGTTGCCAGAGGTAGGCGCTGCTGACGCCGCCTTCGTAGTACAGCTCGCGGTAGACGTCGATGGCGGCGTTGAGCCCTTCTTCCATGCGGCGGATGCGCCCGCTGGGGATCAGGTCGGCGGCGTCTTCGGGGTCGATGGGAGGGTCGAAGTCGTTGCTCCAGGGGGAGCGGTAGCTGTGGGGGGTTGGGTTAGTGCGGTGTTTGGGTGGTGGGTGGTTGTGGTTGGGTCGCTTGCCTGTCGCCATCTGTAGGATGTAAGTCAGTAAGGTGACTCAAATAGCTTCACATGGTATGCCTTACCTGAGTTGTATGTGCAGCACAAGTAGTCTCGTCCTGTTGAACGGCAACGCTTGGTGGTCAAGCCGACATCGACGGAAGACACGAGATCCTCTTCTAGATCGGGCACGAGCGATATGATCTTGTTGAGGTAATGCTCGGTCTGTGAAGGAGGGAGACGACGGAGAAGGTCGAGGGCTGCGTCAAAGGGGTCCATTTTGTGGTGTGAGTTGTGTTGGTCGAAGGTGTTGCAGTGCAGTTGCATCAATCGCTAGGGCTAGCTGTATGCGCATTGAACCTTGGAAGCTGAAGTCGGCGTTTGCCCCACCCAGGCGAGCCAGGATGGCGTACATTTCGTACGCATAAGTTTGCGTACCAATATTCCAGCACCTAACAATGACACTGTATACTACCGGGGACCAAAAAGGAAAAGAAACCCCTCAGATGGTCTGACTCCGTTATTGAGTCGTTCTACGTGAACGTCTCGAGTCCTAGAGACAGTACCTATAATGCATTTGATGGCCAGACGAACTTCTTTCAGACACCAGAAAATAACATGACGACAGACAAGATTGCCCATTGCGAAACCTCCCTCCTCTACAATCATCGTCATCCATGCAGTGGCGATTATCATGCAGCAAAAGTCCAAGACATGGAAACAAGCATCTTTCCAACTCCTACGATATACTACCACGGAGAACATGGGCACTTTCTACCCTCGGCTCTGGCAATGGAAATGATCACACGCCGATATACAGATGTTGCGCACAACGGCTCTGTATATCATCCACATATGTTTGACTACTTACCGATGGACTATCTCAAACCCCCCAATTTCCGACCATATCTCATGGTCTTCGCTGCATCTGCCCTCCAGCGTGCATGCCGGCTGACATTACACAACGCTAGCGTCGGTGATATGCAGCACGAATGTGACCCAACAGCCATTGGTTCTCCAAAACAAGCCCCCAATACAAGCGAGGTACACAGGAAAAGAGCATGCTCAGCCTTGTTTTCGTGCTGGCTCGCCCATCGTTTTGCACTGCGCTGGAACCATCATGCCCCAGTACATCGCCAACGACTGTCACTTCTAGCACTTGTGAATCATACAGCTACGACATCGCACACCTATTGAACCATGAAAAGATCTGGACCACACCATGGAACGCCATCGGGCGAGTCTGAAAATAAGCACCAACAGGTACGGGCCGACAAGGCTCTTGCGGACTCGTTAGCGTCCATGCCTGCTGGTCTCGAAGTCGTCCCGACAAACGACAAGCACTTCCACCAAGCCGAGAAAGAGACGGTGCAAGCACTACCGGAAGCCATCTCGCAGGATGGGAAAGAAGTGTCAGAAGCATGGGCGCCACCATACGAGAATCTTGCTCTGCCGGAGACCCCCCAGGCAGAGCGTAGGAAATGCGGTCTCAAGCCTCGATATTTCTGGGCTATGATCGTATTTCTGGTGCTTGCACTGGCACTCATCGTAGGGCTGGCCAGCGGTCTCGGAGTGAGGCGATCACGGAAAACCTCAACTTGCGATTCATGTATGCATCATGCGTGGGCACTTTTCGGCATATCTGACACTCTGTAGCTATCCTTAGTACAGCAAATTCGGTCGTCAGCCTATTGAAAAGTGGCGTCTCTGGGGTGGTCAAGGATCAAGATGATGCTGGTAGACGGTACACGATTGCAATGACACGACAATTGCGACTGGAGAATCCGGACAAGAATGTGCTCATCTTCCGCAATGCGGCTTCGGTTGTGCATTTCGACAAAAGCGCTGCGCATTGCCGTACAAAATTGGATCTTGGCCTAGGGTATACGCCAGAATACGAGACGTATGTCTTTGAATACGGAGAGTTCACTTTGGTAGGACCTGGAGACTACACTAATTGGTGCTTCGATGGCAACTACACACAGAGGGGGAAGCAGGTGACTTTCAACGGCATATCACGTAAGTCAAGCATCTCTCACGTGTCTGGGAGAACTTACTAAACAGTCTCAAGTACCCGGCAACGAAATGCAAGCACCTGCGCCCAAAGCGCCAGCACTGCCTCCCTCCAGTCCCGGGCGTTTGGACGCAGGCAACGTTGATGGCAATTGCTTTGTCAACTGCTCCAACTCCGATGGATCGATTTCGAGCGGTATGGCATACTACGCCCAATTGAACCCCGGACACAACGTTGGTCATCAACCTAATGACTATGTCGATGTCAACAATAATACTTACGTCAACTGGGCGCATCCTGGTTCTGGTATGACATATATTGCAGTCTGTCATGTACTATATGCTGATCATCGCAGTGACGTTTCCCAACACCAGTATCACCGTCCATTGGTCTGTGTTTGGCGGATCTGAGACGCATGCGATCAACACGACCGTGGGAACGGCAAACAACGGCTACGAGTACTTCTGGATCTTCAAAGATGCCGGGCAATTCTTGTACGAAACCGGAAATTGGACTTGCTACTCGGAATTCTGGGCTTATTGAGCGAGATACTTTTAATAATTTCAGCACAAATGCAGGTGGAGGCTAGTCTCCGTATTGAAGTGTCGTGGTGTAGTAATTCAATGCTGTTCCGACAGATCAGTACAATCTTGCCTTTCATTTACCAAAGTTCTTGCTCAATCGAAACCGATCAGTTTCACATACTATTATCGCATGAGCGAAAAGGCAGAAAAGCGATTACCAGGAGACCAGTTAGTCATATCAGGATGGTAGGAGCAAAAATCAAAAAACATACAACAGGCGGGATTCCCAGATGGTCACCCACTCTAGTACTAGTCGCCCGGTTCAGTGCTTATGTATGGCAGAGCGGACGGGATGCCCAGTTTTCACTGACCTATGGTCGTATGTGTTTATATGCTATATCTTGATGACTATATCACTAAGCGCATTGTGAATCGACATGGGTTGTTTGCCGTGGATTATTTACCGTCTGGGTGGTCTACGAATCGAACGCTGCTGAACGCTGCCACCCGCTTCGCCTCCCGTACCACGGCACGATCTTGTCCCGCATAGGCTTGCATTGTTGCGAGTGGCAAGCCTGGACACGGTATTTACAGCACAGCTGCGCCTGGGTGTGGCGAGATTCGGAAGAAACTCCCTTATGCGCATAAGGAGGAGGTTTGGAAGTATCTGGTGACTAGAGCGAGCGTTATTGATGGTAGCTAGTCCAAACACAACAACGAACGAGATTTCCAACACCCTTGAGCATCTTCTGAAACAGTTGAGATACTCAAGCAAGCAGGCTTTGAGTCTACGGCCTGTTTTGCGGTGTCATCTCAAGGGAGATATCCGTGGAGCCCACAAGGATTATGCCAGCTATAATGTCTCGAGCACGACTTTCAAAAGCAGCAGACTGCCGAGGTGGAGTATCGCTTGCAGCCTGAAATGGTCGTTAGCGCTACATGGGAACGGCCGAAAAGGGATGTCAGCAGGTACGAACAAGATGCAAGGCTAGTGGGATGTGATAATGTTTTCCCATGGAGAAGAGGGTTTCTCGGGCCCAATCTTGCTGTGCGGTCTCATTACCGGCCCATATACCCGCTGCGAACAAGGGCCAGATTACAGACAGTGGAGTTGATGCTATCGGACCATGAGGCACGTCGGCACTGCTATGAGCAACGCTCGCCATGCTAGGATGTTGTATAGAGGGATACAGCACTGCTGTCGTGGTGACTATCTCACTTGCTGCAGCTCGGGTCAACGAGTTCAGTTTCGCGTACTCTCGCGTTGTGTCGAACGAGTCTGTAGTGTCGAGCATATTGCTGCATTTTATGATCAGACCTCCTGCAATTACGCGTAGTGCTTCGCACTCAAGCCGTTGGGTGCAAGAGATATTCTTAGTGAACGGCGAGGTCATAGGAAGTAACAGACCAAGATCATTCAAGAGTCGCTTCAGAAGAAGCCGAAGCCTCAGCATATCGAGCTTTCGAGGCCGTATGGCGCTTTGCATCAATGCGCAGAGTTCTCGAACAAGTGATCTCAGTCGGAGCTTCAGAATGTTCAATAGCAAAATGGTCGTCTCATTCTCGTTCCTGGTAGTTGTAATCAATGAGAAGTCTGAATTTGTGTCGTCGCGAACGAATCGTAGCGCCTGCTCCAGTGGCTCCAATGAAGCCGTCTCAATGGCTTCTAGACACGGCTGCTGGAGCAAAGCCAGACAGCCGTCAATATGGATGTGCCAGGTGTCTTCATCCCAATCAGAGGCTACAACCATCTACATTCCAATTAGTCAGGGCAAAACTCGGGTATAGTGGCTCACAACGAACTTCATATAGAGCAAGCGCACGCATAGGTGTTCCAAGGCTTCGATTCGTTGCATTGACCGCCAGAGCAGATCTCAAAAGCTTAGTGGCTATCTGGTAATTCTGTAACATCAACCTCCTAGTTTCGAGTGAATGTATTGGATCTGTGAGACCCTCGAAGCAGGTTTGTACAATGCTGCTGATAGTATAGCCGACATGCGGCCGATCTGGATCTGTTTCGATGTCTGTATTCCAGCACGTCGATGAATTAAATGCTTCATTGTGATGATCGTCAACAGCGCCTGTCATCAAGTCAGCCTGCGGTATGAGCAGTGACAGCGTCGTGTTCCGATGGGAAAGGAATACCAATAAGGTAACGACATACCCCCAGTTTCGTTGATCTGTTCCTTGAATTCTGATTTATGCCCCGGCTCTTCCCTGTACCCAGTGCATATTCGCTTGCCCGTGGTACATCTCCGACACTGTGGCCGAGCTTCGTCGCATTTGACGCGTCTTAGCTTGCAAGTTGCACAGCCGTTGCTGCGATGTCCAGGATTGACCATGATCTTCGGCTAGCGGATGCTTGCCAAATCTTGGTATTGAGATGGCATTGATGGAAGATGTGCATTCACATCATGTTATCGCCGTTACTGTTCCTTGTTCACGTCAGCACGAGTGGGTCGAATCCTTCGATCGACGGCGCTAGTGAGCTCGCAAAGCTACTGTCATTGCAAGGCCACTGTTCTCGCGATGCTACTACTGATCTCACAACCTATACTCGCGAGAACTAGGCTCAAGGAGACGTTCAAACCATGACAACTACACCAGAAATGCGTATAAAAAGATGTATCCCCAATGCCCCAAAACCTCGATGCCTACTCTGATCATTCGTCCATATCAAAGCTCCTCGCAAACGCACCTCTCTGTGACAAAACAGCATGTCCATGCTCCCACTCACGCTCTGGGGCCACTGGGGAGCCCCGAATCCATACAAAGTGTGCATCATACTTGAAGCGCTCAAACTCCCCTACAAGACCAATCTTCTAGAATTCTCAGAAGTCAAGCAAGAACCCTACATCAAACTCAACCCCAATGGCCGGCTGCCCACCTTGCAAGATCCCAACACGGGCGTAACGCTCTTCGAAGTAAGCTCTTGTACTCTGTTATGACATATATGAACCGGCGTGCTGAACCAGAACAGTCAAGTGCCATCATTCAGTATCTCGTTGACCAGTACGACAAAAACAAAGACATCTCTTACAGCACGATCGTAGAAAAGTACCAGACACAGCAATGGCTCGCTTTCCAGATCTCAGGTAAGCGAACACGTAATCTGCGGTATTCACGAGCTCACTCGGCACAGGACAAGGGCCATACTACGGCCAAGCAACTTGGTTTGCACGCTTCCATCCCGAGAAGCTTCCGTCGGCCATCGAGCGCTACGTCAACGAAATCGACCGCGTGATCAGTGTTCTGGAACTCGGTCTCGAAGTAAACGGTACTGGTTGGTTGGTTGGCGACAAGTGCACGTTCGCCGACTTGTCCTTCGTCACCTGGAATTTGGTTGGCGAAGGACTGTTGGCGGAGCTCGGTAGATCGGGTGGTGTGAAGGGGAAGTATCCACGATATGCTGCGTGGATGAAGCGTTTGGAGGAAAGAGACGATGTTGGAAGTATCAAACAGCGTATGCTAAAAGGAAGGGTGGAGCATGGATTGTAGTGAAACATCGAAGTCAACGAACCAGTTGGGTGACCAGAACGATGTGTTAATGTCTCGCTAATTTCCATGCAATTCCCTGAACAAGTGAGCATCTGTGTAAACAAATAGTCATGCAGACTAGTTGCAGAAGATCACTTTCCAGTCGTAGCAAGGAGCTGGTTGGCTTGGATGATGAGATTCGTTTCCAGAGCAAAGCCATTGTAAGAGGGACCAAAGGTACGGCCACCCGCCCATGGCGTGAGGGTCATTGTGCCGCACCATTACATCTCTGACTTCCCGGTCAGCCTTAATCGTGTCTGTATCAGCTGCCGAAGCTGTTATGTACAGTAGCTCTCTCGCCAAGGACACGCCAAGCATACCGCATTCCTAAATCGTGCGAAGGAACCCATCATCAGAGCTGAACACCACTCCTCCAGATTCATTGCAAGAACAAGTCGATCGAGGTCCTGAGGCCATGTGCAAACCACAGTGGCATGTCGATACATGACGGTAACTGTTACGATGGCATAGTGTTGCTTGTCGATAAGTGTCTTGTGGGTGAATGATCCGTCCTGGCAGCATACGGGGTTTGAGGCTGTGTGCAAACATAGCCCGGACAGCGGATGGAACGCCTGTATGCAATCCGTCATCGATCAATACTGTCAACCGACGTAAGCTCCCTAGGTAGGCTGAGGTGTCATCTCCAGGTTGCATGATCCCGCATTTCGAGTGACAGACCACAGCATCGCCGTGTAACCCATATAGCAGCAAACTCTGTTGCCCACGAAACCCCGCCCCCGAGTCACTCGACATTCCTTCTGGCATCGAAAAACACACGCCACCACCATGTTCGTTTGCATATTGTTTCTGCTCTGCGGCGGACTCGTCACTCGAGGCACGAGCGAAGGGATAACAGACGTCTGGCTCAGCCCAAAGTGGGACGAGACAGTCGTCAACGGCAGCAAATACGACATCACTTGGACGTCTGACTTTGCGTCTTGGTTTCCCACGTATTGCCCAAGCTGCGACACTGATAAAGTCGACCTGTGCGTACAACCGTACAGCACTCGTAACTGGAACACCAACCTGGCTAGTAAGTGTATCCCAGCTGCTGATAGAAACTGTCGTCTCACACCATTGCAGAGGGAATCAACATCAACGAAAGGCTCCGATACTCGTGGGCCATCGATATCCCCGCCGAGGAGGTGAAGGACGCGAATGACCTGGTGCTCCGGTTCATTCCTTTCGGCGGAAGCTGTGATGGCGACGAAGAAGTATCGTCTCCTCGGTTCTCCATAGAAGCCGCTCCGGCGGATTCTTCGACAGCAACAACGACGAGCCAGTCTGGCACTACGTCCGCGTCGCCTTTGAGCACCGGCACGCACGTCAGCAATAACTCTACCACCTTACCAGACGCACCTTCGACGACTATGGCAGACACTTCTGCACCACCCGCTTCGCCCGCCACCGCCGGTCTCAGCACAGGAGCGAAAGCAGGTATCGGCGTGGGCGCAGGTCTAACAGCAGCGCTTCTGCTCTCCGCCCTCCTGCTCGTGATCAAAGTCAGAAAAAGCCGCGAATACGCACAAGGCTGGCACAATCAACGGACGAACCCCGAGAAAGGGACCACCTTACATCATACCAGTCCCTACCACGATGGCCCGCAACAAGGCTCCGGGTGGACCGCTCCGTATGAGAGCAGTGCTTTGGCAAAGAAGCCTGGCGGGATACAGGCTGCACAGCCCGTGCAGGAGCTTGATGGCCGTAATGTGATATTGGAGGTTGACGGCGGGCGATATGGTCGATGATTATGAATATGAATGTGTGTGCAGGATGTTCTTTTGGTTCTAGAGTTCTGGGAGTAGCATTGGTTATAGGTAGATCTCATCTCCCGTCCTTGTACGTCGGCGGATGGTCCATAGCTATCAGTCACAATGCAAGCAACGGCTGCCTATAGCGAATACACCCAGACGACTGTTGACAACTCAGAGTCAAGGCCCAGAAGAATGATGGTGTCATGCCTTACATTGACTATAATCCTCATCAGCCAGCCACGTGATCCAAAAGCCACCACAACGTCCCTCACGGTTCTTGCGTAGACGCTAATTTCTCACAAGAAATGTGCCCGAGAACCAAAACCTCCATGATCCACTGTCCATTTTCCAAAGTTGGTGTTCCATGCGGATGTATTTTCCTACACGCGGATCATAAACCAACTAAGACCAATTCGTCGTGTCTTTCACTCAAAAGACATTTCCACCTCTTTCTCCGTCCCAAACTCATCATCGTCAGCCCAAGGATTCGCGCCCGAAGCCGACGCCACACCGAGACCAGCAGCAGCGCCAGCACCAGCTCCCACACCAATAGCACCATACGAATGAGAAGTCGTAGCAGAGCGTTCCAAGTGCGGACGCTCCGCAACATCATTCGAAGACCCCCAAGGCTTGTCATTGTAAGAGTGCTTCTTAGGCGGCGAGCTTTCGAATGACATCGTGACGTGTGGGTCGTCGGCGGCGTTGGAAGCGTATGGGGAGTCGCCTGGTTTCGGCGTGCTGTATCTGGGCGACGCGTAGCCGTTCTGCGAATCGTGGTGGGGCGAGCTATAGCCTGAACCGTTCGATGGGCCCCAGCCGGCGGCGGAGCCACTGTAGCTTTGTGTATGTCTCAGCGTGCCTCTTGACAAGTCTGGGGCACTGCCACTCGCACTGAATTCCCTGGGTGCATGGCCCGGACTTGTGATTTTCATTGGCGGCAGGGTGCTCTGGATTTCGCGCACTTGCATGTGTGCCCTGATTTCCTCGATGTCGGATGGGTTCTTCAGCGCCAGCTCGAGAGCTTCTTTGCGAATGGCCTCGACGTCGAACATGACGTTGCTGTTCTCGTGGACAATCTTCTCGGGGTCCTTGGCCGGGTCGATGCGAGTGCTTGTGTCGTCGTACGTCTCCCAGCTCTTCTTCTGCGCTGCCTTTTTGCGGGAGAAGCGCGCGAGGAAACCCTTCTTCTCGGGCTTCTCGTCGAGTTGGCGGCGTGCTTCTTCGATCTCGTTGATGAGCTCACGTTGGCGACGCTCATGATTGTCGGGGTCTGGATCTTCGATTTCTGCAAACTCGTCCGACTCCACTTCCCAGCCTACTTTGCGGAGCAAGATGGGCATCTTCGCGCGATACGCCATATGACCAGGGACATCGTTTGTGACATTGATGTTCTCGATCGTCGAGATCTGGACCTCGCTGAGACCGGCTACGCGCATCACGCCACCACTAGTGGCGCGGAACAGGTAGCCGAGAATCCAGTCGTTTGTAGCGTAGCCGTTCACAAAGCGTCCTGACACTACGCTGCGTGCCTTCAGCCACTCGTCTTGCTTAAACACCATAGGAGAGCCAAAAAGGTAGACGTTCTGTACAAGACCAAGGCCACCACGATGCGCAAGCTCCTTGAGAGCAGAAAAGATGACACGCGCTCCCAAAGAGAAGCCGACGAGGGTGATGGGCCTGACACCCAAGTTCCTGTCAATGATGGAGTCCGCAAGAATCAGACCGGCAGCGTCTGCTCGTGCAATGGATACAGTCCACGGGTTGTCAATCAAATATGACAACTTGGTGAGAATGAGCGGTAAGGACAAGCCGGCCATCAGAGTGGCCAGGAATGTTGCGCCGAGAACTTGCTGTACAGTCTGTGTCAAGGCCTCTGTGCCCAGAATCGCCATCGTAGCACCAGTACTCTTGAGCATCTCGGGTTCCCAATGGACCGAATAGACATCGCCCATGACTGGATCGACCGTCGAGAATGGCAATCTTACATCATCGACGTTTCCTGTCATCCATCCAGCTACGGTCACAGTAAGATTGACACGCTTGTTGTTGTGTAGTGGGCGGTACTCGAACGTCTTCACAGCACCCGTGCGACGGTCACTCGCTCGTACACCGACAGTTCCTCCGGTGATAGCACCAGTGGTACCGATGAGTGCTGCAGCACCAGTACCTGCAAGGAAACTTGACGTACCAGCTACACCGATGGAGGTGAAGCCAGCAGCAAGACCTGCACCAATCACGGGGGCAAGGAAACCAGCGCTCAGACCTATGACTAGGCCACCACCGACTGTACATAGACCCATTACCATCAATCTTCGCTTCCGCATGGCCTTCTTGCGCGCTTCGAGGTGATCGTCTTCGTTCCAAGTCTCCTTGTCGGCTTGCTCTTGCATTTCTAATGCATCAGTAACACGCTTTTCGAATCGGCAGATCTCCTGCCAGGGAACAGACAGAGCGCTTCCGACTCGTTCCAGCAGGACTCGTGACCGAGCATCGTATGTGGCGTCTGCGATCAAGAGCAAGAAAAGATCACACAATACCGTCCATCGTAGGTCGAGGTCGATATTTTTGGTTTCGGCAAACTTGTCGGAGTCTTCAAAATGTAGGCCGTCTACTTTCTGCTCTTCGTACGCAGGGGGCGGCGTCTCTGTCCCTGGTGTAGAAGCGCTTTCATGCACGACGGGAGTCTCAAGCGATGAGATATTGGTGGCAGACTTGCGCCTTTCTGGGGTAGCCGATGGTCTAGGTGATCCCAGAGACGGCCTAGCTGACGACAGAGAAGCATTCTCCGACCGTGGATCCGCATCTGATTTCTCATCTGGTTTGGCTTCTGGGTTCTTGACTCTTGCATTCTGCATCAGTGCAGGCGTCAAGTCGGCTGGCTGAAGGCCATGCTCTGCCAGCTGTTCGACCATGACTTGTTCTTGCGTGGAAATCTCCATGTGACTGTACAAGCGCACCATCATCTTCTGTGCCCACATCTTGGTCGCTTCAACAGCCATGTCTAGCACTTTTCTTGAGCCTTTGGTCCGTGGTAATGCCTCGATCTCGCTAACCATTTGGAACATCGCCAGCCTCACTACTCCGACGTAAGCTACCCTTTGTCCTTCTGTAAGCAGCTCCTTGGTCGTCTGCATTTGAGAGATCAAATCTCGCGCTTCGTCTTCTTCGTCTAGAGCGTTGCGGGCATAGCCTTCTTTGAAAAGATAGGCGGTGTTGTCGTCCATACTCGTGTTCGATTGGGCGTCTTCGTCGTCTTGTACACGGGTGTAGCCTTTCGCTGCGCCTCCAAGTTTGCCACAAGCCATGGTCTCGTCCTCCTCTTCGTCGTAGGCTTTTGCGGTGACCTTACCCCAGTCGTCGTATTGTCGATATGTCGCAAGGGAAGGCATCTCTTGCCATTCCAGCTCCTCTTTCTTCTCTTCTTCATCATTCTCTTGAGGAGCCAAGGCTTGGTGCGACCATTCGGATGCGCCGACTGACTTTTTGTACGCGTGGCCACGCGGTTTGTCGTCGCTCTTTCTGGGCGTCGCGGGCAGAGGCTCGTTGGTGTTGCTCGTAGGTTCTGTGGTCTGCTTTGCATCCTCTTGGTTGGCAGTCTGCGCCGGAGTAGTGGCTTCTGCGGGTTTCCCTTTCGTCGGAGCATCGCTCTTGGTCGGAGTAGCGGCTTCTGCTTCTGTGGACTTCTCATCGTCCTTCGCGGTGTCGCTCTTGATCGTCGCATCCACCTCGCTGGTCACCGCTGGCTCGCCCTTGGACGCGTCCTTCACAACCTCCTTGTCCACTGTTGCCTCCCTCTCATTCTTGACATCGTCCTCGTCATCGTAGACCCGCCTCCTGGCCGGTCGTATAGGCAAACCAAACTCGTCCGCCTCGGGAGGCTCAACCTTTGTATGTGTCTGCGTCTGCTCCTCGACAACCACCTTCTTCACCGCACCACTCTCATTACTCGACTCCTTCGCCGCGCCAGCGCCATCCTCAGGCATAACTCAGCGACGCGAATCCGCGATCCAGATTAATCCTTTCGCCCAGTATAACTCGTCCAGGCAATAAGACACACCAGCAATCCTCGAGCCAAAGGTATAATTACAGCATCCCCCTCAAGGAACTAAGCAGTGGTAGGCATGCACGCGATGAGAGAAGAGGTATGTCCGGGAATGTATGTGTGATTAGATGTGTGGTGGCACAAGTGGCGGGATGATGGAAAGTTAGAATATGCCGCAATGGCGTATGTCAGACTTGGAGGATGCTCACACGCTCACGCTCACTCACACAAAGGACGCAACGCATGGTGCGGGCGGAGGCGTTCAGGGTGCGCTGGTTGGCGCTCTCGTGCTGTGGAGCGCCTCGAGCGCCTGCCTTCCCCGCTTGGTCCGACCGCTGCGGCTTTAGCTCTCTTTCTTTGCTGCTGTAGAGAAAGTCGCCTAAGGAAATTTATACTGATCCATTGCCGCTTGCTGAGGGTAGATCGCTACACCAACATATACCGACCATAATAACGACAACCACTGCTGCTATCCGAACATCTCCCACCAGAAAATATCACCACAACAAAAATCTCTCATTAATAACCACCACCCCGACTGGCCAACCAACAAACCTTCCAACCAGCCATCGAAGGCGCCCAAAAAACCACCAACCAACAACTCCCACCACCTAGCCCACCATGCGCGGCAAACGCAGCAAGCAATACCGCAAGCTCATGCACGCCTACGCCCTCACCTTCCACTTCCGCGCGCCCTACCAAGTCCTCCTCTCCTCCACCCTCATCCGCGACGCCGCCCGCTTCAAGATGCAGCTCGGCCACATGCTCTCCAACACCCTGCACGGCGAGATCAAGCCCATGATCACCCAGTGCTGCATCCGCCACTTGTACGACGCCGTCCCGGAACCCGGCCAGGAGCACGACAAGGAGCAGTGGATCGAAGTCGCCAAGCAGGCTGAGCGCCGCCGCTGCGGTCATCATGAATTGGAGACGCCGCTGAGCGAGCTGGAGTGTATTAAGAGCGTTCTGGACCCTAAGGGTAGTGGGACGAACAAGCATCGTTATGTCGTCGCTACGCAAGACCGCGACGTGCGCGCTGCGATGCGCGAAGTCGCCGGCGTACCGCTCGTGTACATCAACCGCAGCGTCATGGTCATGGAGCCGATGGCGGGTCGCAGCGCGGAAGTCCGTGAGGCAGAAGAGAAGAGCAAAGTGCGCGCGGGCCTGAAGTCAAGGCGTGGAGCGGAGGTCGTCAGCAGTGGTGAGAAGCGCAAAGCCGACGACGATGGCGATGAAGAAATGAAAGATGAAGAAACCGCCGCAGCACCAAAGCGGAAAAAGCCCAAAGGCCCCAGCGGCCCCAATCCGCTCAGCGTGAAGAAGTCGAAGAAAGAGAAGCCACAAGAAGGAGAGAAGAAGTCTCAAGGGCGCAAAACTGAAGATGAGCGATCAGCCATCCGTAAAGCAGCGAAACAAGACCCTCAAGTCGGAGAGAAGGCTCTGGGCGCTGAAGCAGCGCTGAGCGAAGGCACAAGCGGAAACAAGAGAACCAGGAAGAGAAAGCCCAAAGAGGCCGCGAGCGCGCCCAGCGACGAAGCTGTTGCTGCTGCGGTTAGGACTGCGATTCAAGATGCTCGCTATGAGGACTAGAGTGGCAATCAACAAGGAAAGAAAAAGCGAGTGTTCTGGTTGGAGGCAAAATATTCAATACCCCAAGAGTTCGTGTACCAAAAGCTATATGTATGTTCGCAAGGGCTTTTCAGCGTAGGCGTTGTATCGTTCGCATATATTGTATTCACAGGATCAAGAAACATTAAGATACTACTATCTCATCGAAGTTGTCGTACACCGCTGTTGTTCGGAAGGTTTGCTGATGTCGTGAAACCACCTGTCAACGCCTCGCCTGAACCCAAAAAAGAGATTATCAAACGCATGATGTGAACCAAAAGAACCAACATCCAAATCTGGGGGGCAAATTCCATCTCCACTGCACACTCTCAACTCTTCCACTTCTGCGCCTCAGTTGCAAGACCCTAAGCAACAATCTCAAAGCCATCCTCGACAGCCTTGTACTTGCTCTTAACAAGCTGGCCCAGCCTCTTCTCCATGACCTTCCTGCCCTCGTACGTGTCCCAAACGTGGTGAGGCGCCTTGTTGATGACGTCCCATGAGATGAGGTTGTCGGTCAGCTTGGTAAGGTCCTCCTGCTTCCTGCTCCACTCCTCATCCCTGCGCACGGAGACTCCGGAGCTGACGACCACAAGCGGTGTTTTGGCGCTTTGAATCGTGCGTGCGGAAGCAACTTCGTTCTTCGACAAGCTGTCTGCGACGAGGTTCTCCTGCAGCGCGGCCTTGATAAACTTGCCGCCCTGAGTAGCGTCTTTGCCATAGACACGGTCTTCGCGTGTACGGCCCCTGAACAGGGCGCCGGCGACGCGGTCAATGCCCAGTGGGGAGATAATGCCCCAGCCCCAGAGGAGGAAGCCACGGCCGGGTGCCGCGATACGGTGCAGGAGGTCCTCGTGAAGCGGGTCGATAAGCATGATACCGACAACGTCACGGCCATGACGGGCGCTGAAGATGCGTGACACGATGCTACCGTACCCGGCAGAGACGAGCACCCAAGGACCTTGCTCACCAGCCACAGCGAGTGCCTCAGCCAGGTTGTCGGCGCTCATGCCAGCACTGTGGGGAGAGGGCGCGTTGTCCGACCAGCCGTATCCGGGGCGGTCCCAATAGCAGTAGCGAGAGATGGTGCCGTTCTGGTAAGCAGCATAAGCCCAGTGCTCGAAGTCGAACTCCAGTGGGACCTCGGCTGCCTCCAAGAGGATGGTAGGAGTACGGGTGCCGTTAGCAGACTGAGGCTCGCCAATGCAGGCCAAGTGGACCTCGTACTTGTCGCCGTCAACGAAGTAGCGTTGACCGTCCATCTCGAGGCTGGCATCGCGAGCACGCAGAATCAGGGTCGCGGTCATAAGAACGGTAATCGCAATGTAGACAGCCAGGATAATAGTGGCCGCAAGCACAGCGAGCCACTCGCGCAGGGTACGACGAGATTCGGGGCGGCCAGTGAGACGCTCCTCTTCCTCACGTTTGCCCCAGGCGACTACTCGATCGGTGATGACGCAGTAGGCGGTGATGAGAGTGGCCCAGACGACACTGGCAATACCAGGAGGGCCCTCTTCAGCGCGTATCCGCGGGACGCTGACGATAATGATCAGGTTGACAAGGAGGAACACAGACAGCACACCTTGGCAGACGCGCATGGCCAGGCTCGGTGCGGAGAAGAAGAGAAGCGAGCATAGCAGAACGCCGGCGGTGAGAGTTGTGTAGGAGAAGTCAGAGAAGCCGGAGCCTCTGGTATGCAAGCCGGGGGGCGAAACGAAGATGCTCACGAGTAGGAGCACCCACCAGATGAAGGTGATGGCGAGGAACAGGACGGAGAGGAAGCGAAGGGCACGGACAGTCCAGAGGTTGTACGGTGAGACCTAGTTGATTTATCAGTAAACATGTTGACAACACATCTATAGTGGATATCTTTCAACATACCGCAGGATCATCAGGATCCAGGTAGCCGTCGGAGTGTGGCGGGTTGTGTGCTCCCAGCAGCCTATCGCGCTCATTGGGCTCTCGTCTCGACCTCGACGACCTTGGCCTTGCATCCTCGTGTGAAGTGCGCGGTGCAGCGTCTGTCTCGCTGTCGCCGTTCACATGGAGGTGTTCATCCTCGCCATCATTGTCCTTCTTGGTTCCCCACAGACTCATCTTGTCTTGTGTTGCGACTACCCTGCTCTGTGATGGGTGTCTGGGCGAGCTTCTTCTCTCCGGTTGGTGGTGGAGGGATTTCGATGGTATGGTATGTGAAGGAAGAAGTGCAAATGCCTACTACCGGGAAGTTGGAAGGCGAGCAACAGTGCACTGCTCATGCAGATGTGCCCGGCAAAAGCAAGCGCGTCGAGCTAGACCAACGTAGCTCTGCGATCAGCGGCTGGGAGCTGGGACTGAAGCATGCCCATGTCGTCACTGTCAAGAACAGCTTCCCCGCTAGCGACGGCACAGAGTGGGAAAGCGCGAACCTTACAAAGGTATGGCCTTGTGCATTGACAGTTCATGGGCATGTGCAAATACGATCATCTCAAGTAAAAGCTTTGGATATGGGTGCATGTGTATTATTCCTCCGTGTGAACATCAGCAAAGCCAAGAATACCTACTATACGACCCACAGGATCTGCTTCCGATCTTACTACATGATCAGCACAGGGATAGATATGATGATGACAACAGCGGCAAATGCTGGTCTGGCCAGCAATAAAGCAAAACACCGCCAGCGCAGAATTAAGCGCGCGGGCCAGACCAAACCATGATGACCAAGGAACAAACACCTGAAGGCGAAGGATCATCGTCATATGTCTGTACTTTGTACTTGGTACCGAGGCCTGTTGCCTGCTGCATCCTCCATCCTCCACACTGTATAGAGGTGCATGTATGCTACTGCAAGTGTACATGTACACACCTGTATACGCCTCTCACGTCCTCCCGTCTTGCTTGGCGAGCGCCTCTCGTGCATCCTGCATATTCGTGCTACGTTGTCAAGCTGCGCTGCGAGCAGTAGATTGAGAGAGCATAAATCGTTCACACGATGCAACAACGCCCAACATCCTCAAACGTGCAGCCTGGAGACACTGTATCGACGTCAACATACCCTCGTACCATGTCACGGCGATTTGTACCGGGCTAGAACGCAGTTGTTGACTTGGTGTCTTCGAGCTTCGCTTTCAAGTTACGAGAAGCCCCAACTCTAACCCTGAGTATTGCTCCTTTGCTTCAAGATCGCTAGAGATGCATGTCCGCGAGCTCGTATGACTGCAAATCGGTGACCATGTATACAAGGCTAGCCAATCTCTTTCTCAAACGATAGATATATACATACATCAATCCACGCAAAGGCAAGAAACAAACCATCCTCACCTCTTCCCTGTTCCACAAAGCACGTGACCTGACCAGGTGTGGTCGACCGCGCGGGTACATCCACTAGCGTATCTCGCGCTGAGCCAATCAACAGCTTTCTCAAAACTCCAGTTGGTCCAGCACAGCAATCTCAATATCAAATGAGAAACCCCTCCCACTTGATGAAGGCGCGACTGTTATCGTGGTTCCGAAGTGAGGAAGGGGCGATCAGAAAAAGCGTGAGGCAGTGAATGAACATAAACTTACATTTTTGTCATCCGCTTCTCGGCTTTTGATTGGATGGATATGCGCGTGTGTAGCACATGGCTTGTGGGGAATTTACATATGTAATGGTCAATTGTTGTTTACAAAGTAATGCGATAAGACGGAAATTCGGTTGATGGATGTGAATATGGAGGGCGTCCGTCGCGTGACGTAGTCCATCAAGGTGGCCATCTCTTCAGAAATTGTACATACATCTACATACACATCCAAAAGGATACAGCTTGGTATGCATGCCGTACGCAGACTTCGGCGTGCCGGCTCTGTACTGTACATGCAGCGCACGACTTTTGAGAATGCTGCATCAGCCATGTGCCGCCTGCTGTCTTAGTGATGCTCGTCTTGTGTACGGCCATGGAAGCCGTGCACAAGCTCATCATACATCTTTTGCACTACGAATTCGTGGGCGGTTGTCTCATGAACGTCGCCTTCTTCGATCAAGGATGCATGCTCGGAGACGAAGCTGATTTGCAATCCATTGTCGCTACGGAAGAGGCCGTGTCATAGGAAAGTAGGCTAGCACACTATCTATCTACTATCAACTGTAACGCAAATTTGGCAATCAAGCTCATGGTCAGAATAGAGCCGAGCACTGCCATACAAACCACAATGAACGCTACCATCGAAAACACCTCGACCGGTCTGATGTAAACTCTTCTTGCTGCCGTCGGACTGATCGCGTTTTCCCCGACAGTGGAGTATCCAGGCTTTGGTACCCACTTCATGGAGAAGTCGCTGGCTCCCCCAAGTCCAAAAGCATGAGAACGACTCTCCACAATGGTGGTGTAGATCCAGGCCCTGGAACGCTTTTGAAAGGTCAGCTCAGGATGTCTTTACGTAGAAGGTCAGGATACTTACAGCCACCAGATATTTCTCAAATCGTGGCGAAAACTTTTGCACAAGAGTCATGCCTCGCAAGGTGAAGCACAAGCCGTAGAATTGGCAATATGACAAAAGCCCAGGCTTCGAAATACCTATCAACTTGCCATGATCTTCACCGTTTATGACTCTTGTACCAGCTTCGATGAAGGGCCTGGATAAGTTGAGAGGCGGAATGTTCCTTAGACATTCGATAAAATTGTGCCCGAGGACCTTCGACTTGTCCGTAGGGGCCAGAATCATCTCGATGGATTCCATGCATGCTTTGCCTTTGGCAGCAGATCTGAAGGGCTCGTGCGGGGTCCCTATCACATAGCCCACGTACCGAAAGAGAGCCATGTAATCCTCGGCTTCTTGGGAAGTAGGCGTGATTCCGAGACGCGGCAATTGAAGCCAGATGGGATTGCATCCGAACGTTGCGATAGAATGCATGGAATCAGCATTATTAATAGGCACTCCGTGCTTCTGCAAGTCAAAGTAGCCATTCTTCGATGCTGCCAATTTCATCATGCGGTGGCGAACAGAAGCGTGGAGGAGGCGGACTCGGATCGTGGCTGTGTGACCTTCACCTCCAGGCTTGATAGCATCGATGTCTTTGGTGACTTGCAACAGCCATTGGAAAGTTTCCAAGAGGCGTCGGAGAAGAACTCGAGTAGAAAACCCACCAGTTTTCACGAGCACTTCTGCCGTGCTTCCGGTAGTTGTATTTTCGCCCATGAAGCCTTGTAGAGCAAACCCGACAAAATTCGCTGCCATGTGCTTATAGAAGAATCGTTGTCCGCGATCGATTTGTGCCCAATTAACCCATTCCGGTACTGTGTGCGTCTCGGTCCAGAAAGCTGATAATGTGGCGTCCGAGGCATAGTTATCGCGCAAGGTTGTAAACAAGTCCTTCTCTCCTGTTGCGAGTTGTATCTCTTGGAGGCGCTCTAGAGCGCTGTTACCGAGGACGTCGTATTCAGACTGCAGCTTTTGCAGTGTTGCTCTGTCGATGTGATCTTCTGTCCATGTGAATCGATGATGGCCCAGTTGAATGACTTCGCCTATGTCGGGGGTGATCTTGTCACCCAACATGATCGATGAATCTTGTGCGTTCAAAGTGGCTTGCAAAGTGCCGGGCAGCAGGACCAGAAGAAAGAGATCGGACAAGTGGTGGTACGAGGGATCAGACTGTGCTTCTTTCTAGTTGCCCTGATAAGTTGGAATTGGGAGGGCTGAAGTTCACAATGCCGATCTTGAGCTTAGTAGTTTGGCACATATAGATGCATTCGTTGGCAGTGCTGCTGCAGTGAGAATCGCACAGACGCAGAAGCGGATATACGGTGAGTCGTGTCGCCGAGTACACTGTTCACCACTCCTGGAAGGGGCCGGTGCGCATCAACTCACCGAGACACTCGTCAGATAAGCGGTGTGACTTGTCAGAACAGAGGCTACAGCTTCATCGCTTAAAAGCCGTATGTTATTCAGTCCGCTGACAATGGTCATCTTTGCTCAAATGTCCAACACAGCTCGACAAACCGTGGTGATACCCAACTTATTCACATCGTTCCTCGCTACTCCTCCCTATTCCAATCCCCATTATCGTTCTGTACGCGCAGAATCCGAACAATGGCTTGCCAACAGCTGGCAGTGCGACCGTAAAGCACAAAAGAAAATCAGCGCTATCGACTTCTCCTACTTCTGTGCGATTCTTGCACCAAAAGCCGACCACGATCGTTTCCGCCTGATTTGCGACTGGGGCAACTGGGTGTTCCCGTTCGACGACCTCTTCGACGATGGCGACTTGCGCGAGGACACAGATCAAGCGGTTTTACTGATCGAAAGACTGCTTGGGGCAATGCAGGATGGAGAAGAGCCTGCGCCACTTCCGGCCGGTGCTGAGGCGGAGCAACGCTTGGTTGATTGTCACGCGAACATATGGATGCGCTTGAAGTCAGGCACGGAGAACGCTGGTGTGCGTGAGCGCTTCGTGTGCGCCATGCAAGACTATTGCCAGGGTGCGCTCCAGCAGGTCCAAGATTCTTCGACAAGCCACTTGCGCGATCCCGAGGATCTGTTGACTATTCGTCGTTCATCGATAGGTGCACAGCCACTGTACGCCCTTGTCGAGTTTGGCCACCAGCTTGATATTCCGAAGGCGGTTTTCGATCACAGTTTGATCCAGCAAATCAGAGTCCTTGGTGTGGATCTCATTCTCATACAGAACGACATACTCTCATATCGGAAAGAAGAGGTGAGTCATGGCAAGCTTGAAGGGCCAGGTGTCATGAATTGGTATTCTGAGACGTTGACTGACTATCTGCCAGTACGAGGACGTGAGGCATAACCTTGTTGCGGCTTGTCGATGTCGTGGAATGAGCGCACAGGAAGCATTCGATCATCTGGGAAGTCTGCTCCAGGCACGCTTGGAACGCTTCGAAGAATTGGCAGACAGTCTACCCCATTGGGACGGGCCGACTGCTGCAGCGGTGGATGAGTATGTCGAGGGCGTGCGTAATTCAGTCCGCGCGAATTTGTACTGGAGTCTTCGCACTGATAGGTATTTCGGCGCGGCTACCGAAGAAGTAAAGAGGACGCGCAAAGTGGATGTTATGGTCCATCCCAACTACTTGCAGCATCGTCTATAACGTATTCTTATTAGTGTGCTACTCAGTTAGTCATTTTCCTTCGTAGCCTGAGACCCTTAGTATCTTGTTTGCGTTCCTACACCGAGTACGCACTGTTATACGCGGTAAGGTGGAAATAAGGTTTACCTGGTCTCGGGGAATCTGGGTCGGATCCTTCCACTTATCTGATCTACACAGCCTTACATCCTACGGGAACAAGAAAACGCCTTTGCAGATCTTCGGATTCTCCGCATGATGTCTCGGACAGATCTGAGATCAAGGGTTTGTCTTAGATTGAACCAGGTGTTGAGTTGGGCATCAAGAATATAGCAACGCTGATCATGCCTGTAGTCGGTAAATGCAGTTCTGGTCAAAAGACAGGATACCCAATTCTTGGTTCTCAGGAGAAAAGATAAGCGCAGGTGCGGCGTGGCGGGCGGCAACGGACAAGGCGAGGCGTCCTCAGCGTACCGGCGATTGCACAAGCATAGACTGCACTGTAATTCGAGCATGCTACAAAATTCTTTATTCTACAGCCTACACCAGAGCATACATGCTTATGATATCATAAACACTTGGAAAAATCTTTTAATATGTGATTGGACGGGTCCGAAGCAATTCGATCAAGATTCGAGGATGCTATGGATCTTTGGAAAGTTCCCGCAGTCCATATCATGGCGCGTGTACGGAGGTTGGGGGAGGCAGGGTATATCACAATAGGGGCGCAGGGCTGAGAACACACCCACAACACATATGTGTATCTGCACAGCATGGCAACAACAACCTAGACCAATCGACTGTATACAGACAATCACGAGCACGGCGATTGACAGCTGTGAGTCGTTCGGATCATGAATGATATCTATCGATTTCGAACATAGATCATGTTCGAGACTTGGTTCTGCGGCTCGGATGGACAATTCGCTCGACCGCTTGATCAATCGATCAACCCCCTATCAATTCGGTCTGAGTGTTGAGCGGTTTGTTCCAAATGTCCCGCGGTTATGTTCTTATCAAAGCACTATATAATTCCACAGGCCAAGTGTGACAGACCCGTTGCACTGCATACAGCCGGGCCGTATTGCGGTCGGTAGTCAAGAACTTATATAACTCAAGCTTGCGTCCATCAAGTCCACTCAAAATTATCTCATAACTCGGAAAATTGCTTTAAGGAACTTGTGGCAATGGCACTGTTATCTTTGGGTTTGGTTCTAAGCATTCATTTGACCGCCGCTTTGCAGATTGGACCGGATTTCTCCAACAATTTTGGTCGCCCTGGTGCAGACACCACTTTCGATTGTGAGTGTCCAAGGTCGATTCCATCGGGACAGAAGATTGGTGCTTATTTATACAAGATGTCGTTATAGGAGCCGGACCCGCGGGCATCACACTGTTTGTCGTCTCGCATGTCTGTTCACTCATCACGTAAGCTGAAACTCGCAGTGCTACCCGTCTTGCAGAGCACGAAAATGTCACCGTTGCTCTAGTTGAGGCAGGAGGATTCTACGAGGCAAGTCCGAGTTCACAATTACTGGGACGGTACTTTTCTGACAGCCAATAGGTCGAGGCTGGCAATTTGACAGTAGTTCCAGCTTACTACTCGGGTAACGTTGGCGGGCCTCTCGTCGACTGGCACTTCCAGACAACCCCTCAATTCCAATTGGGAAACCAAAGGGCAAGTTACACACGGGGCAAAACTTTAGGTGGCAGGTAAGCATTATACGGCGAACATTCATTCCTAAGACGCAGCTCACACTTTGCTAGCACGGCTCTTAATGCCATGCTCTACCAGAGAGGCACGGTACAATCCCACCAACAATGGGCTGATGCCGTCGACGATCAATCCTACTCATGGGACGCTTTCCTTCCGTACTACAAAAAGAGCGTCACTTACACCCCGCCAAAGACGGAGCTTCGTGCAGCGAACGCTTCGGTACCGCAGCCCTCCCGCGAAGCATACCGATCGAAAGGTGGTCCTCTCCACGTGACCCATAGCAACTGGGCTACGCCGTGGGCATCATGGGCTCAGAAGGGTTTCCGCGAGATTGGGATACCGGACATTGATGACTTCAGCAGTGGCCAACTCGTAGGATCGCAATACTGTCCTCTCACTATCAGACCCGAGGATCAAACGAGGGCTACTAGCGAGTCCACTTTCTTGCAGAGTGCCATGCAATCCGATCGGAGAAACCTGAAGATCTACACTCACACACTCGCTAAGCAAGTGCTGTTCGATGGAAACAAGACCGCGATAGGAGTGGTTGTAGAAACGGGTGGTTTCAACTATACGCTATCGGCGAACAAAGAAATTATCTTGTCTGCAGGAGCTGTGAGTCCTAAAGCTTCAACAAGTCCGGTCCAGTTCGGTTAGAATATACTAATCAGTTGCGCAGTTCCAATCGCCACAGTTGCTCATGGTATCCGGCGTGGGACCCGAAGAGATACTCCGCAAACACGACGTTCCTGTGGTATCCGCAAGACCTGGTGTTGGCCAGGAAATGTGGGATCACGTCCTTTTCGGCGTAGTTTACGAGTCCAACTTGTCAACGACCGCTATTCTCCAAGATCCAGATATTGCTGCCGAGTACGCGACTGAGTATCTTGCCAACGCGACTGGTATCTTGGCCAGTCAGAACACTGACTATCTCGGTGAGTATCTCCTCCCCGCTCCCTAATACCAAGACTGACATCGTACACAGGATGGGAGAAACTGCCGGCCGAAAGCCGTCGCAACCTCAGCTCAGCTGCCCTCGCTGCTCTCGCAGAGTTCCCACCTGACTGGCCAGAGATCGAATACGTGGTCGGATCTTTCTCGATCTGGCCGGAACTGGATCCATCGAAGAACTGGGTTACTATTCTTCCCGCACTGATCACTCCGTTGTCTCGCGGGAACGTCTCCATCGCATCGTCGGACATGAAAGATGCTCCCCTCATCGATGTAGGCTGGCTGAGCAACTCGACCGACGTTGACGTCTTGGTTCAAGCGCTTAAGAGAGCACGAGCATTGTTCGAATCGAGTGCTGTAAGACCTATTCTTGTCGGGGAGGAGGCTCTCCCTGGCAAAGATGTTGTGACGGATGCTCAGATGGCAGACTATATTCGATCTTACGCTACGACCGTATACCACGCGAGCTGCACTTGTAAGTTGCTTCATCAGTCGGAAATATTGTTTGCAACCGCCTAACGCAATTTGTCCCTTCAGGTAAAATGGGCAAAGCAAATGATCCAATGGCTGTCGTCGACTCTAAGGCTCGTGTCTTTGGAGTCCAGGGCCTGCGGGTCGTAGACGCTTCGTCTTTCCCGCTACTCATACCTGGACATCCGCAGTCCGTCGTCTACGCCCTCGCGGAGAAGATCGCGGACGATATCATCTCAATGGCCTAGAGGGTTTCTCATATGGGTCCAACGCCAAGTAGTTCTAGTAATTCATTATCAGGTCCTCTTCTCTTACCCACTAAAGGCCTCAAGGATATATAACCACGACACCATCACCGCCTTCTCCCCTTGATAACAGGCTTCACAACCGCACTCCCCTTACTCACCACCTTCTTCACCGGCTTCGTACCAACCTCACTCTCCTTCCTCGCCACCAATCCTCCCTTCGCCTTCTCCCTCTCTTCCAGCGCCAGATGCCTTGCGCGATCCGCCACAATTCCCCTCTCCAGCTCTGCCCTTTTCGAATACTCGATCTCCCTCCTCTGTCCGCCGTGAATGCCTTTCTCCTTCACGCTGTAGAACACGCCGCCCAAATCCGCAAGCCAGTGCGGGTCCACGGCCGTCACGCATGACATGTACTCGCGGCTCGTCAGGATCAATTCGTGGTAGACGACGTAGTCCGGCGGGTCGCCCGAGTTGTACAGCGCGGATGTGGGGTGCAACTGCACTGCCACGGAAGTGCGCAGGTTGACGTACTCGCCCAGGCCGCGGCGCTTGGCTGCTTGGTGGTAGTAGCCCGCGCAAATGCACAGGCGCACCACGTCTGTGTCGTAGCCGCACGATGCTAGAGTCATTTTGCTTGAGGTCATAATGTCGACAAGCTGGTTGCGGATTTCCTGGGCGCGGCGGAGAGCTTTGGGGTGCAGGAAGTGCTTGGTGCACCAGCCATCGCGGTAGCCATTGGCAGCCCATTGTTGGTAGACGGTGAGGAGGGTGAGATGGTCTGAGTCGTGAACGAAGAATTTCTCGCGCGCGGCATCGGATTCTTCCAGGCGCTCTTTGGGGCGGTAGAAGACGGAGGGTACGGAGAGCATGCTAACAATGGTGAGCATTTCTTCGCTGCAGCCATAGGTCGTGGCGGAGGTGATAACTAATTTTGCGAGAGACGGGTCCATGGGGAAAGAGGTCATTAGTCTGCCTAGCTCGGTGAGTTCTCCCAGGTTGTCCAGGGCACCAAGGGACCACAGATCGAAGAGTGATGTGGTGATGGTGTCCTGAGGAGGTGGATCCATGAAGTCGAAGTCGAGCAAGTTCTTGACGCCAAGTGACTTGAGTAGCAACACAGTGTTTGCAAGATTAGTACGCTGAATCTCAGGAATGGTGGACATGTAGAATTCGTCGCGGAAGGCTCGCTCGGTGTAGAGGTGGAATGCTTTTCCCGGGCCAGTACGTCCGGCACGTCCAGCTCGCTGAGAAGCGTTGGCTTGGGAGACAGGGGTGATCTGGAGCGTGTCCATGCCCATCTTTGGATTGTAAACTTTAAGCTTGCTGAATCCGCAGTCAACAACGTACATGATTCCATCGACTGTCAGAGAGGTCTCAGCAATGTTGGTAGCGACAATGACCTTGCGGACACCGGGAGCAGCTCGATCAAAGATTTTGGCCTGGAGGTCCGCCGGCATTTGGGAATAGATCGGAAGGATGCTGAGTTTGGGTGGGTCGTTCAACTGCTTGAGTCGTTCTTCCACAAGTTCGCAGGTTACTTCGATATCTTCCTGACCTGTCATGAACACTAGAATGTCGCCCTTGGGCTGCGAGACATGGATGGCCAGAACTTGACGAACGGCACTGTCTACGTAGTCCTCACAAGGTGATCTCGAGTACTGGATGTCGACAGGGAATGTTCGCCCGGGGATAAAGAATTCCGGGGCGCCACCGTAGAACTGTGCGAATTTGCTCGCGTTCATGGTTGCTGAAGTGACAATGAGCTTGAGGTCGCGTCTTCGAGCCAGAACTTTCTTGATGAGGCCCATCAGTACATCCGTATTCAAAGCTCGCTCGTGAGCTTCGTCCATAATGATGCATGAGTATTGGTCCAGATCCGGGTTTGTGAGACTCTCTCGCAGCAGTACACCGTCAGTCATGTACTTGATAGTAGTCTTCTTGCTCGTGCAGTCTTCGAAACGGATCGCATAGCCAACTTCGTCACCGAGAGGTACCTCCATCTCTTCACTGACACGTTTTGCAACCGACATGGCGGCCACACGACGTGGCTGGGTACAGCCAATCATCTGGCCACTTCTCGCATAGCCATCCTCATGCAAGAACTGCGTAAGTTGGGTAGTCTTACCAGAGCCAGTTTGACCAACCACAATTACGACCTGATTGTCACGAATGACTCTGAGCAGCTCTTCTCGTACAGCAAACGCAGGCAGATACTCTCGCTGTTCGCGCACTGTCTTTGTGTTCGAGAAGTCCGAACTGCCCTCTTGTTTTTTCTTGAAGTGGTCAGAGAATTTGTTACTCTGCGGCTTCTCCTCTTCCCCAGCAGCTGCCGGAGCCGCAGAATCTGTATCTTCATCTTTCACGCCCATGACATTGCCAAGCGCAGTTCCAGCAACTTTGGTCGCCTCTTGCGCCTGCTTTTGTCGTTCCTTCTGTTGCCTACGCTCTTTTACAACCTTGGATCCTTTCCGTGAGAAGACTGCCATGTCGCTTAGAGGGTCCTTCACCGCGCTGACTGGGTCTTTTTGAGTTGTGAAAATCGTCTTGCCGTCAAGGAATGGTGGTCGTAGATCATGGATTAATAGATGGACACGGGTTTCGTCATTATCGTCATCCAAATTGTTGAACTGCTCCCTCGTTTGAGCAACAGAACTGGCCAACATTCGGTTTGTCTCCCAAGCATCCGCATCCTGCTGTCGCTGCAGCATCTTGTGGTTCACCCTTCCTCGAGCTGCCAGCTTCTTTGCCAATAGCTCCTTCTCACGCTCCTGATCCGCCCATGTCACCTCTTCTGCACCTCCAAAAGGGTTGTGGGACTCATCTCCAAGCGTAGCCCCCTCTTCCGCTGTATTGTACCAATCGCGATCCAGAGCAGCGGCGTCGGCTTCATTGACATCTGGTTCGGGTCCAGCAAAGCTGTCGTGAGGTCCATCGCGTTGCTGTTGCCGCGATCGTTGTACCCATGAAGCAGGTACAGGTGTTTCCTCTTTGTAATTTCGTGGTGTCGACGCTCTCGAGTCGTTTAAGCGACGACGCTTGGGACTGTGTTCGCCGCCAGCCATTGTCGGTGATGTATGTTCTTGTGTCGTAAAGCTCAGATCGGTGTTGAGAGTAGACAATTGATGATCCGACACAATCTTTACCGAAAGATGTGCGTCTTTTGGATGGCGACGATCCAGTATGTTAAACGAATAATTCACGTGCAGCCATCTACACGCTTCATCTTCAAAGTCAGAACTGGAGATGGCCATCGCAAATAAGGTTTGCGGCCCGCGACATGTGACGCAAGCCTCGGTCGAACCCTGTCCAAAAAGTTCGATGGGCCAGTGTCTGAAATTTGGCGCGGGACTGTCTGTCTGGTGCTACCGACGATCGCATTACACGACTTCAACTTCTTGTCGCGAGTGTCATAACAACAACTCGCAGCAAAGATGGCGTCCATGATCACAGCAACCGCCTGGGTGCCGCGTGGTCACGCCGCTTCACACCCCACCAAGTACGAGTTCGACGAGGAGGAGTACGAGCGCATCTCCAAGCTTGCAAAGCTCGAGCTCGAGGACGCCAAAGAGGATCTCGAGGAGGCAAAGCAGGCTCTCAACGAGGATGGCGAGGGTGCTACCACTGGCGGCGCCTCCAAGGCCAAGAAGGACGAGGACGACCAACTGGACGAGGACGACGACCTTAAGGAATACGACATGGAACACTACGACGACGACGACGAGATCGACGAGGCTGGAAGCCAGGACGGCGAGGACAGCGGTCTCTTTGGCAATGTCAAGTCTCTGGCCTACCACGCCGACAACAAAGACGACCCTTACATCACATTGCAAGAGGACGACGCATCGGACGACGAGGAGAGGGAGGAGCTTGAGATCATGCCCACAGACAACATGGTTTTGGCCGCGAGAGTTGAGGACGAGGTCGCACATCTGGAAGTGTACGTGTACGAGGACAACCACGACAACCTCTACGTCCACCACGACGTTATGCTGCCCGCCATCCCTCTCTGCGTTGAGTGGCTGAGCGCACGCCCGAACGAGGCTGGCGCAAGAGGCAACTTTGCGGCTGTTGGTACTATGGACCCGGATATCGAACTTTGGGACCTCGATGTGGTGGACAGCATGTACCCTACCGTCATTCTGGGTCAGAGCTCCGCACCCTCACTACCCAGCATGCCTGAAAAGAAGAAGAAGAAGAACAAGAGCAAGAAGGCCAACGACGCATATCACGTGGACGCTGTCCTCTCGCTCGCTGCCAACAGGCAGCACTCCAACCTGCTCGCCAGTGCTTCTGCCGACAAGACCGTCAAGCTTTGGGACTTGAACACCTGCACCGCCGCGCAGTCATACTCTCACCACACGGACAAGGTCTGCGCCCTGTCATGGCACCCAACACAGCCTTCCGTCCTCCTTTCTGGTTCCTACGATCGCACAGTTGTCGCTGCTGACATGCGCGCACCTGACGCCAAGGTCCCTCGTTGGGGCGTTGAGAGCGATGTGGAGCAAGTCAAGTGGGATCCTATCAACGAGCACATCTTCTACGTCGGTACCGAGAACGGTATTCTGCACTGCTTCGACACACGACAACTGCCTGCTACTCCCGAAGAGTCCAAGCCTTCCTGGAGACTCCAAGCTCACGAGAAGGCATTGAGCTCGTTCTCTCTTAACCCCGTTGTCCCCGGTATGATCGCCACCGGCAGCACCGACCGCACCGTCAAGCTCTGGAGCGTCTCCGACGAGAATGGCCCCAGCCTTGTCGCATCGCGCGACCTTGGTGTCGGCAAAGTCTTCTCAACAAACTTTGCGCCCGATGCCGAAGTCGCTTTCCGCCTCGCCGTTGCAGGCAGCAAAGGTGCTGTCCAGGTCTGGGACACCAGCACCAACCGTGCCGTCAGAGAGAAGTTCGCCACCCGCGCGAGACTCCCTGCGCCTGATGCCGACATCAAAGAGAGACTTGTTGGTCTTGAGCAGGACAACGAGGAGGAAGAGGAGGAGCAAGAGGCGGCTGAAGCTGCGCAGAACGGTGACACCGGCGCTGCGTGGGAGAGCATGGACGAGGATTAGAGCCTAGAATAATACCAAAGTTTCCAACTTTCTACCAAGCGGTGGAATTCAGTCGCATTTCACCTTTGACGTCAAACATGCCCTCCATCGAAGGTTCGCAGTGAGGTCGTATCGCATTGGGCGGACCCTACATGCACGCTCCTCCGACTCCGCACATGCTGTGTTATAGCACAGCATGGTGGGGGTTATGCTTCGATATGCAGCTAATCGTTTCGTCGAAGGAAGATCCCCAACACACCATCGTTACTGATTGGCAGCATCAAACTTTATGCGGCTAAATGCATTATACCCCTCATGAGAGTTTCTCCGGCGATCAATATATGAGATATCATCGATCTCTTCGCAACATGACGCTCGTTCTTCACGATCTGAGCTCGACAACCCCATCCGCCTTTCAAAATGCTCTACGCCGAAAACGACACCCTGATCTTCCGCTTCGACGACCACCAGCTACGCGTCCAACCATGGGGCCAAAACTCCCTGCGAGTCCGAGCAACCAAACGGTCCAAATTCGAACAGCAAGACTGGGCCCTCCTCGAGCCCGAAAAGACCTCCCCCAAAATAACAATCTCAGACCAACCCGGAGGCGAAGCCCGCATCGAAAACGGCACCATCCACGCCACCGTCTCCCCCCGTGGTAAAATAGTCATCTACAACAACAAAGGCACCAAACTCCTAGAAGAGTACGCCCGCCACCGCCGCGACCCTAAGGACCCGAAATGCAGCGCTTTGAAAATCGCAGCCCGCGAGCTCAAGCCAATCCTAGGCGGCGATTACCACCTCACGCTCCGGCTCGAGAGCTTGGATCCCCACGAGCAGATTTTCGGAATGGGCCAGTACCAGCAGCCGCATCTTGACCTGAAAGGCTCGGACGTGGAGATGGCTCACCGCAATTCGCAAGCCAGCGTGCCGTTCGCGCTGTCATCACTGGGGTATGGGTTTCTGTGGAATAACCCTGCGGTCGGGAGGGCGGTGTTGGGGAAGAATGTTATGAGTTTCGAAGCGTATAGCACGAAAGAGCTGGATTATTGGGTTACGGCGGGGGAGACGCCGAGGGAGATTGTGCAGGCTTATGCGAAGGCTACGGGGTATGTGCCGATGATGCCGGAGTATGGGCTTGGGTTCTGGCAGTGTAAGCTGAGGTACTGGAATCAGGAGCAGGTGCTTGAGGTTGCTAGGGAGTATCGGAGGAGGGAGTTGCCGATTGATCTGATTGTGGTTGATTTTTTCCATTGGAGGAATCAGGGCGATTGGAGCTTTGATCCTGAGTTTTTTCCTGATCCAGGTACGTTTGATCGAGAGAAGACACAGACTTTGGAACGATGGCTAACAGGAATAAACAGATGCGATGGTCAAGGAGCTCAAAGACCTCAAGATCGAACTCATGGTCTCGATCTGGCCGACTGTGCAAGAATCTTCCGAGAACTACCACGAAATGCTCGAAAGGGGACTCCTCATTCGTACGGATCGTGGAATCAGGATTGCTATGCAGTGCGATGGCGACACAATCCATTTCGATGCTACCAACCCGGAAGCAAGAAAATTCATCTGGTCAAAGGCAAAGAAGAACTACTACGAAAAAGGCATCAAAGTCTTCTGGCTCGATGAAGCAGAGCCCGAGTACAGCATCTACGATTTCGACCTCTACCGCTACCATGAAGGGTCGAATATGCAAATCGGCAATACGTACCCGTTGCGTTACGCACAAGCCTTCTACGAGGGCATGGAAGCAGAAGGTCAAAAGAACATCGTCAATCTCCTCCGCTGTGCTTGGGCCGGTAGTCAACGCTACGGCGCTCTGGTCTGGAGCGGCGACATCGCATCGTCCTGGGAAGTCTTCCGCAACCAACTCTCAGCCGGCTTGAACATGGGCATCGCAGGCATCCCCTGGTGGACTACAGACATCGGCGGTTTCCACGGCGGCAACCCGGACGATCCGAAGTTCAGAGAACTACTGATCCGCTGGTTCCAGTGGGGTACTTTCTGTCCCGTGATGCGACTGCACGGCGATCGCGAGCCCAAACCTGAAGGCCAGCCTACCGCGTCTGGTGCAGACAATGAGGTTTGGTCATTCGGCGAAGAAGCATATCCGATACTGAAGAAGCACCTGCATATCCGCGAAGAGCTTCGCGATTACACACGTGAGCTGATGAAGGAAGCACATGAGAAAGGCTCGCCGGTCATGCGGACTTGCTTCTATGAGTTCCCTGACGATCCGCAGGCTTGGAAAGTGGATACGCAGTACATGTACGGCTACAAGTACCTCGTGGCGCCGGTGTTGGCGGCTGAGCGACGTAAGATGCGAGTTTATTTACCGGCAGGAGCAACGTGGAAGTTGTGGGACGGCGAGAAGGTGCATGAGGGAGGCCAGCACGTGGAGGTTGAGTGCCCGATTGATATCATGCCAGTGTTCGTCAGACAGTGAGTGCAGGGCTTTGGGCTGAACGTAGAAAGCATATGCCCTTTAGACTCGAGAATTTGGCAAGCCATCACTGAACCGCTAGCACAAATATGCTGCTATCTACACCTCACATATCGCACTCGTCAAGATCGCAGCAAGACATTCCAGTAGGATTCGTGTCTCGTTACATGCCAGCCGAGGTCCTTGACATGCTTCGACCAAGGAATCTTACGTCTTACGCGAATCGAACGCAGTTCAGAGAATCGCGGATCAAGTATCAGGTCCCGCAGTTCCTTATCAAGACGAACTGCATCGGCCCACAGATGATAGTCATCGATGATCCTCAGACACTGAAGCGAACAAGGCAGCAGCTGACACAGTGGTGCTGTTGGGGTGTTGACACCGTGCCCCATTGCGTGTAGATCACTGAACTCGTCGTCGTCGTCGTCGTCACAAGCTTCACCAGAGGCAGGAACAATGTATTCGCCTGCTGGTTCAGATAAAAGTGCCTCCACAGGTAGTGTAAGGTAGCGGAGATTGCTCAGCGAAGCCAGATTGATCGGAGTGGTTGATGGTTTGTCTGATAGGTAGTGTATCGTCGGGTTGTCGAGCCTTATCTTGTGGAGCTTAGAACCATGCTTGGTGAGAGCAGCCCCAAGTGCGGCCCATTGCGTATCTGGACTCCATTCCATGCCTAGCTCAATCATATCACTGAATTTCCAGGTCGCATCTGGATATTCTAGCGCCGGAAATGCCTCTAGAATCTCCTCAAGCCGTTCAGTATCCAGTGCTGTTTCGTCGGAGACCTTCAAGCGCTTGAGGCCCAACGAGGAGGGCATCGGAATACCAGAAGTGTTTTTGAGCAATTTGTGCACGCTGACAGACTCGATCTGAGGTAATTGTACGAGCCAAAAGAACCAGACATAGCCTCCCCTCTCGTAGTCCGGTTCCATTTCGTCATCCGACCAGTATGTAGGTTCAGGTGGGATCAAGGGGACGATGGGATACCTCAAGTCGACGTTTCTAAGACTTGCCAAGGGGGCATGAGGATCTTCGTAACCGAGATCCATACAATCCTCGATGAAGTGATGTGATAACGCCTGCGGCTCAGCGGCATAGTCATGCAGGACCAGGGTGTGGATACCCGTGCACACCATTAGAAAAAAGGCAGCAATTGGCATGGTGAATCCGTACTTGTCGACGTCCTCGGGACTATGTCGCTCGGTCCAGCAGCTGCGGCAGGCAGACAGCCTGTTGCGCAAGTACTCGGGCCATTCCCGATCATCGTCCTCGCCCATTACTCCGACATACCGACTGCCGTTCTCGTCAACAGAAAGCTCGCGAGCCTGGCTTGCGAGTTCAGGACGATGAGCCAGATGTTGCGCAAGAGTAAAGAGCTTGTAAGTAGATGTATTGACAGTGTGATATAGCACTGGCTTTGCCAAGCGGCTGAGCTTCTTGCTTGCAAGCAGGCACGAGAGTAGAGTATTGGTGAGGACACGGTTCTCGTCTCTGGCAGTATTGTGGGAGTCTGCAGACAACTTCAGCAGCCACAAGATGTTCTAGAGCAGCTCTTCGGGCAGGTCAGGCATGGCTGTAGAGAGGAGTGAGTAGTGGACCTGGGCGTCGCAGGCTAGGTAACAGAAGGATGCCTTCAGGGACCGGTGGGACGTGAACTGGGGTCAACTATGAGATGGAGGCAAGAAAAGACAGTAGAGTCCAGCATGTGTACTACCCCTGACGATGCGTAAAGCCATCTTCGCACAACATGGAAGGTTCATGCAGGCTGCCGAGGATGTCACCTTGGAATTGAGGCCTACAACGCGACTTGAACGCGCCGCACGAGATGAGGTCGAAAGTCGGCCAAAAGTCGGTGTCGCGAGGGCCACGACTTCTGTCTTTTCGAGCTGTCGACAGACATTTCCACCAAAGAATCTCTTGACTGGCATGCCATCAATTGCAATCAATTAATTAGTGGACAGCAATATTGCACACTAATTCGACCAGCACCAAACATGCCTCACCCTTTCCAATGCATAGCAACCGTGGCGACTGAGGGTGGTTCATACCTCCTTGCAGCGTGCGGTCCCAAACTTCTCTCGTTGTCTGCGAAAGATGGCTCCATCGTCTCGCAATGGACTTCTGATGCCGCCGTAAGTTCCCGAATAGCTTGGATTTGCCCGTGGTCTGGTCACTGACCTGAGGCTTCCAGCTTAATGTGTGATATCAATGGCTAAGTATTTGTAGGGTACCGTGCCTGTTGCAACCGCCGACGATGCGGCTCCAGCAGAAGGCGACGAACGACCTGCAAAGAAGCAGAAGACTACAGCAAAGGCAGCTCCGGCTTTGACCAACATCATCAAGCTTACCGTCTCCAATGATCAGCAGCATGCCGTTGCCGTGACTGAGGACAAGTGCGTCCGGGTCTACAGTATCCAGACTGACGGTGGCATTGTCGAGCTCAGTCAGAGAACGATGCCCAAGCGTCCTTGTGCTCTTGAGGTGTTGCCCGACAACGACACAATTATCTGCGGCGATAAGTTCGGTGACGTCTACTCTTTGCCACTTCTGCCTAGCGATGAGTCGGAGAAAGAGGCTGCCGACCTGAAGGCTGCCCAGGCCGCTCAAGATGCTAAGAATGCAGAACTACGAGCGCAAGGGAACTTCCAACCTTCGGCCACGAACTTGACCGTCCACACTAAGCGCAACCTGCGATCACTCGAAGCGCAGCAGAAGCAAAAGCTATTCACGCCGAGGAAGGAAGTGCTTGCCTTCGAGCACAAGCTGCTCTTGGGTCACGTCTCTATGCTCACTGACGCCACATTCGCTGTTCGCGAGATCGAAGGCAAGAGCCGCGGCTACATCATCACAGCAGACCGCGACGAGCACATCCGTATTTCGAGAGCAGCTCCTCAGTCGCACATTGTTGAGGGCTTCTGCTTGGGCCACACAGAATTCGTGAGCAAGGTCCGCCTCGTCCCTGGCACTGATCTTCTCATCAGTGGCGGTGGCGATGAATGGATCGGCGTCTGGGACTGGCTAAACTCCAAGCTGAAGGCCTCTGTCAACATCAAACAACACCTCAGCAAATACCTGACCCCGACGCCCAAAGACAAAGATCCTCAGGTCGCCGTATCTGGTATCTGGGTTGTGCCAGTCCAGAACCAACCAGGCAACCACGCAATAGCCATTGCATCTGAGAAGGTGCCAGCTCTGTTGGTCGTCTCTTCCTCAACCATCGGTGGCTCTCAAACTCAAGTCACCGTTGTCGAGCAACAACTCCAGGGCTTGAACCCACTTGACGTTGCTGTCGTTGATCAACGTGCCCTGGTGTCTCTCGATGCTCGTAACAACGATCAGAAGCGAATCGTGGCGCTGCAATTCACGGCCAACGAGAATGGATCGATCGAAGTGGCCCGCGACGAGGCATCTGAGAACACATTGAAGCAGTTGAACGACCTGACTGGCATTGAGGAAGACCCAAAGTCGCTCGAGGGCCTACTTTACGGCATCAAGAACCTCAAGAAGCGCACAGGCTGGGAGGAGCGCGAGGAGTAAGGAACAAATTAGAAACCCATCACATTCAAGTCCTGAAACTCACTACTCCACCATAAATGCCTCAACCGGCGCACCCCCTTCCATCTGCATATTCTTAACCATCCTCTCAAAACATCCCCGATATGCCTCCCTAATCTCCGGCACGTTCACATCCACGCCCTCGCACTGATACCTCTCCACCACCTGCATCAATTTCGTAGTATCCAACTCACAATTACTACGCTCAGCTCTAATAACCTCCGCCTGCTCCTCCAGCGTGAAATTGCTCCACTCAAACTGCGGGTCCACAATCTGCTTGTACAGACTCAGCACCTCATTGTGCCCGATCGCGCCGGGGTTCGTGAAGTTGTACACTCCCGTCTCGCGGTGCTCGGCCATGGCGACGGCCAGCGGCAGCAGGTCGTGCAGGATCGAGTTGGAATTCGGGATGTTGACGACGCGGTCGTACTTTGTGATTTTGGTCACGAAGGAGCGCGGGTGCAGGTCGTCGGAGATGGGCATGCGGATGCGCAGGGTTAGGCAGTCGGGGTAGGTGGTGCGGATGATGTCTTCGACACGGGACTTGGTGAAGGAGTAGAAGCTGCCGCCGAAGTTGGGAGGGTCGGTTTCGGTGAAGGGTGGGCTGGTGAGGGTGTCGCGGGTGTCGTTGTATTGGGAGGTGTAGATGCCTGGAAATGGTTGTTAGTTCTGTCGTTTCGTAGCAAGTATTTGAAGGTAGAGTGTTGCTCACATCCAGTCGCCATGTTGGTGAGGTGCACGCCCCTCTCATGGCACAGCTCCGCCAACATCAGAGTGCCTATCACGTTGCTGCGCACCGTCTCGACTCTGTTGTCCTCACACCAGTCGACATTGGGCCGTCCAGTCTTACCAGCGCAGTTGATGACGTGAGTCGGTTGGAATTCGTCGAAGATCTCATTCATCTTGGCCAAGTTCTCCATGCGGTAGTTGGTGGCATGGACGGTCTTGCCTTGCGCATTGAGCAACCCTTCCAGGTGGCCGCAGATCCAGCCCTCGCTGCCGGTGAGGAGGAAGCGGTCTTCAGAGTTCATATCTGCTGTAGGTTGGCGGGAGAATTGTTATCAGGTCGCACTCTTCGTGGCGTTAATGTCTTAGATTGTGAACAAATGGAAAAAGTAACCTTGAGGTATATAACATGCCAGTACGCTCCAAAGAAAACGGACGTCAATTCCGGCCGCGCAAGGGAGCAAAGCCCGTTGCACAAAAAATCCTCCTTTCTTGAAACAATGCAAGGGAGCGTCTTAACTCCGCGCGGCATTCTGCATGACCACTGAATAACTGGGGTTTGTCAGTAAGGGCACTCTTGCCTAGAGATTGGCATTGACTTACGCAATTATCCCTCCTATGGCCATTACGGTGCCAATCAGGCTACCGTCGCTGAGAGCCTTGCCGCTGGTGATCCAGCCAGTGGCTACAATGAGGCAGGTTTTCGAGTGGCCGACGACTGTGCTGCTGACAGGGCCGGCTTCGTTGATGATAAGAAATTGTGAGAGATTGATGAGGCAGGCTAGCATGCCGCTCTGAAATATATGTGTTAGCAACAAGTTTTTGAACACGAGATCGCAGAGTTCTCACCAGCAGCACTAGCATCCAAGTGTGAGAGTCGATAGCCGCCCAGACCGTAATGTCGTCAGAAAATGGAATCACGAAAAGCATGACTCCTACGCTCACGGGCGCCTGGTTCAGCAGTAATTGCATGCTCGTGCAGTCGAGTACCCGGTGGTACTTGTCAATCCACACGGTGTAAATCGCGCTCGCGAAGAGGGCTGCAAAGGCGAAAACTACCCCGATCGGCGCAGTAGTCTTCTCGGTGGCTCCAGATTTGGCCGCAGTGTCGAAGTAGCTGACCACTGCGACACCAACACAGACGGGAATGAGTGTGAGCGCGGCGCGAACTGGGATGGTTGCTCGAACGATGATGTAGTTCATCAGCGCCACGGCAGGCGTGACCAGCACGCGCACGATTTGGTAGAATTGTATGCTTGAGTAAGCCAGTGAGAGGTTGAGTAGGACGACATTGCAGATCATTGAAATGGCCAGTGGGAGAATCTTAAGCAGAGGGACCCGTTTCGCCTGGAAGATGTTGATGCGTGGTCTTGACACGGCGTAGAGAGTCAATGCCGTTACGGCGAAGTGGAAGGCCGCGATCGTGACCTGGCAGTGCTTAAGCCGTTCATGGCTGAATAGTCGCTTGTTCACGAATACCTGAGCGGCGGTTAGTAAGCTCACAGGATTTGCGCGGTCAGTGAGGACTGACGATTCCCACGGTGCTCAAAGTGTTGACCGCAGCGAAGAACCAAAACTTGCGACTTAGACCGGTCGGTAGGGGTTTTTGAGGATATGCTTTGTGCTCTGCTTGCTCGTTCGGAAGGAAAGCTTTTTCCTCGTCGTCGTTGCCGTGGCTGTCGTAATCGCGACGCTCGTCCACGTCCATGGCTTTCTCGGTAATCGCACTCATCTTGCAGCAATGTCGCAATGCAATACACTAAATCCGAGCGAGAGGCACAGTCCAAGAAGTGAGCGAAAGTGGTTACTGAAGAAAGGAAGATGCGCGACGCGTCCTTGCGTACAAGAGCGTGCCAGCAGTTATCCCTTGCAAGCGACTGTGGTCCTCTTAACGAGACACAATGCAAGCCAGAGCCACTTCGTATTTGGAGGCGCAGCTTACCCTCGTACCACACGCTAAAGAGAAATGACACTCGACGGCTCAGCTTGGGGTGCCAGTGGTGAGTACGACCGACCAGATGTCTTCTTACGCTTGCATGCGATGCTGACGGTCGATTACTAAATACCAGGCCCAACGAGCCTGGAATCACGCTTCTTCGTCGACGACGGCACATGGCATGATGCCCCTGTCCTCACCGGCCAGACCTCATTCACGCCACTGGCAAACGTGAAGAACATACTGGTGACTGGCGGCGAGGGCTTCATGTAAGCAAGCTAAGCGCGTCGTATCACAGCTGAGAAATCTCGGTTGCGACAAAGCCAAATCACGCTGACAGCGCCAAAAATACTACAGTGGGTCGTGGCTGGTGCGCCACCTTACCATCAAATATCCCGACGCCTACAACATTGTGTCCTTCGACAAGCTGGACTATTGCAGCTCACTGAACAATGCACGCATGCTGGAGTCGAAGCCGAATTTCAGCTTCTTTCATGGCGATGTCACTATACCGGGCGACGTGATCAAATGCTTGCAGAAGCACAATATTGACACCATCTTCCACCTCGCGGCGCATACACACGTGGACTTGAGTTTCGGCAACTCATACATCTTCACGAAGAACAATGTGTTCGGCACGCATGTGTTGCTTGAGAGCATCAAGGAGTATGGCAAGATCAAGCGCTTCTACCACATCTCCACAGACGAGGTATGCTCGTTCGCGTAGACGGTTAAGTAAAGCAATCGTGCTGAACTGCTCAGGTGTATGGCGAAGCGCTCGCAGCAGATCTGGTCGAGACCAGCATCTTAGACCCTACAAATCCGTACTCTGCCAGCAAAGCCGCCGCTGAAATGATCGTGAAAGGCTACGTCAAGAGTCATGGACTGCCAGCAGTTGTCATCAGATTGAACAACGTGATGGGCCCGCATCAGGTATGAGTGGTGGCATCGCATGACGCGCCAACAACGACAGCACCTGCTGACAAGTCTCCCAGTATCCTGAAAGTAAGCAGAGCGTTTAATCGCCGTCACCAACATACTAACATAACGCAGAGGTCATACCAAAATTCATCAACCTCCTCCGTCGCGGCAAACCACTACTGCTCCACGGCGATGGGCAACACACGCGCCGCTACCTCTACGCCGGCGATGCAGCTGAGGCCTTCGACACCATCCTGCACAAGGGCGAGATCGGACAGACCTACAACGTCGATTCACAAGATGAGATCTCGAACATGCAGCTCGCGGAGAAACTCCTCGGCCTGTTTGGGCTGACGGACGTGAAAGCTTGGATCCAGCACACGCACGACAGGAAGTTCAATGACCGCCGCTACGCAGTTGATGGCTCCAAGCTGCACAAGCTGGGCTGGAAGCAGCGGACGAAGCTCGAGGCCGCGCTCGAAGCGACGGTCGACTGGTATGGCAAATTTTCGGGATGGTTTGGCGACATTGAAGGAGTCTTGACGGCGCATCCCGTGGTCAAGGGTGACCATGTCGCGGAGCAGGTCGAGGTTTTGATCAAGTCAGGAATTGATCAGGATGTCAAAGCTGGTGCATTCGAGCAGCCTGCGATGGCGCTTGATGAGGGAGCAGGCGCTGTCTTGCCCAAGGTCAAGCAGACCACCGCAGCGATGAGCAACGGACATGCGCAGAACGGTGGGAAGAAGAGGAAGGCGGACCTGATCTCGTCGGAGTGAGCATCGCATTCGTCTAAACTGAACGGGTACTGGTCGGTGTTTTGGTGTGGTGTTTGCGAGAAGCGCCACGTAAATCTTCGTAGTCGATACACAGGATGCAGTATGACACACCCGGTCGCGCAATCACCTCACATGAACATGCAGTGCGACGTTGACGTAGATAGAAGACCCATGTGTCTGGTTCGCCTCGTGTGCTGGTGATGGCGATGATGATCTGGCAACGTCGCACACGATCTCAGCTTGACGAATCTGTGGCACCAGCTATCCGGCATCTGATCCCGCCCATGTGTGTCGTTCCAGCGAAGAACAACACTCGGTGGGACAGTAGTAGTAACAGCAGCAGCAAGACAAGACACCCCGTCATCTCAACCCACCACCCAGAGCACGTGTGCCACCATCCATCTCCTCTCAGCCCGGAGCAGCATACACCGAAGCAAAGCGACGTCAAAAAAGCAATCAAATAGATACATCCACATACGTACACCGCGCTCCACTTTGCACACTCAGCTCCGTATCCCTCTGACCACTGACTCGGCTGCCCGCCGAAAGTGATCCCGGAAGCACATCATCGCGCGCTAAACCTCCAAGCAAAGCCGTGCAAGCATCCCTGATCCTGCTCCTCTCCTGGGAGGTGCCTTGCTCGCTCCACTCGAGCTTCGCCGTGCTTGGCAGCTCTTTTTCTGTTTGGGAGTGGGAGAGGGTGGTCCCCTCCACACAGCAGCATCGTCATTGTGGCCTCTCTCCACATCGTAAAAGGTACGTGTACCGAGGACACAGACAAAGCACGAGTTCGGTCAGCTGGTGTCAGATTGAGTAGTGTGATATCAGGACAGGAGGTTTGAGGAGCGCATTTTGTGAATTACATCATATTCCTCTGCGCATACCGACCGACTCCTTCAGTTGTCTTGTCGCGCGCGACTGAGAACAAGTGATGCCCAAATCACCTATACCTAACTATACATGTACGCCACCACAACAACACCAAAAGAAGAATGTAACCTCACCCCCAAGTACCGAAAACTCTCTTTCCCTCTCTCCTTCAAAAAATGCAACCCCCGAAGCCCGAAAACCCTCTCTTTCCCAAACCCTCTCGCCTCACCGCCCGATTGGCGGCCAGCGTCGCGTACAGCACCCGAAGAGAAAGTAAAATACATTAAAATTCCGGGTGCCCTTTACAATCACGATCGCAGCACGAGCAAAGCGGTTAGAGCATCAGCAGAGGGACAAGACAACAGCAACCAAAAAAAGTCTGTGTGCACCTGCTTGCTTTGCTGCCCGGGCTGCACGCGCCATCTTCCAAGTCCAGTTTAGTGCCACCAAAAGTCTCGGACTTCCATATTTCGTCAATGCAGGGTCTGGTGAGATCCCGGTAATGATGAGGTAGGTGGCTGGCGGGTTTGCGCTGGGAGTTTGTCTTGTCTTGTCGCAAACAGACAGAATGATCCTGGGAGACAAGCGGCGTTTACGTAGTTCGGTGGAGGAGGCTTTTGGGCGCTTTTTTGGGCTGACTGGTTAGGTGCGGCTCTTGCGCCATTTGTATCGGTGATGTTGGTTAAGGGTCTGATGTCTGATTTGCTCGTAGAGTGTGTTGGTGGCGGTGGCGAATTTCGTCAGTCGGCGTTTGATACTAGAACCTCACCTCACTGAAGTTGAACAGAGACAAGACACTGCGAATGATTGAAGACCTGCGGTGAAGTTTTGAAGTTTTGAACACATTATTAATCGTTCAGCTGAACGTTCCTCGCTCTCATCTAGCAGTATAAAGGTAACGATCGAAGCGTATATGTAGCAGTAATAGAAAAGAAAAACCTTTTCCCTCTCAATGCTAATATGGTACAGGACGGCAGCGAGATGACCCATCCACCATCGCAATCGCAAATGCGCTGTCTCGTGTAAAAAGCGAGAGACGAGTTTGCGCTTGAAAACAAATATTTTGTTCGCACCGTAGTTCCCTTCTTCTTTCATGAAGATGACAGATCGTAGTGTTGTTACATCCCCCCAGTCGGCTGCCTGCCGACCCGTCGGGGAATTTTAGTTCCATAAAAGCAAAAGAATCATCCTTCCATTCCTCTTCCGCGCCCTGAAACGCCGTGCAGATCAAAGGGTGATCGACGACTTTGAACGCCGGCCGATCTCTTGTAGATCTCGAAATTCGTAAACTGCAGACCAAAAAACCAATCGAGTAGAAAGTTGGGGTATCAAATAAAAAGTAGCGACCGTATGAATGAATTCCAAGTGGAATCCGATGTGACTGTAAATCCAGATTGCGTAGCTCCGATTAGAGGTGGACTCCGGAATGATGTTTTGTTTCCAGTTTGCGTGCGCTGCTCACGGCATCAAGCGGCTGCTGGCGTACGAAGCGTCCTGAGTATTAGGGAGCTGGACTGAAAAATCGAATGCGAATAAATTATTCATGATCATCGTCATCGGGTGACAAGTGATCACGGCCTTCGCCCTTGTGCACCTTGCGGTGTCGTCGCAAGTTTGACACGACAGAGAAGTGACGTCCGCATCCGTCGACATCGCAAGCGAATGCTGTTTACATTGTTAGCGATTGTTCTTGAGTACCCAATTCAATTGATCCGACTTACGCTTTTCACCAGTGTGGCTGTACATGTGTGTCTGAAGAGAACTGGGACGAGTGAATCGTTTATCGCAGATCTTGCACTTGTGCTTCTTTTGGCTGCTCGACGACACCTTCGAGCTGAATTGACCCATCATCGAAGAGGGGGCTGGAGGGAGGTTGCCTCCAAGGAGACCCGAAGGACGGGGCAGAGTTCGCGAATTGGGCATATCGACAGACTCGTTGGCGGAGCTGTAGTCTCCAACCGATGCATCGCTCACGGAACTACCGTAGTAGTTGCCGTAGTTGCTAGCGGATGAGATCGAAGAGTGCGAAGAGTGAGCTGATGGGAAGCCATATGAATCTGAAGAATTCCTGCTAGGATCAGGCTGGCCATAGATATTGCGTGGTGTAATATCTGACTGAGCCATCGCGACCATGCCGCGGCTAGCATCAAGTGCATCACTGAAACTCTGACGCTCTGCTTCCGAAGCAGAGTGAAGTCTGTCGCTGAAGTCAATAAGAGAGCTCTGGCGTTGCCGTTGGACCTCGAGTGGGTCGGCGACGAAGAAATTTGAGGCTACTGACGGGTGCGATGAGCGGCGGTCGTAGTTGCTGTACGGGCTTCCTCTTTGAAGAGCTTCGGCCGAGTACTGTGGTTGGGAAACGGGTGCGTACATGGCGCCATTGGGCGCAGCAGTGGTCGTGTACGAAGCACCATAAGGTCTGGGAGCACCCATACCATCTTGGGCCAGTTGTAAGCTGGACTGATCGAGCAGTGCTGGGTCCATTGGGATAATACCTGAGGGCAATGTGGGAGCTGAAACCTGACCGCTGGAGTAGGCAGCCGAGACTTGAGGCTTGTATTCACCAGCGGGCGCCGGTGGCAACGATGTTGCGTACGGGTTGCTCTGCGGTGGTGCTGGGCCAGACACCCAAGGGTTGGTGAACTGAGGTGGCGCGTACCTCATGGAGTCGTAGGCCATGGGAGCGAATTGAGGTTGTTGACGGGAGTCGACGGCCATTGCCATTGTGAGTGTGAGTGAGGTGGGTGATGATCAATGAAGTGGTGATGAGTTGTGGTGGTGATAGACCAAAGAGAGCGCACCAACAGCGCGTAGGTAGATGGTAGTGATCAACACGGGAGTGAGGTTTCGAAAACGTGGAGAGACGATCGATCTTGGAGGATGGGCGGGATCAGCGTGCTTAAGTGCTGTGCTGGCTCGAGGCTGGGGTATGAGCGCAGGACGTGAGGAGGGAGTGGTGCAGAGACCAGTCAGCAGGCGTGAGTCCGAGAGCTGAGTTGGCTCTGGGGGGGGTAGGCGGGCTGTCAATGGGCGGGATGTGGGTCCGCGAGGGCTAGCGGAGAGCAGCTGGAGAAGAGGACGCGCACACTTTCGCTGGCTCGTTTCAGGGTTTTGCGGAGAGCGGACGGGCGCTGGGATGGTACGCCGAGACAGAGGCGAGAGATGGGTGAGTAGCTCGTAGTCGCAGCAGACTCAGGCTCAGACTCAGACTCAGGGTAGTTGGGTTGACGGGGCGAGGGTGGATGGAAGCCGAAGCGCGCTGCTTCGGGCAATGATATGAGAGATCTGGCGACGATCTGCCGGCGGTGGAGGGCAGCGTTTCAGCGTTTCAGCGTGGTCGGGCGGGTGCTGGTAGGCGGACGCGTGCGCTGGGCGGGCTCGTTTGGCTCGATGGAAGGCTAGGGAGAGGATAGCAGGCTGGGAGAGGCAAGAATGGCTGTGGATCAGATGCAGATCTTTGGGAGAGCGTGTCTGTGACGGGGAGAACACTTTAGATATGGGCCCCAGCAGGCCAGTAGTCAGGCCGGTGTTGAACAACTACATCAGTGGCCGTGCGGACCATACGTCAGAGACAATCCTAGAGGGCACTTGGTGACGGCTGGGGCGCCGCCAGGCATATGCAGGGCACGCACTACTTCGTGCGCAAGGCCGCACGACAGGGGCTGCCCGGCTGCTGCTGCGAGCGAGTCGTGGGAGGAGAAGGACTCGATGGAGCTTACGCTTAGTTCAGGTCGTTAGTCTGCGAGGTAGTCGAGGTAGAGTTGCGTCGGCCGGCCTGGGTAGTCTCATAGTGGACTGCAGTCTGCTGGTAGTGGTGTGTGCTAAGCGTACCGCGCCTAACAGTCCTTCGCGCGCCTCTTTTTTCCCTCCCCCGCACACCAGCTATGGACATGACCAGTGTACACACACACACCCACCACCACCGGCCGGGCGAGCGAGCCAGTGGTTCGGCGCCGGCTGTCCCTTCATCTCAGTCCCACTCGTGTTGATTGTTATGCTAAAGAACCTGCGATAACGGCCCTCACGCAGAGCGGTCAAGGCCTCAAGCTGCAACACACTGCACGCTAGCCCAGGAGACCGTCGACGCGAGGGGACATGGCTTGCGTGTACAGCACAAGACTGCACCGTAGTAGGGGACTGCCAAATGTACGTGCTGCATGCTGTACAGTAGCACTGTCGTCTAGTCGGCGCTGCTACCAACCATGAACCATACCGGACTTGCTAAGCAGTCGGTCCCTTCACAACAGTCCCGCGCTATACCTCGCCCACCCGGCACCATACAGCTCCCTCCCTCCCTCTGCATGCATGCCGGACGCCATCACGACGGTGGCTCGCTCCCCAGATGCCATTCTCATGCGCCTCCTCCTCTTCTTCCTCCACCACTCGGCTGACTGGCGGCATATGCTTGAATATTGCACTGCAGCAGCCGCCAGGGCAGTCCGGAGGCAGGGCAGCTGCATCACACAGCTTTTCCCCATCCTCGAGCGCTCGTCTTTGCGACTATGACGCCTGTGTGCATACAATGATACAACTGTCTCGCGCACCCTCATTTCCTGTGTCACGAGAATAACATCGCACGGCTGGCTCTTGCACGGGCGAGCCACGCACGCCCTCGCACGCACCCACGCTGCAATCTGAGCACAAAACAAACAGGCTGCACAGCCTCTGCGCGTGCCGCCAACGGTCGCTGGCGCGCTTCTCCCTTCTCTTGCTGCTGCTGCTGTTGCTCGGTGCTGATATCACGGTGGCGCGCAGGATTGGTTCGTTGTGTCTTTGCCCTCTGCCCTTCCCCACAATTTGCTTGCTTGTCTTCGGTCAGGTCAGGTCAGCTGTCTGTGCGGGTCGAAAACCGCTTTCTCGCTGCCCGCGCTAGCAGGCATCGTCCTAAAGCCTGCAAAACCACGCCTTTCCCATTCTTGCTAGACCATTTCCCATCCCGAATACTCTCTTGCCCGCTCTGTAGCCGGCGGTCCAATCGTCAAACATTTCCTCCTCTTTCTCTCGCCAGTCCGGCGATTGCGTTCTTGCTGTTCTTCTTATCGCATGACATCCGCACGCACCTTGCACGCTCCGCTTCATCTCACTGGTGACGGCGCTGGCCCCGTTCACAGTGCGGTGTACGCTCAAACCCTGCTGCTCGTTTACCCCCGAGTCAAGATCCTTTTTCGTAGCATCTCCTGCACACTTCCTCTCTAGCTCTGCGCCTCCTGCGAGGAGACCCTGTGGCCTTTTTTGTTACTTCCTTGATGCGCCTGAGCGAATAGCCAAAACACGGATGGCGCTGGTTGGCGTTGCGCCACTTAGCTGGACGCCCTGCCGATGTGCCGGTGCCAAGTGAGACAACAGACACAAGAGACGCCGCCAGCGCGGTGCGGCTACCAGTATGCTTGAATTAAGGGCGAGCATTTTGAGCCCTCGTGCCCTTGTAGGATTCTCATGGCGGGCGCCCGCTCGTTCGCGACGTGTTTGTGGTTGCCGCATCCGGCCTAACGACACGCCTTCGCGCGCCTCTTCTCCTCCTCCACCTCGGTGCCCTTTAATCTGCTTGCCCGGTCTCTCTAGCATCGGCCACCCGATTGATTGATCTACAGCAAGCAGGAGCCGGAGGATTGTTACACCTTGCAAGCCCCCGAGTCTGCAGAGCCGCTTCTCATTCGCGGGATTGCCTTAGGCCTTCTCCACCGCCTAGTCGCAAGTGCGCTTTTGCTTTGGTATAGCTAGCTCTCTCTTGCTCTGATGCAGACCTCGGCCTTTTCGAGCCAACAATCATGGTCTTGCCACGCTGCCATGCCAGTGCACGTTCAACGTAACATCCGGCTAAACCGTACGACGCTCTAAGCTTGTGCGCGCGCGCACGCATGCTGCCTGCCCGACGAACCGTTGAGGTCACGCGAGATTGTCTCTTGTTGAAAGGCCTGCACGTAGCTAGTTCGTGATAAGAGAGAGATATAGACAAAATTGTCTTAACGAGGAGAGCAAAGTCCCGAAGTCTATTCAATCACAATCTCCAGATCGACGCTTCTCGTTGACTTTCGTGGAGAACAGGCCGATGATCGTCGCCCTCTTCTGCGTCCTGCGTCGATCTCTCACCGATCACTTACTCCTTCAGTCGCGCTGAAACGCTGCACGCCACGTGAAGAAACAGACAGGCGGTTTGCATTAACAACAAACGCGCTTCCTTCTGTCCATCCATTGAATCCTGTTGCCATGTGCTTGGTGCAACTTCAGAAATTACCGTCTGCCTGGTTCACCTAACAAAGTCCGTCCCCATCACTATTCACAAGAGCTGCCTCATCTGCCGTCCTCTGACTCCTGCCCTCTCCTGCCCTCTCCGACCCCAGCGCCACTCAACAAACTAGCTTCAAGCCTCACGATGAAAGTCCAGCTCCTTGATCTGCCGGACAGCAAAGTACAAAAGCACGAACCAGCAACGCCCAGCACTGCATGTGTACATACCAGTAACAAAGTGATACGATTAGATACGAAAACGAGCAATGCACCAGCATCACAATCCCTTTCCCCTTCCTTCCAAGCGAACCGCAATTCTGCCAGTAGTCCAGCTCCAACATGACAAAATAACCAAGAGAAAAAACCGCATACGCATACGCAATCAAGTGTCCAAGTACTCTCTCAACGCTACCTACTAACCAGAACAAAAAGGAGGCGAACAGAAATGTGGCTCCATACCTTAGTCCCAGCTCCCGGTTCGCGCACCGCGCACCGCGCACACGTGAAGGAATCCTTGTCCCCAACTCCTCCAACTCCGTTAGAACAAACCAGTAGACAGAAAACGGAAGGTCCAATGTGCCATACCGTATCCACCAGTGCCATCGAACTACGGGGTGCTTGCTCCCGCCGAAGAGGCACCTCGCGCACGGCTCCACTGTGCCTGTGCCGGCGGCTTATCGCAAATCGAACTATGTAACTGTTGTGCAAAAGAGCCCGAGCGCCTGGCTCCGGCTCCTTTTGGGAGGATGAAACACTGGCTTACTGGTTCTCTTTTGGGGTGGCTCTTGCTCTCCTGCCTGCTTTTCGCTCTCCCTCTTCCCTTGTTCTCATCTGATGAGGGAGCTTGGGGACTTGTGTGGAGATGGCTTGGATTAAGTTTGGCTTTGGTTCGGCGCTGGGAAGACGATTCCGCGTTGGATCCACAACCCTTTTCACTTTGCGAGCTCGGGGTTTGCTTTTTTGTCTTCACGTGATGGGATGGGATGGGATGGGTGGTTTTGCCACTGTGGTGTTGGTCGGTGGTTTGGTTTGTCCGGGTGGGTGGGTGGATGGACGGATGGGTTTGTTTGGTTACATGTAGCTTGCGGCGATATCGGATGTGGTAGACTAGTTTGTTCGTCCCGCGCTGCACTTGTTGAGAGATGGAGACTTTGGGTGTTCTTCATGGTCGATGAGCTCGGCTTTTGAGCGATGTCTGATCTCAAGCTACAGTCGGGTATTCAAAATGCCCATCTCGCAGGGTCATCAGACAACAACGCCTACGGAACGACCTCGTGAACGATTAACATGGTCCCGCTGCTCTCCTTGGCTTTGATAATAAGAGGTTGACGTTAGTTCTTGCGTGCCCACATCTTCACGTTGCATGGCCAAAAGGCAAGCGTTGCACATGTGTCGAGTACGAGCCAGAGAAACGGTGTGCATGTAACGAAACGACCTCTGATAATTGCTTTGTCTTCACGCTGATCTTGGGGCGGCTCTCGTTTCGTCACATCTTCCAGACGTAAAACTCAAAACTACTTCTGCTTTGGCTAGTGTATATGATACGTTGATTCTACATCAACACCGTTGATAGCCTTACATAGATACGTATACATGTAGTCACATTCAAGTTTGTTGTTTGAATATACCTGTGGCAATTGAAGCAAGGGTTAGTGTTGGGGCATGACATCTTTGGCAAAAACCGGACAAACTATGCCAAACAAGAACCTACAATGCAGTTCGGCTGTTGTTTCAAGCATATCCTGATGTTCCTTGTGGCTTTGAGCATTCAATGCCTGATTTGTGGCTTCGTTCAAGCGTCATGGGCGCTGATCACCGTTTTCCTGATCCCTAGCCACGATTCGCAACCGGACTCGTTCGCCGATCAACGGTTCGTCTTGAGCATTGCCACAACTTATATGAACATCAAAACTAGAATCGCGTTCCTGCTGTTCGGTGTCACAAGACAATGATATTTAAGAGTAACACGGTACGGATATGTCGAAATCTTACATCCGCAAAACTCTACTTCCGCGGCATTCCGTGGCCGCCAACATACTGATTCAATGGCCTAACCGTAGACGCCAATCCACTCAGACTGAAGTAACTTCCCATTGGAAGCCCACGGAAATGCTTGGGGGTAAGGATCTTGATAAGTGACTGCAGTCATGTTTCATACATAGGGCAAACAAGATACGAAAAGAATTAAAATCTATCACCTCCGTCGTTCATCGCCGCCGAAAGATCGCCACCCTCCTCAAGTTAGGTCGCGGCGTCAATGGTATCGCATAGCCATATACATCTACGGAGCATTGCAAAGAAGGGCAAGACCGGCCTGGGGAAGGTGTCAGTAACGAATTGATTCGAACCGCAACAGTTGTGCAACAACGTACCACGGGGAGAGTGCAGCACATGGCAGTGAGGCCAGTGGACTTGCAGGACTTCTCGAAAGCGTCGACTGTGGTGAGATCGGACTCGGCTGTAATGGACGTGTTAGCAGGACGGCATCGTTCTGGCGATATCGACGTTTCGTTGGACTCACGAGCAGAGCAGGTGAGGTCGGCTACACCGTCGACATCGAGTTGACAGCACTGAGGAGTGTCGAGGGCAGGGCAGAGGTCGGCTGGGGCGCGCTTGAGAACTGCGGCTGAGGAGAGAGCGGCGAAGGCTGCGATGGTGAGAGTGGAGAACTGCATTTTGAAGAGTTGGTCGTGTTGATGGTGTTGGTTGCGGGTCGATTGGAATGGATAGCGTTGAGCTTGTTGGATGTTGTGGATTGAATGGTTTTGGATTGGAGCAAGATCGTGGAAGACGACGGGATACTTATACCCTTCTCTTCATTCAAGATACTCACCATTCGAGCGATTTGTCAAAGTCGTCTAAGATCCGAATTGTGATGAGTTGTTAGGCTGTGTCGATCGCAGAACCTCTTGTGATGGAGAGATAAGCCATTCATTGGAAGGTAGGCTTCCTGTTGTGTTAGTCCCGGGTTGATGGAGGGTAGTGTGGGTTCATGAGATGTCCATAGCGTATCTCGTTTGCTACGCCAAGAGCAGTATTTGGATCTTAGGTGACGCTGTTAAGCAAGATAAACGCTCGTATGTCGTCGACAAGACTAGGGCTCATATCCACTTTCGGAGGAGACAACGGCGCTACCAGTCAATTGATCGGACCAAGGCTTCTGCTTTCATGGGAGTAGCTGGAATAAGAATATGATCGCTGTATGGATGATGGATCTGGCGATCAATTCCTTCTGGGCCGTGGAGATCGTTGCGGAGAAGCCTGTTTAGTCCAGAGCTTTGGATGGTAGATGTCCTATTGGGGCAGTATGCAGCAGAGATAAGGCATTTTGCAGCTAGATTTAGGTCATAGGGATCGACACTTGGCCGCGCTTGGTGTGCTTATCCACAAAAAAGTTGCGGGAGGAACTTTTCTAGAGGACAATTAACTGCAGGAATCTGTCCTCGTCTCATCTGTGAGGCCCACACGATAATGCGTGGAAGTAAGACATAGGTTCCAGTGTGACGGGTGACTAGTGGCACAATAGTCTCCAATCTCGAGTGCCTACTGTATTGACTGCCTCTTTCGAAGCGGGTGTTGTTATCGGCAAGACTTGTCGTTCGATTCCACAGCATAAGACGTCAGCATCTCCAGAACGCATCAGTCCATGAGCCGTCGAAGCGAGCGAAAACGATCTGGTAGCTCAAGCATCTAGCAAGAAGTTGTTCGTCCGGTGACCCGGTATGTGGGTAGTTGCAAAGCAGACGTTCCTGCAGTAGTTCTGACGGAGAGCGGCGGATAGATAAGCAGCCGGTGATTCCAACGAATGCGGAAAGGATCGACTTCGTTTATTTACTTCCACTTCGTCGGGTCGCAAAGATGCCGGAGGAACACAATGTGCTGAGATTCATATGTGGGGATGGTTGTTGTAAGAAGATAAGACAGGGCGAAGTGTGACAATGAAATTCTGTCGTCCTTATCAGCGAAAAGTCGCCGGTCGATTAGTGAAGGTTTGGTCGGGTGTGAGTCCGTAAGGCAAACCGCAGTGCTCAGGCCGAACACTTTCTGGCTGGTGATATGACCAACACATCTCGATTGATCCTTGGCGGTCGCTATCAGGAGACATTAGTGTAATCAAAGTCCTTCGATTGAAAAACATACATGTACCTGGCTCGCCTTGGAAGACCTGGCGGTGATTGTCATTTGTCATGCTTTCGAACGATGGCTAGCCGGAGGGCAGTCTCCGTGTAATGCGGTCTCGTTCGTATTACAACTGATGTTTATGGTTGAGAGTATATATGTTGAAGATGAAAGTGTTGTGTTACAACAAATGTGCTTGGAGTCAAGTTCACCCCTGCATGCCTTTAAGTTACATGTACATGTACATGTACTTCTGACAGCGGTCATGAAATAAGGGTTAGGGTTGACAGGTGGGCTGCTCGCGGAAGCCTTCCTTTCTCAATTGACGCCACGCGATCTGATCTGGGTTGCCCGCCTTCATAACACCCTTTGCACTCATGTCAGTGATCATTCCTGCGGTTTGCTTGTTGCTCAATGCCTAAGATAGCAAACCAGTCGCCATATTTGCCATATCCCGCTCTGCCTCCTGATTGAGGATATTGCGTCATGGCACCCACCAGGACTAAGAGCCAACGGAATACGCAAACGAGGACTTTCACAGGTTGTGGCACGTGCAGAAGTAAGTGGCATTGATCCCCAGCTATGTACGACTCAAAACCCTAATACTATGTGCAGAGAGACACCTCAAAGTAAGTCCGACATACCGATGCGCGTTTATGGGTCACAAGTACTGACAACCTAGTGTGATGAGGCACGACCCGAATGTGGCTCCTGCCAACGCCTTGGTCTGTCCTGTCAGGGCTATCAATCAAAGCTCCTATGGCTTGTAGATACAACAGATGGGAATGGCTCGTCAAGTCAGCAACATCGTGCGCAACGCAACTTGGCGTATCGCCATCCCATCTATTCTGGTAAGGAAACCTCTCTTACTGCGATCGCCGTGGTGGGAAAAAGCGCATAGGAACACGACTGACATGTGTTCAAAGAAAGCAAACGCGAGAGCCTGTCGGCACAATTGTCAGCGAGCACCGATGGCCGGACAGCTTCAAACCTGATCGCTCAACTGGATGACTATTGCCTTCAACATGATGTCGACAAACAGCGTTCACGCGACTTTTGGACTGGACCGTTCGGAGTTTTCCAAGTTCAGGGTACCGAACTCGCCTCTCATCCTTCCGAGCCAGCTGTAGAGGAGAACACAACGGACGCTATACCCTTGCAGAGATCTGCCACGGACATATCTGGAGGGTTCCCCCAACATCATGCTCAGATAGCTGAAGTCGATGTTTCAGGACCGTCAACACCATCACCTCAGGACGTCGCATCTAATGAGTCGTCGGTTGAAGAAATCGAGTACTTCCGGCAAGACGACACGTTCAGCGCGCTGGAAGACTTTGACAGCCGCTTGATGCGACTTTCGCCGCAACTTGACTTCTGGCAGCTCGAAGACCAATTTATGCATGATTTGAGTATGCCCCTGGACATGATCGGTGGTGACTTTACTGGTCTGGATTTCTTTGATAATCTAACAGATGCGCCTGTCGCAGGAGAGGCACCTGAGGCATCTGGCCAGGCGAACATGCCCCACCGTGTAGATGCTCACACGACTGAACTCAGAGCACACGCCGACTGGTCACATTTATTAATAGACGCACCCTCACTACTGCGCTGCTATGATAGCGCAAATGACGCTTCTAAACCGGCTAAGCACTCATTCTGGGGTACGTTCGTCTTGCCATCGGCTATGCGGACATTTGGAGAGTTATCCGTATTCGGCAAAGCGACTGATGCTTCCTCATCAATCTTCTACGCCACACTGGCAAACAGCGCCTTCACCATGCAAGGTCCAGAGGCAATACTTAATGACAATTCGCACTGGCACGAGACTGGCAAGAGCGCCGAAGACGCCGCCCAATATTATCTGCAAAGTGCTTTACACTCGAACGCCCCTCAGCCTGATGGTCACGAACTCTTATTGGCGACTCTGTCGATGTGTTTGCTATCCGTAAGTTCTCTCGCTGAAAAGCCATAGTTTAACAGCCACTAACCAAGGTCTAGCTATATCACGAGCCCAGTAAGACAATGGCCTATCTGATCGAGGCTGAACGCCTCATCCGTCGCCAGAGCGTTCTCAATCTGCATCAATCGTTCCAATACCGCGCGCTTTTGCACATGTACACATACTTCCGCATTGTGATGGAGAGTATTTGCTTTGTCACGGGCCGATGCAGTCGCCTGATTGCGAACGGTTCAGTCGAGCGATTCTCCGTCACGGAGGAAACCTTGGAGACTGGTCTGGACCCAACTTCAGAGAAAACATCAGATGTCGGCTACCATGATATTCATCTCGATGTGAACGGCCACTGGCAAGAGACCCTCTACACAAAGATCTATGGCGTTCCAGAGACATTGTTGACGTTACTGTCACAGACCGTGAAGTTGGCCAACGGTAAGCAGCGTCTTGAGACTGTGGCGACTAGCTCCAAGCGAGTTTCGGACGCTTTGAGGCGTCATACCAAAAAGTTGGAACGTAATTTGTGGACGCTGCGCCTACATGAAACTTCAACTGATGAAGGCTCGTTGACAAGTCCTCTTACGCTTGCAGTCCACCAGGCGCTCATACTATACTTTTATCGACAGGTTCAACGGGTGGATGCAATGATATTGCAAGATTCAGTGACGAAAGCACTTGACCATCTTGAGCCCTGCCTGGACGAATTGGGTCGTGGAGACGACATGGTGCTGCTCGTTGCGTGGGCTGCTTTTGTAGTGGCATGCGAGGCAGCCACCGACATTCTTCAGGCGCGTGCACTGGCTTGCTTGACCCGCATCGAAGCATGCGCAGCGTTCTTTACCATACGTAGAATGCCTCAAATTGCCCGAAGAGTCTGGGAGCATCGGAAACAGACTGATGACTGGACCATAAGTTGGCTCGACGTCGCGAGAGATTGAGAGGCGGTTGCGACTCTGGCCTGATACTTGGGTTCTTGCAACTGGTGAAATTCTAATAGTTGCTTGGACGTTCAACAGTAACGGTAACGATGACACGAGAGATATGTCATGATTCAATTCACTCAAAGTGATATACAGACGCTACTCCACAACAGACACACCAGCAGCCTTCAACAGGCTGCCAAGCTCTTTTCTCCTGTCATCTTTGAGAAGAGCGAACGGCTTGCGCAGTCCTCCCGTAGACCATCCCCGCAGTTCCATGCCAGTCTTGACCGCTGCCGCATAGTTGCCATTCTCGAGGAAGTTGCACACGGGCCAGATCTTTCGCCACAGCTCACGCCCACGCCTCAAGTCGCCGTTGACAGCAACAGCATCCCACAACTCCATCGAGAGCTCCGGGATGATGTTAGTAGCACCCCAGACAGAGCCCTTGGCACCCGCGGCGAGGCCGTAGAACGTGAGCGTGTCCCAGCCGTTGAAGGCCGTGATCTGATCGTCTTTGTTGAACAAGAGATCTGTGAGACTGGGTGCGTTGCCAGAGGTGTCTTTGAGGTATTTGACTCCGACCGCTGAGAGGCCGGCAAGTTCGGCAGGCGAAAGAGTCACACCAGACGCCGAAGGGATGTTGTAGTAGCAGATGGGTAGCTTGCTGGCTTTGTGAATCTCTCCCAAAAACTCATGCAGCTCAGAAAGATTGAGTGCGTCGTAAAACGGTGGCACAACCATGACCGACGCTGCTCCAGCTTGGCCGGCATGGACAGCGAGATCGACAGCGCGTTCAGTGGAGAGATCGCCAATGCCTGTGAGGACAGGTACTCGGCCTGCGGCAAATTTGACTGTGAGCTCGACGAGCTGTTTACGTTCCTCGTAGGAGAGGACGGTGAACTCGCCGGTGCTTCCTCCAGGTACCAGACCATGTACGCCCGCGTCGATCAAGCGGTCGATGTGTGTCTTGTATGCCGGTTCGTCGATAGATTTCTGGTCTGGTGTGAATGGAGTGATGAGCGCCACCATGATGCCCTTGAGCTCTTGGGGAGCTGTGCCTGAGATGGAACCCATGGTGAGTTTTCGTGGTTACTATGCCGTGACTGTGGCTAATCTTTGGTTGATAGGAGGATAGCAGATTGAAACTGTAAGGGCGGAAGAGAATGTGTGAGTTATCAGAGAATGCGCTCTCGGGCATGGTCGATACTTATCAACGGCATCATGCTCTATGCGTCGCAAGTAGAGCGGAGTAGTGCCCTTCCTGTCTGGTCAAGGCAGGCGGAAGTACGAACTATGGATGTGGATCGGCGTGCGACGTCGGATTTGGCAAGGGACCACGAGCGTTCTCATGTGAGCACATGCATACACTTTGGGTTCGGCAACCTTACACATACAGTGGTGATACTCCTGGGAATTGTAAGGAAATCGACGCTGTATTTGATGGCCGAGGTCGCAATAACAAAACCCATACTCTCCGATGCACTTCAACAAACTCAATCACACGCATCTATCAATCGTACAAGTCTACCAAGACTGCAACATGTGTCTTATGAGAACAAAATCAAGCAACACGCGGACTGGTTTAAACTGTTACTGATATCGATTAAGTGTTTATCAAATGCCTCATATGTCTCTAAGCCGTTTGATCTCTACCATGACTGTTGGCGGAATCTCGTCTTCCAATGTAGGCCCTTGCGGTTTCCACCCCAGGACCTCCTGGGCTCGCTCGCTCAAAGTGCGAGCATTAGTGCCCACGATAGCAGATGCATGCGGTGAAAGCTTGTCCGCTTCACTGGCACTGATCTCGTCCACCTCAGTGTCGGGCAACGAATGAGAGTCGTGTGCTGCCGTGGCAATTTGCTTGACAGCTGATGCAAAATTAATGCCTGGACTGGCCCCAGCGAAGAAGAGACCGCTCGAACCCCAGATACGTTTGTCGTCCGACCCAGAGATGGCGCTTTCCACAAGGCTCACGAGCAATGAACTCAGATCAGAGATGTGTACATTACTCCAAATATTCGCGCCGGCACCAATTCGCACCGCTCTTTTCCTCCCGAGAGCGATGCGAGCGAGCTCTGGGATTTGTATACTGCGTTGGTTGCCGGGGCCATTGCCTTGACCGTAGATTAAGGACGGGATGACCAGTGCAGTCTTTACAGCTGGCGTACTTTCGGAGACATCCAATACGAAATTGTCGACTGTTCGGTTTTGGTGTTTGCGAATCGTGGCTCGAAGCCGCTCCTCGTCACGGACGTCACCGTACTGATCATCGGTGCTGTTTCCAAAGTTCTTCGCCTTGATCTCGTCCTGTGAGACCATCGTCGCCCCGGAGATTTGGATGATGTGGGCTTGGGCTGGTCAGTACATATATTCTGCAGGATGGGGTGTAGATCTTGGTGCACCTGACTGCCTCTCGGAAGATCCTTTGTGGAACGCCTTCAAGCTGGGAAGGTGGCTCGTGGCCGCAAGGTCTGCAAGAATCTCAGAGGTTGCTCGTTGACACGACAAATGAAATACTGACTCAGGATCACATCAGACTCGACTCCGACTTTGATGAGGAGCTCAGAATCATCTAGATCACCTTCGACGATGTCAACACCAGGGTACAGGTCCTTGAGCCTCTTGGCCGCGGAACTCTGTCGCACGAGCGCGGTGATCGCAAGCTCTGGGTGAGCTTTGGTGATTGCGTAGAGGAAATCGCCTCCAATGTAGCCGGTTGCACCGGTCCTGTAGCTTTTCAGAAAGTGATGCCATTGTTCCCCTTGCTACGTACTCACAAAAAAAGCTTGGACATCTTGTACGGTAAGACTTTGACGAGACTGTTCTCGGTTGAAAAAGACAGGATACCATCATGTGAAGGTGAAGCGCCATTTGCTATCTATGTAATGGCCAGATGCCAGATGTGCTCTCATCGTGGTGATTTTCCATCTTTGGTGCTGACAAACCAGAGACCTCACGGTTGCCTTGGGTGGAGGGTGACTCTGAAGGAGCGAAATTGAAGCGGAAGGTCTCCACGAGCAAGCACCGCTTTGCTACCCGTTTCGGACATCCCAGGGTCTCCGACCTTGCAACCTCCGGTGCCTCGAGGCCCAACAAGTCAACTTCGACTGTCAAGCTGGAATAGATTGTACGGGAGAATGTGTCGGCAGCGGTGCCGTTACCGACTGATCGCTCCCCTGGAGTAGCAGGTCGAAGAAGCTATGAATATGTTGGCACTGCGGACGACTCAAGGCCATCATCCTGTTCATACTTTCTTCTACCGTACCCCTGCTCCTCCCTCCACGCGAGCTTGCGATACGTCGAGTATACAAGGAACTTACTGAACTTACCAGGTCTTTATCATGGCAAACCGAGGGCAATCTTGGGACACCCAAGTTCACAGCATTGCCGACTTACGCGAGTATGGGAGCAAGAAGCTACCAAAGATGTATCGTGACTATTACAATGAGGGAGCTATGGATCTTGTTACGTATGTCGTGATGGTGAAGCTTGCCACCGAATGCTCTGTTATCGCTAATGCTGTCGCCTTCAGATTGCGAGACAACGAGGCGGCTTTCGATCGCTACAAGATCAAGCCCCGGATACTTGTCAATGTCGACAACATAGACACTTCTTCAGAGCTCTTTGGCAAGAAAGTGGGTATGTTAACGCTCTTGAATCTGTCCACTTGTTGATTAGCTTCGCAGACATCCATGCCACTTGGATTCAGCCCATCCGCTATGCACCGCCTAGCTCATCCTGATGGTGAACTCGCAACTTCTCGGGCAGCCGCTAGTTATAACATAGCTATGGCTTTATCGTCGTACTCAACCGAATCTCTTGAGAACGTCAAAGCGCAGGGCGCATCCAATCCCTACGCCATGCAGCTCTGTGTCCTCAGAGATCGCTACACAACCAAGCAGATGCTTGAGCGTGCTGAAGCCGCTGGCTACTCCGCCATCTTCCTATCGGTAGATGTGCCCCTACTTGGACGACGACTGAACGAATTCCGGAACGACTTTCATCTCCCCGATGGCATGGAGTGGCCAAATCTGCTATCCAACGGGAAGGCTGAGCTCAACCAGGATTTGAGCGACCATACGCAAGAGACTCGTAGCTATGAGTTCGGTTAGTACATCCACGGTCATCCATCAGGGAATTCCCACCACTAAACTTGTCACAGATCCATCGCTCGATTGGGATTCCGCAATCCCATGGCTGCGCTCCCAAACAAAGCTACAACTGTGGCTCAAAGGTGTACTCTCGGCTGATGATGTTGCTTTGGCAATCAAGTATGGGCTTGATGGGGTAGTCGTCTCCAATCATGGTGGTCGTCAGTTAGATGGTGTCCCGGCTACTCTAGATGCACTTCGCGAGTGCGCCTCCGCCGCAGGCTCGAAGATTCCTGTTGCGATGGACGGCGGTATCCGTAGAGGATCCGACATCTTCAAAGCTATCGCGCTCGGTGCATCGCATGTATTTGTTGGACGCATTCCGATATGGGGTCTGGCTGTAAGTCATTTTTTGGGACGTATTCGAAAAACGTTGCTGATAACTTGATGACAGTACAACGGGCAGGAAGGGATCGAACTTGCATTGAAGATCTTGCAGCACGAGTTCAAGCTGACCATGGGCCTGGCCGGGTATGTTGACTCTCCAACAACAAGCACTTCTAAGCTGACTATTCACTAGGTGCCGGTCCGTCAAAGAGATTTCACGAAGCCACGTCACTGTCTTAGATCATCAGGGTATGTTGGCTAAGCTGTAGAGCATCTAGTATGCATACCTTGCTGCTGCATCTGTACTTAAGCTCATGTTCCTGTGCTGGGTGATGAACTGCGGTCTCACATCATCATTGTACACTGATCGAAGGGCTCAAATCGCACAAACGTAGACGTTGGTTAGACTACAACTCGTTACCCATGTTAACGTGCACCGCCTTCGTCTGCGTGTAGGCTTCTAGTCCAGCTTGTCCAAGCTCTCGTCCGATACCGCTCAGCTTGACTCCTACGAGATGTTAGCGACCGTGATATGCATGAGTGGATACGATCAAGTGTGACTGACCTCCAAATGGTATGCGGGGATCGCAATCCTGTGTGCTGTTGATCCAGACCATACCAGCCTCGATTTCTGCTGCCACACGATGAGCTCGCTTCAAGTCGTTGGTAAACACCGCGGAGCCAAGACCGTAAGTTGTGTTGTTTGCCGCATCAATGGCTTCTTCCTCGCTCGCAAAGCTAGCAATGACGACCACGGGGCCTGGCACGAATTATTAGCATTTGGAGGCTAGATCTATTCAGGAACTGCAGCTGCACTCACCAAAGATCTCTTCTCTGTAAATTCTCATGTTCTCTTTAACGCCGGTGAAGACTGTGGGTTGAACATAGAAACCCTTGTCACCCTTCGAGATACGGGCATCGTCCGCCGCGCCGCCTGCCATAACAGTGGCACCTTCAGACTTGCCAATGTCGATGTATGAGAGGATACGCTCGTATTGCGCCTGTGAGACTTGTGGACCTTGATAAGTAGTGTCATCCCACTGGTTGCCAACCTTGCTGGTGGCCTTGAGAGTGCTGATGAACTTCTCGACGAACTCGTCGTAGACATCCTGGTGAACCAACAGACGTGATGTGGCGGTGCAGATCTGACCTTGGTTGCTCATGATACCCATGTGAGACCATTTGACTGCCTGCTCCATGTCCGCATCGGGGAATACGAGCAGAGGCGACTTGCCACCAGTTTCGAGAGTGATATTCTTAAGCGAGGCAGACGCCATCTTCATGATCTGGGATGCAGTGCCCGATGATCCAGTGAAGGCGACCTTGTTGACAAGCTCGTGTTGCACCATAGCCGCACCGGCATCTTTGCCGTAGCCATTGAGAATGTTCACTACTCCGGGAGGGAAACCTGCCTCTTTGATAAGTCGGCCGAGGACGAGAATGCTCAGTGGTGTGCTTTCGGCGGCTTTGATCACCACCGTGTTTCCACATGCAAGGGCAGGTCCAAGCTTCCAGGTGGCCATAGATAACGGATAGTTCCATGGAATGATTTGGGCAATAACACCAATAGGCTGGCGGATCGTGTATGCAAATTTCTCGGGAGTCGTCTCAATGGTTTGGCCGTAATTCTTATCAGCCCAGCCAGCATAATACCTGATGGTCAAGATGGCCTCCGGGAGATCAGTATTCAATGCTTCGGAGTATGTCTTGCCTATGTTATGGCAGTATGTTAGTCGAAATCATTAAAGGTGGCAATCCGCACGAGTTCATGCGCACCATTGTCCCAGGCATCGATAGTGGCAAGTAGCTCCTTGTTCTGGTCCATGAGGTCCGCTAGCTTAGTCATGAGCATGCCGCGCTCTGTGGCGGGTAGCCGTTTCCATGAAGGGTCTTTGAGGGCTCTGTGAGCTGCAAGTACTGCTCTATCGACATCCTCAGCAGTGGCACAGTGCACCGCCGCGATCTCCTCTTCGGTGCTGTGATAGTGTTCAGTCAGCCGTAATGATTTGTTCTGTCTGGCACGAGAAGAAGCACATACGCAGGGTCTATGGTCACAAGTTTCTCGCCCTTCTTGCTCTCTACGAACTCGTTGTCGATGAACAGCCCGGTTGGCTGAGACCAGGTCCTGCCGTTTGGTGCGGAGAGCTCGACGGATAGTTGCGACATTGATGTTGTTTTGTGCTAGTGTAATCGATGATAAGCTGCTCTTGTCGCCTGCTAAGGAGTATCTACATCCACGTACTTTATGTACATATAAGTCGATGGAATTGATCGTTATCTGAGGTGTTTGATTGCGTCGTGGAAGCCTGCCTGTTGCGTGTCACCCGCGATTGCGACCTCGGACTGAGCGGGGCAACTAAAGGCCACCTTTGAGAGATGCCCCATGATAGAAGCATGCAACGTGATCTCGCGAGACATCGGCCTGCTCCGACGATACCAGAATGTTTGAAATACCATCCTGCCCGAGTTATGTACCAAGGAGAATTTTTCTTCCCACTGTCTTCGAATCCTGTCGCAATCTGGCCGAACTAGTTACATCCTGTCATTCGGTAAAGGACTCGGAACACCTATATCTGCTGCCCAACTGCTGCAAAATTGTCGTACAACGAACAGATAATTAGTATGCGACTACAAAGTATGTGGCTACAGCCAGGCCGGAGTACTGAGACAGGCGCACTGGATGCCACGACACGGGCGCAATCCCGGCTGGCCATGACAACCACACTCTGCAGCGCCAAAAACATCGAATGAACCTCTTTGACATCGTTGACTACTCCCTTCACATAGAAATGTCCTCAACCTCGCTCAAAATCCTTTGGATGTATCTCGCGCCTAGGTCTGTTCCGTCATCAAGAGTGTCCGGTGCGGTGTCACCACTCATGAACTTGCTGGATTTGTCCAGACACGATAGGCATGAGGTGACCAGCGAAGCATACTTGTCACCCATGCAACCCGGGAGCCTTGAGGTGGCGAGCTCTGTCAGCACACTCTTCAGCTCAAATGCTCGCTTTCTCTCGTCACGCATCTTTGGCACGGCAGCAATTTCGAGCAAGCCTGGCAAGATTGTCGTCTCGCCATTCGAACCAAGAGCGTATTGTACGAAAGACGACCAAAGCCCAATTTCAAGGAGACAGACGCCCAGACTGTAGACATCATGTAACATCGTGTACATATCCTCAGGAGCCACTCCCTGCCTGGTAGGGTGTCGGTATAAATTCTCATGCCACAGCGCGTCCCCGAGCATGTACGTGTGACTCGCAGTGGCACGAAATCTCTGGAAACCAACAAGATATGATGACCCGGAATCGGTAGTAAGAATTGTTTCGGGTCGAATGTTCTTGTGAACAAAGGAGGCACTATGCAAGAATATCACAGCACGCGCCATGCTTTTTGCGATGGCGAGACGAAAGCTGATTGAGACCACAGGCGTTTGGCGAAGTAGCGAGCTTCGCAGAGAGCGAATTTCCATCTGGACAGACGTCAGCAAAGATCACCACATAGCCACTTGTACGACGACTAACCATAGTATTTCGATCATCGTTCTTGCGAGAAGGTACAACCTCGTTCGACAGAGACGGCCGCGATGGCGGCATTTGGAATGCCAGAGAAAAGCCTCGCAGTTTTCCATCTTCGTCAGTATCGCGCTTCACGCCTTCACACCTCAGGAGGTTGCAGGTCACTGGGTCCAAGTTTGACATGACCTGAGCAAGGCTTTGGACATCATTGGAGACGTCCACCTCACTTGTGCCAGGTCTATACTCTACGTAATCGAGAATGGCAAGATTGTGACTGTCTGATCTCGCGCAGACCGTCGCCGTCGACAGTTCCACCTGTCTGGGAAGATAGAAGGCTACGTTGTCCGGCAGAAATCCCAGAGGTCGGCGATCCGTATCCATAATGGCACGATGTGCATCTCGAAGGCCGCCCATGATTCTCAAAGGTGCGATATCATCCTTCTCCAATCTGTGCTGGCGGATCGCTGTGTCGATTTCGGGCAGAGCAAGGCGCGCAATCAGGAACCAAGAGGGATCCCATCTCCTGTACCAATTTTCGAGCTCCTGTACAGCTTTCTGAAACAAGCTTTTCAAGTATAACGCATATTTGAACTTCCTGTGTCAGGAGGTCAGTCATTTTCGAGCCCCTTTGCCTTGAGATTGCCGCATCTCTGCTCGTGAAAGGCGACCAACAACTTACGTTCGGAACGAAGGTGTGACCAACAACTTCTCAGATCGAGCGACCAAGTCATTAAGTCTTGTGTTCAGACGTGCCAGCAGCTCTTCCTGTAAACTCAAGAATCTTTCGCCCAGCGATGATGCAGTACGTCGCAAGACCAACAGCTGCGGCTCTATACGGCTCCACAGAGCAGTAGCTATTACGATCTGGTCTTGGATCTCGTCTTCCGCGTCCTTGAAGTCGTGCTGAAACGCATAGAATGCCTTGCCTGCTCTGTTTCAATATTTCGTATTAGCTTGCCATCGACTTCCATTTGTGGCCGTGGTCACTCACCTGATGCAGACATCGATGGTGGAGATCACACCGAAGACAAGACCTGCTACTTCCATCGCTATTATGCACAATCCAGGCATACAGTGATAGAACTGGAAATTTTCCAGGCAGGAGGAAGGTCGCCTCTTCTATATTAATAGCATCCGAATGAAAGCATCCGCGACCAACACAAGGCTGAAGCTGAACGTGGTGGGGGGCCACCCGATGAGGCAGTTCGTATATGCATGAGATGCGCCACGCGAGCACTCTTGGCTCAAGAGCTGACAAACTGACGCCATGTTGACGAGGCTGAAAACATTCGTAGTGCCCTGGGACCATCGGCAATCCTCGTCGGCCGCCTATCACGTTGCCTTAGTGTAACATAATCGGCAAGGCTACATGCTGTACATTATTCAAAACACGACTCTTTTGTGGACGCCCAGTCAGGCGGGCCTTGGTCGTCATGGATGATCTCGTCGAGTTATCTCGACTTCGAGAGACGACAGTGAGCCCGCACGCGACGACCCACCGTATCTACGATCGGCAGAACAAATGGCGCAACGAGACATGGGTCAAGAGCAAGGAACTTGGGCGAGGCAGCTACGGCGCCGTGTGGCTCGAAGAGGAAACGAACAGCCAAAGTGTGTACGACGTTTCTTTTGGTGGTACGAATGCTGAAACAGTGCGCTTGTAGATGTCCGAGCAGTGAAGCAAGTGCGCAAGAACAGTGCATCTTGGGACTATAAGAAAGAGATCGCTGCCATGGCAAGAGTCCGACAATTTCCACAGCACTTCGCATACATGCACGGATGGTATGAAAGCGACGACTGGATATTCCTGGCCATGGACTACTTCGAGCTCGGCGACCTGTCGCAACACCTCCACAGCAAGATCCCTGAGTATCAGGCCAAAGAGATCACAAGGCAGCTGTGCTGTGGACTCGCGGAGATGCACCGCATGGGGTTCGCTCATCGCGACCTTAAGCCGCAGAACGTCTTTGTGATGTCCCGTACGCCCACTTCCTGGGACGTAAGAATCGGAGACTTTGGCATCGCAAAGCGCGTCCAACAGAACGAGACGGCTCTGCGGACTATGACCGGCACCCATGCTTATATGGCACCGGAGATGTTTCCGTATCTTGTTGACGACCAGGAAGAGCATACGTATACTCAGGCTGTCGACATGTGGGCGCTCGGTGTCATGCTGTATCAGATGCTGACACTGGAATTTGTCTTCGGAGACCAAGTTCCACTGCATAAATATTGCAAAAATCGAGTTGGATTCCCTGAGGCAGCCCTTCACTCCGAGCGGGTTACATCAGTGTGTATGTCCTTCATCAAGTCTCTTCTGAGGCCTCTACCCAGTGACCGACCGGCTTCCGAAACAGCGATCTCTCACACATGGCTGCAAGAAACCAGCATAGGGTCGTCGCAAAGCGTGACCGGAGATGTAGTACCAAACGGCCGGTCCGTGAGGAATGATGAGCCAAGTATATCAGATTGCATCGAGAAGCCACGGCCTATGATTGCTAGAATCGATTGGGTGGAGCCCGATCCGGGCTACGCCTACATTATGCAGAGTGAGCACAGTCACGGCGACGTTGACGGAGCCCCGAACAGTGCTGAGACGCCGATAACACCCATCGCAGCGACTATCACGAGTGTGATGCCTATGAGATTCCCGAGCTACCCATCAAGTGGAACGTTTCAGCGCGACCCAGAGGTCGGGCAAGACGAACATGTTGTTACTGCCAACAGTGAGGATTCTTCCAAATCAGGCAATAAGAGCTCGCCCAAGGCAGCGAGAGTGACAGAAACTCATTCTTCGACCACCTCTGTCGACAATGATGACGAACACCAGAGCAGCAACGTCTCCAAAGTCGTGGAAAACACAGAGCTCCACCGTTGGGACAGTTGGCAAAATACCACAGACAAGCCTGGAAACTCGAGACAAAATAGCGAGACGCCTTCGCAGCCAGCATCGTCCAGCCCTGCGCTATCTCCCCGAGGCGAAGTGTATTGGAACAAATTCGAAGATGCTAAAGGAAAGTTACCGCCTGGTTGGGAAAGGCATCTCAATCCTGCAGGAAGAGTGTTCTACGTGGACCACAACACAAAGCAAAACACTCTCCTCCGTCCTGCACCGCTCCCAGCGTCTGAGGCATCACCTGCCTCGCAGTCTTATTTCGACGGTCTACATCGTGGATCCGATGCTTCTGTGAACATAGTGCCGTCGCCCGCGCAATCGCCGTTGAGCCGAGTAGAGAGTCAGCCACCGCAGTTGTCAATCAGGCGCAAGCCACTGAACCGAAGGCCTGTTGTCGAGTTTAAAGAGTCTCAGGGCGGCGGCAGTACTGATTCGTACGAAAGTACCGTCCAGCCTGATCCTCCAGCGGCAACCGAGGCGCCCAGCCAAAAAGCATCAGCAATGCCAGATTCCACACGACTGCAGATACAAAGTACGTCGAAATCTAACACATTCGAGATATGGACATTCATGAGACTGACCGGCTTATAGTCAAAAAAGCCACAGGACTAAGAAAACGCAAGAATGCTCGTAAGTCGCCTATGGTGTCTTATATCTCCGGAATTCAGGATGCTGACAATAAGCCTTACAGCAATTCCGAGCTGTGTCGCCGAGATCTACGTCAACGACAGAGTTCTGCGAACCAAGGTGGTAAACGGAACATTGAACCCTTGTTGGGACGACTCATTCGACGTGTGCGTATGCCAACATAGCTTCAAGAGCACCCAATTGATGTCGCTCGAACAGACAAGTCCAGAAAAATACCACCATCCGAGTCGCTGTATACGACGACTTGAGAAAGAAGGAAATCGACCGTGGTTTCCTCGGCCTGGTGACTTTCACCGCGAAAGACCGGGTTAATTTGGACAAAGACGATGACAGTAAGAATCCCGACCCATGTGAACTTGTGCTCTCTGACATGAATAGGGGCCTTCGAGTGCAAATTGACCAGCTTGCAAAAACAGACACGGTTTGGTACGAACGATGTTGCTGGTAAATTGAGGATAAAGCTTGTGACCAAAACTGAAACGGTGCACAATGTCGACCGCTACTCAAAGCTTCGCTTTGAAGGGCCGGGCGTAGCGAGCTTGTGGAAGCAGTAGTTTCGCAGCACCAGCAAGTTATTCTCCGCATCAGAACATCGTAAAGGACCTGTCTGTTACGCCTGAGAGCTGGGGGCCTCTTTTTTTTCTTGACTCATAGGCGTGCTGCAGTAGACCTTGAGTGTCACTGAGCACTTGCAAGCGCAACGCCGCACGTATGCAGAAGACCAGTGCCCTGGGCCGTCAATAGCGACAGCGGGTGCCCGGTACTCATGCGACGCCGGAATATCAACCATAGCCGATGCGTGAGCCATCGAGCTCATTTCAGAAGATAGAATCGATAGCGAAGTCCGACATAGGTGTGATCGCAATGTCATTGATGACCCAGTGATCTCCTCCCGTAGGCTTGTCATCCACCGGCTTCGCGAATTCCGACAAAAACTTCAGCATCCAGCGGTCCAACTTAAATGAGGTCTCCATCGAGTTCCGGCATGCTTTGTGGAAAGCTTGAAGACGCATCATGCAATAATCGAGAGAGGGCCACAGCCCACGAAGCTTCATAAGAATCTCGAAATTGTACTCAAGCCGCTGTTTGGCAGCGGCAATCTCGTCGTCGGAGGAGGAGAAGAGGAGCGTGTGAATCTGGACGGTGGAGGCGATGACGAGGACGTGGCCGACCATATTGTACAGGACGTCGCAGCCAGGTGTCTGATGCGCCATGTATGTAATGTTGCAGAGTTTTGCAGCGTGGTCCTTGCATTTCTGAGCTAGGTGGTGTGTTGAAGAGTCGCTGTCGGGGTCCTCTGTAGAGCTGTGTAGGTATTGGTAGAAGAGCAACTGGCCAAAATGGTAGAAGCCCAAATACACAGCAACGTATATTCTTCCAATTCCCTGGGCAGCGTAGTGCGCAAGGTTGGAAGGATCGTCGCGGATAAATTCTGGTAGCTGCATCTCCTAATCATCCAGCCGCCGAGAGAGTGACTCCACCTCTCCCAGGGTCAATGCCATAGCTCCTGCATCGACAGCGTTCTTGTTGAGTCGGTTGATGTCTGCCAGGATGCGATTCAGCACAATCATCTGCGCCAGAAGCGATGATGATGATGACACCGCGAAATCGTCTGTGTCGACAGTGTCGATCGTGTCGTGATTGCGTAATTGTAAGAATGCCATCTCTTCCATAGGAAGCGGTACGTCCGCGGCGGGGACCGAGATCTGTTTTGGCACCTGGGCGCCTGTTGATGACCACTCATCTATCATGCAAAGTGTGTGCCAGACTGGTCGTGTCAGCTAAGACCCAAGACGCTTGAAACCTGGGGATAAAAGACATACCTCTAATGTTGATCTCTCGCTCCAGTCTTGAGAAACATATTCGATGAGGCAAGTCGAGCAGTTGAGCCATCCGACAAGCAATGCCGTAGTATACAGATTCGGCGGGCGCGTCGCCTTCAACGATACGACAGGCGCCTAGCAACACGGATGCTTGTATGGACTGGAGAGAGACGTCGCTAGGATCGAAGAGGCTCGCGCTTTTCCTCGCATAGGGCTGTCCTCTCAATCGAGGACTCACGCCGGCGAAGAACTCGTGAGATGAGAACCTGGAATTGCGTTTAGAATGATATGGCAGTACTTCGAGATCTTCGTGTATGCTGACCTGGCTGATAGGGCGATGACAGCAAACATGATGACCGGCGGAGTCTTGTTCATCACCATCTCCGTCATGAAGGATGGCTTCTGGAACAGTGTGTGAAGCTGGTCGTGGACATAGTCGAAGTACAGAGTGGCCAGATGGAAGCATACCGCCGGTGGGGGAAGGGCGACTTCGTTAGTTGAACCATAGTCTGTAGTATGAGGACTTGTCGGCCCTCCTTGATACGACGCATGTTGAGGTAGAGATACTGCGTGAGGCGAGGTCTCTGCGAGATGCGGCGAAGTCGAGACGGTGTTGGAGGCCGTGTTAGATTGTGCAGGCCTTGCCGCTACACCGAAGCTCGAGCCCCGAACATGCGATGACTTGGAGCCATTGGCGGTTGTAGCGGACGCGATGCATGGTACACTGTGTTTCTGGCATAGTGCACAGATGGCGCTATCAGACGGGATGCGTTGACACCTTCTCCGCCGAGAACTGCACCATCATCACGTGCATGTCAGTGAGAGCAAATGAAGAGCAGCGGCGGAAGCGGAAATGTTCTTGGACTGACCGACAGAACTCGCATGCAGTAGGCGGACGCATGGCTAGACACTTGTATCATCACCGCAGCGCAACACCGTTGGCGGGACTGAGGGACAGCGATGAAGAGTTCTCCGCCGCGGCGGGGGTGCGCAGTCGCTGACATAACGCCCAGGCAAGTCGATTCATGCTTTCCATCCCGTCTCATGATGCTGCTTTGACTTTCCTGCGCCAAATGTTCTTGTTGTGTGGAACCCCGCCCAGACGGCCGTGGTGGCGTGAGCTTTCGTGCCCTTCTTTCCGTTTTCCTCCACTTCCCTCGACACGTTTTCCACGCGTGGCGTCCACGCGACTATCATACACATCCATTTTCATCACAACTCAAGTATATGAAATATACTGACAAGCATGGATCGCGCATGACTCAGCTTCGGCGTGCCCACCATCTTTGTCTCCAGGCATGGGACGTTTTGTCTTCGCTTTGAGTCCTGCATGGCAGCAAGGGTCAGTCGCTCGTCAATCGTGGACAACGATCAATTTGCTTGTATCAAGTCTGCGAGGGCAGGTATAACAGGCATGTAGTTCATTTCGCTATGTCTAAGCGAACTCGCCCCCGGTGCTCCATTGATTCTACACACTGCTTAACTACCACAGGCTCATGATTATGCCCCAGATGAGTCCCGCACCGTTTCCAACAAGCGGTCGGTACTCCATCGGCACCATAACAAGATTCAGCAAGCAAACAATAGGCCAGAACCTGTACCCCGCCAGCAACATGGGCCAGAAATCCTGTCATACGATCAGTATCGGCTGCGCATAGTTGATCACGCATCACTTACGGTCGAGACTGCCGTACGGATATACTCGAAGCTTTGGCCTTTGATCAACCCAAACACGACAATGAACAGCATCGTGTTCGTTGTCGCGCTCAATGACTGATCCAGGAAGAACTTGATGACTGTGTTGCGGACATCCAATTGACCATGCTTGCGCAGCAACTCCTCGTCATCCTTCTTGTCTTTGGCGTGCACTTGTTCCAGGAAGGGCTCTGGTACAGTCCTGGTGGGAAAACACTTTTCCAGCACTGTCTGGAATATGTAGTTTGGCGCCGCAACAATGGCAGTGAACAACATGAATTGGAGTATCTGCGCGAGGTCCACCGCGAAGAGATCCTGTTAAGATAGTCAGCGCTGCTTCCTGTCTTTCTCAGGCTGCAAGTTCGACGTTACCTTGGCTTTGTATGCTGTGAATGCTTGTGCAAGAATACCAGAGATGGCATTGAGTGTGACTGCCTCTATCGTGGGGCTGACAACATCGAGGGACGAGAAGTCCAGTCCAGTTCTACTGGACATAGTAGCGAAGAAGACTGTCCTATTGTCTGCAGCTAAGTAACTTGCAGCAGAATTGTTCAGAAGCAGTGCGAAGAGGAGAGCGCGAATAAGATATTGGCTTGTTTGGGAAAGAACACTGAACTCACACTTCTAATGGTACCCAGAGCTCCAGCTATAGCAGTACTTACATACTTGGGTAGCCTCAAACCAGCGTTGTGCTGGTCGGTGGAATACCATCAGCTTGGTTTTCCGCCAGAGACGCCGTTTTCCGCCACCAAAGCCGCCGAATCCCGCCTCAACTCATGGAACATACCACGAGCAAGCTACATGTATATCATGAAGCTTTCATCTGAAGCAAGCCACATCGTTCACATCTCCTTCGATCAGACAGTGGCCTTGTATCTGATTATCTCACACACAAACCATCCTCCAACATGGCGCTTCCTTATGTCGCCCCGATCGCTCTTCTAGCGCTCAAGGCTGCCGCTGTTAACAATGGCTTGGCAAAGACTCCTCAGATGGGATGGGTATACATTGTCTTCTGCATCGAACCAATTGTATCAAGCTGACTCTATCACGACAGAATAATTGGAACACATTCGCCTGTGACGTCTCGGAGGATCTGCTGCTCGAGACTTCACAACTGTTGATCGACTACGGTCTCCGGGATCTCGGCTACAACTACGTCGTCCTCGACGATTGCTGGTCTCGTGGACGTGGCGATGATGGCTACCTCATCGTCGACGAGGCGAAATTCCCGAACGGCATGCTCGCTGTATCGGACAGGCTGCACGACAAGGATCTGTTGTTCGGCATGTACTCAAGCGCCGGAGAACTCACGTGTGCACGATATGCCGGATCTCTCGACTACGAGACACAGGACGCGAAGAGCTTTGCTTCCTGGGGCGTCGACTACCTCAAGTACGACAACTGCTACCACATGGGCCGCTTCGGCACACCCATCGTCTCTTTCAATCGCTTCAACGAGATGGCGAAGGCGCTCAAAGCAACCGGAAGATCTATCCTCTACAGTCTTTGTAGCTGGGGAGAGGATTACGTACACACAGTAAGTTATTACCGTCGACGTCCCACCTACTTGGCATATACTGACTGGAGCAGTGGGGACCATCGATCGCCAATTCATGGCGCATCTCTGGAGATATCTACGACTCCTTCGCCAGACCAGATGATCTTTGCGGGTGCGGAGATCCCACAGATCCTCACTGCGTCGCTCCAGGCACCCACTGCTCTGTTCTCGCTATCGTCAACAAGGTCGCGCCGTACATCGATCGCGGACTCCCGGGTGGCTGGAACGACCTAGACATGCTCGAAGTTGGCCTGGGTGGCATGACCGACGAGGAGGTAAGCAATATATCACCCGCAAACACTCGAACATCATCGTACTAACATCCCGCCTAGTACAAAGCACACTTCTCTATGTGGGCAGCATTGAAGTCCCCACTCCTCCTCGGCAACGACCTTCGCAAAATGAGTCCTGAGACCCTGTCCATCATCAACAACCCAGCCATCATCGCTATCAGCCAAGACCCTCGCGGCAAAGCCATCCAGCGTGTGACGAGCAACACCAATGTCTCCAAAGACGAGTTCGGTATCGGCGAAGCACACGTGTGGAGCGGCCCGCTTGCAAACGGCGACCAAGTCGTCATTCTCTTCAACGCTGCGAACGAAGATCTCGACATGTCCGCTTCGCTGGCTGATATCTTCGTCATGGACGGACCTGGCGGAAACGCTCCCCAAGTTGAACAGACGTGGGCCGTTCACGATCTATGGGGACACCGCATGTCGGAGGCAACTGCGAAGACTGTTCTCGAGCAGGCACCTGGCAAGATCGAGGGATCTTACAACGCGACGGAAATTCCGTACGCACAGGGCCTTGCGGACGAGGATCCTCGTCTGTTCGGCGAGAGGATCGGAGAGGTCAAAGCCCGTGGACAAGTGGAGGCTCGTGTGCCACGCCACGCTGCTAAAGTCTTCAGATTGCGCAGCGTTGATGGAAAGGACAAGGCCCGGAAGAGCTTGGTGAGGGAGGAGCTTTGAGAGTGCAGACGCACTGCGAATGGCAGACACCATGAGATGGTCTTGAAGCAACGAAAAAAACAGGTTGCTGGTTGGGATGCATGCAATAGACTAAAGATGAGATGAATAGAATGCGAATGCTCAAGATCCTTGGAACGATTTTATCGCCTTTTTCGATCGACTCGATGTTATGTGACTGGCGCTGTGCTGAACCAAGTAGTCAGCGGTCTCGTGGAAATTTGCATCTACCTGCTTTGAAATACAGCATAACTGCAAACAGGAGTCCTGAAAGCTATGAATTGTGGCATTAACAGCTGCTCACTCCGGTACACGTGTGCTCCTGAGTGGTTTCAGCTGTCAGCGAAACCATTCAGACAGTAACAGACCTCAACCACTACATATTTGCTAAGACAATATAGATGGTTGAGACTGTCAACTCCGCTGATGAGACACAATCAATAGCAAGACGCATACAATGACTTCTATTCTGGCACCCGATACACGTGTGTTGTTCGGCGTACCAATCATCATGTTACACTTCAAGACAACTTTTGGACGAGACTCAAGCTTCAGGTAAGCGAGGCAAGCCATGCAAGCGACTCAAAAGCACGGATCACGAGTAAGATAGCTCTCTCACTCTCTTCGCAGATTTGCGCCTCCAGATCGGTATATTCTTCCAACATGTCATCTGATCAAAGGAAAGCCAGGGATCTGGATCGCGATGTGAAGACATCGAATCAGATCCGCGTCCGTCTGGACATCTGAAGGTACTAGCCCAATCGGACCGGCATGTGCGGAGAAGCAAGATCACAAATAAAGAAGTCGAGCCCTTCGACTAGTGTGCATGTCCTCATCGCCGGAACCACATGGCAGACAGTCTGGACCAGCCGAGCCGATCCTGGCATGCTGCATCGACACCGTGACGGAAGTCGCGCCGCAGGTCCCTTGCAGCATGCAGTAGCGATTTTCCAAGCAACGATGAAGATGCAATGTTGATAGTATGGCTATAGGATTGGCCAGACCTGGTGGCATGCCGAGATGTAGAGCCCGAGCATGATATTTGGCCATTCTATCCATAGCATCACTCGAATCTCGGTGTTTCTAACGGTCGCCACGCACCTCCAAACCTCCCAGTATGTTCAATTGGCTGCAGACGAGGCTGCTGGACTTGATATCGTCGTGGCCTCCGGTACTCCACACGGTTGCAGCGGCCCAGAGGACATTGACGTATTCCGTGTTGGGGGGTTTTCAGAAGAAAGGCCGAATGTTGGAGTTAGAGGCATCTCCTCTAGCTGGATTGGGCATGTTTCGCCGATGCTTTATTATAGAGGCGCAATACGATTACCCTTGGATGTATGTGCCTAGGCACCTCGTCACCTTCTCGGCTGTCATCTTCTTGGAGGCTTGACTTGAAAGTCTTCTGCTGTAGGGCTTCCATGGTATGGCGTTGGGGAACTTGGAAAACAACTCATCTTCACAGCGCCTTTCGGCGGGAAACAGCGCTGCAATAGCGCCGATGGTACGAAAGGTCCGATGTTGATGAAGCTTGTATACAGCATGACGAGAAAGTATCTGGTGTCACTGGTGATGGAAGCGGCAAGGCTGAGTGGAGGAGACCACGTGATGGCGGCGTGGGAGGCCAAAATGTCCACATTCCCGACCTCACCGTCGGCAGGTGGAGAGGAAAGCAGTGCATTTCCAAGCACCCCAGGAAAGCCACCCCATGGGGGAGGCAAGATCCGAGGGGATGGGAGTCTGGGCGAGATGCGAGATGATACATTATTGACTTTCTCTACAGCATCTTCGTCTCGTCGAAAATGCGTCTGTGCTTCCGCCCAGCCCACAAGCCACCGACCCAATGTGGCTACGCTGGAGAATACACAAGGTCAAGCGTGCGCTTTATGCTGGCGGAAAACTCTCTGCGCCGGCGGAACACTCGAATGCGTCGGGCTGCCTCCAAGTCTCGTGAACATGTTGTCGTCGACTATGTCTCGAACATCTCCTTCGCGAGGAAGGCCTATATATTCAGCGGTGGAGACGCATCAACAACCACCATCATCCACCAGCACAACACTCCTCTTCAGTATACCAGGAGAACAACGACTCCTCCAGCGAGTTCCATCGCCACTCACAGCCTACAGCGCTGAACACCCTACTTTCCACTAGCAACAATGGCTCCCAGGGACGAGAAGAAAGACTACACCATCACCCACGTTGAGTCCAATGGCCTCACTCCCACTGTCACTGCTGGCGGCAAGGCCCTCCAGCAGACCATCGCCGACGCCACCAATGCCGAGCACGACCTCACCATCCGAGAGGCGTTGAAGATTTACAAGCCCGCTGTTCTCTGGGCTCTTGTCTTCCAGATGTGCGTCATCATGGAAGGCTACGACACGAACTTGCTCAGTAACTTCTTCGCCTACCCTTCGTTCCTTATCAAGTATGGCAATTGGGTTGGCAAAACCCCTGAGACGCCCACTGGCTACCAGTTGACTGCAGAATGGCAGGCTGGTCTCTCCCAGGGTGGCGGAGCTGGTTCCATTGTCGGCTGCCTCCTCGCTGGTATTCTGGTCTCCAAGTATGGCTCCCGCAAGACTGTCATGGGTGCCCTGATCGCCCTCTCTCTTGCTGTCTTCATCGTCTTCTTCGCACCCAGCCTTCCGGTTCTGGTTGTTGGCGAGATCTGCTGCGGTCTTCCCTGGGGCATTCTTGCGACCACTGCGCCTGCCTACGCATCCGAGGTTCTTCCCACCTGCCTTCGCACCTACATGACAAGCTTCACCAACATGTGCTTCATTCTTGGACAGCTCATCTCCGCTGGCGTGCTCAAAGGACTTTCTACCCGCGAGGACCAATGGGGCTACAAGATCCCCTTCGCTCTGCAGTGGGTCTGGCCCTGCTTCCTCATCCCGCTCGTCTACTTCTCTCCCGAGTCTCCCTGGTACCTAGTCCGCATGAACCGCATGGAAGATGCTGAGGCTTCCCTCAACCGTCTCAAGTCTAAGAAGGCCACTCACGTCGACGTCAAGGACACTCTCGCCACCATCATCTACACTGATAACCTCGAGAAGCAATTGTCCGTCGGCACCTCCTACTTCGACTGCTTCAAGGGCGTTGAGCTTCGTCGCACTGAGATCGCCTGCCTCTGCTTCGCCGGTCAGATTCTTTGCGGTATCTGCTTCGCATACAACAGCTCCTACTTCTTCTCCCAGGTCGGCCTTGGCACCAGCGCTACCTACTCGCTTGCTCTCGGTGGCACTGCCCTTGCCTTTGTTGGATGCTTGGTCAACTGGTTCGCTCTCATGCCGTACTTTGGCCGTCGCACCATCTACATCTGGGGCATGGCTGGCATGTGCACTGTCTTGATGCTCATCGGTATCCTCAACGTCTGGACCGACAAGCAGAGCATCGCCATGACCCAGGCCATTCTTACACTTGTTTGGACATTCATGTTCCAACTTTCTGCTGGACAGCTAGGCTGGGCTCTTCCTGCTGAAATGGTAAGTCATACCTCACACATCCGACCTATTCGTGACCAGAACAATGTACTGACTCCTTTCAGGGATCCACCAGACTGAGACAGAAGACCATCTGCCTTGCTCGCGACAGCTCCAACATTACCGGTCTCATCGGCGGCACCCTCCAGCAATTCATGATGAACCCGCAAGCCTGGAACCTCAAGGGCTACACCGGATTCGTCTGGGGCGGCACCTGCTTCGGCATGTTCGTCTGGGCCTACTTCCGCCTTCCTGAGACCTGGAACAGGACATACCACGAGCTCGACATCCTGTTCGCAAAGAAGATTCCCGCCAGGCAGTTCGCTAGCACCATTGTCGACCCTCTTGATCAGTCTGACAGCACCAACGACTTGGTCGCAGAGGCTGCGAAGGAGGCTGCCAAGGACGCTGTGCGCACCGGCTCGATCACTCAGGTCTAGAAGTGGTTCTCGGACGAGAGGCAGTCTGGATGATTTGAGTAGTATTCTAGGAGTCGATTTCTGAGTCTGAGTGTGTTTGCGCTTCTGTCTTAGAGTGTATCGTGCAGTTACGATTTTTATTAGAAATGCATCCTCCGGTTCTTCATACAAAGGCTTCCGAATACATGCTACACACCTGTCTAATGGGTAAGAGGGCCATAAGGTGATAAATGGATCAGCTGAAACCAGAACCAGTCAGCATGTTGTATCATCACGCGGCACACGCGCTCTCAAGGCTGATGGTCCAGAGCAACAGGACATGTGGTTGAGTCTAAACAGATCCATATTCATAAATTATTACATGCACATACATCGTTGACGGGCATTTCTTCACTCATAATTCCCCCCGAAGATAACACAACGAAATCATCTCATCTACACTGGACCCTACAGTGTAACCCAAGTTCTCTTGATCGAATGCATCAGCCCTTCCGAATGAGGGCGGGAGTGAAGCCGCTGCATTCGCTCCCGAATCTGTCAGATAACATCAAGACTTGGTGAATTATGCCACGATCTCGGCAGCAGAGTCCTCGGAGTCTAGGATGTCGATGCCACGCTTCTCGACGGCAGAGTTGCCGGTCTCCAGGATGCCGCCAATAAGACCGTCGTCGTCGTCGCCACCACGTTTCTCAACGGCAGAGTTGCCGGTCTCCAGGATGCCGCCAATAAGACCGTCGTCGTCGTCGCCACCACGTTTCTCAACGGCAGAGTTGCCGGTCTCCAGGATGCCGCCAATAAGACCGTCGTCGTCGTCGCCACCACGTTTCTCAACGGCAGAGTTGCCGGTCTCTAGGATTCCACCAATAAGGCCGTCGTCGTCATCGTCGTCGTCGCCACCGCGCTTCTCAACGGCAGAGTTGTCAGTCTCGAGGATACCGCCAATAAGACCGTCGTCGTCGTCGTCGCCACCACGTTTCTCGACGGCAGAGTTGTCGGTCTCAAGGATACCATTGACGAAGCCACGCTTCTCGACGGCAGCCTCGTCGGTCTCAAGGATGTCTCCGATCAGACCGCCGTCGTCACCACCACGCTTCGCGAGCTCAAGCGTCTATCATTCGAATTAGTTCATGAGCGAGGAAGGAATTGCAACATGCTCCGTACCTTGCTAGAGCCAGCGCGGCCCAACGGAGCTGCGGCTGCGGATGCCGCCAACAGCGCTAGAAGAAGACGAGAGTGCATGGCTGCTGGTTTCGAGGATGATTCTGATGTAAGGTTATACGAGTTCGACACGTATGAGTGGAGTGAGAAAGTGTTTGCCCTGGGTTCTTTCGATGTACTTATCCACGAGGTAGTGCTTGACAGTTTCTGCATCGACGTAGCTGCGAGCTCCAAGCTGTCGTGGATCATCGTCCCTCATTGCCCAGTATGAAGTCATGATAGTAATGAGATGACATTGCACCATGTTGCAGACGTTGATGAATTCGGCTCGAGTGAGAAGATCTCAGTTGTGACCGTTGGGTACCCCAGCACGCCAAGGTGCAATCGCTGTATTCGGCTAGCAAGATGTAACGGGGGGTACAGTCGATCTTTACGCGGGACTAGAATCCTTCGATCGGATCTACTGAACAGGTCGCATCGGGTACAGTCGCATCGGGTACACCTTGATACAGAGGTTCTTTGATCAACACTCACCACTGATACATCGACATCACTTCGAGACATCACTTCGACGTCGAGATGGTTGAGCGACTTGACAACCGCGGTTTCGACACTTGTGCGTACCGGGCATTCATCGCGACCTGCGAACATGACGCGCGCTCGAACACGAATGGGCTGACCTGCGAGAATGTTAAGGTCGAGGTCCGCGAAATATGGCTGGGCTGGACTCTAAACAGGCGAGTGGCTTACTGTACCCCGCCGTGTCTGATATGCTACTATACTGTTGCATAGTCATCCGTCTTTCTGCTTTCCACATCTCGCAGCCTCCAAACAATTGCTATCACAATAATGGATTCTCCACGGGACTTTGACGAGGATAAGGCTCTCATCATCGAGGACACATGCTCCTGCAATACGCAACCACCCCCCAACAAGAAACGAAACATCCACTTTTATGTTCTATTCTCCTTGCTGAACATCACGATCGCTTGTATTACTGTGTATTCCAATGCGAACGCTCATAACCATCCACCACGGGTCTTAGGTTGGGATACAGAATTATATGATGCGCGAAGAGCCATCGAGTACGAAAAACGTTCATACACTGGAGCTCTTACATACGACTCCGAGAAGAAAGAAACCATCAAACTCAACGATAGAGACCTTGAGTTCTTTGGCCCACCCAGCACACAAATTGACGATGCGTGGGATTATTTGTTGCATGGTTCGTTGGACAGCACTCAGACCACTCCTGCATACTGTTACTGATATATACCTCAGCCGAATTTCCTACCATGACTGAAGAAGAGGCGGCACCGTTTGGTGATGAATTGCAGCCATTCCCCTCAGACCACAAGTATCATTTCGAGTATGTCCTGCGCCACATGATAGTCTCCATCAAATTCAGTCCATTAACCATCAACACAGACCGGATATGTTCCATAACTTGCATTGCATCAACGCCATACGCGTGAAATTTAACCAACACGTGTACGGCGACAGCAACGAGTCAGAAATGAAGCACCACGACGAGCTTCCTGCGTCTGTCGTCGGCCCGAACTACGAGACGACGCATTACGAACACTGTCTCGACCGCCTACGGCAGGCTATTATGTGTCATGGCGACTTGACACCTTCACCGATGTATATTTTCGAGGGCTTTCCTGTTGCGCTGGGTAAGTCTGGCAAGCATACTTGTAGGAAATTCGAGCCGATCAGAGAGTGGATGGATCTTAGGGGAGAGGAGAAGGGGTTTGTCGGTTGAACAGCTAGTCCTTTTTGTATCGTTTTCGTGTTTGAAGCAAGACAGAAGCCATTTTATATCAGTCATGCATGGGTGAGACCTTGATGTTTTAGCCCTGCCACCTGACGAGGTATAGTGCTTTTCGAATCTCCGTCGGCGTCAAATTGACAGAGTGAGCCTCACCAAGAGGCAGAACATAAATAGATGTGCAGCCTTTACTGAAGAGTTTGTGCACGAATACTCATTCGCAGGTACGAGCGCTCAGTGAGATGTAAGAACAGGTTGGCTACAGGGCTTGACAGGCAAAGTCACAAGGATCTCAACGGCCAACGTCTCCATCAATGTACCTATAGTCTATGGTCTTAGTGTACGTGAATTACAACAAAGCTGAGTGCTTGCATGGTGCACAAACTTACGTAAGCTATGTGTGGCTATCGTTCGGCAGGAACCGGCAAACGACTCTGATCCTCTTTTCGGATCCTCCCGTCGCGAAGTGCCGGGTTTCACCATCAGATATTCGAGATCGCGTATCTCCATTGTACGCATCACACGTTCACGCGCAGACCGCGCGCATGTCAAGTCAAGATCGTGCATGATGCCCACAGTCGCGTGCATCGTGCTGCGGTGGAATTGCAATCGTGGCGAAGCAGATTTCGACACGATGGCCTACAACGGTACGCTGGCGAGGCTGGAGGCAAATACACCCAACTACCGTGTGTTCGAGACCAGGCCCATGTACGCTGGCAGCTACTGAACGGAGACATCCGTATCTGGCGGCCTGGCGGACTATGTCGAGCGTGACGCGCAATTTCTGGAAAAGAGATGACCGCTTGCTAGGTGCAGATGACAATGCCGTGCCACGCCATGTGGACAAGACACTTGCAAGACTTGCAGAGCACCGATCATTCGTTTCCGCATCTTCAATGGGTAAACACACAGCGAAGAAGTCCTGATGAACGCGCCAAGTGCATGTATTGCAGGCAAGAAGAACGTCTTGCAGCCCCATTCTGATGCAATCGATCACCACCGGGGCAATTTCTGCAGCACCGTTTTGAGCACACCTTCTCTCTTATTTGTGTTCACATGCTTTCTGCCACAGAGACGTGCGAAAAAAGCAATGGACCGCACCAGGCCTGTGAAGATGGTGATATATCGCGAAGTCGGACGTTGTGATGGTGCCACGCCAAGTGTACGAGGCATCGCGTGATTCTGCCAAGTATTTCACCTTCGCCAGCTAAGCCCATGTCAACCGAAGGCTCTGCCACGCTCAATGCTTTTGCCTTCAATCGGCCAATTGCTCCGTCAGTTCGCGTGCCACTGCCATGACAATTTGACTCTGGCTGACCTTGGGCCTCGCACGCCGAGCAACTTATCTTCTTGAGCAAATAATCTCACTGGAATGTTGTCGCCCAGGAAGCATCCCAAGCAACGCCTCAGGGCTTCTGCTCTGGGCCAGACCAGGACTGAAAGTTTGAATTGCCCACGGCCTCATGATGGTGGGAATGAGGGCTGGTTCGCGAAGACAGTATAAGCACATGTTGCGCGCTGCTCTCCCATAGCCGTATCCCAGCAGTCTTCTCATATCGTTCGTTCCCGCATTCGATACCGCAGCCATGGGTCGAGTAGATCTTCCACCCCCGGAAACCCACGAGGGATATCCACCACCAGCCGAAGATGAGGTGGTTATTACAATCGAGCGAGACTGGACAGTCGAGGAGGAGAAGAAAGCGAAGCGCAAGTATGAAGCATGCTTCTGAATGCTTGAGTGAACTGGTTTTGACAAGATGCCTAGGCTCGATCTCTTGATCATGCCCTTGTTGACCTTGGGTTTCTTCTGCCTGCGTACGACGCCGTGACCTCTCATAACAACGATCCAACGACTGATGAAATGTCGCAGAGCTCGACCGTGGCAACATGGCCAATGCCATCACAGACAACTTCATGGAAGACATCGGCATCAGCCAGGATCAATTCAACGTCGGCCAGCAGATGTTGTCCCTCGGTATCGTTTTGTTCGAGATTCCGTCAAACATGATCCTTTACCGTGTGGGTCCTGGCAAATGGCTTACTCTGCAACTGTTCCTCTTGGTATGTCTTGGTTCAACGATGGTGTGATCTCGTGCTAACGTGTGGTAGTACGTATCACGCAGGATTCATCCGCGCTGCAGGTGCCGATGAGATGGCTTGAAGATTGCCATGACGATCGAAGCTGCTCTTTCATATACATCGACTGACATTTCAATAGCGGCACCGTGTCCACCTTCCAAGCTTTCCAGACAAACTATGCCTCCTTCATCGCTACGCGCTTCCTCTTGGGCGTCACTGAGTCAGGATTCATTCCTGGCGGTCTTTGGACTCTTTCAACCTGGTACACCAAGAAGGAGACTGCTAAGCGTGTGATGATCTTCTACTTTGGCAACCAATTTGGCCAGGCCTCTGCAAAACTCCTTGCCTTCGGTATCCTCCATATGAGAGGCGTTGCCGGACGCGCCGGTTGGTTCTGGCTGTTTGTGCTCATGGGTGGATTCACCTGTTTGAGTGGATTCATTCTTGGCTTCTTCCTTCCGGATTCGTTCAAGAGGCCACACAGCACGTTCTTGCCAAAGGTCAAGATCTTCACCGACAGAGAGCTGCACATCCTCAATTCTCGTATTCTGCTGGATGATCCGATGAAGGGAAGGAAGAAGAAGAGTATTGGTCTAGCTGCTTTCAAGAAACTCGTGAGTTCGCCTCGAATATCTTGTCCTTGTGTCGTATCGCTAACGATGGCATAGTTCACTGGCTGGAGAATGTGGATCCACTTCCTGATCACCCTTTGCAACAATGGTCCCCAGCGCGCTTTTGACACATACGCACCTTCGATTGTGCGTGGATTTGGTTTTCAAGCTCTGCAGTCCAACGCTCTCGCGTCAGTTGGTCTGTTCCTCCAAATTCCGGTGTCATTCGGCTTCAGTTGGGTGTCCGATCACTAGTAAGAAGCCCATTTCCAACAATATAAAGCCATAAAGCCCCAGGCTGACCCTTTTTAGCTCTCGCAGAGGTGAAACAGTGATCGCTGGTCTGAGCATGCACCTGCTAGGTTACATCTTCAATCGCGGCTTCACGGAGCTTGGCCGCCGCAACGTCAGCTACTTCGGTGTGGTCTGGACCCAAGTCTTCGGTACCTTCTCGCACCCGCTCAACATCTCGTGGATGTCGCTCACCTGCGATGATTCCGAGGAGCGTGCGCTCGCCATGGCATTGGTTATCATGGGCGCCAACATCGCCGGCATCTACGGCGCACAAATCTTCCGCGAAGACGACAAGCCGAAATACCGCCGTGCCTTCAGTGTCGCTTGCGCCGTCCTGGCCTTCGGCATTGCACTTGCAGTCTTCAGGTTCCTCGATGACTTCCGCCGCCGACGCCGCGAGGCCAGAAGAGTGTCAGACACCCCGACCAGCGACAGAGACGAGAGCCCTCAGAAGTGGCAGACTGTGCAATCCGCACCGACGACACCACACAATGGCGAGGTCGTGCAAGTCGTGGTAGATGGCCGTAGCCCGGGCGTCTCCCATGATTTGAAGCACTAGGCGCATATGCCATGTACAGAAAAGGAGGGGGTGAAGAGGTTGAATAAGGTTACCAGTGCAGTCTAGTTACTTGTCTGATAAAGAAGGAGGAGTTCCAATACATAACGCATCTGTCGCTACTCGAAGCAGAATTGTGCGCAATCTATCGCTTGACACGCGCGCACTTCGTGGTGATGACATAGTCAAAATTCACACGTGTTGAGAGACTGCTGCAGGCCCGTTGCAAGACGAGGCGCCATCGATACGATGCGACTACCAACACCACTGGAGGTTTGAGTCCATGGACATCCGCTGAGACACCCAGATGCCGTGGTCCCTCAGCCTTGCATGTTTCCCGCTTCCTGCGTTGCGGGCGAAGCTTGCTTCTTGTTCCTACGCATGGGCGGAAACCATAGACCAGGATAGGCTATTGTGAGGAGGCTCACAGCGATTGCGATCATTCTACGCATGTCAGTTTCGAGGTTTTCTGCCCAGAACGGTGGGAGCCAGAGGTACGTACGCGCCATCAAGGATTAGGAAACTGGTCTCGTTTTGCATCAGGGTACTACCCCATCCCATGGCCATTTCCGGGATACTGCTCCAATGTCAGCGATCATGTTGTGCGAGCAAACATTCTCTGATGATACTGACCGATAGATGCATCTGACAAGGACAGCGACGTAAGCTATGAACAACGCCCAGCAGAATGCATTAAAATTACGCCTCAGTTTCGGGTTTGTCTTGTCCACGGTATACTGGGATGTATCGGTCTGCTCCTGTTTGCTGGCTTCTCTGGTAGAGCGACGGTAGCTGTAGACGAAGTGCAAGATAATGATGCCGCACCCGACCATGTTGACAACTTGTGCTGCTACACCAGCTATAAGAAGCCCGCTACCAGCATCCAACAGAGCCATGTTGCTACCGTCACCAGTGGTAGCGAGACTGGAAATGGCGCCTCCGGCCACCTGAACGAGTATGCACGCAAAGTCGGTGCCGATGAAGACGTAAGGGTACCACTTCGCCTTCAGCTTGGAGTGCTGCTGGCCGCAATAAAGGATGATGTGCTTAAACACCACTGAGATCGCAGCGGAGACGAAAGAGGGACCGATGAATAGACAGGCCAGCTGCATCGACATTGTGGTAGAGCTGATGCGTCCTGGGTCAGCATATGCCGAAACAAAGGAAATGGTGGTCACTCACTCCCAAGGATCTTGGTGCATCATCAGACGGCCAGCATAGCCGATGATCTCAAAGATCAAGCCAACGGATAACCATGCTTGGAATGACCAGAGACGGGAACGAAGCATGAACGCCAGGGTGATGACCAAGTTCAGAGCGAATATTGCCGCGAACAGAGCCGTTGCACCAAGAGTCGGACGATAGCCATAAAGCGTAGCCTCGATCGGACAAGCTGGAGTGACCTCATTGCAAGAGCTGTACGATGGTCGGAATGGTTCCTCGGAGTTGCTCATGCTGTTATAGACAATGAAAGTGAAGTACGCGAGGTTAGAAAGATGCAGGAAATGATGGGTAGTAGTATCAGCTATAGCGTACTTCTCTGTGCATGGAAGCCTCTGCTATTATAGGACCCTTGGAACACGGCATGCTGTAGTCTTCTTGGTCGTGTAAACGATGGCAGCCAAGACCCTATAGGTCATCACAAGCTGGTCCAAGACTTCAAATGGGTGCGCAGGCAAGGAGCGGTCCTTCGCATTACCATTCATAGCCTGCTCCGATGCTTCGTGATACCACAGTTTCGGCCATTCCATCTGTTGAATCTAGTAGTACTGCTTGCAACAAGATACGACGATTCTGTGACATTCTGGTGCAATATATAATGCTTTCAAGAGGGCAGTATCCTCCAATTGCCCAGCGCCAAGGGCTAGCTCGATGCGCACGTGTCTGCGGTGTCTTGGTGGCAGGCGCTCGTTCCCGAATGCGAGATACGCGAATACGATATACGACAGACAGTGACGCTTCTCGCTTGCCATTGAAAAACATTCACACAAAGACAGAAAATTGCATGCGACACCTAAACGTGTTCCCGAATCCTTTTACATCGAGCAACAGAGAGGATGAGAGTGAAGGAGATAAGGAACATGGTACTCAAATCACTTTGCTTTCGCCATACAATCTGCGTCTACGGATGGCATTGATAGATCACGCCTACTGCCTGTTCTCGAGCGCGGTAAAAAACCAGACGTCATATATTGATTGTACGCTGATTCTTGCACATACGACCATAGGTCAGTGAAAACTGGGCATCCCGTCCGCTCTGCCATACATAAGCACTGAACCGTGCGACTAGTACTAGAGTGGGTGACCATCTGGGAATCCCGCCTGTTGTATGTTTTTGCCTCTTCCTTTTTGACTAGGCACTAAGCATCCAAAGGCTTCAGGACCAACGTACTGCATCTGTACGGTCGAAAAAAGTTGACTTAGATTGTTATTTGCACTGCATTCTTGGCTCGTGCTTGCTATCAGTGACCGATCCCCTCCTAATGTTCAGACTTTCTCATCGCGAGAATCTCCACGATGAATACCGCTAGCATCATGAATAACACGAGCAGCGTTGTCAATAGCCTCTGATCCAGCAGCCTCTTGAAGATCCGCGTCCTTGGCTAAAGTAAAATTGTCAGGCAATTCGCTTTCTCCGTTTCTTGAAATGCACTCACCAGCCCCCATAGATCGATTCTTGTATTCCGGTCCAAGGAATGTCAAAAGAATCACATAGGCAAATGTGCATCCCATGAATATGGCAATGACGGTTCCGTACTCGTATCGCTCGATGGTCTTGCCGTCTTTCTCGACCGGTGGGAGAGGGAAGCGTTCACCAATGCGTGATTCGATGGTAGAGCTTGCAGATGAGACCAGGTTTCCGAGCTGGTAAGAGGTTCCGACCACGAACGTCCTGAAGCTACCAGGACTTAGTTCCATGAGATGGATGGGTATGACACCCCATGCTCTACACTTTGATTAGCGAACTCTGCACTCGATGGGGGTACTGATGTTGTTCTTTCGGAATGTGGGAGGCACGATCTCAACATACTGCAACATTGTCAGCACATGTATCATACGTATGGTTGGCGCAGTCCGGACGTACCCCTTGAACCATAGCTTGCTCAAAGAAAGCTGGCGCAATGACGCGCTCGCTGCCAATGAAACCATAAGGATAGATCAATGCACCGCCGACGATACTGGCGAAGATGATGCTGAAGCGACGTCCGAACATTTGGGAGAGATATCCAATAACAGTACCTCCTGTCATCGCGCCAAGATTCGCGACAACTTGTGTTACGGTGACAGCGTTGGCCGAGAAGCCGTACTGGTTAGTCAGCATCGTTGGGTACAGATCCTGGCTTCCGTGTGACCTTTCTCAATGGTTAGCAGGCAGTCTCCCACTGAGGATGTGGAACACCTTACATGAAGTTCATGCCAGCCATGAGCAAGACGAGATAGATCAAGAGTAGCCAGTGTCGCTTGAGAGCAACCTTGCCCTCCTTGATAAAAGTCTTCCCGACATTGTCTCCAGCGGCACGAACACGCTGGCGCTCGATGTAAGCATCAGTCTCAGGCAAGCACAGACGAAATGCAATAATCAGAACTGGTGGACCAGCACCGAACCAGAATAACGGTCTCCAGCCCTTTAGAAAAGCAACGTTAGATCATGGCATCAATCATTCGGCGTGGTAGGAACGGGAGCTCATATCTTAGCAGTTGCAAGGTTATGAAGGGATAAGACTCTCGATGGAGATAGAGCACAAATAGGAGGTCAGGGCGAAACGTACTGCAAACGATGTTAGTACTCTGGCATCAAGAGAAAGGCGTCTTCTCGAGGAATCTCGTACCATGCGGAGTTGTGTTAACAAGAGCACGTGCGAAGACAGTTGCAAGCAGGTACCCGAAGGCGTAGCCTTGCTGTAGCATTCCTGAGACTATTCCTCTAGCCCTCTCTGGGCAATCTTCCAGTGCCGTGGCTGCAGCGTTACCGTACAAACCACCCATAGCGATACCGAAGAGAGCGCGGACCGCGAGGAACTCTTTGTAGGTGTTGCAGAAACCAGTGCCGAGCTCCAGGATGATGAAAAGGATATTGTTGACCACAAAGGGCCATTTTCGCCCATATCTATCAGCGGCTATTCCGAAAGCGATGGCACCAACGGAACGGAACATGAGCACAAGTGTGATGCCCCATGTGATGTCGGTCTTGGATTTATCGAATGCCTCCGCTAAGTCCGTGACTGTCAATGAGACAGTGAAGAAGTCCTATGCGACTATCGCGTTAGGCATTGGCGTCTTGCCACTGAGAGATATGTGTCGAGGAGCCAGTACTTACTGTGCAACAGTCAGTGAATATCCTTGTCGATGCAACCAATAGTATATCACAACTCACCAAAAGCATCCCACGTCCAAGCGATAAACGCCACAAGGAAGTTCAGCCACTGCTTCGTGTTAAGTAACCTCAGTACTGTGATTGGGTTCTCCACTTTGTCCATGGGCGGTTTCAGTGTGCTGAATCTGGTGGCCAGGTACCGACCAACGCCCATCTTTTGTGGCGTCTCGCCAGTCGCTGGAAGTCGTGCATCGTCGCGCTGATCTTCGTTGTACTCCGGCGACAAGTCGCGTTTACCGTCCGACATCATGCCTGTATAAGAACGTTGTTAGCAACAGAGCTGCAAACCAGCTCAAACCAGAGCCAAGCTCAACCAAGCAACGCCTAGTCTTGCCATGACCAAAGCGAACGAACCTTATCCTTGTAGGTCACAGATCAAGTCTGGACGAAGTGATATGGGATAGAGTCTCGCGAAAGAACCTGGGCTGCGAGAGAAGCACAAGGTGCGACACAGAGCTCTCTGCACTCGTGGCCGGGGGAGCACATCGTTATGAATGCATCATCTGCCAAGGGACAAACCTAGTGATCTACAGTCGACAAGCAAATCGAAGCTCTGTCTGCAATGCTCGGCAACTTCCCCGCCGTTGATGATCACGCATGCGCTCCATGCGGCGTCCCCACTACACCGCGTAGGAACCAATAAAGCAGCGGTCTATAAGCCACCATCTGCGTTGTGACGAGTAGGTTCCCTCGTCGCCTCTCTTAGCGTTCGGGCTCACATTGTTCCACCGCTTCTTTGTCGGTAGTCTTGCTCCTTCGCGGCTTGTTGGTCAAGACGCTTAGAAGACCTGTATGCTTCAGCACGAGAATTGCAGACGCGTGTGTGTCCGCCACATGTGTCTAGTGGGAGTTTGAGACACCGAATCTCAAATTCCCATACGGTCGAGGCCTCGCCGTTCTTGTGATCACGCCCGTAATCTTCCGGGCGTTGATGAGCTGCCGCACGTGGGATGATTGAAATGTTTGGGGTGTGGGCTCACACTGCTTTCAACGTCGGCTCAATTGGCAATTGTGAATGGTGGCAGGATGACTCCACTACCGGGGCCCCACGGGACAAGATAAGGGGATGGATCCATAACGGACTGTGCTTCGGTCTCTGCTGCCGATGATCTTCCTTCCCTTTGAAAGCTCGAAGGCATTTAAACAAAGATATGACTAAGGAGTAGCTTGCCTTGAGCGGCCTGCTCGTGGAGACATAGTTTTTCGCATGCAACCGCTGAACAGCAGAAGCACCTCATGGCTAAAGTTCCGCGATAGATCAGATTTAGTCCCTGCTCATGAATTTGCGTACGGCTGTGATCGATTTGTCAACCGCATCTCAATGGTAGGTACAGTCATTCTAAGAGACGAAACCAACAGTATCAGCACGCGAGATACCGAGGAACGAAGCAAGCTTTGGTGTCATCTCGATTTTGGGATAGCCCAAGTTAAAGATCATACCTGTTGATACGACTGTAGTGGCTGACATCATGCGTAAACTTTTGCGCAGCAACTGTGATTGGTAGATTTTGTCGTGTTTTGCTGGCAGCAATAGCTCGATTGTTATGACATATATCTAGACCATACATGAAAACATCCATAGCAATCTCCATAATCCTAGTCCCTCAAAAATTACGACCAAACGCAATGGGAATCTGCACACTATTCGTAATCAGCGCTGGAGTCATCATATGTTGTGGCTCGATACTTTCGGCTTCAGAGTCCTGGTGCGGCGAGTTCAAGACAAATTCTCCCTTCTCGACGTCCTTAATAACAGGCTTGCTCTTCCTCGCTTTGATCCACCGGAAGCCAAAATACGCAGCAGTGGCCAGGAGAGGAAGAATAAGGAAAGGTAAGCCGATGCAGAGCAGTAGCTGGATGAGCACGTGGGAGTCTATCGCCGGCGCGGTGTTGATACCGTAGGACATCTTGGCGAATTGGGTAGTGGTGTGTATTTCTTTTTTCGATTTATGAGAGACAGTTCCAGACTGTCTATGCGAAGCTCCTTTGCCTGCAAAGAGTAGTGAATGAGTAGTGAAAGTGACGCGACTAGCGAGTATAGCGTTTTGAGAGAGAGATTGTGGGATGGGAGGGCAGAAGGGAAACAAAGATCATTGTTCGGGTGTGAAAGGGCCGTAAGCGAAGATGAGATTCTTTGTCTCGAACAATGCGTCATCTCAGTGGTTCTCGATGGGACGGTCGGACGAGGCTGGATTGTAGCAGCGCACTAATCTAGGACATCGAAAATGCGGAGAGCCTTTCAACAACATCTTGACGTTCCAGACCAAGGTACAGAATGCACTGTTATGAACGCAGCGGTATCGAAATGCCCAGTTAGCCATGCCATGCATGTCAAGTCTTTCAGCAGTCACCGTTTCGTGTTCCAAGAAGGCAAGATGCTAGAACCAATCGTACAATCCTTTGGGGGTATCTATGTTCGTGCAGCAACCGTCTCCTCGCTCTAGTCTTGCGCTCCGAGCAATGCTTCCATCAAAGATTTCTACCTGCGGTCATCACGTGGATAGCGTCTCTCATCGCGTCTGCGATCATCGTACCTGCGCTCGTCATATCTCCGATTGTTGTCGGGGAATCGGCGCCTGTCATCGTCAAATCTCCTGTTGTCCCTGTCACGCTCTCTGGGAGGTGGGCGCCTGTTATCGCGCTCAAAGGCTCGCTCACGATCCACTCTGGCCCTCTCTTCACGGCGCTCGTCGAACGTACGCTGAGGAGGCCTGTCCCGTTCCTCGCGACGGTCGCGCGATGATGCCCGCGAAGAAGGTGGGCCAGGTCGTCTTTCGGCACGTGGCAGTGGAACCTCAATTTCTTCTTCATACTCTTCCCATTCCTCCTTGAAGTGGCTGTCGACTATCTCACGTTCGTCATGAGCTAGCTTTGGATCTAGCATGAATCGTAGAGTACCACCCAGGACAGGTGGTGCGTGTTCTAAGATGACAGGCGCGGGCAATGGCTGACTTGCATCCGTCTGAGGCGGCGAGACAGGTGTTGGATGACCATTTTGCACTTTGGTAGTTGGAGGAATCTGGACTGGTGCAACACAACTGCGGGCAAAGTTGTTGCTATCGCATTCCTTTTTCAGAGCCAACCGTAGACGGAGGAAGTCATCGAGACTGTAGCGAGTGCCAAGCGTGGTAGCCGTAGTGTGTTGGATGTACAAGTCAAGCGAGTCCAGTATTGTTTCCATGGTCTCCTCGCGACTCGTGTGCACTCGTCCCAAATCGTACTTCTCGATCGCGTCGATGATGCTGTCCGCGCCCGTCAACCGCGCTGCAAGTTCCAGCATGGCCAGGGCAAGTGTGACTGATGTCTGCTTGAGGGGAGCGAGCGTCCGGTATACGTCGGTAAGAGCAGTCCATGCAATGTCATGAACCGGCTTGACTTCCTCTTTTCTGCCCAGTGTCTTCGCGATCTTGGTGAGCGTGTGATGTGGTGCTCGACTTCTGAAGTCGAATGTCGATGCTTCCAGAACCATACGCTCGAGACCGATGACCGCACGAGATTGTTGCTCGAAGGACGGGTCGTCGGATGGCAGTTGATCATGCGCCGCCGCCTTCAAGTTATAGCTCGCAGCCAGGATGTCCCGACTCTTCTTCAACGTGTCCTCCATCTTGCACGCCGTGAGCAAACTCGCAGCAGCAGCATCGTTCCAGAGGTAGTTGTCTCCAGTCTGGGTACCAGGAGGGTGCGCGAGGCGGAACTTGTGGTAGTATGTGCAGGCTGTGGTGTATGTACGGACAGGGAGCTGCAGAGCGCGTCGCATGATATCGATCCACTGCACTCCCTGTAGACGCAGCGAGTCCTCCTTTGCTTCCGCGATCGAGCGTTCCTGGTGGTCGCTGTCTGGCTGCTGCAGCTTGCGCTCTATGGCGGCTTGGGTCTGGTACTGCGCTGAGACTCGAATAAAGCTGGGATGGGGCCCGACGAAGGCCTTGGGCTCGCCATTGCTCATGCGCTTCTGCGCGCCCATGTCGAAGGTCGGGAGAGTCCTGAAGTATGGCTGCGTGGTCGCTGGGCAGAGTGGATCGCCTGGAGGATTATTATACTGCCAGCCCGCGCTGCTGTACAGGAAGGGCGATGCTGGCTCGGGCTTGATCGGCATCCCGTCGGCTTCTGCCCAGCTCAGCCAGACTTCATCTCTTCGAGTCCTCATCCTTCGCAGTGGAGGAGGCATATCGAACAATCTTTCGTTGTCATATGTCTGTTGATGATATGGGTCATCGTCTGGTATGTCGCGCGGACGTTTGACTCTCCGCGATGGAGGTGATGTCGCCTTTCCTGCTATCAACGCCAAACGGTCTGGATGCACACCCGTGCTAGCATGCTCGGAAACCTGCATGCTTGGGAGCCCATCTGGAACATTAGTCGGCGGAGACTGTTGGTATGGCAGGCCTACCAACAGTGCTTGCTGTTTGGGCTGTTAGCAAGGCTCGCTTGCAGTCGTTTCGGCCGCTCCGCTGGAGAGTCACGAGCTCGACTTACCCGCTCTGGATGCATGAACCCTCCACTGGACTCTTCGCCGCCGCTCGATTGTACGCCACCGCTTTGCTCCCCGCTTCCTGACGCCTGGTCTTTGTGTTGGTGTCGTCTTCCAGGTGGCGGTGATAGCTGACGCGGAGGTGGTGTCTCCGCCGCTTCCTGCTTCGTCGTCGCATTAGCAAAAGCTCCGTGTACGGTCGACTGACAGACATCGCTCAGTCGGGCGTTCTGCGCCAACTCACTCTGATCATGCGCTCCGAATGGCCGCGGACATGGTAGCCTTGATCGCTAGTCTCTATGTCGGACAGTTTTACTCTCGGGTGCTGGAACCCACATTTACTGCCCATCTGGCAGTGCCCTCTCTTCCAGTGTCGGCAGATTGCCATTTTGGCGACTCGAAAAGTTCTCCGCAGTGCAGTTCACGGCCGCTAGGTAATGCAGTAAGGCGGATGTTCGTTGTTCAGCGCTTCGGTGGAGTTGTGTGCGCAGGTGAAAGCAAGTAAGGCAGCTCATAGGTGTAGGCAAGTGACTGCTGATCTTTGACTAATTATGGCAAGCCTCACTTCTATTGTGGAAAGCGAATCATGCAAAGCATGTGATTTTGCCACGTACGTATCCATTATTCAAGACTCACACTCAACAAGCCTAACCCCTCGTCGCGCGTGGCATCGCTCAATCTGCCTACACCGGTGGATCCCTACACCGGTCGCTGCTATGTTCATGAAGCACTCTCGATTCGATATTCCAGCTCACTCCGATTCCTCAGAAGCCTCGCTCTCACCCTCACTCGAGGACTCTTCATCCGGCTCTTTCTCAACAATCCTGACCTCAATGTACAATTTTGCAGCTATTCAGAAAGAATTCTTGTGTCAGCAAAGTCTCCCAAACGTCCTGAAGAACCACAATTCCAGCCTTACCTTCGTCTTTCTGCACTGCTCTCCAATCGCAGAAATCCTGAGCCCTCAATTGCGGAACGTCATTCCACTTGATCAAAGTCGTGCAGCCCTCGATCTGCGGGAGCACCCAAAGCTCAAGCGACCACTCATACCTTGAGAGGTGGTCGTGATTGTTCAGTCCACGGAAGTCTGAGTCCGGGGAATCATCGCCTTCTAAGAAGAATCGTTTCGCGGATTTGACATTCTCGTTGCCTTCGAAGTCCATGTCAAGATACTGCTTGAGGCGCAGATTCTTGCCGTCGAAGTTGTTGACGACGATGGCTATGGTGTTGACGGCAGTGATCTTGGTTCCTTTGCCGAAGCTATCGAAGGTCGGTAGCCACTCCTGCTTCGCACCTTTCTGGCGCGCTCTGTTCGAGCTAGGCTTGACGCCGATGAACCTTGTGTCGCAGGAATCTGTGAGGACGGCAGGCAGCGCCCATGGATGCGGGAAGCGCTTCTTCGGGTCTTGCCCGGCAACAGCACGCATACCCTTGCTATCAGCAAACTGCGAGCCATGCTCCTGCACCATGCGCGCCCACTGCGCCTGATTCCTCTCCACCTGCGCCACCTCCTCATCATACGTCTCCGGCACCGTCTGCAACTTCTTCCGCACAACGAGCTCGATAAGGTGCAATCTAATGCGCTCCAAGCTCAGCAGTCCCAGCGCAAAGAAGTAAGGATCCGGATCGAGGCCCGTGGTGCGAGTGAAGGAGTCGTCGTTTTCTCTGACCCGGTCGCCGATTTCAGGGTCGCCGATGCGCAAACCGTTGAACTGCCATGTCGCGACGGAGAGCCATTCTACTCGCTTTTTTCTTGGTTCGATGCGAGCGAAGACAATGTACTGTGTTGGGATGTCGCCGTCTTCGTCTTCGAGAGTGCGTCGGCCGATGCGGATGTAGATGTCGTTGCCCGAGGAGGTGTTTTTGGGTGGCATGGTGGCTGTTGCTGTCCGTCAGCTCTGAGGTTTGGTGTTAGATCTTTCAGATTTCGCGCTTTGGGCCACTCGTTGACTGTTCTGAATTGATGCGGAAAGTCACTTTTCGTGGTAAGTGTGTTCTTGTGGCTTAGCGCCGACTGTTTGTCTGCGCAGCGTCGTGTAAACAAAGACTTTATTTGTGAGGAGTCACTCTGGTCTCGCTTCGCGATGCACAGTGAGTGAGACGTGCGATGCGGCCTGCTGCATCTCAATTGCGCGCTTTGCGTTGGTGGTTTGAACTGATTGCTTAGGTACTTTCGCCAATGTGCTACAGAAAAAAGTCGCATCTCTGTGTCCCAGGTTTTTGATATTTCTACTAGCTTTTCGAGCAGTGCCTTTATTGATAGAAATGGCCCAAAATCAAGTCTTCCCAATCGATTCATCTTGCTGGATCCCATGCTATGGCTGGGTTCACAAGCCGGGTTTTCACGATGGGTCTATTGATGTGATGGCCATTGGACTTGGAGCAGAACGAAAGTAGAGTCGGTAGTGCGCATACATATGCATGTATTGGGTTTCGTTCCAATTCGCATTATCATAGTACATGTACATGTGACTAGAAATGAAAGTGAAGTGCATGTGACCATGTGCAACCAAAGGGTTAGGGTTTGAAGGGGCGACAATTCACATCCAACATTCATGCACATGTGTTGTTCGACTTCGCACCCATCACGGAGCCCGCAATCCATCATCAACGACGCTACATGCGTCCCACGCTCATTTCCAGATCCCGAGGCTCTTTCGCCACGGCCTTGCGAGGCAAGATATACAGTCCTAAAGGCCGGCCAGGACACTCACCTCGCCTGCTATACGCAACACAATACGCAAGAGATTCGTCTACGTCTTCGACGTCCATTACCAGCAATGTAACACCCAGCATCCAACTTCGACCATACCAGGAAGAATCAATCACCTCAGTCCTCACAAGTCTGTCCCAAGGTGCTCGCCGTCTAGGCCTCTCCCTCGCAACCGGCAGTGGCAAAACGGTCATCTTCAGCCATCTGATCGACCGCGTACCGCCACCAACACCAGAAGCAACGCAGACTCTCGTGCTCGCGCACCGTCGTGAGCTGGTAGAGCAAGCGGCCCGCCATGTCAGACAACTGTATCCGCACAAGACTGTGGATGTCGAGATGGCGGAGCAGCACGCGACAGGCGTAGCCGAGATCACCGTCGCGAGCGTGCAGAGCATCACGTCTGGAGAGCGCTTGCTGAAGTATGATCCTGCGAAGTTTAAGCTGGTGTTGGTTGATGAGGCGCATCATATTGCTGCTCCGACGTATCTCGCTGTGTTGAAGCATTTCGATTTGATGGAGAAGGATGCGAAGACTCACACGGCTCTTGTTGGAGTGAGCGCTACTTTCTCGCGTGCTGATGGGTTGAGCTTGGGGGCCGCGATTGATCATATTGTGTATCACAAGTCAGTTTTGCATAGGGTCAACTATCCATGGATACCCACTGACGCTCTGCAGGGACTACGTTGACATGATCGACGACAAATGGCTGTCCGATGTAGTATTCACAACTGTGCATACCGGAGCCGATCTATCTAGAGTCAAATCAACTGGAGGCGATTTTCAAGCTGGAGCATTATCGAAGGTCGTCAACAACGACGAAATCAATACTCTAACGGTCCGCGCCTGGTTGAGCAAAGCAGGTACACGGAAGTCTACACTCGTTTTCTGCGTGGACCTTGCGCACGTAGCGAGTCTGACCGCTACGTTCCGACAGCATGGACTGGATGCGCGCTTTGTAACCAGCGACACACATCGCCAGATTCGTGCTGAACGCTTAGAAGCGTTCAAGAATGGCGAGTTTCCTGTACTGCTGAACTGCGGTATCTTCACAGAAGGCACAGATATCCCCAACATCGACTGCGTGCTATTAGCGCGACCAACGAAGTCCCGCAATTTACTCGTTCAGATGATCGGGCGTGGTTTGAGAAAGCACGCAGGCAAAGGTAATTGCCACGTGATCGACATGGTCGCCTCGCTAGAGACAGGAATCGTGACCACACCAACCCTCTTCGGCCTCGACCCCCAAGAACTAGTCAAAGACGCCTCCGCCTCCGCCATGAACGAGCTCAAAGACCGCCGAACCAGCGAGCGCGAGCGCGAAGCCCAAGCAGCACAAGGCTCCCAAATAGCCTCCCACATGACCCAACCCCAGAAGAAGCTCACCGGAAACGTCACCTTCACCGACTACGACAACGTCAACGACCTCATCGAAGACACGTCCGGCGAGCGCCACATCCGCGCGCTCTCGCCCTTCGCGTGGGTCCAGATCGACGACGAGCGCTACATCCTCTCCAGCAACAGCGGCGACTTCCTCACCCTCAAGCGCGGCAAGGAAAAACACGAAGTCATCTACAACCAGAAAACGCCCCCCGAACTCATGGCCACAGGCACGAAATCGCCGTACCTCCGCGCGCGCGTCATCGCCACTTCCATCAATTTCGAAGGCGCCGTCTCCGCCGCAGACACACTGGCCAAAGAGCGTTTCCCGTTCGAAATCATCAACAAGAACGCTGGCTGGCGGCGGAAGCCCGCGACGCAAGCGCAGGTCGACATGTTGAATAAATTTCGTGGTGAGGATGAGAAGTTGACGGTTGAGACTATCACGAAGGGTAGGGCGGGGGACCAGATCACGAAGTTGAAGCATGGTGCTAGGGGGAGATTTGGGCGGATCGTGGCGCTGAAGAATAAGGCGCAGAGGAGTGAGGACCAGAAGCAGAAGTGGAAGGATTTGCAGAGGAGGCAGGAGGTGAGGGTTGGGCGGGTGAATGGTTAGGTGATGGATGGCGGTTTGGGTGGGTGTACGAGTATGTGTTATTGGTATCGAGGAAGTAGTTCTGTAAATTACATGTATTATTATTATGATAGATACCGCCAATCAAATTTGTACGTGGAGAACACACAGACGAGACTCACGGCGCTTACCCCTACGACCATGATTTCCTGATGACTTCAGCAAGGAGCAAATGCCGTCCGACTCGCCCGCTGCTGCGACTTGGCAGAGTTGTGGACGTCATTCACGTTGTATTGGCGGCTTGGTCTTATTCTTGATTGTGTGGTCTGCCGGTGATTGTGGTGTGTTCCGTCCCGATGATGATGATCGTAGCCGCCTGCATTACTCTAGCCATTGCAACTCACTGGTTACGAGGAGATGGAGTTGTTTGATGGCCCCGGCTCCACATCCTCCATGCAAGCCCGAGTACTGCACCACTCTGAAACTTACCCTACCATGACTGCATGATTTTGGTAGTAGTACCGCTCCCAGCCTCTCAGGTACATGTACAGGTACATGTGAAGTGGAGGGCACACATGGCAAGCTGTACAGCTTTGAGCTCACAGAGCTCTCTCACGAAAGATACGTTTGTACCTTTTGATAGGCCCGAAGCTTGCTTGCGCGGCCTTCAGCCTTGGCGTCGGTAGTGGGAAATGTTTGGATGTGTCGGAGGATGATGGTTAGTTCCTCAGGTGTCATGCTCGATTGGAGCTGTCATCTTGTTGTACCGAGTGGGGCGAATCCTGCATGTTGCTATATCTCGACTGCACGTGTCAGCTGTCGTAAGCATACTTCACGTCGTCTCAAAAAAGAGAGGAACAGACTTCTGCAAATTGCAAGGAGGTCAAGCTACTTCCTTGGTCCGGGATTCGACGGACGGGCATGACGGGAAGGTGGCTGGCGCGGAGGCTACAGGAGAAAGACAAGCTTTAGAGCGGCAGATTGGCTGCTTTAGCGTTTTTATGAACGACCGAGACGCGTGCGTGCGCGCACATCTTTGCCTGCGGAAGGCACAGGCATGACATGGCCATGGGCATGGGCATTTAGCATTTTCGAGTGCTGCATGTTGAGTCGCTACAGCACTTTGCGTCATGCACGTACTTTAAGGATAATGCAGAATAGCAGCTACCTATGTGTGTGTCAGCAGCCTTGCAGAGAGTGAACTTGAGTGAACTTCTCCAGAATTAATATATCGCCGAACCCGTTATATCGCTGCCTGCCCTGCCTGCCCTGCCTGCCACTCTTCTCCTCCGGTGTCTTCTTCTCCACGCGTGGCTTGCGTTGCTCTCTGAACGAACCATCGAAAGCCAACCCACGTGCAACCGCAGTCCGGGCAAGCACGAGCCAAAAGCGTCTGGTGCCCTTCAACCACCGACATCTCGCTCTTCCCTGCCTGCCGCCGCCGCCGCGTAATAACTACACCCAGACCTCGACTCCACCCTCGAGCGTGCGCGCCCACATTCGCTTACTACTGTCTCTCCTGCTGTTGGCCAGTCTCGCTACAACATCCCCCAGACCAGATTGCTATAGCTACAGCCTCGTCAATTGCCAATCAATCCTCCTTCCCGACTCTCGCGCCGCAACTTCCTCCGACCCAACTCTGCCTGATCTGGATGTTTGCGCACAGTTCATAGCGTCTCAATGAGGAGACGACCGTCCGGCTCCGGCGAGGACGACAACGCCTCCCGCCCTGCCTCTACCGCCCCGGACCGCCTAGACAAGAGCAGAGACAGCAGCAATGCGCGCGACAGGGAGACCGCGCGCGAACTGAAGCTCGCCGTGAACCGGCCGCAAGAGCGCAAGATTAGCAAGGATACCAGTCGCACCCCCGTTCTAGAGATAAACTCGCACTGGGATCCGGCTATGGAGCCCAAAACAGAGCTGCACAACAGCGCGGTCAGCAGCCCTACACAAACAAAAGGCATGTCCGAAACCGCCTCGGACAGCAAGGGCCAGCGCGCTCGCATGCGGAATCCATGGTCTTGCTCGACGCTGACCTTCGCGACGAGCATCTGCGCAATTGTACTCTTGACGACAATTCTGCATTCTTTCTTCACCCGGCAACAGGACCCGAAAGGCTGCGCCATGTCCTACATGCGACCGGCTTTTGCTCGCTATTCTGATTTCGACACCGAACACACTCGTTTCGCGACAAAGTATTCGTTGTATCTGTACAGAGAAGGAGGCGTCGACGAAGACACTAGAGTAAAGGGAATACCCGTGTTGTTCATACCCGGAAACGCAGGGAGTTACAAGCAGGTCCGCCCGATAGCAGCGGAAGCGGCGCACTACTTTCACGATGTTCTACGGTTAGACAAGGCCGCCATTGCAGATGGCAAGGCTCCTCTGGACGTTTTTTCTGTCGACTTCAACGAAGATATAACGGCTTTCCATGGACAAACGCTGCTGGATCAAGCAGAGTATTTGAATGAAGCGGTGGCTTTCATCCTGGCGCTTTATCACAACCCAAGCCGTTCACTGAGAGAGCCTGGCTTGCCCGAACCAAAATCTGTGATTATCTTGGGCCACTCGATGGGTGGAGTGGTAGCGCGGACGATGCTCCGTATGCCGAATTATCAGGAACATACAGTCAACACGATTGTTACCTTGTCTGCACCTCACGCCCGTGCACCTGTGACGTTCGACGCAGACATGGTGGCGACCTACAACGATATCAACACCTACTGGCGAAAATCATATCTCGAGCCGCCCAGCAGAAACCCATTGGCAGACGTAACTCTGGTCTCAGTAGCAGGCGGAGGTCTTGACACCATGATTCCTTCAGAGTCCACGAGTCTGACTTCGCTCGTTCCCGATACTCATGGCTTCACGGTGTTCACCTCCAGCATTCCTAATGTCTGGACGGGAATGGATCATCTGGCAATCATGTGGTGCGACCAATTCCGCAAGGCTCTTGTTAAGGCAGTTTTTGATGTCGTGGACGTAAGGCGGTCTGCGCAAACTAAGCCACAAGCACAACGCATCAAAGCGATCAGGAAGCGTCTACTCACTGGAATGGAGCCTGTGGTGCAGAAGTCGATCAGAGAGTCAGGTAAGTCGTGGTAATGTTTCTAACAACCCAAGATACAATTTACTAACAAACGACAGAATTCGACACGCTGCTCACATTCGAAGCGAACGCCGAGCAAATGATGCGACATGGCGAGCGCCTTGCAGTCCGCCCTCACACTGACCCCAGCCGAAATGTTGCACACGTCATGCCAGTGCCGATCCAACCTTTCACGCCAGGCAGCAAGTTCACCCTGCTCACAAACCAGCAGCTGGATGCTGGAGATGGCCATGGATCCTTGACTGTCTTGTTCTGCAGTGTGCTGCCGATACACTCGAAACTCGTCTTCCCACAAAATTTGGACCTTACGAACGGCGCTCCAGGTGGCAGTAAGCTCGCATGCAAGAATGCTGCACCTGACGTGACTTTCCTTCCAGCTTCGACGAACACTTCTGTTCACGCATTCGACGGGGCTACTCCATTTTCGTATCTCCAATTCGAGTCATCGGACATTTCCGAGTACCAATTTGCTGCGATCATCGAAAAGCCTTTCGAGGCACCACATGGCTGGGCGATTGCTGAGTTCAGCACAACTGACAAGAATGCAATCACTGTCAGTCGTGGCCACCATCAACTGCTCGCCAATGGGCTTCGGATGATCTTGCCAGCAGACCGCCCGATGATGACGGAGCTTAAGATTCCCGAAGTGCATTCTACGCTATTCGCATACAATCTCAACGTGAAGCGCAGAGCATGTGAGCACGAAGTCGAAAGCTTCGCGCCCATGCTAAGGCAGTATATTGCTGAACCATACGAAAGCAAGTACTTTGTCAACACACAAGGCGGCAACATCAATGTGCATGGCATCTCACCGTACATGCCGCCTCCACTGCGTGGTGGTGGCGCGAGCGAGGGGCTCAGCCTGCAGCTTTGGTCGGATCCTACCTGCAACTCGACGGTGGAAGTCACCTTGAAGGTTGACGTGCTCGGCAGTGCCGGCAAGCTTGTCATGCGATACCGATCGGTCTTTGCCGCTTTCCCGCTGCTCGTTGTACTAATTGTAATCAGGAAGCAGTTCAAGGTCTACGATGTGACTGGTATGTTGTCCTGTGATTGCATGAGTAGACATGGGTGCTAACTTGATCGATAGGCGTCTTCATGTCCTTTTCTGAAAGCATGGACGTTTGTCTTCGCACGTCGTTGCCGTTCATCTTTATAGCGCTGACCTTTTTCGCCGTGTCGCTTTCGAAGGCGTCCCAAGGATCTTTGACACGTGGCTGGCTCAGCTTCTTGACAGGAACGTCGCAGAAATCTGTCGACTTTAATGTCAACGACCTCATGCTTGGAACTCAGGATCCATTCTTGTGGTTCCTGGTGCCCTTGTTCGGGGTCATCAGCGTCGGCATCTGTATCGCTGGCAACTATGTTATCACGATCCTAATGCATGTATTTGCGTTCGTGTATGGGTGGACGAGAAGTCTGTTCGGCGGACGAGAAGACAACCGGTATGGTTGCACCATTGAATTCCCTCTTGTGGCTTGTATACCTTTTACTGACAGGTCTAATAGCTTGACAACACCTTTCGCCTCGACTGGTGGACGACAGCGTCTCATCACTACCGCCATCCTTCTATTGCTCATCACGACCTTGATTCCGTATCAATTCGCTTACATGGTTCTCACGATCGTGCAGCTATGCACTTGTGTACGGGCTCTCCGCCTCGCCCGCGACACGCGCTCCGGCGCACACTACAACTTTTACAACTACACGACCTCCATCCTCGTGCTCATGCTCTGGGTGCTACCAATAAACATGCCAGTGCTCATCGTGTGGATCCACAACGTTGCCGTACACTGGTTGACACCCTTCAGCACGCACCACAATCTACTAGTAGTCTTGCCACTGGTTCTCGTGGTCGAAGTCATGAGCACAGGAAACATGACCCCTCGAGTCACCGGCCGAGCACGATTCATCACGAATGTCCTGACCTTCCTCTCCGCGCTGTACGCAGCCATCTACGGCGTCACGTACGCCTACCGCCTCCACCACCTCCTCAACATCCTCGCCGCTTGGCTGTTCGCCATCCACCTCTCTTCCAACCCAGGCGCCACCTCCCTGGGCCATCTGGCAAATAATGCGGCTTCCCCTTCCTCAAATCGCCCGTCCGAAGATGCGACGGGCCGAGACGTGAAGAAAAGGCCTTAATGACAGCAAGCATGTGTCAAGACGCTGCGACACGATGCTTTTCCTTTCCCCTTTTTAACTGTTCTTTTCTCTGGAAAATCCAACCCGATCCAACAAGCTCGCTGGAGGAGCTTTCCTCGACCCACGCGCCCTCCTGTCTGTTGCAAGGCGGGCGGCCGTCGTTTCGGGAGCCTTGTATATACGAAAGAGGCAAGAAGAAGATGGGATGAAAACGAACGTTCTAATGTCTATATCTTAGTGTAATGAAAATGGATACCCTACCCCTGAAAATTTTGGGGGGCAAAGCGAAGTTCTATTTATCTTATACGGGAGAGCAGTGTGGGTTTGTTTGAGGCTTTGGCCTTCAGTGTTGCGCATGATGTTGTGATTTCTTGGTAGGAATGTCGATTTACTGACGCGCTAGATCTTACGATCCGAAGGGCAAGAGTCTGCTCGCTGACTTGAGTTCGATTGGTGACGCTACTGATGACAAGTCACATCGTCTCACTGCTGACAACTGGAGACCAAAACTTCGGAACAACCGCTCCTCCCCAAACACACTTCCCAAAGACCATCTACACCTCAACAACAAGCTTCGTAGCACTAACCCCAGCCTTGGACATCTTCAACGCCTCGTTGATGAACTCCAAACCCTTTCCAACCACCTTCGGCGCAGGGAGACACTTCAACAACCCGCTCTCCAGCGCCGGCGTCACGAAGTCCTGGAACACAGGCGCCACCACATCGTTGACCGCGAAAATCATTCCTGTCTGGACACCCGGAGGCACGCCTTCGGTTGGCGGCGGGTGCGTGCAGGCAAGGTGGGTGTTTTCGCCGCCGAGAGCGCGTAGGATGGCGAGGTCTTGCGAGTAGTTCTCGGGCGAGGAGATCGCGTCGAAGATCCCGACGAATTCGAGACCTTTCGCGCGCACGGCGGCGACGATGGCGGAGACGAGTGAGGCGGAGTGCCGGTCGAAGACTTGGCTCGCGCCGCTCTGCGTGGCCACTTCGAAGTTCCGCGCGCGAGAGATCGCAAGCACGGTGATGCCTGCGGCGGCGGCGATCTGCGTCGTCATCGAACCGACAGACGAGGAGGCGCCATTAATGACGAGGACTTTGGTTGCGGGTGGGGGTTGGAGGGATGGGTAGGGGAGGGCTAGAGCGGGTGTCACGACACCGGGCATGCAGGGCCCGGGTTTGCGGACGGAGAGGGCGCAGACGGCGGCTTCGAGGGCGAAGGGGAGGACGACGCCGGAGGTGAAGGCGATGTGGGACGGGAGGAGGGCGGCTTTGTCGGCTTGAACGGCCGTGTAGAGGGCGAAGGCGCCGTCGGCGGGGCGGCTTGTTGCGAAGGAGGTGGAGTGGCTGTTTTGCGAAAGAAACGAAGTGTAAGTCAGGATGATTTCCAGTTTATCTCTCACGATTGGTCGTTGGGTTTGGATGGTTTGGAGAACATGACTTACCCAATCACGCGATCACCTTTCTTGAAGCGCTCCACGCCCGCGCCGATTTCGTGGACTTCGCCCGCGACGTCGCAGCCGATGATCGCTGGGAATTGCTGGACGAAAATTCCGGCGTCTTGCTGGTGCCAGTCGATGGGGTTGATGGCGATGGCGGCGTTCCTGACGATGATCTCGCCGAGGCCTGCGGTGGGCATTGGGGCGGGGCCGACTTCGAGGGGGGTGTTAGCTGCCTTGAGCCAGGCGGCGCGGTTCGATGGGGTGGACATGTTGGTTGATTGGGAAGGGTTGAGGTTGAGGAGGGTGGGTTGTTGATGTGTCCTGGTTGTCAATCGGTTGCCTGTGTGGATTGAGTGAAAGTGTTGATCGAGGTGGGTGATCCATTTGTCTTTATATCCAAAGCTCATGAGGGTTTGGATCTTGCATGGCGTTCGAGTGCATTTCCAATTAGCCGTCTTGATTGTGGTCAGTGCGGTCCCATTCGAGCCTTATTCTCGTGTTCAGCTGCGACTTGGTGCTGCGTGACAAACAGATAGTATGATTCTGGCGAAGCGAGATGTTGCTTACAGGTCAACAAAAGTAAAATCTCAAAATAGTAGATACAGCTAACCTGTTCAGCATATGTGATTTGCCAACAACAAATAATCTGAAGCTGGTGTTTGTCGATTTGTACGATTTTTGAGAGCCACTTGTATACATCTGATGTCTTAGTTCGATAAACACACCAAGTGCAACATGTTGAGCACCATGTCACTGACGAACAATTAAGGCACTCGGAGAGCAAAACGGTTATGATAGGATTTGAGAATTGGAGCTGAGCATGGCCCCACAGAGAACCACATATGCCGTTCCAGAGAATCTTACATGACATTCTGGAATCCCACGTGCCGTTCTTGAACCTCATATACGGGTCGCCGCCATCAGGTGGTTTCCACTTCACTCCAATCGTCTCCCTTGACGCAAGGCATGGTCTCAGCAAAGTGCCATGCCCCCCATGGACACTGACAACACCAACACCAACACCACAATTCTGTTAAAGCACGATCCCGAATACGGCGTCCTGATATGTCTCAAATGCCGCTACGCCGTGCAGAAATCCGCCTTAGACAGCCATCTCTTACGACACAAGATCTACCGAGAAGAAAGGAAGCGCTTAGTGGCATCTGTGTCGAATCTCAACATACTGGAACCCGACGAAGTGCCAGTTCCAGCACCTTCATCGCCAGCTCTGGCTTACATAACCAAGTTCTCCGGCTTGAGATGTGCAGTGCCACAGTGTGGACATCTCACTGTGAGCACAAAGCGCATGAAACTCCATAGGAAGCAGGTTCATGGATCCTTGGAATTTCCGATCCGCGATAATGATTTGGCTCGGAACGTGGTCTTACAGACCTTCTTTCGAGGGAACAAAGTCAAATATTTTGAAGTGGAGTCACCACATACCGCAGATACTGGCAGCACATTATCTCACTATGCGGCTCGATTGGGTTCTTGGGACCGCGCGGAGCATTCACATACTTCCGATCGGCGGCAGTCACCAATACCATCGATTGAACCACATACCAGGCTTCCGGGCCCAGCCGACGAACCTGACATGTGTATGCTTCGCTATTTTCATCACTTTGCAACCACAACATCGCGTACGTTGCCTTATAGCAGTACCTCGCCATTACAAATGCGCTACTGGCAAGAGGCTGTAATTCCCCAAGCTTTGCAACACAGTTGGCTGATGCAGGGCTTGCTCGCGATATCGGCATGTCACATGGCCGCATCGGCCATTGATCCAGAAGCGAAGAAACTGCACTGTGAGTATGAGGCTCAATACGCTTCTAATTTCCACTCGTGGACCAGACAATCGGTACTAGACGAGACCGTGGAGCACATCGGCGACCATGTGCGGTGCTTGTTACACCTTGCGGAAATCGCTCTCCATCAGATCTCACCAGATAGAGCGAGGAATGCTCGGCAGGATCGATCCATTGTGATGTCGCTGAGAGGCTGTCTCCGCCCCAGTAGTAATATAGTAGCATCCCTGGCGTGTCCGGGCGAAGAAGAGGCAATTGAGAATGACGATTTGACCAAAGGGCCTCTGGAGGGCCTTCAAACACTGCGGACGCGAATGTTCGAGCTTCTCGGACGGCCGGCTAACATCAGCGATGCTCTAACTACTCTTAAGTCAATCGAGCTGCTCCAGGAGACTTGCAGTAGCGTCGGATCGAAAGATAATATCGAAAGCTCTTGGAGCGCTGCGGCGGCGTGGCTGAAAGACGTCCCGCGCCATTTCCATGAGATGGTCGATGAGCAGGATCCCATCGCGCTTCTGATGATGATTTACTGGTCTGCGATCATGGTGGCTCGGGTCGAGAGGCAAGGCTGTTGGTTCTTGAAGGGTGTTGTAAAGGCTTCGGTCTCGCAGATTACGCAGAGGTTGGTCGTGGACAAGCATCCATTACTGCCGTTGATCTCAGACTTCGGAGGCGATGTTCAGCATTGATTTACTCGATTGGCTAACAAATCTACTTGCCCGATCGGTTGTAGCGAGCATGTGGGCAGTGATAGTCATCATACTGCATTATGTGGCTGTGAGCGTAGCTAATCTGTAATTATAAATCACAAACCGGATATTGGTGGGCTCGCCCTATCCTGTCAACTCTTTGGTCTCACATCCTCTTCTCGACTTCCTGAGGCACTGAGAGGTGCCTCGCCTATAAGCACTCTATCCTTGATGTACTCTGGCATCGTCTCGTCATCGTGGAAGAAGCCTTCCGTCGGCACCATTCTCTCCCAGCCCATGCGCTCGGTCGAATGTTGTCCGGTAGGGTAAACCTGCACTGGCCAGATCTTACACAACAAAGCGTAGATAACTGCGCCTGCCGTGCCGGATAGTACGAAGCTGTCGGAACCTAGTCAGCGATGTGTTGTGGAATAAAACCAAGTCGCATGTCTCGAACTTACCCGCAGTTGTACACATTGACAGCTGTCTGGCTGATCGAGCCCGGGCTGATTGCACCCGATATGCCTGAGATGACCAGCACCACGCCGCAAGCCCATGCGACAAAGGCACGGATGTTGAAGCCTTTGACGTAATAGTAGGGCGAACCACGCTCCGGCGTGTATAAAGACGGCACGTGGATGTTACCACGGCGTGCGAACCAGTAATCCACGATCATGACGGCAACGATAGGCGTGACGAAACACAGATAGGAGCCGAGGAAGGTCAGGAAGTTCTGGGCGCTGTTCACCAAGAGCCATGGGACGACGGGCCACACGAGAATATGGCTGAGGATCATGCCGCGCACAATGGTAAAGTATCTGGGGAACAGACCGTTGAGGTCACAGCCGATGGGTATAGCGTTGCTCGATACGTTTGTGACGATTGTGGCGAAGCATTGGATGAAAGCTCCGAGGAAGACGAGTGTGCGAGTTCCTGGGCCCCAGAACTCATCGAGAACGAGGCCGTAGAAGTCCCACAAATTCCAGTTTGCTACACCGAAGTGCTGCAGAATTCCAAAAAGGTATATATCAGCGAACATTCCTAGTAACCTCCTGAATTACAGAGTTCATGCTTACCTTTGCGCCAGCTGCTGTCGTGAAGAGCCCGATGAGGATGACGAGAGGCTTGCTGACGAAGAGTCCCGCGGTCAGCTGCCAAACATCGCGAGGTCTATTGCCGTAGCGGGCCAGATCGGCAATATTGACCATTGGAGGTACCACACCACTGACGACTGTGTTGACGGCACGCATGAAATTCCATCCAAGTTGGCCACCAGACACTGAGATCTTAGCCAGGTTAAGATTGACACCTTGGAATTTTACGAGTGCCCAGATCATAGTGGCGGTGTATGCAATTGGTGAAAGAATCGATTTGACCACGAAGAGGGGACCAGCTTTGCTAGGGTGAAGCCATGCAAACGGGAACTGAAACAGCCAAGTGAGTAAGAAAGCTATCATCTGGGAAGTTGTTATCTTTGCTGATTCAGGCAAATGGTTTGGAATGTCCGTCCATTGGTGTCCAAAGATGCAACGCAAAGACACATCCATCATGCGGCTAGCATAGTAGGTCTGCGTGCCCATATAAAAGATGGCCACTATCATGCGGATGAAGATGAACCAGAGCGAGCCATAAATGCCAGCACAGATTCGGACATATACCGGAAAGCCGACATGGTAGAGCGTTGCGCCTCGGGCGTTGAAGAAGATGACTACACAGCAGAGACCGGTCCCGACGAACGATGCGACGATGATTGTTTGCCAGGTAAGACCAATGGCGTACAAGCTTGAACCGATGTTGTATGTGGTCGGCGAGAAGGCTATACTGAATTGAAAGGCAAAGAAGTACCAAGCGGACCAATTCCGTTTAGCTGGTGGAGTAGGCTCAAGGTCAATGTTGCTCCAGCGGCCGTGTGATTTCTCTTGGTGGCTATCATCGTTCGTTTGCTGCGCTTGCAGTGCCTTTGCGAGCCGTGAAACCATGATAGCAATTATGACAGATGACAGTTATGAGAATTCGCAGAGACTCCCAGGCATTTAGATGCTCAAAATCAAGCCTTTGTACTGTTTAACGTATCGATCAATAGGCCTGAGTAAGTGTCCAAGTCGAATCGGCCAAAGTGATAGGCGAGCGATGTAGATGATAGGCAGGCTGCTGGCATGCGGTAGTGCTCACCACGTGCGGCTGCAGATCTCTCTTGGACTGATAGCGCAGCATCAGTAAGAGAGCAGGGGAGCTTGAAGATAACGATCTGGCATCTGCAGCCCATCACTGCAGCGCAAGCGGGATGTCGCAGATACGGCGTAGCCTATCTCCTTCAGATAGGCTGCGTCGCCTACTCGGTTGTAGCCGGATGATGCCGTACCGTTTTATTTTGCTGCGACAAAATAATCTATGTTCAAAAGAATGAAGACTGAAGGGATTATCGCCGCGAGAAGGTGAAGACGAAGGTGCGAAGATTGGTGGTGGTCATGAGCACAGGTTCAGCTCGCGCCGTTTTGTGTGACGCAATGCAACCAATAAACCATATCTGCAATTTGTCATCTCGCAAGAGCATTGAACAGATCTCATCAAGGTATCATCAGTTCTTGTACCTAGCTGTCAAGCTCTTCCTTCTCAGGGATAATATGCTTGAGCCGACCGCATACCACGCCAGGTAAGCCAATGGCATACAAACGCGGTCGGTGGCTTGAAAGTGGCGTACGTGGAGCTTGCTCATCTCAAGCTTTCCAATTATCACCTGACAGAGAACAGTGGTACTGGCTGCCGAATGTATAAAAGGCGATGCGACGCTCCTGCTGGTCGGAATGCATGCTTTTCCCCGTGGCGTGACAAGCGCTTGCTCGTCTCGGTGTGAAAGACAAGCCTGCCTGCCGTCTGGTAGTTGCTATGCGCGTCTGAGCAGTGGTATGATGCCGACCCGGGTATACTCCCACCATGCGATGAGCAAGGCGCGCGATCCGATCTCGCATCAGTCCTCCGGGAGGCAACATCGATAGCACAACATGTCGGACTCTTTGCGCGCGGATCCGGCACTGCACATTCCATCCACCAACATCATACCTTCCGACAGTGATCAGCCGAAAGGCCGCAAGAAGCACATGCATCCGTGGGAAGCAGACGATCTGGGACCCCGCGAGTGGAACCAGGATGAGCCCCAGGACTGGTGGTTCGCATCGACGGCAATTCCACTTCTGGCCGCCACTCTGGGACCGCTGGCCAATGTCCTCTCTATTGCCGCTCTTGTGACACCATGGAGATCATGCCTGATTGTCGACGTAAACGCTGGAGCCGCCGCGAGAGCATGCGTATGGGACGGTGAAGGCAGGACACTGGGACCTCAACTAAAAGGCCAGCCGTTCGGCGATCCACCATGGGCGTATTCGCTCAACACGGTGTCACTGATCACTGGCTGTGTTGGCAATGTCTTTCTACTGTGCAATTTTACAAAGCGCGTACGTTACATCATTGCACTACCGGGGTCAATCATCATGTGGGCTGCATCGGGTGCCATTTTGGTCGGCATCACGGTCGCAATGGACATGTACACTCCACCTATACGACCTCAAGAGACATACCATCAAGGGTTCTGGTACGCTATATTTGCAGCAGTTCTGTATCTGATATGCTTCCTACTCCTCATGGTCAATATGCTGGGCCACATACGAGGACATTACCCACAGACGTTTGCACTCTGTGATTCTCATCGGACGCTTATTCTCCAAACCATGCTCTTCTTCTTCTGGCTTGCTGCTGGTGGAGCTGTGTTCTCATACATCGAAACCCATTATGGTGGCGGCGCCTTTGTATGGTCTTTTGCGAACGCTCTGTACTTTTGCGAAGTTACCATCCTGACCGTCGGCTTTGGCGACATATATCCCACCAACAACTTCAGTCGCGGTTTGATGCTTCCTTACGCCGTTGGCGGTATCGTTATGCTTGGTCTCGTGGTGTCAAGCTTGACCACGTTCGCCACAGATCTGGGCGCGGTGAACATCGTGAAGAAGCACACCGAGCACAACCGCAATAAAACCATCGGACGTACTGTCACCAATTCAACGGAATACTTGGATCGCCAATCGGCATCGCCAACTGGACGTCCTCATATATCTGCGCCATTCAATGCTGTCGACACCTCTGCCGTTACGAGGATCAGCGCAGAGAAAACCACAGCTCGCACAGCAAGCGAACATGGTGGCGATCGCTCACCATCGAACCAGCCCATCTTCAACTTCACACGAGCAGCTAGTGACCTCGTGAGTAAGGCTCGGAAGCCAAAGCTGCTTCTGCTCCGGGAGGACAAGGACCGGTTCGATGCCATGCGCCGCATACAAAAGCAAACGACTTCCTTCAAAAAGTGGAGCACGCTATGTTTCACAATCGTCGCCTTCGGTTTGATGTGGTGCCTGGGAGCCCTGGTATTCTGGCTGTGTGAGCGCCACGTGCAAGACATGACATATTTCAACGCACTGTATTTCTGCTACGTGTGTCTGCTCACAATTGGCTACGGCGACATGGCACCACAGAGTAATGCCGGACGGCCATTCTTCATTGTATGGAGCATAATCGCTTTGCCCACCATGGCTTTCCTTGTCAAGTACCTGGGAGACACCGTCATTGGAAGCTTCAAGAGAGGAGTCGAGGCTATCGGCGATTTCACCTTGCTACCCAAGCAAGGAGCGTACCGGAAGCTACTGAACCACTTTCCGCGACTGACGCAATGGCTCCAGCGGCGTAGAGATAACAAGCTCTCACAACAGCGTCTGGAAGCTGGGTTCCCAGTGGGCATTGACGAGGACGCAGACAGAAGAGCCAAAACGCTAGAGCAATTCGCCCGCGAGACTCCCACACACTACGACCTCGCTCGACGTCTGGCAAAGACCATCCGACAAGTAGCCAAAGATGCCAAAGCCAAACAGGAAAAGCGGTACACCTACGTTGAGTGGCTCCAATTCGGACAGATGATCAAATTCACGGCAGAAAAGGACGAAGGCACCGACGGCGAAGCAGAAGAGGAAGGCGTGGTGGAATGGGACTGGATCGGCGAGAACAGTCCGATGATGGCGCGTGGCAGCGAGGCGGACTTTGTACTCGACCGACTGTGTGAGAGCATGAACAGGTACATTCACCGCATCTCGAATACGAAGAATGCGCGAGAGCCGCCTACCGAGACAGGCCGAGCGATATTGGCAAGCGGTCGGTCTAAGCCGTTGCCTATGCCTGTGGACCGCGCGAGGGCTGACGGGACCGTGAGGAAGAGAGGCAATAGCTTGAGAGGCGAAGCGAGGACACATCATGACAAGACGGCAACGAGCCATGTGCAGTGGCAGGGAGAAGAATGAGCTTGTTAGATAACTGTGTTTACCAGAGAGGAATCGTGGTGAAAGAGAGTAGATCATTGGATTCAAAGTAGATCTATCATACGCACGATGTTGAAACGCTTCCTGTACTCCTGGGAGCTGGTATTGTTCGCCGTAGACCCTTGGAATATGGTTAGACACAAAGACTGGCAACGTGAGTATGGGCATTGTGGATTCGGCGAAGCAGCTATACGTTGGCGACTTCCATCGAGCCCTCGGGGGCTCCGATTAATAGTCCATGTTGCGAGGCTTGTGAGGCGTCGCAGTGATGGAGCTAAGTGCGTGACTATGGCTTCTGGCAGCGGCTGTGCATCTCATACCGACTTCACGGGCCTCGACACACGCGGTAGGAGCTTTGGCATTATGTCTAGCGAGTCGCGTATGGCCAAGCATCAATGTAGTGTTCAGGAGGTTGACTGCTTGCCTGCAATGGACAAAGTAAGTAGATGGGACAGCGTCGCTCATCAGCTTAGCTAACAAAATGCATCCTTGGATCTGAAGCCAAGATATTTTGGCGAGTCTAGCTGTCAAAAGTCAGGTGGTTTTATTCTAAGAACTCTAGCTCTGTCGATAGCGTGTTATGGCACGTGTGTTGCGGTATAAAATACTAGAAGCGCCACCCGCAATTGGCAGCCCTGACTAAGCACGCTCCAGCCAATGGCGAGCAAGCGGAGGCGAGCCCCTGTTGAACCACAGCAACATGTCTGTGTCTCTTCTTGACCACATCACGCTCTGATGTTCACAATATGAGGCCACAATATTGACCGGCAACGCTCAGGCTATGGAGCATGTGGGCCTGTCACCACGAACAACACAACAAACCGAGAAATGTGGTCTGCACGGTGCCATTTTTTTAGCGAGATCACTACAATTGATCCGGCGGCAACAGAGCAGACCCTACCTCTGGACACTAGTTCATGACCTTTTGCAGTCTGTGGCTGATCTAGTAGCCCAATCTGTGCCGTATACACTCGTGGCATGTCTAAGGGGCTGAGGTCTATTTCTTCTGTGGCTGACTCTGCTCCACTATACCAACGTCGTTTGACAGCACCCTATCCGTGAACATGCTTAGTGAAAGACCCTAGTTCGGAACCGCGAATCGAGGATCTCCCGCATACCCGCTTGATGGATCCGAAAATACTAATTCAGGTATGGCTTTTCGGCAGTCATCCAAGATCCAATTTCCACCATGCAAAAGTCCAGAGCTGGGAGACAAGCTATCGCGAACACCGGATAGCTAGACAGGCCCAGACAGAATGCACGGGGAGTATCCCCGAAAGCCTCACGCCCTCCTGGAGATGTCCATCATTCCAAGAGTATATGATGAAGAGGCATATCCCTGGATGTGATGTACACCATTCACTCTTTAGATTTCCAGCTCCTTGTCGATCTTTAATTTACGGGACGCCTCCACTCTTTGGGTGATCCTCTCATTCTTTTTCTATTATCTAATCATTTATCATAATGTTGTACCCTTCTCTCCTCCTCCTGGCTTCGGCTGGCGCAGCCGTTGCTCAACTGCCAACAGCATGCGAGAACTTCGCAAACGCCACTGAACTTCTTCAAGCTGACGAGGGCAAGGCATACTGCTCTTCGATCCTATCCTTTGGAACCGTTACCAACACTGTCGTCGAGTTGACAACGACCCAGGAAACCACAACCCTCACCACTCCATCGGAAATCACGGAAACAGAAACAATCACCCAAACAGACACCGTCAGCAGCGGCACGGTCACTGAGACGGCTCCTCTCTTCTGGATCACCGAAACATCTACCACAACTACTACTCAATATGCCTGTCCGACATTCTTCAGACGTGGGCTAGAGGCTTATGCAGTGGGCAAGACCACAGGTGCTCCCGAGCCGACCTCTGCTCCTATCAACTACTTCTCCGACGAATGCGAGGATGATGAGGATTCGGAGACTTCGCTTGCTGAGTCCGAGTACCACTCCGCGAAGTACATGACCGTCTATCCCCCTTCGGCTCCTCAAGGCAAAGTTTTGACATTGAGCTACGCCAGCCAATCGACCGTCCCGAGCAACTCTCAGTACACTCAAGCTTATGGAAATGCTCCTGCGGCTTACTCAGGCAGCGCCATCGGCTCTTCTTACAGCCACTCTGCAGCCGCGAGCAACGCTCAGTACTCACAGGCCTATGGTAACGCTCCTGCAGCGTACTCTAGCATTCCCATTGACTCCTACAGCCAGTCGGCATACGTGAGCGCACAGCCTCACATTTCTGGCAACTCCACCTTCCACTACTCCGCTGGTGTCACAGCTTCTTCTAGAATCTCTGTGCCACACGTTTCCAGCAACTCTACAACCCTTCCCACTGCTGGCCCCACTGCCTCATCCGTCATTTTCACGACTTCTCCTATCATCACTCCGGCGCCCAAGCCGTCTTGCGAGACTGCACCTACAGCCCTTCGCACCGGATTCGCTTGCGATGCCGTCTCCATAGCTTGCGGCTGCCTTGGCCTCGCATCGGCGACTGAAGATGTCACTTCTACCACTACTCTCACCGAGACCTCTTTCGTGACCGAAGCCATGCTCGTCACCACAACCACTACGCTGACCGAGACAGAATTCACCACTGTCCCTGAGGCCACTCTTACCGAAACACCTATGTCCACTACCACTGCCACTGCTACTGCCACCGCATCCGTCTGCCCATGCTCTGGCTCCACCTCCACCATGTGCGGCGCCACGCCCGATACCTGCAAGGACCTCCAATCCGACGTCAACAACTGCGGCTCTTGCGGCAACACGTGCGGCGGTCGTCAGACCTGCAGCGCCGGCAAGTGCAAGCTCCCAGCCGTCCCCGTCGTCACCAAGTGCGCGCCCTCTGGATGCACCAAATACGTCCCTTGCGGTGCCGGAGGCTGCATTTGCGTCGCCACCTCCGACGGCCTAGGCGCTTGCGTCTTGGGCACCACCTCGTGCAGCAACAGGGCTTGCTCCGCCAACTCCGATTGCGGTGTCGACCAGGTCTGTGCGATCAACACGTGCTGCCGTGGCGGAGGCGGCATTTGCGTCACGGGGGCGAACGCATGCCCGAACGAGGGATTGGCGAGCAGGATGTTCCGGAAGAGGACGTGGGACGGCGCGACTGTTGGTGGTGGCATGTAAGTAAAAGGTAAACGTTGGCGCTTGTCAATCAACATCAGATACTGTATCAGTAGACCAATCCCATCAATGAAGTCTGAAATGTTCCGATCCAAAAGTCTCCAGGGTCTTACTGTTTGTTGTAGTGAGGTGAGCTATTTTCCAGCGATGTGAAGAAAGCAGCAACTTTCGCAAAACTTGTGTAACGGCCTTGCTCTCCCTACGAACAGGCACTTGCTACCGATCTCGTGCAAAGATATGAGTAGCTTGTTGGGACGTCACCGCGGAATTTCTACGAGTCAGTTCGACGAGCATGGAACCTAACGCAATGTCGCAGGGAGGCGATGGGAAGCCGGTTATTTTTTTCATTATACAAGCAAGAGAAGTCGACCATCAGTATCAAGTGCTTCTATATGCATACAAATGTGGCGCTCTAGACTAGAGATATCTCGGCGGAACTCCAGTGTTGAGAGAGAGCTAGTCCAACCTATCGAAGGCCCTAATAGTAGTGGACGCAGCCCAAGCAGGTACCAAGCTATTGAGTCGAGCGTCAGTACCATCACTAATACCTTCTGAGGAAAGGCTTTGCCTACCGGTTCGGCGCAAGTATAACAGCAGTACACGTTTGACTCAACTTGACATACACCAGCAGTCGGCGCATCTATACCGATCAGTACCATGAACAAATTACATGCGCATTAGACGATACATACAAGTTATACAGTTCGATATGGTCTGTCCTTCGAGGTTGTAACTTCCTGTGCAGCAAACCGCCTGGTCGCCACCACAGCTGGGTGCAACAGATGAAGGTTGGCGTTCGATCGCGGATGCTGTTGAGAGTGCTACCATGGCGGCGGCAAGGTAGAAAGATTCGAGTAGAATGTACATCGTTAGTTTTCGTAGGTGCTTCGACGAAGAAGAATGATGATGGTGACTGGACCCGGTCCTGAGTAGCTGCCAGCGACACCTGTATATAAGTCGAACTTGTTTTGTAATCTGTCAAAGCATTGAGCCGAAGTTGGAGAGTGACAGCCTTGGTCTTAACGGATTGGTAGTTAGATCCAAGTATCGCGCGTGATAGGTCCATCAAATCGTGATAGGATTGATCATCGACGGCGATCTTAGATTGGTTCTCATATGAGGGCAATGATCCCCGTGTGTAGGCTGTAGAAAATAGGCAATGCCACTCACCATACAATACGGCCTCATGTATCTTGCTTGAACTCTTTCAACACCAATGTGCTTTCCAGATAGCGGGTATCGTTTACTTTCAAACTTCAACCCGGACATCCACCACTGCCCTGATGTTTTTGGTAAATCAAGATGATAAACCTCACGGAATACGCACTCTCGGTGGCATGATATCAGGTCATTCTAGTAGCGAGGCGCGTGCAGAGCCCTACACACTTAGCATCGCGAGAGTGTTGTGTCTGCTATAGGTCCATGCCCAGGCGCCTGCAGCATGTACGTGCACTTCCTCGAAGTAGAATGTCTCACGCTGATCTTGATACCACCTGCAGTGTAGGCTCGGGATTCGTGACCAGCCCGAGAGCGCTTTTGTCGTGATTGAATCAATGATACGCATGTCAGAACCTCCTCATAATCCACAGCACCTGCATGCGTGTACACCTAGCCGCGTACTCGAACGCAGGACCCATTCAGATTGCTATGGTTAGACCTACAGCCCAATGTACAAATTACAACCACTCTCGCGTGTGCCGTCGACATCATGCTTCATGTGAGGACTGCTTTTCTTTTTGAAGGCACTCTGCGTTAATCGTGGCCCGAAGTCTTGGTACAAAGTCATGCCTGATGTTCCAAAAGCGAGTCAATATTTTTAGATCTATTCATACATCACTCCTCAACTGTACAGATACACGGGTCGCTTTCCCAGGAGAAAAAAAAAGCCCCTCCATCTTTTTGTTGACACACAAGAAGAAGCACGCTCGCCATGCAAAACCCAAGGTTCCCTCGAAAATGCTCCAAACACCTGATCGCGTACACTGTCCCCGTTTATCTCCTCCTCAGGTACCAGTTGAAAGCGAGGGCCGCCGACTCGGTGCTAATGGGTGAGGGGACCTCGGCAAGGCCGGGGCGTGCTACTGGGTGGCGCAGGTACACGGCGGAGCAAACGTTCTGGTTGACCTCGAGGTAACGTGGGATGAAAGCGAAAGCGCTCATGTAGTCTCTGGGCCTCCAGGGTGTGGCATATGGCTTTGATGCATCGACGGGGTTTTCGCGTGCGCGCTGCAGAGCTTGCTGTAGCAGTTGGGCGTCTTTGGCGACGCGGTATTTGTCCTCCTTTGTGGGGTCCTGGGCTTGTGGGTTGGAGGATGTGGTAGAGCCCTCACCTTCGGAAGGCTTCTTGGGTGCCTCGGAGGCGGGCAGGTGCTCGGCGGGGATCTTGGAGGTGATCTCGGTGAGAACGCTGGTGAGCTCCTCGACTGTGTCTGCTACGGGCATGTCCTTGCCCTTGCGAGTACCAAACTTGTTCATGGTCTGGCGGACATTTTGCGAAAGCTTGCGCAAGTCTTTCAGGCGGCGTCCAGAGAGATCGCCCTTTGCAGCAGTTGTTATGCGCTTCGCCCGCTCCATCAATGACTTCAGAGCCTTCTTTGCCTCTTCGGGTGTCGTCGCAGCATCCAACTCCTTGCTTGCTGATTCTGCTTCTGCGACTTGAGCCTCGCTCGCCTTAGCCTCTACATCTTCGCTTGCCTCCTCCTCTTGTGCCTCGGTCGCCTCCTCTCCCTCTGTGGCTGCCTTCTTTGCTTTCCCGCCCTGCTTTTCCGGCTTCTGCATACCAGTAGCAAAAAGAACTCGTTCGGGATCCACAGAAAACATGTCGCCGGGGTTTAGTAGGTATCCAGGATAGATCATCTGAATCGAGTCAGCCGGGCCCCTCAGGAATATCACCCAAAGCACATCTTACCTTCTTGCCGTTGACTTTGACCGATCCGTGCACCACAAACTGCCTCGCCTGCTTACTTGAGCTTGCGAACATTGCTCTGAAGATCGCCGTGTCGAGTCTTCTCTCCAATGGGTGGAAAGCCATTTGCATGTAAGGCGTCTTGGCCCTGGTCCTGCCGCGTACCGCCTGTCCTTGCATGGGTCCCTTGGTTTGCACACGATCCTCCTGTGCCTCCTGCAATCCAGATCCACGGCCAGTCGCCTGTTCGCTGCCATCGTTGCGAGCCAGATATCTAAAGTCCATCTCTTGCACGGCGGGCAATCGGCGATCGAACATGCGCGTCCATTGTCCCTCACGGACGTAGGGGTTGTGATAGGCACGGGCGAGAGCTTTGGCGGCCCATTTCTGCTGGAAAAAGGTTTTGTGTGCAGCTGGAGGAGTCCTGAGGCGCGAGAGGTTGTAGAGGTTGTACTTTGACCAGTCCTGTCGTGCTTTCTGCGCGGGATGCGGTCAGTATGCTATTTCCGTGTTATTTTATTTGATCGCGGCGATGGACATACAGGCACTTTCAGTGCGTGGTATTTGCGAGGCATTGCGCTGGAGTGATCTATGGCTTGTCTGCCTTCGCACTCGTCGTCTCTTGTCTCCCATTCAGTCCAGCCAAAGTCCCAGAAAGATGCCCGCGGGAGTTCTCGACTTCTCAGGCCAACTTTCAGGCATCAGTCGCGCCTTCCGCTTTCTCCAGCCAGCCAGCCAGCGCGCGACCGCAGACACGTCGGAACAAAGTACCAACACCGCGCGCATCGCATCTTGCACCTCCACTCATTGCACCCACGACACTTCACTTCGCACAATACAATCATTCCGACTGGCTTAGCAGGACCGTTCACGTGATTCGCCCCATACCGCCGACGCGCTGAACGTCGCCTATCTGGTTTGCGACAAGGAGTGCTGTGAAAGATTGAAGCATCGTCGCTAGGCGCGAATATCTACAATGGAGGGCAACTTCGCCAATGAGGACCACCAAGCACCGGCTCAGGCTTCCGACGACCTGATTGCCCAGGAGAATGCGCGCGTCGAGGCACAGAACGCGCAGGAGCACGAGGGTGATACCACCATGGCCGAGGATACCGACAACAACACCACACAGCTCGACGAAAAGCCACAGGAAGCTTCAGATGCACAGCCGGCACTCGTATCGGACAACCCACTCGACGCGCCCAATGCGCCTCAACCAGAGACTGCCGAGGAGACACAGCCAGAAGACGAGGAAATGGCAGACACCAAGGATGGCACGCCTGCTGTGCAAGACGCGGCCGGTGCTGCTTCTGCTGTCGTCAACAAGGCCATTGTTGAGCAATCTGCACGCGCACACCTGATCGACCAAAACCACGCAATCATCCTGCCTTCCTACAGCGCGTGGTTCGACATGTCTGCTATTCACAACATTGAGAAGAAAGCACTTCCTGAGTTCTTCAACAACCGCAACCGCAGCAAGACACCCGCAGTCTACAAGGACTACCGTGATTTCATGGTCAACACATACAGATTGAACCCTGCAGAGTACCTCACAGTGACCGCATGCCGAAGGAACCTGGCTGGTGATGTATGTGCTATCATGCGCGTGCACCAGTTCTTGGAGCAGTGGGGACTTGTCAACTACCAGGTATGTCACTTCGAGTCTAACAATTACGCGTGACAGCTTCTAACAATCCCAGATTGACCCGGAAACCCGTCCATCAAATATCGGCCCGCCTTTTACTGGCCACTTCCGTATCACAGCAGACACTCCCCGTGGCCTGCAGCCTCACCAACCAGCACCAAACAGCACTATCACTCCCGGCAAACCATACCCTGGTACCGACCGCATCACATCAACAGCCGGCCAGGCAGACCTCAACCTCGAAGTTCGACGAAACATCTACGACGATAAGGGCAAGGACGTCACCCCTAAAAAAGCCGAAGGCGAGACTGCTGAAGGCGCCCAACTCGAGGAGGGTCTTAAGAAGGATGACAAGCAGTACTTCTGCCACTCATGTGGCAAGGACTGCACCCGTGTGCGCTACCACAACTCCAAGAACCCGGCTCCCAGCGCAGCAGCGCCCAAGCCAAACAAGGATCAGAGATACGACCTGTGCAGCCTTTGCTACCAAGAAGCCCGTTTCCCCAGCTCAACGACTGCTGCTGATTACGTTAAGATCGAAAATGAGAGCTACCGTAGTTTGGGTGACAAGGAAAAGCCTTGGTCGGATGGCGAACTTCTCCTCTTGCTGGAAGGTCTCGAGATGTTCGACGACAACTGGGAATCAGTGGCTGAACACGTCGGATCCCGCACCCGCGAAGAGTGTGTGCTCAAGTTCTTGCAGCTTGAGATCGAGGACAAGTACCTCGAGGATGCACCCGCAGCAAACGGCACTAGCGGTGGCGTCGGTGCGTCTGACCTTGGCTACTTGAGCGGTGGCCGCATTCCTTTCAGCCAGTCTGATAACCCTGTGATGTCCGTTATGGGTTTCCTTGCAGGCCTGGCTGACCCTGCCACCACCGCCAAGGCTGCCGGCCGTAGTGTCGAGGAAATGCGCCGCACACTCAAGTCTCGCCTTGAGCGTGAAGCCACTCCTGGTGCTGAGAAGGAAGGCTCCAAGGAGAAGGAGACTTCCAGCGCAGACGCTGTTAAGGACGAGCGCGCCGAGAGCATGGATGTCGACGACACCACTTCCCTCGCCACTCGTGAACCTCCATCAGGTTCTTCACACGATCTTCCCACTACTGCTCTATCCCTCACAGCTGCTCGTGCCGCAGCACTAGCAAGCCACACCGAGCGCCAACTCACAAACCAGGTCTCGGCCGCTGTGAACCTTCAATTACAGAAGCTTGAGCTGAAGATGCAACAATTCTCCGAGATGGAGGCTCTGCTGCAGGCCGAGCGCCGCGAAGTCGAGCGCATGCGCCAACGACTCTTCCTCGACCGCCTGGCTTTCAGGCGTCGTGTTCACGAGGCCGAGTCCAAGTTGGCCGGTCTCAAAATCGAGGTCCCTGCTGCGGAGAAGATGGGCGTCGAGCGAGGAGAGGGCGAGATCGAGCCTCTGGGTGAGGAGAGCGAGGGATACACGAGGCACGAAATCTGAAAAAATGGAAAGGTAGGTTGAATCAGGAGGGATAGAACGTTGGTGTTCCAGGAGTTGTGAGAATTGCGGGGAGTATCGAATACACCTTCGCGTGATTTATCTCGATGCGTGGGACTTTCCTCTTTCTTCTTTGCAGCAGCTTGGTGTGTGTATGTGTAATTGCGAACCGGCCTTGGGAGGGGTGTTTCTGTAGTCTTGACATGAGAGCAGCTAGGCTCTTCTTTTGTATCAACAAATGTGTTCGCCAAAGATCAAGCTGGCTCGTTGGCGTTTCTGATGGTTCGTTTATCGCATCTCCCTCCCCGGCAGCGTACTTCGCATAACTTTTTTGTTGATGCACGCGATCATCGCCGAATCGATATTCCACGTGGCTTTGACAGACAAGTGGCGGTTTTATGACACTCTCAATGGCTCGGTGTACTGCAGTAGCGCTACCGTAAGACCCTCTCGAAGTACGCGCCGAAGTACGCTCCCGGGAAGGAGATGCTTCGTCGTGGTCATGTCGATATTTTGTTCGAACATCGAGATCGAGCAATCTATATCTCACCTTTCGTCCGAGAGCTTCATGTCCCGGCGGATTGTTATTCTAGAACTTGCCTTCGAGATGTCACTGGTTGTATGGAAACAAGTCGAACGTAATTCAATGCTGGTAGATTTAATTCAGTGTCTGAACAGATTTCACACATAAGGTACATGTATATGTACATTGTCTACAATAGACATGATCTCTACACCTTCTGATATTTCGATGGATGTACGATGATGTAACAAGGGTTAGTGTTATTTATGTCAAGAATGTTAAACTTCCGGACGACTGGCCCCGACCTCGGTAGCACTTGCTAAGCCGAGCTGCTGTCACAGGCATAGTCCATAGTCTATCGATTGAATCTCTTGCCAGGCATTGGCGACGACGACTGACTCTCCTCTGTCCAAATCACCAACACATCCTCCACAATGGCTCCCGCTCTCCGAACAAGCCTCCTACGGGGCGCACAATCATGCCTCCGTCAACAACGCTCCGCCCCGATCTCGCGCCTTTCCCAAGACGCCTACCTGCGCCGCCTCGCCTCCACTCTCGCCGTCCTCGAGCAGCGTGACGGCAAGCTGAACCCATCCTCTCTCGCCGCCATCGCCGCCGCTCAGAAGCTCGGTGGCAGCATCCACGGTTTCCTCGCCGGCGCAAACGCCAAAACCTCCGCCGAAGAAGCCGCCAAAGTGCCCGGCCTCGAAAAAGTCATCTTCGTCGACAACGCCGCCTACGACAAGGGCCTGCCCGAGAACTACGCTCCTCTGTTGATCGAGAATGTCAAGAAGGGCGGCTACACACACATCCTGGCCGGCCACAGCGCTTTCGGCAAGAACCTGCTCCCTCGCGTCGCCGCCCTGCTCGACGTCCAGCAAATCTCGGATATCACTGCCATTGAGAGCGAGGACACTTTCGTCCGCCCCATCTACGCCGGCAACGCCATCCTGACCGTCCAGTCCTCAGACTCCACCAAGGTCATTACCGTCCGCGGCACCGCCTTCCCCAACACCACCAACGAGGGCGGCTCCGCTGCCGTCGAAGAGGGCATCGACTCCAAGGTCGACAGCACCACCACCTGGGTCTCCGAGGACCTCGCCAAGAGCGACCGCCCCGAGCTCGCAACTGCCGAAAAGGTCGTCTCCGGCGGCCGTGGCCTGAAGTCAAAGGAGGAGTTCGACCGCGTGATTCCTCCCCTCGCCGACGCTCTGGGCGCTGCCATCGGTGCTTCGCGCGCAGCTGTCGACAGCGGTTTCGCCGACAACTCGCTGCAGGTCGGCCAGACTGGCAAGAACGTTGCGCCGCAATTGTATCTTTGCGCTGGTATTTCTGGTGCCATTCAGCACTTGGCTGGCATGAAGGACAGCAAGGTCATTGCTGCGATCAACAAGGATGCCGACGCGCCTATTTTCCAGGTTGCGGATGTTGGTCTTGTGGGAGATTTGTTCGAGAAGGTGCCCGAGTTGACTGAGAAGCTTAAGAGCGCATAGTTCTCTTGACTTTTGGATGGGTGTGTTGACTGGCACGAGCGAATTATTCACAACGGAGCTCGACTGCTGGGGCACGATGATGGTCATGATATCTTAGCGCTTTTTTTTCTATCTTCGGATCTTTTCGTGTATACTCTTGTGTATAAAGATTCAGAAACCGATTACAACTACGAGGTCGCAATATCTCGACGGGTCTTAGGTCACGGTCTCGTACCGCACGGTCGCTCTGCTGATGGCGACTTTATTCGCCGTACGCACATGCTGACGCAAACACTTTACGTTCTGTCATAAGGAACAACGCCGTACAACTAGGGCTAAATGAACGATATGTTACATCCCTTCACCCGAATTCGAGTGACCATTTCCCTGCTCAACATCTGAGCGCTTTTCTTTCTGTCTTGACAGTCTTTTGAAAGACTGGAACCCAGCTTTCCTGATAACGGGGGTTTTGTCAACTTTTCCGGCTCTCGGCCCCTTATCTCTCCTGGCATCTCCAGGTTTCGGCTTCTCACTTTGCGAGTCTGTCTTGTTCGCTGGGGTGGTTGCGATGCCTACAGATCCAAGATCTGTGGTTGCTTGTGCATCGTCTGATCGCTCCTTGAGATTGAGGTATTCATCGTCCACCAACCTACCACCTTGGTAGCCCGCTCTGCGTTGGAAGAACCACCATGCCAGTACCGTCAAGAGACTCGTAGCTCCTAACGATGTACCTTCGGTCACCCCTGCAATGCTTAGTATACTACCACCTTGCGAGCAGAAGGGAGCCTACCTGTCCATTTGCGAACAAAATTGCCTCGTTGTTCTCCAACGTCTGTCCCATTTCCTTGCATCTCGGTTGTTCCGAGAAGTAAGCCCTCATTAGGAACGGCCAGAAGAGCGAGTATGAATGACATAGGCGTGAAAATGATGGTGACAACAGAAAGACCAAAGACAGCTCCGCCCAGAAGTGTAGTGTAGTGCGATTCTTTCATCGAAGTGTAACTCCATTTGAGCTCGAGGTATTGAGGGATCAGATTCTGGACGCGCTCTGCGTTCTGGTCGATCCGGTCAATGCGGTCTTTGATCCTTTGCAGCTGCAGGGATATGTTCTTGATGGTTTCCTTGCATCGGACGATGTCATCAGCCTTCACTGCCTCGTGTGTTTCGAGATCCTTTTCTTTGACTTCAGGATCATCACGCCTCTTTGGTTCCACCACCAACATTTGCTGTCCCTTTTTCTTGGGATTGTCTTTTGCTCTCCAGCAGGATACTACCTCACCGACATGAGGAGTGCGGACTTCAAATAGGGCCAAAAGCTTTGTCTTTACTTCTATCCAGACATACTCCTGCTCGTTGACCACCGATAGTATCATGGCAAGCTCTTCGCGTATGTCGGCAATGTCGTGGAAGTATCGCTTTTCATCATCTGCCGCTTTCTCCTGTTCGCTCGGCTTTTTGTAGAAGTACTCTTCCACGTCGATGCTGACAAACGAGATCGATTCCTCAAACATGTCCAGCAAAGGCTTCTGCAGACCGCAGGGTCTGCTCACGAGGCCAACGAACGCGGACAGCCATTGAGCGACCGTGTAGAGATGTCTGGCTTCATCACCGAGCGAGAAGATGGATTCCTGCTCCAGCAGAGCTTTCTGGATCGTCGGCTCCCGCAGCACAATCTCCGGAAATGCAAGGATATTCGAATTTTCAAAGTGGTACGTCCAGACCTGATGGACCATCAGAAGTCGCGTCTCCGGCTGTGTCTCTTTGCGTTTGTCTTTGTGCTTGCTTCCGGCATCGAGCCGTCCGTCAGAATGGATTCTGGCAATGACTTGATCCTGATTGCGAAGGTAGAGTGTCTTCTCATCGAAACCCGGGTTGCAGTACTCATCCAGAGTGAGTGGAAAATGCAGACCCTGTGCCGCGCGCTCGCGATTGAAGGAATCGGCAGATTTTGTTCCCGGCGAGTGCATGATTTGCCGCTTGCGTGCTGCGTGCCGGGTGCCAAAGTAGAAATATGGCATCTATATTGTCAGTCGAGTGAACTGTGAGCCGGGCTCATTCATTACAAAACACGCACCGTGACAGACATATCCACTGATCGAAACAAGTCCTGGCATAGAACACTGGGCTCTCTGGATACCAACCTGTTTGTTGAAGCACCACGTTCTTTGAAAGTGGTCCGCACGAAACTCGTGTACCGATTGCTCATATTCTGATTGAGGCTACCATCACTCAACAAGAGATTCAAGAGCGCCTGGGCCGTTGCGTAAGCCTGAGATCGTTCCTGTTGTTGTCCGGAGTCTGATATCACTCACTGTGACCATGATACGCTACAATGCGTGTTCAGCACGGCTATCAATTATGGCTCTGTAGAATCACTCACCTTGTTCGCACCAAGCATGAACAGATCGTCAGGCTGACCCGCACCGCCCTGGTGTTTCAACTCTGTGTCGGCTGGCAACTCAGTATTCTTTGTCAGAGTTAGAACAGAACCAGCATTGCCGCGTCTCGCTACACGTCTACGATACCAGTGGCCTTCCACACCGGTAGAGACATGATGGGCAGCAAACTCGCCCATTGCGCGGTCATCGCGTTTCGCGACCGCGAAGTCCCAGGCAGTCATTCCGATTTTGTCGGTCTGGCCAACACAAGCGCCGTTCTGCAACATAAAGCCGAGAATTTCATGTTTGCCAGTCATTGCAGCAAAGTGCAAGAGAGTGCCTTTGTTGACGGAGTCTTGGATTGTTTCGTTGATGATGTCGGGCTGCAGCTTTGACAGTGCGTCAAGGTATACCTTTGCGGCCACGAATTGCATCCGAAAGCAGGCGCGACGAAAGGCGTTGTTGCCATCCGAATCTGGTGTTGCCAGCTGGGGAAACATTCTTCTTCTCAGCGATTGAAGAATAGGCTCATCAATAGGCGCAGGCGATGATCGTTCGATCAATATTGCTAACTTGTCGGCACCTCCAGTGCGTTCCATCTCCTCCACGAAAGCCTCAAGGGTACCGTATTTGTCCATGATGTCGTAGTGGTTTTCGAGAGGAACGTGGATTACTGATACTGCGTATGGTCAGTGGAATACTTGAGAGCCGAATCCCGGATTGGATCATTCATGCCATCAGATACTGATTTCGGCCTCGACCTCCATATTTCATGATTTCATCTTCGGTCCAGATCTTCTTTTTCGAATCTTCCCAGTCACTTTCGAAGTGCTCGTCGTCGACAAGTTCATCGCGTGGAGCGACCGCATCGCCATGCTCGCGCTGTGCAGCCTTGTCCTCATCTTCGGGGGACTCGAGGTTGGTCCAGGGAAACCTCATGTTCTGTCTACTACAATTCGGTTCGTAATCGCGACAAGTATGGTTTTGGGATGAACTTGAAAGCCTTGGGAATGGATCTTCCTATCAAGAAGCCGACTCTACATCAGGCTGAGAAGCTCGAAGCTGACAGCATGCACATCGCCTATTATCATCAGCTCATTGTCAGGCCATAAGCGGGGACGAGACGCCACATATATGCTTGTATGCTGTGTAACATCTGTGGCTGTAAGCAGGCAGCTGCATATCAAAGCAGCGGACTGATGTGCAATGAAGTGTGCCGAACCTTTGCTGATGGTCATGATCTCTTGGCGCAACTTTTATTCTTCCCTTTTTGCTATCTTCGGATACTTCCGTGTAAGCACTCATGTATTGAGACTTCGAAACAAATTTGTACCAGCTCTAATCGACCAAGGCACGTGACAAAATTGCGCATACATCTTTCTCGCTGCGATGAGCGCCATATGACCAGTCCTTGGCTCTCACTGACACATCTTCTGCATCTGCCCATCAGAAACCCAGTGCGATCCCCCAGCACAGCGATACCCTCCACTCTGTCTAATCCAATGGAAGCCTGCAGGACAAACTCCCATCTTCGCCAACTTCTCCTGCTCCAGAGCCTGGCGGCGAAGCTTTTCTTCGAGCTCTTGCCTTTTCCGTTCGATTTCTGCGAGCTCACGTTCTCGCTTCGCGTCAGCGCATTTCTTCAGCCACTGTCTCAGTGCTTCTTCTTCCTCCGCAAGGCGCTGGCACTCGCGTTTTTCCTCTTCTGCTTTCTGTGCGTCTTTTTGCAGTTGGCTCCAGATTGCGTCGCTTACGCCAGCATCTCTGATCGATGTGACTGCTTCGTGAGGGTTGTCTTCAGGCACGTGGCTAGCTTCGTTGATATCCTCGGTCTGCTGTGACTCCGTGGCTGAAGCAATTTTCGATTGCACCGCAAAGGTGCTCGCGGATGCTGTTATCGGCGGAGTAGGCTTATCTCGCGTTTTCATGCGCGGAGCCTGCGCGCCTGGCGTGACCTGAGGCGTGGTGAAAACGTCTGCAGACCGTGCTCGAGCAGCGCGTTCCTTGATCATGCCATCGATCTGATTGATGACAATCTCCTCGGTCACCACGAGCGCGTCACCTGCGGGTTTTGTTGCCTTCATAATCGTCTTGACAATGCCTTTGCACACGGTCTGTACATCGCGGCCATTTGCGAAATTCTCCAGGGCAGACAACTCGCCGAGTCTCACCAAAACTTTCTTATGGAAAGAACCGGATGGCGCAGAGATTCTTGACGTGTCCAACTGGCTCTTCTTCTCCAGTGTGGACCGTAAGAGTTGGTAGCAACTCTCCGGGCTGAGCTTCTGGAAGTCCACTGACTCCGAGAACCGGGAAGACAGACCAGGATTGACATCAAGCATCCTGTTGATCTCATGGTCGTAACCAGCCAATATGACGACGAGCTTGTCCTTGAACCGCGGCTTCGTGATGCAGTCGACCAGCTCGTCGACCGCTTCTTTGCCATAAGGGCCCTCGCCGAGACGATATGCCTCGTCCACGAAGAGGACTTTGCCGAGCGCGCTTTCGATGAGCTTCTGGGCTTTTGGACCAGTCTGGCCTACGTACTCGCCGACGAGGTCTTTCGCGGAGCATTCGACGACTTCGGCGGTGGCGAGGAAGCCCATGTCGTAGTAGACTTTGCCCATTTTGCGAGCGGTCGTTGTTTTGCCGGTTCCTGTAATTGACATTTAGTAAGCGCATCCATAGATATAGGTGTCCACAACCTACCAGGAGGGCCTCGGAACAAGAACGTAAAAGGTAGCTCGTCCCTTGGATCCATTCCTGCATCTCTCATGTTCGCGGCTATGTTCTGGTAGTCCTTCATCTGTGTGACGATTTTATCGCAACCGACAACGCCACTGAAAAGCATCTCGATGTTAGTGCTTGCACGTGCAGCACGCTCAAAATCTGGATCGAAGTCTTCCGCCTCGAAAATAGCTGTCATTTCTACGCGGTCACGCTTGAAGCGTTTCTGTTGCCGAACCTTTGCATCATTGAGCAGGATGTCAATCTGGCCTGCGTTGCCAAAGTTCGGCCGGTTGCGCATACGGCTGAGGACTTCCAACGCGACACTTCGGCCTCTCTCTGTGGTCACGAACGCCTGAGCCTTCAGCTTAGCATCAAAAATTGTAGCCATCTCTTCGTCGTTAAAATCTTCGAACAGGAAACCAGAATCGATGGGGAAGCGTCTGGCGAGTCCTGGGTTGACGTTCTGCATCATCTCTTCCATTTGCTCTTTGTAGCCAAGGAGCAACACGCAGCGATCGTCTCCGGGGACGCTTTGGACCTCGGCGACGATGGTGTCGATTACGGCAGTCTTGTAGGGATCTGAGGCGCTGTAGAGGCCATATGCTTCGTCGATGACAAGGACTTTGCCTTTTGCGGCTTCGAGGATGCATTTGGTGTTGGCTTCGGAGGCACCAAGGACGCTACCGACGAAGTCGGCGGGAGTCTTCAATACAACTGTATACGAATTAGTAAGAATGATGGTAAAAAGACACTGGTGTACTAGCCTTTGTTGGTGGAGAGGAGCCCAATGTCGGCGAGAATTTGTCCGTACAGCTTTGCGACAGTAGTCTTGCCAGTGCCAGGCGACCCGATGAAGACCTTGTTCAGTGAAAAGTCCATGATCGGCTTCTCTTCCAGCTCACGGTTATGGTTGTAAGTAATGCTGTCGAACAACGCGGAGATGGACTCTTTAACCGACGCCAGACCTGTCAGTTGATGGAGCTTCTTCCACGACTTGTTGTCTTTGAGCACGTTTGCTGGTTCAGCACCGATGAGATCCTCTTTCGTTAGCAACATGTCGTCAGGCATGTTTCCACTTCGCCTCTCTTTGTGCACCCGCTTGGCTTGCCGTGAAGCGATCATGGACAGCGCGTTCTCGACAGCACGTGCATTGCCGAAACCTACCGTGCCACGACCGCGCCCAAGGCGGTGCGACACGATTCGAGCGTAAAGTCCATGACGACCGCTTTCGACGGCCATGCGTTGGCCGTACTTCTTCTCCAGGCCATAGTTGAAGATCTCCAGCAGCTCAACATCTTCGTAGTCGGTAAATTGGATCTGGCGCGGGAAGCGACTGGGAAGGCCGGGGTTGTGGGCGAAGAACGATTCCATGTTCTCGTTGTACCCTGCAAGGATGAAAACCACTTTGCCTGTCAGGTTTTCAACCTCAGCGAGCAGGTAATCAAGAACGGCACCTCCGCCGAAGCTCGATCCAGAAGTGAGTTGATAGGCTTCATCGATGAACAAAGCACCGCCGCCAGCCTTTTTGATGCCGTCCAAGATTTTTGTGCATCCCTGGACACCTTCATTTGCGAGTTTGGCGCCTGTGGTCTCGACGAACTCGTCTCCAGGTAAGGCGCTGACGGAGGAGAGGAACTTTGCATAGAGGCGCGCGACTGTCGTTTTACCAGTGCCAGGATTGCCGAGCAAGGATGCTCCAAATCGCTCTTTGGCCAGGCTGGTGCCCTGACGAACCGTGAGGTCGACCTTAGCCTTGATCTCGAGGAAAGTCGCCTTCACGTTCTCTAGCCCAATCATCGACATCAGCTCATCCAAGTGCTCGTTCATTGCTCCTTCCATCTCTTTCTGATGCTCCCAATCATCTCGCGCGGCAGACGATATCTCCGATGCATCATGGTCATCTTCGGCAGGCGAAGATGTACCGTCTTCCGGATCGACAGTGTTGCCTGTGGCTCCTGTCGTGCTGTCTTGCTCAAAGCTACCAGGTATGTGAGGATTTGCCGCGGCTTGCGTGGCGTGCTTGTGCCTTCTGACTCGCTCGGAACGGCGGAGTACGTTTTCCAGATCTTTCTGACGTTGACGTAGAGCAGCTTCCCTGTCTTCGTCTTCATTCTGTTCTTGGACCTCGCGAAGTGAGCGATCGATTCTGTCTTGGATCTCTGCTAATTGGCGAGCGTACGCTTCCTGCTTCTGCTGGCGCACCTGATCCAGATGAGCGTCTGCTTCCCGGCGCTTGGCTATGGCGCGGGCTTCAGCGTCACATGTCGGGCATGAAGCTGGACGTGAATTTGAACATCGCCAGGTCAACTTGTGTTGCTTTGGGCAACGATCTTTCACGCGTTCAAGGCAAGCCATTTTCGAGTGGTCAACGAGTGCGTGGCAGCGCTGTGGGCACTTGTGCAGCCCGCAGCTGAGCGTGGTACCGCAAGGCGCAGAACAGCCGCCATTAGGGCACAGTTCATCAAAGTCCGACGGCTTTTTCAGAACATTCTGTCGGTCTGGATGCTGTTCGCACTTGACAGGAAGACCGTTAAATATGCTGTTGGTTTGCTTCAGTAAATCGAAGAATTGCTTCCAGGTACTTGCCCCCTTCTTGCTGGCCAAGAAAGTCTCGGAGTCGCCAATAATGATGAGCGCATTTCGAGCTCTGGATAGAAGTACATTGAGTCTTTCCGGAGCGGCCATAAACCCTATGTCTCCGTTGCCATTGCTACGGGTCAAGCTGGCAACGACGACGTCGGCTTCTTCTCCCTGATAATTGTCTCCGTGGGCGTTAGCAGAGATCTTAAGGATGGAAAGTTCGATGTAGCATACCAATTGTGGAAAGACGAATGGGACGCTTGGACGACCCGGCGCTGGAAGGAGACATCAATCCAGCTTTGACAAGGTCATGAGAGTCTGGATCATTCAGTACAGGATCCATCGCCCGTGCCAATTCTTGACGCAAGAGGCTGAGTTGACCCAAATAAGGTGTCAACACCACCTGGTCGGAAGTGCCATAGCCTTGCTGTGCCATGTACCTCACGATCTTGAGAACCATTGAAGCTTCCCAGTGGTTCTGCTTGCTGATTGTGCTGCCTTGGTCGCGGCGATCCGGTACCTGTGAAGCGGCCAATTCTGAATTGCGGTGGTCGATGAAGATAACGCGGCCACGAATACCCTTTACGGCGCTACGGCCGAGCGTACTAGGAGCGTCGACGAGGTCTTCATATGTCATGCTGCGGACCAAAGAAGAGATCTCTGGACACATCCTGTGTTGCTGACTGAGCGTGGTATGCGGGAAGCCAGAAAGGATGAGGCGCTCGAAGAGCGAACGATTCAAATCGAATCCCTCACCTTTCTCGACGGTCAAGGCGTAGTTGTTGACTTTGGGACGGAGTTGCTGATGATCACCAATGAGAATGAGTTGTTTAGTCTTGGGCGTCATAGCTGTGAGTACATGGCTTTCAAGAATCTCTCCTGCCTCTTCCACAACGATGATGCCTGGCGTAGCGGCGCGGAGATGTTTCGTGTACTTGGCAGCAGCTGTGGTGGTGCAAGCGATGATACGCTTGCTCCGAATGATGTGAGAGTCTTTCTGGTCCCATGCTTCGCGCAAGGTGCTTTCGCTGCGGTTGTAGGATTCTACAAGAGTACCGATACCCGCGATCCGCTCTTCCAACAGCTCGCGGTTCCAATCGCTCAACTTGGCGTCTCTGGCAGATAGGTCCATGGCCCAGATGTGCGCATGATCTTGGCCAATCGTTTCTTGAAAGATTCCCGCATCTTGGCCGTGACGCCAGCGGTCCCATAAGTATCGGTCAGTGATTCGTCTTCCGCCTCTGCCAATGAACTGCTCGTCTGGGTCGTGCTCGGGAGTTAGCAAGGCGTCGTGGAAATCGGAATCCTGTTCGGAGAACTCTAGAAGCTCCATGATGCTGCTCATGTTTGGCTGGAAATTCTTGAGACCGGCCAGCAGTGAGTTCAATGATAATTCTGCAGCATTCGTTTCCTCACGCATCGCGTCGATTACACTCCACGGAGGGGTCGAGTTAGGGGTCTGGTTACGCAGTTGTAGGGGCTCTGTACGTGTTGTTGACTTCTGCCCAAGACGAACCATCCAACTCTCCGGGATGCCAGTATCTAGCAGTTCTTCAAGGAATTGGTCCAGTGCATGGTTGGTGAAGCAGATAACTAGGATAGTCTCTGACGTGTATTTCAGCATCGCTTTGGTAAGCAAGGCACCAATGAACGATTTGCCAGTACCTGGAGGGCCTTGGATCAGGCTGACGGATTGACGCAGTCCTGCCAGCAGGGAGCTGAGCTGAGACTCATCGAGAGAAACTGGTTTCGGCAAAGACAGCTCAGATTGGAGATCGAGGGCCTCATCACTCTCAATATTGTCGATGAGTTCAACTGGCGCTACTGAAGATGGTCGCACAGCAGCGTGAATCTCCTCTTCGCTGAGAGCGAACAATTCCTCCCACAGAGGCAGTTCTACAGTCGACTGCAGACAACGAAGTATAGGCTCATACGCGAAAATTGGAGTGTCGACCAGGACAAATTCCAGGGTGTCAGAGGATTTTAGCGCTGACAGAAGATTCTCCAGGGTTGCACTGTCTGGTGTGCGAAGAACAATGATGGGCATTTCTTCTTGAACCAAAAGTTCTTCAACGCGAAACAACGTTGCGAATGAGATAACATGCTCTTGGTCCAGTATGCAGCCGAAAGATTGATGCTTGAGAAATTTGATGTTGTCTTTGAGGTATGCTTTGCGCTGAAGGCTCGTCATGCGAGCAAAGCCTTCAAGACCCGACCGGACAGCGAGTGCCAGCGCGAACGGCGTCTTGAACTTGGTTGTGCCGAAATGGGCACCCGAAAGTGACAAGCCGCCTAATCTCAAACGTGGCCGCCTGATCTTGCCATGTCCTTGCGAAACATGGACATCTTCTCGCAACTCAGCCAAGAAATCCTCACGTAGAAGTCGGAACTGGTTCTCGAGGTGCAAGCCTGGTCTATCCCTGAATGCTTGCTGACTGATGGCGTTTGCTGGACGATAGAACGGGGTCTGTTTGCTTGAGAGCTCGTCGTCGGTAGGGCAAATGGCGATCTTGCGAAAATCGACATGATCATTGTCGTGGCGACCTCCAGGACCAAAGTCATCTCGTTTGGTCGCAAGCCTTTTGTTTTGTAAGACGTGATCGATGCGATAACCAATGGTTCGGAGATCATAGCTATCAGATTTGAGGAAAACTTTGCGATTGGAGAGATCTCGAGCGATGTCGTCGACTTCGACAGGCGAATTTTCTGTCCATGAGAGCAACTCGAGCAACAACCAAGCGAATGCCAGCTCGCCCTCTGGCGTCAGTTGCCGACCCGCGAAAGCGGCGACAAACGCGTCCCAGATCGTTGTTGGACGAACAACAATGGCCAAGAGCTGCTTGAGGAGCTGGCCACCGCATAGTTGACCAACCGTCGGATCCCCAAGAAAATTGAGAAAGTCTTTTAGAGTAGTGTTGAGAAAGTTGGGAGCAGTGTTGAAGCGAAGAGCAAGCCGTAGAGCTGCAAGAGCATTTTTGCTGCTGATCAGGTGCTCGATGCAGCTCACACGATCATCCTGGATGGTAATAGATTCGAGCAGAAGTTTCCCGTCTCCAGCACTCTTCGGACTTCGGTCACCGTAGATGTAGGAGTCAAGCAGTTTCTTGAGCCGGGCTCCGCGAATCGAATCCTCGTTGGTATTCATGGCTTGGTCAGTGGAGTTGTTCAGGGAACTGGATAATTGAATCAGACACATATGGAAATGATGATTGAAATTAGCAAGGAGAAACTGCGCTGTCAACGGCGTCTTTCGGAGGGGGGGCAAACGATGGAGCGCATCTAATGCAGGCAAACGCATCTCGCCTGAAGAGACTCATGCTCGTCGATGCTCATAGGCAGAAAGAGAGTACCAGACAGATAGGGAGCATACCTCTCACCGGTTTGATGCGGGAGTGAAGCGCTTGGAGAGAGCTTTACTATTGGAGGATAGGAAGCTGATGTTACACAACTTGCGCCACATCTGCATGCAAACGTTGCTGCCCTGCATGAAATGTCAACGAAATATGTTTCGTTTGTACTTGGCCGCATTCCCCACTCGCGCCCTCGCCTCGTGAGCTTGAGCTCCATGGGTGCTAATACTATACAGTTCTACAACACCTCTATCGAACGTGTCATTTCAGTCAGCTTGCTTGCGAGAAATTCCCCGTTCCACCAATATTGCTGGACAAACAAATCATGAGCTCTTTTGATTATCGAGGCGGTCGTCGCCCATGGCGTGAATCACCTGGCTCCACCCCGTCGCAAGGCCCTATCCAAACTCCGCCTGCGCCGCCGCTCGGATCACTACTGGATAAAGTAACGCCCTTGCAATGCGCAGGAGACGATGATGGCACCGGCAAGATCATCAGCATCACGGACACCAAAATTCTCGCATCGTACAACTGGACGGATGCCAAAGACCCGTCAATCATGTTTCCTGGTAAACACCATTCAAAATAGCCTCCTGTGACAATGGCTGACTGTCAAAAAAGGTATGCCTGTACTGTGGGACCCTCCGTTGGAAGCGACGAAGCTTCCACAAGACTCTGGCAGGTATTTCAGAGACCAAAATGCCGCGAGGCACCCGAAGCACCCCATGGAACCGGCGGTCAAAGCCGTACTCACACAGAACCTGCATTTCGATACCGAAGTCGTTGATGTATTTGGATGCACGAGCACTCTAGGCAATCTTCTGCGGTTCCTCAAGAACGACGATAAGACTTTCCGCTTCGTTGTCGAAACGGTGGGCCGGACGGTGTTCTTTGTTCGCCGCGAGAACGCTCCAGACGAGCTCATAGCAGGTCCACGAGGTTACGGACCTACTGGACATGGTATTTTGATCCCTTGCTCTTTTGTTCGTCCGAAGCTGACTCTTGCAGGTCACACTTTCCCCGACCGGTACACGCGCTGGCCCAACGACGTCGAAGGTTCGACGTCGCACCAGCGCATCATCTCTTATCAGTTCGCTGGTCTCAAATGCCTCGTGCGATTCGAAGCAGATGGTTATCTCGAGAAGGAGTTGGGAGAAGAACACGAGGATGACACGACCAGCCCGCGTGGAGATGGAGACGATGATGACAAAGCGCGGGCCAAGCCAGCGATCGACAACGTCCACGTCCGCAGTGGTGGGCGATTGATTCCACAACATGCAATCTTCGAACTCAAGACGCGTGGTGCTCACAAGAAGAATGAAGACCAGATGATCGATCATCTACCTCGGATGTGGCTGGCTCAGATCCCATTCTTCATCCTGGCATTCCACGAATACGGCTTGTTCACGCCAGAGGACATTACGGTTTCGGACGTTCGCAAAAGGGTCACAGTGTGGCAGGATGAGAATCAAACCCTGCTTCGCCGACTGGGCGTCCTTCTCGAGAAACTGGTGTCGATGGCCCGTGATGTCGAGGTTGGCAGATACGAAGTCTGCCTTAGACAGCAGGGCATCCTGGAAATCCGTGAGCCAGGCGGCACAACTTTTTCACCGTTGCCCAGTCCACTGACATGGGTTTGGGCTGATGATGAAGGCTCGGACACTGCCTCAAATTCAAGTGGTGTGTTCGTTGGCGCGGAAACGAGCAACGCTGATGTGGCTGCCCGCTCAGATGCTGATGATGATGACTTTCCCGAGGATTTCACTGCCTGCTCTGACACTTGCAATTACTGTGGTCGATGCTCGTACAAATTGCGCTGATTCAAGAGACTTTGCATACATGACTGTAGATCAATATTCACTAGTATCTTAGAAATTCTTCATAGCTCTCTTCCACAACGAAGGCCGATCTCCCGCAAGAGCACCCTCAACATCCAACGCATCCGTGTACTCCGTCGAATCCATATCCGCCCTCCTGCCCGAGTCCAAGTCGATCTCGTGGATGCGCTTGAAGTGCGTCTTCCTGACCCACTTGTACACGAAGAAAATGATAGGAAACAGCGGCAGCAGGATGTACGCATCAACGAAGCTGCCGGCATTGAACGGGGAGAGAGTCGTCCAGCCCTGCACGAAAGCCAGGAAGATGTTCGCGCCGATGCCGAAGTACGCATTCCATGGGTAGAACATCGATTTGAATGGCAGTTCGCTGATCGGACGTCCTTGGTGGTTCCAGGCCTTGCGGAAGCGGACGTGGATGAACGAGATGGAGGCCCAGACGAGGAAAGTGCTGATTCCACTGAGGTTGACGATGTATTGGTAGGCCGCTGCGCCACCGGTGGAGTTGTTCATCATTGAAATGGCACCGACTGCATTTGTCAAAATGACGGAGTAGACTGGCACACCGCGCTTGTTGGTGTAGCCGAGGAAACCGGGAGCACCTGCAGTCTGTGCCATGTAAAGAATGGTGCGTGAGCCGATGTAGATAGAGCTGTTGACGGCCGAGACACAAGTGACGAGGATGAACGCGTTGATGAGGTGTACGCCGCCTTCCCATCCAGCGTTCTGAATGGCGATTGTCATTGGACTCTGGAGAGCTTTGCCACCGCCTGAACCAGCTAGACCTTCGGCGTTGGCAGGACAGGTAATGCCGAAGAAGAATGCAGATCCCATGTAAATGAAGATGATGCGCCAGAAGACCTGCCGGATGGCTTGAGGAACAGCTTTACCTGGATTCTTGCATTCGGTGGCAGCGACAGCGATCGACTCTACACCGGCGTAGAATGTCGAGCAAAAGACAAAGACAGTCGCGACGCCCCGGAAGCCATTTCCGTTGAACGCACCAGTGAGGCGCCAGTTGGAGAAACCGAGCGGCGCATCCTGTCCTTTCAAGCCTCCAGCAGCGTACACGATGGAAAAGATAAAGTACGCCGTCAGGCCGAGAAGTTTAGCAAGTGCCAACCAGAACTCAGCTTCTCCAAAAGCTTCGACTCCGATTAGTTGGAAAGCGAGAAACACACTCCAGAATATTAAAAAGTACCCCCAAAGAGGCACCTTGTCGCTCCAGAAGACCAGGATACTCGAGACAACGTTGTACTCGTTAGCCAAAACTGCAACCCAGATGATGAAGTAATTCCAGCCTACGGCCACCGAAAAGGCCTTGTCGACCATCCTATCACCAAGACTGATGAAGCTTCCGCCACCAGGGTACAGCGTCGTGATTTCGCCCAAACTCTGCATGACGGAGAACGCAATGATTCCAATCACACCGAAGCCGATCAACAGCGAAGCAGGACCTCCATTCTGAAGTGCGCCTCCAGCGCCCACCAGTAGACCAGGACCGATAATTCCAGCGAGCGCCATCATAGAGAGGTGGCGATTCTTCAGGCCTCGCTTGACACCACTATCCGGATCGATCGCCTCGTGAGATCCAGCCGATGGGCCATCGTGAGTGTAAGCTTGTGGCGAATCCGGCCACGTCTCGCTCTCGACACTTGGTTGTTTGCGTCCGAACATGATGTTGCGTAGCTGGCGGCAGCACAGCTATCAACGCGGTCTTTAAGTCTCGCCTTCGGGTGGCGGCTGGGCGTTGATCTCTAGTCTCGACTTGTCGGACCTCGTGCCGAGATATTCCTCCGGATGTAGCAACGATGACGATTCTGCGATGAAGGAATAATTCTACCACTTTATAGGGAAGGCGAAGGCGAAGACAAGACGAGATAAGACAAGAAGAAACAGAGCTCCCAAGACACCCAAGAACAGAGTCTGGACCCACACCTACCTGTACCGAAAAAGGCGACGAATCAACCAACCAAGAAACGGCTGGGGCTGGGAGTCGCGATGGCGCGATCGGCATTTTTGCCTCCACGGGCAGCGGTGGTCAACATAAACTTCGTGGCTGTTGAAGTTTTGTCGCATAAGGGCCGATAATTCATTTCCTGCAGCATGACCACATTACGTGGCTTATTGCAACATCGCGTGCCAATTAAGCAACTGGACATTAAATAGACATCCAAGGTGTATCCCGCCACGATTATAAAAATGTAATAATGATTGGTTGAGACCGGTCGACAAGTTTGGGCAGGCGAGTGTTTTTCTCATCCCAAATGAAAGCCTCTCTTCGGATTCCTTGGCCGGCGCTCTGTCTGTCCGACCAAGGGACCTCAACTTGCGGGCGACTTCAGCACATCGACAAAGAAAAGGTGACTATGTGCTGTCAAGCACCCATAATGATATGGCGAAACGTGAGATCTCGTCGGCTTGCAATTGCGGTGAGCATCTCGTAAAGTGTATTGCGGGCGTCAATTTTTGCCCATGCGATCTTGCACGGCGAAAATGTGACGGGAAATCTTAGGCCGCACATCGGAACAAGAAGTGAGTTACATACTTGTCGTTACCGTGAGCATTGTGTGTCGCATAATTCCAGAGAACGATCAAGCTTACAACTAGTGAGGCTATCGCTTATGCGGCGGCACATGCTTGACCTCGATCCGCTGAGGCTTTCTTGCAGACCGTAAATGTGCCTGCAGCAATGAAGACACCTTACCTATGAGTGCTGTCTGGACTCTCATTCCGTAACGATGATCCTGGCTCATTCTGGAGCACACTTTCGATGCCTGGCGTCTCACTGTCGGTGAAGCATGTGGCACCACAGGCAAGTGTTCGATCACATGGCATTGCCGATTTTGTTTGACAACACTGCAGAACTTCATTGAAACAATTGCTCAGTTCACTTGAGCTGGCACATGAAGAGTGTGTCTTTACTTACAACATACTCTGCAACGCCTACGCTAGAATCCCCTTACGTCCATCGATCGATCATCGTCTCCATCTCTTCTTTCCTGCGCAGCAGGCTCAACCTCGTTTCCTATGGATCACCCCGACAAACCCCTCGCGGTGTCGCTCTCAACATCGAGTCAAGCTATCACATCGGCGAGCATAAAGGCGAGGAGTCCTACGACGCTGTACCACACGGCCGCTTTTCTCAGCACCCCGAGCTTGATGCCGAACTGGAGTCTTGGTACTGCGACTGGCCTTCCGCCTCTGAGTTCTATGAAAGGCAATGCTTTGCTAGGCATGACTCACACGAGCGGAGGCTGTTTGGACATTGAGGATGTTCTTCCAAGCATTTTTCCACGCCTGGTAGCCACCTACCAGAAGAAAGAGATCAAGCACGAGAAAACACACAAGCCGAGAACTAGCATCCCGCAAATAGTACGACTCCAGAAACTGTCTTGCTTGATGCTGTTGAACATGATGATGTGCGATAGGTTAGCGGTCGATCTTCATTGAGTAGCGACCAAGCCGCTTGAAAGTGGGTAGCATAAGTATCAGAAGCACTTGACGAAGAAACAAACCAATCAAAGTGAGTTGTACCTTTCAAGTGACTGCAGGAACACTTCACACGTCATCTAATCGCGCCTTTGACATGCCTGAGGTGTTGCTTTGCGGAAGTGCGCAGGCAAACGACTCAACCGCACCACCTTTATCTCCTTTGTGGTGAGCACCTAATAAAACTTCCCACATCCCCAAGCTGTCAAACCACTCACCAACCAACACATCTTCAACACTCTAAGCACCTACAACATGAGCGCACCAAACACGCTCGCATGCGTGAAGTGCGCCCAAGCCGACAGAGAGACAAAGTGTACATTTTGCGATGAAAGCTTGTACTGCAGCAAAGTCTGCGAGGCAGGAGATTTGTAAGTGGCTCGTTGTCTACGCCCAAAGCGAAATGTATATTTCTATACTAACAAGTACACCAGCAATACCCACAGGAATGTGTGCATCTTCAAGGAGAAGGCCGCCAGCATTCAGACAAGCTGCCCCGTCTGTGCAAAAGGACTTCTACCGAAAGATCCGACTTGCAATGCGTGTCACGGCATCAAATACTGCTCCGCGAAATGCATGTCTGGCAACGCGTAAGTCGTTAAGAAACAAGTATGACCCGTGGCCATTACTGACCGAATTAGGGACGAGCACAGTGTCGTCTGCCAGACTTACATCAACCTACCGCCCCGTCCGAGCCAAAGCCACCGCCTGCACCTCATGCTTCCGTTCAAGAAAGTTGATCAACATCCTTCGATCCCTCCCACGCTTGAGTTCGGTTTCGTCTGGCGCGAGGATCTCGAAGCCGCGAAGAACGCTGTCGCACCGGAAAACTTGTCGCAAAACCTTCAGCCCATGTTTCTCTTCACGAAGGGCTCTCGCTCGGTCGCAGCCCACTATGTCCTCAACTCCGACCCCAACGAGGTTCTGGGTGACCTTGTCGCTGGGCGGCCGACCAAAGACATCACCGGAAGCTTCTCCATCTACGTCATGGACGAAGATGGTGACCTTCAAGATGTGCTGCCATCAGATCTTCATGATGCTCTGTATTTTGTGGCACTAGTGGAGCGGAAACATGGACCGGTCAAGGCCGCTTTGGACTTGTAAGATCGAAGCACAATACGCGTGAGGCGCAGTCCCATCACTGGCTACCAAGAACAGGCGCGAGCTGGTGAATCACGTGGAAGCGTGCCATTAGCCGTGACGACCGAGCGTTGAAGTGTGGTGCACTGGTAGCGCATGGATAGACAAGCTAGAATAGCAAGGCAATACATGTCGCGACTTCTTGAAACGATGCAGTATGCTAAATGCTGCGAACGCTTTCAATATTGAAGACTTGAAGTCGTCGCAGAAGAGTCGCTTCTGGTATGAGCAATGCAATACTTGACAATTAAGTGAATGTCATTGCGTATTGTACTCGAGATTGGCTTGTAGCAGCCATGAACGAAAGAGCAATATTAATGTATCACTTTGACATTTGAAGGATGATGGAAGACCATGTTCACACCTCACTTTCTTCATGCTCGCCCGTGACCTGCAGCGCACGTGCTCACGACTAGGCAACAACGCGGACGCTCCGTTTGCCCTTCTGGACAACTTATAAACAGATCTTCCAGTTCCCTGATTTCCTACTACACCGCACTCAACGCCGCCAACATGGAGGCAACCAAAGAACCAGACAAGTGCAAGCGCTGCGCTGCGAATGTCTCACAAGACGAGAAGGAACGCGAACTGTGCACGTTGTGCAGAACGGTAAAGTACTGCAGCGAAAAGTGCAAAAATGACGAATTGTACGTACCTCAATTGACCCAGCGGTGGGGTGTTTGTCATTGACCGCAGTCTCAGCGCCTCTCACAGAGCTACCTGCAAAGCAAATGAAGCGATCCTCGCCGTAGACGAGCACTGCGCTGTCTGCACAAAGCGCATCAAGAACGTCGAAGAACATTGCGACAAGTGCGGAAGCATCAAGTACTGTTCTCCTGCGTGCAAGGAAAACGACAAGTAGGAACAATGCACGAACGGCTGAAAGTGCTCAGGCTGATGGGCTCATAGGGAAAAGCACGACCTGATCTGTGGTGCATTCATCGGCCTCGAACCTCGCCCCACCAAGGACCATTGCATCTGCATTCTCTTCCCAGCCGACGAACAGACGCTGCGCCTCATCTGGGTTCCCAGAGCGTCAGATGGCTTTGCCAAATCCGATGCCATCACCAGCATCATGTCACCCGAAGCCCAGAGCGTCGAGTACAGCGCAGCGCTGAGCCTAGTACCTGACGACGATGTCGAAGCGTATCGCGACATCACCCTGTGCTTCACCGGGGACTTCGCGTTCAACCCAAATCTCTCATTTAACAAGAGTCTTGGCTTGGCTACATCTGGAAAGCCGCTGGAATCTATCAAAGGCCATGTCCTGGTCCTCGTTTCTCTGTACACGCAAAACGAGGGTGAAGATTTTGTCGGAAAGATGAGCGATGCAATTCCGGGGGACCTCCCGAAAGTACTGAAACATTTTGCGCGCACCGAATACCTCCATGGGCTCGATCCTGCTCAGAGGATCGCTCTCATGCTAGAAGAGACGCAGCTAGATGACTCGGACAGTGGCCGCTCTGATGGAGACAGCGACTACGAAGACCAAGATGCCAGTGAGACTGGAAGGAGCTCTGGAGGATGAAAGAGGCATATGTATGCCCATAAGCGCGATGATTGAGTACCATGAATGCCTGTGTCAAAACCTCAATGCTACAAATATGGTTGTCTGGCCGGTGCTCACGGACTCCTGCAACGTCAGCTGGTGCAATAAATACTACACAAGGTGATCAAATTTGTTGCACCACGTACCAGAACCTGCATCTCTACCTCAAAATCCTCACTTTGATATGCCCACCATCTGGCGAGTGAAACTTCGAAGTTAGAGTAGAATGGATGGAGATCCTCTCATCTTTGTAAATTCGTTGTAGTCACGACGAAGGTGAGCTAGGCCTGACAATCTCAGTAGTAATGCCCTGAGTGAGTCGGGTATTCGCCTGTATTCCGATAGGGGAGTTGGAGTGAGGCCAGACGTGTTGACTGTTGCAAGTACTATTAGTTTTGAAGGTGTCACAGAAGTGCAGCGGTAGGCATGAGCAATGATTGCTTCGCCCGTTGACAAGAGAAGTCGACATGTGAGATTGCGCCGTCAATCCAGTACGCATCATCACTGAACAATGTGGCCACCGGGTGATCGAAATCGACTACTTTCACCTGACCACGATACCTCACTTCCTCATGCCTGAGGCCGTGATCGGCAACGCACGTGCAAGTCATCGACTCACAAGTGCCCCACCTGTAGCGTTTGTCGACAGCACTTCGACAATACTTAGATAGACCACTCCTTCAACACACCTGACCTTTTCTCTTTCATCCAACCCACTGCCGCTCACCACCATGGCGGACCCCAAAGAACCCGACAAGTGTGCCAAGTGCTCCGAGCCTATTACCAACCACCTCCCGTCTCTCTGTACGTTCTGCGAGGTCGCAAAGTACTGCAGCGTCCAGTGCAGAACCGATGACTTGTGAGTGCTCCAATTTTGCGCCCTCGAATCATACGCATATCGCTGACCTGAATCGCAGCAAGTCGCACAGACACCACTGTGATACCACAGCAAAGAATCTGCAGTTGCAGGCGCTTTGCGCAAGATGTCCAGAAGTTCTCAAGCAGGACCCGGGCTCCAGCATCGGGTGCGACGCATGCTCCGCCATCTTCTATTGTTCTTCCAAGTGCAAAGACCGCAACGCGTATGTTATGAGATTCATGCCACATATCTACATCTCGCTAACACAGCCTTCAGCGAGGAGCACGCTCTCTTCTGCAAGATCTTCACTGACGTGCGTCCACGTCCTTCGGAGGCGCACCGTCTTCACATCTTCTTCCCGGCCGACGAGGACAAGATGCGCTTCATCTGGCTCCCCAATTGCCAGGACGAGCAATCCAGACTGAAGGTCCTGGAGTCAAAAGTCGATCCTTACGAGTGGGGAACCGAGGGGTTCTCAGTCATCGAGGATGACGGCGACGGCGACAAATCGGAGTTCCGTGTAGCCTCAGGTTACCACGTCAAGATGTTCGTCAAATTATTCGCATCGGATCAGAACAGGAGCTTGGGCCTCATCGTCAATGAGCGCCCTGTGAGCCACTTCAGAGGCAACATTGCGCTCGCCGCCTCGAGCTTGACATTCAACGGCAGGGGCGAGGACCTAGCCCCAACTGACGCATTGCCGTGTGATCTCCCGAAGCTTCTGCAGCTCCTTGCAATGGAGGAGTTCAGGGGTGGATCCAAGGTCAAGATGGAGTTGGTGGGTTTCGACTCGGACGACGACGACGAGGTCGAAGGCAGTGAGGGGCATTGAAATCCAGTGGCGGGAACTTCGCTGAAGTGTGCGAACCGACATTGAAACATGAAAGTGGGCCTCGGTCATGAGGTCGTCTGACAGGCAGGGCAGCACCAGAGTTGAAGATGGTGAATGCAAACTCCGGTATGAGGGAACTGCTTAGCTGGTTTTGTCTGGATAGCTATGAATCTCTTCATATAATGACAATGGTGTTTCATCAAGCATTCTTTTCAAAGACGAACAAGGCCTCGTCCTTCCCAGCGAAACTAGGCAGCGGCACCTGACATACCTTTTCCCAGGCCGGCATTTCCCTTGCGAACCAGTCCACAAGCAGTTCCTTTGCGAAAGCTGTATAGCCATTGGCGTTCTGAGTGCCAGCTACGACAATCGTGGTGCCGTCTAGATCCGAACGTTAGCTCCAGCTCTGCAGCGTTTCAGCAAGGCCAAACTTACGGTATGCCTTGATCGTTCTCTCTGTGAAGTCGTGGCCAACTTGCGGGTATACCAACATCATCACATGTCCTTTCCCGTTGTCGTGCTTCTTGAGCCATGCTGCACTGTCCATCTCCACCGTATCCGGAACCCACAAAGTCCGCCATTCACTGAGGCCATTGTCCACTGGGACGACTTCGAGGTTCTTCTTTCCGTCCTTCATACGGCGGAGCATGTACGTCCAGTATCCGTTTCCTGACCCGATATCTGCGATCGGTCTGCCCTTCGCGACAAGCCTGATAATCTCCAGTGCCTCGAAGCTCGGACAGACGCAGCTGAAGTGGTGATACAACACCGGCAGCAACGCATGTGAGATCTTGATCTTGTCCGATGTGGCTTCGGGACCAGCCCACTCGACGTTTTGGTTCGCCCATGCTAGAACGTCAAAGTAAGGGTTGACATGGCCCTTGTTCTTTGGTACCGTAATCTTTCTCTCGGGGGCAGGTGGCTGGTACAACGACTGCAAGTGCTTCGCAACATCCATGCGGATCGTCTCTTTCTTTGCGTTCGCTCCCAGCGCCTTCAGTGCATTCGCTGTGTTCGTCGTTGGGCGGAAGATGTCGTTGTATGCGGCAATATCGATGGCAGGGGGCGCCGGTCTCTGTTGGTTCTGATCTCAGGTCTGCCCGTATGCATAAGACTGCGATCTAGCACCTTGCTGCAGTGTGTAAGCTTACCTCGTTACCCTCGCTATCGTTGTACCATCTGTGCAGACCATTCTGTCCACCAAATTCGAGGTATGTTTGCGCCTGCAAGAGTGTGACTTCCGCGGTAGCACGGTAGACGAATGAATCGTTTAGCTTCAGCCCAAATGCCCGGATGACGAACTTCCTCAGATCATTATCGTAAGGCGGTGTGATCTCCTCTTTTGCCCAGGCTTCGAAGAACGTGTCCGGATCAAAATTCGTTGAGCCCTGCGTCTCAGCTCGTTGTGGTATTTCCGACATTTCGACAGATTGTTGAAGTTGTCAGACTAGACGGTTGTCAACATCGAATAGCGACGTCAGCGATCACCGTAGCGTCGTCGGCGATTGAGATCCGATCACAGCGATGACCAAAGCTTATTAAATGTCACTAAATTCTTGCAAATGCCGCTAATTGTTGGAAGGATCCCCCCTCCATTCCCAATTCCAATTATTATTGCCGTCTAAGCATGACAACGATCTGACTTATCCCGTCTTGGAGCACGCGCTAGAAGAGTCCAGTATGTAAACGTTTGTAGTATAAGTTCTCTCTTCCTTTCCTACCATTCGCACTCAATGTCATCAAAAGAGCAGCAATCAGTTACAAGCAACAACAACACAGCATCAAGCAACCTATTCAAAGTAGCAGCAACTATCATCGCCATAACAGCAGTCATCCTGGCATTCTACAACCCATTGAAAACTGCCTTCCTAAGGCAGCTTCCCAAGACTCAAACGGCAGCTATTTCCAACACCACCAAACGCACAATGTCGACCACAACATCTCCCCTCAAGATCGTTAAGCGTCCTTGGAATGCTCGCGGTCACGCCGACCACGGCTGGCTATACACCTTCCACACATTCTCATTCGCGAGCTACTACGATCCTCGCTATGAGGACTTCGGCCCCCTTCGCGTCATCAACGAAGATCGCGTTGAGCGCGGCACTGGATTCGGCACCCACAGCCACGCCGAATTCCTCATTTGGTCTTACATCGTCAACGGCGAGCTCGAGCACAAGGACAGCATGGGCAATCTCGAGAACCTCCGCCGTGGCGAAGTCCAATTCACATCCGCCGGAACTGGCATTCGCCACTCAGAGTACAACCGCAACAAGAACGAAGACTGCCACTTCCTGCAAATCTGGGCAAAGCCTAATGTCAGCCGTCTTGCACCTTCGTACAAGACACGCAAGTTCACGGACGAGATGAAGACCGACAAGTTGGTCAGGATCATGGAGTCAGTCGATCGCCACTCTGGCAAAGACGCAGAGACCGAACCGATCCCTATGCATGCGGATTTGAGCATGAGTGCCAGCATTTTGAGCCCAGGCAAGAGCGTTACGCATGAGCTCGTGAAGGAGGGCGAGAGGAAGGTCTTCCTTCATGTTGTCATGAGTGGGAAGAAGCAGCCGCAGAGTGGCGGTGCGAAGATCAAGGTTGGAGATGTAGAGTTGGGAGAGGGTGATGGTGCGTTCGTGACGGGTGCATCTGGACCTGGTAAGATTGAGGTGGAGAGCATTGGTGAGAAAGCAGCAGAGTTCTTGTTGTTTGACATGGGTAAATGATCGACACGACTCCGATCTTGATACCTTGAGAGCAACCAATTATTTTAGATGATTCATATGTACATTGCTTATCAAAGGACCGTTATCCCAGATTGATTTGTACTTGATTGAGCTCGCAATGAACTGCTGAAACATCAGAGCTCGCACAGTTTTGTGCATGAATTTGCGAAAGCTTCAATCGTCTCTCAGGGGCAATGTGGTCAATTCCTAATATAACTTCGACAGTACTAATACAATAGATGCTGAGATAAATTTTACCACTAAACCACCGATGCTTGATGTTATAGGTCAAAAGCACGAGTACATGTATCTTGATGCAATTTCCCAAAGCGGAAAGCGCGATCGCCGACGCGCGCTGACCTGCATCTCGCAAGAGAGTTGCAACAATTATTGCGCCGCATCCACTCCCACCCAAGAATGTCCAGACTGGCCATTGACGAGCTATGGGCCTGCCTCTGCCCTAGCTGGAATACTCCAACACTATTGAAAGCGCCTACGAGAGTCTTACGCGCAAGGAGAATACCACAATGTCTAAACGCACCTCATCCCCGACGAGCATACTCTGCTCAAGCGCAATTCGAAGACCGACCCCCGAGTCAACGGCGCCTTGAAGCAGCAAGCAGACACTATAATGCTGTGTACAACCCTACAGATGAGAGGCCTGCAAGAGCGTACAAGGAGAGACTACCATCCTGGAGGCCGGGCCTGCAACGAAAAAAGATTCAGGAGCCGGAGGTGGACTTTGCTGCCGAATCAACAAGCTCGCTGTATAGCAGATTGAAAGCGTTTGCATCCAAGGGAGAATACTACAAAGCGCGCGAGGTCGTTGAGTTTTTGGTCAGAGAGAGGAGAGAGAAGCCGAGTGTGGAACACTACAATGCCCTGATATTATCAAATATCTCTGTAACCCCAGGCGCAGCATGGCGGGTCCACGAGTTGCTGGCAGAGATGCGGCAAGCAGGTCTACAATTGGATCTCGGTACCTGTCATGCGGTATTGAAGGTTCTGGCTGTTCACCCGGACCATCTGTTACGTGCTGACATACTGGAATACATGCGATCTCAATGGATGAGTGTGAGCGACAGTGGTGAGCACGATGTTGCGGCGGGCTTGCTGCGAGAAGGACTATTTGAGCAGGCTCTGGAGCGATTGGACGGCATGGCCAGGCAGAACATGCGTGTACAAGGTTGGCTGCTAGACATGTTTGTATACATGCTCTGCGAAGCTGGAGAAGTTGGCGAAGCATATCACATTATGCAAGGCCGACATCTGAGTGGTGAGCTCAACATGAGTCGCATGCTGTGGCACTACTTCCTGGACCAAGCGAGTGCTGCTGGCCACGTGGATGCGACACTGCTCGCTTGGAAAACACAAGTCAATCTGGGCTATCTCAACCCCAGCTCAGGCACATGCCTCAATGTCATGACCACCGCGTCTCGCGCTGGAGATGCATACCTCGCCACTGCAGTCTTCACGCACCTCTCGAAACGCGGCGAGGTGTTCAAGCCATTGCACTATCAACTCCTCATCGACGCATATTTGGCCGCTTCACCGCCCGATCTCTACCGTGCACTCAGCATTCTCACACTGATGCCTACAGAGAAATTGCAACCGACAACATGGCAGACTCGCTCAGTTTTCCACCACCTGAAGAACTCGCCAGATCTGATCCACGAATCTCTGACGCACCTCCGCACGCTCCACGAAGACAATCGCCCTGTACCTATTGCGGCACTGAACGTGCTCATTGAGGCCTGGGTCCACCAGCGAAACCTTCCCGAAGCAATGAAAATCTACAAGCAGATCCACACATTCGCGCCGCTCAATGGTACTCCGCAAACTACATTCGCCAATATCGAAACATTCAACATGCTGCTCCGAGGCTGCCGCACAGCCAATCCTCCCGATGAAGCACAAGCATCTTTCTTGGTGGCAGAGTTACTAGCGCTGCGCGTCCTGCCAACAGCATTGACCTACGATCGCCTCATTCTCGTCTTCGTTGCCGCTGCTCAGCACTACCTTGACAGCTCCATTGCCTCTACAGGTCCCGACAGCGAGAAAAGTCTTGCTCGCGCGAAGCTTTTGCTTGACTGGACTTTCCGCCACTTCACAGACATGCAAGACATGCAATTGATGCCACGATTTGGAACCGTCGAGAAGCTTGCTACATTGCTGGCTAAGGTGAAGGACACAAGGTGCTGGGACGTTTTGCAGGTGGCCGAGGAGGTTGGCGAAGCGAGAGTTGAAGGCTGGAAGGAGAAGGGCAAGTGGGCCTGGAAGAACGCTGAGACCGCGTGGGAATCCCCTGGCCATGAAGAGCGTGTAAATGACAATCAGCAGGAAGAGCTTGCTGGTGCGGTGGCTGCTTGAACGCGCGTGCAAGTTCTTGGCGTGCAAGAGTATGGAAGCGAGAGATTACGAGATGCGCGTTACGAGGTAGCAGGCGTGGCGCTCTGCATGCACACATATGTACAATAATGATACGAGCCAGCTGTATATTATCATTGACATTGTCGCAGGGTTGACCGCCATCCAATTCGCCCATCTAGGTGTTTCCATCCTTTACTCAAAGGGTGTCTTGTGGCTGCAAAATATCGCATATTTCTCATCTAGGATCAACCGTTTCTCACCTGCACTGCGACTGGCAATATTCCAGCTTTCAGGCAAGGTGACGTTACAGGCGCTAGTCATGCGAGATCACACCGGCTTCACACGCTAGCAAGTGAGGCTGAGAGATGCAGTCTGTCGCCTAACAACTCAAAATCACACCAGCTTGATTTCATCTTTCCAACTGTTGTTCGGAACGGTCTCACCACATCGTTAGTTCACTCGCACATTGACAATCACAGTGCCCAACTGATCAAGTTTTTCCCACCTCACTATGGCTTATCAAATTATGTCACCAGGCCGTCGCACAGATGCTGGGCAATGTGATGATCTACGTAGCAGGAGAACCTTCGATGCGGATCCCGATATTGTGGGTAGTTCTATGCAAACTACCATTTCTTATCTAACTGATCGCCCGTGCTTGTAGGCAGGAATCGGGGTGGGTTATTTGCAATGTGCAGATTGAGTTATCAAAAGCTTATAAGCAGTATCCAGGTCATACTCTCGTTCGCCATCACAACCTGTCTGGTATACATGATTGTTATATTCGCATACTACTTTGTGCAAAAGAGCTATAACGATGGCACGATCACGAAGCTCGATCAACTAGTGGCGACGACAGCGCAGGACTTGGTCGCATATTTCGCAAGTCCGTTTCCACGGAGATCACCTACTTTACAAAAGCTGGCACGAATCTCCGAGGCCACGTTGGAGAGCAACATCTTATCCAAGATCTTGGTGGCTTTCAGCGATCAACAGATGATCACCGGTTTCGCCATACTTACGGTCGCCTTGGTGAAAATGGACACCATAACAGAGTATCATTTCGCGATTGTAGAGAGCCTTTCGGTCTTATCCTTCGTCATACACAACACGACAGCCCTTATACTGCAAGACAGCATCGTTCGACATCGGATGACGAGAACGTGGCGAGGCATTGCGATCATCAGCACAATGCTCATAGCGATCGTGGTTCAGATTCCAATGGCACATGACAAATGGCTACACGGCTATGGTGTACCAGTGAAATGTATCTGGACAAGTATGGAAGGCAACTACAGTCCCAAGTCAGCGGTTTTCTGGTTGATACTGCTCTACTTGTGCTTTTTGCTGAGCCAAGTGTTACACACGCTGGGGGTTTACTTTCCCCAGGTCGCTGGTGGGCTCACGCGCAACGCCGCGATGAGAACGAGTTCATCATCATTCATGAGAGTCCTACTGTTTCCACGAAGGGTCTACACGACCAGAGCAAGACGTCCAAAGAAGTCTCCTACAAACAGACTCCTGACCAGCCTGGCCAAGTTCGTCGCTCTCTCAATATTTATCCTCACCGAATTACTCTATTCCCAAGGATTATCACTCATCTTTCACTGGACGACCATTCTCGTTAACATCAGTTTAATCTTCTTTTTCAGGAGCACAGCAAGTGCTCAGGGTAGGAATGGCAACGAAGATGAGTGGGGTTTCGGCCAAGCAGTTCCGATGTTCCTTCTCATCATCCCAATCGCGACTGTGGTAGAGAGCGCCTATGGTATGTTCCGCCTAGAATTACGAAGTCAAGCAACAATTCCAATCTAATCACCCCTCACCACAGATGCATTCAAAAAACGACACAGGACTTCATCTCAAAGCTCTCGCCCTCTCAACGATGAACAGTCGTCAACGGCACCTTTTCTTGAGTCAAGCGTACCAGAAGAGACTACCCCGTGTACAGTCTACTGGGACCACCCAGCTGAACAGTCTGCTACCACATGGATTAGTGCTGTTGAAGTCACTTCCACAACAGTCACAGACATTGAGATGGCACTCCGCCCAGTGGGTGATGGTTTGCACTCGACAACCAGCCACATCTTTCATACGGATGCCAAAGCGTGGAACAGGGTCTCCGTACTTCCATCGGGCAAGGAAAAACGGCTCGTAGGTACTGGATACTACTTTGGCTCAAGCAGGTCCGCCACCACAGCCGAAGGCCACAGTCGTATGGGTGACATTGATGCAGATTGGGAGATGGAGGATGGCCTCTATCGTCGAAAAGGCTTCAAAATCGCGATGCTCTGCGCGCTGTTCGTATTATTCTGTTGCTTTACATTTCTAGGTGCTGGGGTGGTGTGGGTAATATACTATAGTACTCGGCAATGAGCCCAGAGATTTCGAATGAGCTTCCTTGGAGATAAAGTTTGCTGGGCGTGGCGAGATATTACTGATGCGATCAATCAATAATTGTGAACCCAGAAGTGTCAATTGCTTATGGATTGGGTCAAATACCCATAAGCTACAAGAATCCGTGTCAACCTCCGCGACCACTAACGGCCCTCTCTCTTCCCCTTCTCTCCCTCTTAAAGCAGCCAAATTCACCCTTCGTGCCCTCCCGCAACTTTTTCAACACGGCCCTCATCTCCGGCAACTCGCCCTCCAGGCTTGCCCGTGCATCGTTGTCCGTCCTCTCATCCAGCGCCAAGTAGACATGACTCTGCACCTCGCTAGCACGGTCAGTCGTGTAATTGTTCAAAGTCTGCGCCATGAACTCCACGTCCAGAGTGGCCTGCATGAGTGCGGGCAGCGTGTATTTCTGGCGTTGCTTAAACGCAGCGATCAACGCCAGGCTGCTCTGTTCTAGCAGGTAGGATAAGATTTGGTTGGTGAGTGAAGCTGCAGTCGTGCTGACTTCGCTATGGACGAGGACCAGGGCTAGGAGAACGTCGTAGATGTAGGGTTGGGCATCGGTAGGCCGGCCAGATGATGGTGCCCAAGCTTTGGATGTGATACCGGCAGTGATGGTAGTCTGAAGAGTATCGACGATCGGCTTGACGTAAGACTGGAACAGACGCGCATCGATCTGTGAGAGGACGTCGCGGATCGTCTTGCTTTCGTCCGTAAGTTTGACGGAGAAAGAGGACTCGAATTGCGAGATCAATTGAGGGATGATCTCGGAACGGAGGTGTGCGAGGTTAGATAGGGTGATCAGGAAGCGAACCTTCTTTGGGTTTGTTAGCAAGTGTAATGAATGTGGCGTAAAACCTGTCGACTTACCTCGTTACGAGAATCGAGTAGCACCACTTCACCATCTCCTCTTGCCTCTGCACCTGCGGGCAATGTGATGCCATCTGGGTCGTCGTCTCTCGCTTCGCCAGAGCTACCCTTTTCGGCGTTCTCCACCATACCGCTGAGCGCCTTGTACAAGCTGGTCACAAAGCCGCCTCTGATAGTTTGCAGCAGCTTCGCGCTAGGAGGCACGACAACTTCGCCACCCTTGCCACCAACAGTGACTGCTTCAGATATGTATGCTATCTTTTGCATGCCGCCGAGTACTTTCTCCTCGAATGCTATGAAGGTCCCTGGCATTGTAGTGAGATCGCGTCGTTCTGGGTGTCGCTGCCAAAGCTCCATGTATCTGCAGCGTTCGGCGTCGGGCACCCAGGCAGCCGAGACAGCAGAGACACAGCGCTCCCTTGCAGCGCCGACCAAGGTCTTAAGACTTTCGCTACCAGATCGCATCGAGTTGACAACACTGAGGTTGGCCAACTCGCTCGCAGCGCTTCCGACGAGAACCATAATACGACCAAGATAATGCGCGCCACTGAGAGAGTTGCCACATGGAGGCCAGAAAGCATACTTCTCCCAAGCATCGCCCTTCTTCACACTAGGAGAGGGAACGTTGTTCGGGTCGAAGCTGAAATTACGGCTAGCACTGGGCGTATTGGCTGAGCCAGGTGTGATCGGGGTCGGGGGTATAGGTGAGTATAATTCGCTCAAGTCGTCGACGGGCGGATCTGAAAAGAATGCAAAAGTGCTATCACGGAATAGAGTGACGAGCTCTTGTGCGCCGGATCGTAAGTTCGCAACGTCGTCGGGTTCCAGCTCAAGATGTTCCATACCACTTGCAAACACTGCCGTAGGGAACGCCCGTTGTGCCTTGTTGTCGATAAAAGATTGCGCTGTTTCCCAAAACTCGACGACTTCGCCCAGTAAGCCAGTCGAAACCGAGAGCAGCGCGGTGAGAGACGCTTGCACCTTTTCCCAGAACGCGATGACGTTCGGCGCATCGATATCCTTGCTGCCATCACGCATAACGCGCACGGTGCCCACGTCAGCCGCCGATCGTAGGTACTTGGCCAAGTTTCTCGAGTTTGTATTTGGGTTGTTTGCAAGTTGTCTGCGCTGTATCTCGATCTCGATCCGTACTCGCTCGAACGAACGAGCGATTCTATCTTTCAGGTAGAGATAACGGCTGTTGAGCCAATGCCAGATGGGGTTCTCATCCACGCCAAGCTGCAGCAAGATACCGATAAGCTCCATGTGGGTTTCTCTGTCAGTCTCATCGGCCACCGCTGCAGGTTTGCGGCCATGTGAGGTCTTTAGTCGCTTCCAAACATCGCGCTTGTATGTTTCAATTTGGGCGGACACATCATGCCACATGCGCGCAGTAAGAATGATTTGGTAGACATCCCCATCGGAAAGTGACACGTTGCTTTCCTGTGCATACTCGGCAGCGCCGCGAGCTTCGTCCGCATACTTTTTTGCTTTCTTCCAGTCCGAGATGATAGTGTCGTAATCGTTCTTTCGCATAGCCTCGTAAACGCTCGCACTCAAACTAAAGATTTCGCGGTGTTGGTCCAGTGAGTTCAAGATATTCTTGAGTCCTTCCTCCTTGTCTCTGCCTCCAAGGGCAGGACCCCAGACCTCTTCTGCCTTGATTGCAAGCTCCAGCAAGGGCATCTTGATACCCTGGACGCCATACTCGCTTTCCTTCGTGAGAGCGTTCTTCTTCTTGTCGCTGGGCAGTGGCTTGTTCGTAGGGCTGAATGGATTACTGGAATTCCGGAAATGTCCACGGCTGGCTTGTCGTGAATGCGGCCCTCGAGTGGCTGTAGTTGGGCGTGATCCTTCGAGTGGATCTGCGCCCTGAGTGCGCATCTCTGTATACACGTTGTCGATCGTGGCCTTCGCGCGCACGAATTTCTCGAAGTTGCTTTCGACCAGCACTTTCAGAGACGCACTCTTCTGTTCAATACTCCTGCTAAGGAAGTCCAGACCCTGCAACAACTCCTCTGTGCTCGCATCCTGGTGGACTTGCGACAAGAACATCTGCGGAGAGAAACTGGTACTGGACAGCATAAATCGGTTCCGTAGCTTCACATTGTCTTCCACCGGCAGTCCTCTGCTCCTCAGCTTCGCAGCAACACTAGCAGCCATTCCAAGCGGATCCGCTTCATCCTTTTGTACCAAGCTGTCCTCTCCACTAGCCGTCTTCTGTGTGCCCGACAAGCTGGACCGTAAACTGGCATGTCGATCTATATTCTTATATGTGTTTGACACTGATCTTCTCGAGTTCGCCGAGGCATTCGTGTGTTGTCGCGTAGGCATGCCATTGGAGGCTGCCTCTTCGTCGGACTCGGTGTCGGACTCGTCGTCATCTTGTTGGTGCGGCCACTCGGAGGGGTAGAGGCTGGTGAGGTGGTATTTGTTCAGAAGCTCGCGCTCCTTATCGGCGCTGATCGGCATTGTTGGAGCTGTATCGTGGTCGAGGTTGAACGATGGTGGCACGATCCAAAGTTCACGATGGGCGAGACAGCTGTGGAGAAGTGGGACCGGCACCTGGGGCTGAAGCAGCACCCGCTGGATACAAGCCTCATGTTCGACCTCACTTCATTGTGAACATTTCCAAAGATTACCATTGTGAAAGCAAAGTTATGATATACCTCATCGCAGACATGCCTCACCAGTTCGGTCTTGCTGAAATTCATTACATGTTGAAGTGAAGATTACGTCTCACAAGAAATTGTGTCCACAATTCGAAAAGCGACTGGGAGGGATTATTATCAAGATAGGCATAATCAGGCTTGTTGACACGACGAGTTCATACTCTGATTCCAAGGACACCTCCTGGGGTCAATTTTCGAGTTACCGCGACCTGAATACTGAAGCCTTAAGACAGCTTGGGCAAATAAACGAGCAGTGATACCGATGCGTCCGTACATCTCTAGGAAGCAGAGATAACATCGCGTGGGCTTTCGTGGTCGACAGACTTGTCATGGCATGTGCAGATTTGACGCAAACGATTGATGGTGTAGATTGTGCTACGTGGTTGCCAGCATGCAGTTGTTCAAGACGTGCTGGCAACCGAGTAGCATAAATAGAAGATTGGCATCATCATCATTGTGCGACCGCGTTGTGCCTTGTGAAATCAATACAAACGTGAGGAGCAGATGAATGCCGTAGGACGCGCGCAATGATCAAAAGCAAAGAGGAGACGTCCAAGCATTTGTGTGTGTATTCATGCATACAGAAACAGAAACCTCCGGACAGAAACCTCCGGACACGGAACACATAGAGCGGTGCAACTAAAGGCCAAATTCCGATTAATAAAACCTATTTATCTCACAGCTCAGAAGGAGTAAAAAAAAAAATCCAACCACTCTTGATAGGGAACAATGGTTCCGGATAATCGTGCGTGTTTCCATGCATCCACGAATTAACTTCGGGAATTGAACCCCGAGAGTGGTTGGTGCAACTTGATGCTAAATTGAACCCTCGTTGATGACCGCTAGGCCAAGAGAGATCGCATTTGTTGACGATGACTTCATTGACACAGCGCGGTCTAAATAGGTTCCCCGGGCGCGGCTTTCCGCTGGCGAGAAGGCGAGGGCGAGGTCGAGTGACTTGGTGACGCCCTTGCAACGAGCGGAAGGATGGCTGTGACCATGACCACGAACTCCAACTGTAGGTTATAAAGCAGTAGCCCGTAGAGCATACCAGCGTCTCATTAGTTGCGTCCCCGAGCTGGCATGGGTTACCCATGGTCCAGTGATTGGCATTCAATGAAGATGCCCTTGTAACGGGCGCGATGATGACCGCGACTGAGACCATGACAGTGGCCTCCAACCTTAGACTGCAAAGCAGTAGCCCGTAGACCATACCAGCACCTCATGCCGTGCGTCCTCAGTGTTGCCTGCAGTAGCAACACCGACCGCAACCAACTTTGCACCGAAACACGGTCGCTCACCACCAAGTCACTCACTTGCCCAAGCCCGCGACCAACCTACATAAGCCATGTAAAAAGGGTACCGATTAATCCAGGTTCCCCGCCCGAACTGCTTACGCTTGCGTGCAGAGTAGCTCAGTGGTTTAGAGCGTCGCAAAATTAAGCAGAGTTCGCTCGTTAGCCTTGATCTTCGGAGAGCTGTGTTCGATTCACAGGAGAGGGTTGAAGGGGTTCCGTTTTTTTTTGCATTTTGCATTCGAGAAGTGCTCGGTGAGGGTCGCATAAATTGTTTTGCGGTGCGCGATTTGATTGAATAGAATCTAGTAGCGAAGATCCTGTTTATTGGCGTGTTTTGTATGATTCGCCCTGTTGTTGGTGGTGACGCACGGTCTATGGCGGTCTGGCATGTGGTGGCGCACGCGGATGCTGATTCGTCTCTGCAGTCATGTCAGCACAACAAATGCTACTTCACCCTTCAAGTCACTTGCAGCAGTCATCAATAGCCACTCAGTCTTAGATGCAAAGGCTCGGCCATTGTCGCAGGCACCTGGCTCTCACTGGTGGCTCCGTCATTATCTCCACCTCCGGTCGCTCGCCAGCATTGCAAGCCGATCCAAATCAGTGATCATCAATTTCAGCAAGCACAAGAGATACATCACCACAGAAATAAACACTGCATCGTAAGCTCAACCTCACGACACGAATGCCACCCAACATACATACCATACCATCACAAATGCCAGCCGAGCAACATTGGTGGAACTTGTCGATTCGCTTCTTCACATATGTACAAATTTCTTTCCCACAGCCGCTCGTCACGCTGTTTCCCAAAAACGCCGTAATACCACATCGGACCCTCGCTGCTGTGCTTCTTTCTATGCGGATCCCTCGCGCTTTTGCGCAGCCTCGTGCTCCCGAATCTGCTTCGACCAGTATCTCGAAGGTGCGAACCTGTCGGGCTGTTTCCAAAAGTGTCAGCCCTCAGCTTTCTTGCCAACATTCCTCCATTACTCTCCCAACCAATACTTGACAGACATACCTCGGGCATCTTGTATCTGTGCTCCCTCTCCGCGCTAACGCTCCACGCCATAGCTGTGATTCCGACGACTACACCGAGCATGATGGCGGTGTTTGCGCGCCAGTTCTTGGGCTGGGCGTACCAACCACCGGCGGGCGACCAGACGTGCTTGGGGTACCTGTTGGTCGCAATGTCGTCAGCCATTGATCCTCGTAAAGTTGTCGGTTGGGAGATCCAGCACGTACGGGACCTTGGGGCCGCCACCCATGAGTGCTTGTGTGGGCTTCATTGTTGTGATGTGGTGTATTGCGTGGGTATCTGCCAATCACCAAGCTGTATTGCTATCGTTGGTGGAGGTGAGGTTGCTGCGAGCAAGTGCGGGCGCGGGAGTGTCGGCTTGTTCGGTGCTAGCGCTCGATGGATGGCAAGGGCGAGTGTCGTGTGCTGCAGAAGCTCGAGAATTTGAGACCCGCGCAGGGCAATTAGCGGAAAGGGAGAGGACGACAGCAGCACACATCACACCCGCCATCTCGTTCATTTGTTTGCGACGACACTCATTACCGACCGTCCCAACGACAACTCACATCACGTGCACGCAGCCGCTGCGTGTGCTACGGGACGCTGGTCTGGATGGAGGCTCTGATGAGGCGCATACACCTGGAGCGATGGGCTACTCACATACAAGCGCCACGCAACCCCCGGACACCCTGCCACAACGCAGCCCGGATCGCACAGAGGAACATTTCGGCTAGGGGATATCAGGTACAGCAGCAGCAATGGGCACAGAGGCGGGCGTACACCGTGTCGGCGAGGCGGGCGGCCGAGGTCGAACAGGTGCAAGAGGCGGATGCCATTGAGTTAGAGACGCCCACTGGTCCCGCGATGCGATACGCCGACCCTATCAATCCTAAATCAGAGAGGAGAGCGAGAGCATACAATGACGACCTGAACGCTCCCTCTCATTCACGCGCACTACGCTCTGGAAAGCTGGCAGCCCTGCACTCTAGATTGTCGCTGCCCTCCAAACTCCCCCTGCAGACCCTGGCGAGATGTCTTATAGATTCATCCGTCGACTCTAGGCCTGGATACAACAATGCTCCTTTGGCGCTTCTCGGACAGGATCTCCTGGGATACTACACCTCCGAACATCTCCTCTGCCACTACCCCCGCCTTCCCATGCCCGTTCTCTTCGCCGCACAGTACGCCTATGTCGGACCCGCAACCCTGGGATCGCTCCGCGCAGAATGGGGTGTCGAAGTTGTGGCAGCGCCTGGCCAAGAAGTCGACCCTGGTCTCTTGCAGCTGAAGCGTGTTGCTGCTGGCAATGCTCTCAGTGAAGATGGCATGACCCTCAAGAAGGACATGCCCAGCCTCCGTCGCCTTGACACCGGCCGCCGCAACGAGGCATACAACTACCGCCGCGGCATGTCCAGCCGCATCGTCTACGATGACCAGTTCGGCGACCTACAAACTGGCATCTCTAACTCCGATGCTGCACCCTACCCAGGCGCACCCACGTCTTCTCGCAGCGAAGAGCACAACACCGACGAAGTCGCCAAAGAGGCAGCTCAGGAAGAATCGCCTTCAGATGGCATCACTGTCCAGGCCGCCAGCACGACCTTCGTCCGCGCTCTCGCCGGTGCTTTGCACCTGCATGCTGGCCCCGCCGCCAGCAAGGCTTTCCACGCCGAGCACATTCTCAGCCGCCACCTCCAGCTCCACCAGCTCTTCAACTTCACACACCCAACCCGCGATCTGTCCCGTCTATGTCTCCGCGAGAACTTCGAGCCTCCTGTCGCACGCCTTATCAGCGAGACTGGTCGCCACTCGCGCAGCCCCGTCTTCGTCGTAGGCGTCTTCAGTGGCGAGGAGAAGCTCGGCGAGGGCGCCGGTAGCAGTTTGGATGAAGCTCGCGTGCGCGCCGCCGCCGCTGCGCTCAGGAGCTGGTACCTCTACTCGCCCACTCCGGATGATATTGTTCTTCCTAGCGACATGGAGGTGGCAGAGAAGGGCAAGGCCAAGAAGAGCTGGAAACCGCAAATGGTCGACGTTGGCGAGATCATCACGTAGACGTGTATGATATCGACTTGGGGTGGAACGGCTGTTGCCGAAAGCACAGCAAGCAATGTGTTGATATTAGGACGAAGTGTACAGATACAAAAAGGAAAAATGTAAGGATTTCTGAAGCATGGCATGCAAATATGGTGTACAAGACATTTTTTGGCTCTGCATTTGCTTGGGTTCAAGGAAACCAAGGGCATTAGATTGTGTCGGTGTTGAGAGGGATCTCCGACGTCCGCCACTTTTATGTGTAGAATATATCTAGTTGCATACAAGTTTCGTTTCGATTTCATCCTGTGGCGCGAGCCTTCCACGTCATGTGCTTCTGATTGTAGCGCCCGATATTAAGGTATACACCCAATGTGGATAATTGTGGCGTGCCCACCACAACGAGCTTGATATTCCACAGCCATGCTCATGGCATTTTCCACTCTCATCAACCGAAGACCGGTCCAGACTTGAAGTCTCTCCCACAGCAGCACCTACTCCTGCGCATGCATGCGAAAGGCCTCGGAAACTGGCAGATTTGCCACCTGCCAGCAGAAGAAGGTCCAATGACGTCCTCGCCGTCCAGAACAGTGAAAAGGTTTCGCACCCATCGTCGCAGGCAGTAAAAAAACCGGGGTATCGTGATGTTGTTTATGATCGTTTTCGTGAAAGCATAAAGGTTCCCTCGCTCCAGTTCCCTCCTAAGCCTGGCCACGGCCTCCTCTTCCCCTACCACGACCACCTTGTCCCCGACCGCGACCACGATCACCGCGATCTCCACCACGGCCTCCGCGGTGTCCGCCGCCTCTCTGTGCTTGGGCTGTGGCTTGTTGCTCTTTGACGATGTCGACGATCTCATCGGGAACGCGGAGATATTTGATCTGTGGAAGAGCAGAGATGTTAGAAGCTTTCTTTTTAATTTGCGATTGCAGCAATCTCCTCCTAGCATTGTGTATTTGGACTCACGTTGTTTCCGCGCACGTAGCATTCTGGCAGTCGGAAGAACTTGTCGCCTTCGGGACTCGTCTGCACGACTTCTTTGAGGGTGAGATTCATGTAGGTGTCGCATTGGACGAGGTGGCCATTGAGGGTTTCGCCGTTCTTGAGCTCGACGAGCATGGGGTGGCCTTGCGCGGCGGTGAGAAGGCCGAGAGGTAGCTGGGCGATTTGTTAGTCGCGTGGGCTTGGGAGTCACGATGTTGGGGTTTTTTCGGTCATACCATATTGAACCAGTCTTGAGGAGTGCCTGTGAATTATTCAAGAGCTGTAGAACAATAATGCGGCGACGGGGTGGTGTTGCGATTGACTGGTGGAGCTCGAAGTGAGGTTCGCTTGGCCCAATGTGGTCTTTGGTGATGGCAGCACGCGAAAGCTTGAAGCTCACGAATCGACGCGAGCCTCAGGCAACAATCTAATCTCACAATCTCATCGCATCAGCTCTCATCACTCCGGTGTGTCAGAGAGCGAAAGCGAGCGAAGCCAACGGCCGCTCCGCCACCTTTCAGCCCTTCAGCCCAGCGGGTACATTTGTTGCTGCCTGCCCGCTCATGCCCGCCAGCCCATTCTCCACCACCCCATAATCGCTATCGTCGCTGGGGAGTCTGGCATTGTGGTTTTTGTCACTGCTCGCTGCGGTTGAGGGATAGTGCCGTTGTCTATTACACTTGTTGCCTGCACTTGGAGAATGAAGTGAGGTTCAACATGCGCTCGTTCCTGCCTATCGGAGTCGCAACGGCCGCTGTCATCGCCATCGCTATCGCTGCACCAACGCCCGCCAGAGAGATCGAGGTCTTGCAATACGGTACGCGCCTATAACAGTATATCAAGTTGTAGACACCAGCCAAATCTTACTAACAGTTAATATAGATAAACAACTCCAACACGCTATATTCTCTCTGCCTTGTGCTAGCTGCGAGGCCGCGCAAGCTGACTTGGTATGTTCGTCCGCCACGTACGCTCGCGCCAAGTCTCGTGATCCTGCGCGATTTGTGCCATAGCCCTTCCACGTTCTGTCTTGCTTTTAGTTCTGTATCCTCAGGTACTGACTGTTGTTGCCTTAGATTTTTGACCTACAGCCTGCCGCCCCAGTTCCAAGAGAAGGTTGTGAGGACCTTGTCGACTTGGTGCTGAATGGCCAGCGTTTGGACTTGTGTTTCAGCAAAGGACTCCTCGAGCAACACGTGACCGCTGGGGCTAGTGTCCTACTGAATGTCTCTGACTCTCTCGGTGGCCATCACGCTGTGAATGTCACAGCCGACGCTCAGGGACCACCAGTCCTAGCTGTTGTTGAATCAAATCAACACCTTTACCCCACGGCTATTGTCCTGAAAATAGTGTCGATAGACGACACTATTCTGGCACCACCAACGGAGGTCTTGGCCCAGCTTGACGCATACCCAGAGAGGAGCCTACGATCACTACTGTACCATCCATCACCTAGGATCATCAGCTTCGACAAATACCCACAATCGTTTACCACTTTTAAACCTTCTCCCAACATGGCAAAATTCGACAAAGATGACCTGCTTGACATCCAGGACGAGCTGGAGGTGCTCAGGATGCTGGAGGCTGATGCTGTTGTTCTACAAGCCGAGCTGGCTGCTCGCAAGCTGAGTGTTAACCAACGTGTTCAGAAGCATATTGCCGATGTTCCACTGAAGGCACTCATCGAGCACTGTGATGGAATCATGTGCGCTGCCAAAATACTCGCGGGACGTCTCTGCGACACAATGGGAGTGGCTTCCGAGGATCCTCCCGACTACTCTGAGATTGATACACACCTACAGTATATGATCACGGCCACTGGCGGCAACCAGAAGTCTATGTCGAAGGAAGACAGCTCTAGCGAGAGTGAGAAGTCCAAGGGCAACGAGAGACCTAAAACTACCTCAGTCGGCGTAGCTACGCAGTCGGTGTCATCTGAGATTGGAACTCTGGAAGGACGACCTAAATTCTTCGCGAAGAAGAACCTGCACAATCCTTTGATCATCGCTCTCGAAATACTTGCTGGTGCTCTTGGTCTTACAGCTTTGTGTGCATTCATTCACAGAAAATGCATGTCAATGCGTAAGCGTGTTGAACGGGCAGCCGATAAGGAGGAAAGGAGGAATGCGCGAGCGTATCGTCGCGCGGCGAGACGTGCGCTAATGCGCAAACGATGGAACAACTTCCTGACTTCTATCTCCTGCTTTGGCACCAGCAAACCTGAACCACCAAAACCCCGGGACTATGACGACAAGCGTGCTATGATCTTGCAAGACGCCTTCCTTGAACAAGACATCGATCTCGCTGAGAAGGGCGAAGTCATGGAAGCACAGATACGCGAGCTACGCAATGCCCATGACATCGTCGCAGGTTTGATCGGTGTCGATGAGCATAGATACGACCTCGCAGGCCATGTGCCACCACCAAATGCCTACTTCGCCACCACTCTTTCACGGCGAAGCACCGGCACGCTCCCTTCATACACATCCGAGAGCTTGCCTGACTATACCTCAACGCCTGACACCAGCGAAGGCAGCAGCAGAGTCGCTGACGGTTTCGCGGATTATACGCCTGCAACATCCAACTCCGAAGTAGGACGCTCAGCTGAGCACAGCGCTCCGAGCAGTACCGCTGGCAGCAGGCGGACGCGATACACCCCCGTGAGCAGTGTCGTGGCCATCACTCCTCGATGTAGCGCGGAAACTTTACGGACCAGGCACAGTGGAGACTCTTAGGCAGTCTTTTCCTTCTTTTCGTTTTCTGTACAGGCGTTTGGCATGGTGGGACCACATTAAGATGGACATGGGAGCTGGACCCCAGGCATCACGAGACAGCAGTATAGTGCTTGATGGGCGGCGTTCTCAATACGCAAACACGGAACATGGAGGCATGATTGGCCCCTGCGTCGGTTGGATTTTATTATGTAACTAATGTGTAGATATATCCCTTTTCTTGAAGAATCTGTTCAAAGTCAAACGACGATTACAATCCACCTAATCGATCATGTAGCTTCTGTGACGGCTTGCCCAAAATCTGCCCTGAATGTACCTGCATATGCCTTATTCGCCATCAATACCTCTCATAGCAAGCATACTGTGAGAGGCACTCTGGTCATACTAAATAAGGCAAGCTTTTTTTACCAGATTATGGACATTGCAATTTGGTACGACGTGCTACGTTCGGCACATCAGTTTGGCTTATTTATGCTTCGACACGCAAATCATGGATCACTCCTATAGGTCCGGCATGACCAACGCGTCACTACCCGAAGGACGCGACGGTGAAGGACATTGAACAAATCCGCCAAGACTTGACATCAGACTTGATGTATAAGAAGTCGTGCTTTGAACATCAAAGACAAGATAATAGATTTCGAATCTGCTCAAATCATCTATCAACGACGCAATTGAGGTTCAAAAATCATCATGTCGTCTTCCGCCGCCATCCCCACGAACTCCTCGTGTGCAAGATGCCATCGAACACAAGACCAATTGCCCGAGCCAATGAAAAGGTGTACAGGTTGTCGTTCAGTCCTATACTGTTCCCGCGACTGCCAGAAACTCGCCTGGAAAACTCACAAACCCTCGTGTCGTACAGTTCAGCCTGGTGAGACGCCGCCGGTACACAGCAATCGCACAACGATGAGCATGAACTATACCGACTTTGTGAAAATGGCTGGTAGCGAATCCTCTGGTTCGGCTAGCAACAACGCCGGTAGCAGTGATGATGCAGAAACTATCTACTACCTCGAGACTTCTACGCCTTATCTCTACGACATCTCCGTCTCGGGCCCATACTACCCGCTAGACGCCATTATCCCTCAGGTCCTACGGAATTTCGGCGAAGCGTGTCTTCACGGTCAGTCATCAATTCCCACTTACACGCAACAGCCACAACTATTGGCACAAGCTAACACGTTTCTCTCCCAACGCCAGGCTGCGAAGCTTTCATGGAGTTCATTCGCGACGGACACGTCGTCGGTTTCGAACGCATCACATCGCCCATCAACAACAACCCCAACCAGACCAAAACGATCCGCCTCATCCGCGAGCACAACCCAACTCTGGCTTCCAGGCTCCCCGGTCCCGCGTGGGTCATCATGCAAACCGAGATGCTCCTGGACATGGACATAATGCGAACGCTCCCTGGAGGATTCACCCACCCTCCCGTCCGAAGCTTGACTCCCAAAGGATCGTTTGCGACGCAGAACGAAGCAAACACCCGGCTGCAGCAGATCGCGGCAGAGTTGGTGGCGAGTATTCCTGGCTCGAGAGTGGTCGATCGTTCGGCTTTGACGCCTGGAGTTCTGTCTTTGGCGATTTTGAATGATCGCAGCGGGAATCCGCCGGTTGGGTTTTCGTTGACGGCCAATCGGCAGTAAATGTGCGTGCTATGCTGTATCGATTTTGCTTTGACATTAAACCTGCTCGCAGTTGTCCGAGTGCAGCCCATGCAGGCTTGGTATAAATTTGATCAATCCTTCCAGAGCCCCTTGTATATACCGTTGCTGCTTTCCCAACCACTCTCCTACGCGGAGCCAAGTGACTACAAGACTCCTCAAAGTTTTGCAATGCACCCGTCTCCTTCTTCTTTCTTGTCAGAGTCAGAGTCACGACGACATCTGCAGCCCTCCCCACAACCTCCCAAGTCCAACCGAAAGACTCCATCCGCCGTCTCAGCCGCCTCCTCCATATCCTCATCAATCCCCATATCGCCAATCTCATACTGAAACATCCGCGAAATTGCAAGCGAGCACTCCATGCGCACTCCAAAGTACTCATCATCCTCGCCGACCTCAATTACCAAAATCGTGTCGTCCACTAGCGACCGTTCGTCAAGAATCGCATAGACCTGCAGATTCACCGGCGAGCCAGTCTTTTCAGCAAGACGCTTGAGGAGTGCATGGCAACCCTTGGCTTTCTTGCCGATGAAAGCCGACTCCGACGATGTCGACGTGTTGTTGCCTATCAAGTGACCTTGTGTATAAAGCTTGTCCACGCTGTCGACGAAAATGGCACTGCCGATCTCGCCATCACCCCAAGCGTCCTGGTCTGCTTGGAGGAAGCGGTCTTTGAACTTTGGCGGCACGACGCAATATCAGTATGCCTTTTGCCTTCTTATGATATGATGGTGAAAATGCAAACATACCTCAGCGCTGACATTCGTCGTGCAGCAGATCGCGAAGTACTCGGCGAAAGTGCCAGTGTTCTTGCAGGCCGGGTCCTCCATAGTGCGGTTGTTCGATGAGGTCGGGAACAGGGTACCAATTTAACAAAGACTCGAATGGAAGACGATTTCGTTGGTAGGAAACTTTTATAGGGGAGGCTATTGGTACACATATATATTCATTACAACGAAGACGACTAACAAACAGCAGTCTTCGAAATTAGGCGTTCGCGTTCAGGAAGGTGGCTAGTGATATACTAGTTCCGGACTGCTGCCTGTAGTCTCGGTGGCCTCGGTGAAATCTGGATGCGCGCAGCGCGAGCGAAGAGGTTTCCCGGTAGACTAAAGGACCGCGCGGGAGGGTTCGTCTCGCTTAGCAATACTACTGTAGCCGAACCGTATTGGAGGAAGTCAAAGACGTTGCTCGCAAGTAGCCTTCGAGGACGTGCCTGTCTGCAGAACGCAAATGAAACATACCCTGAAATCTGAGCCACTCGCCTTTGACCTTCCAAACAGCAATCTTGTGCTGCGGGAATAGAGAATCTTACAATCAATCTACCTATTTTGTATCGAACAGTGCCTATCTCGCGTTCTTCCTCTTCATCTTCTCCCTCTGATACTCCTTCGCCTCGCGACCCTCCTCGCCCTGGATTTCCGCGATAAGTCTCCTCTGCTTCTTCTCGTACGCGGCGTCCTTCTCCCTCTTCTCGCGGAGCTGTTCGCGCGCAACGAAGTTCGCGTCCTTGCGGAGCTCGCGGACCGCACCCTTGCGCTCGCGCTTGTACTCCTTCTGCAGCTTGGCAGCGTCGGAGCGCTCCTTGTCCGGGTCGTAATGCTTCGTAGGGTCGAAGGTCTCCTCGAACTTGGGGATGGATTGGCGGATGGAGAGGGCTTTGTGGTTGTGGAGTTTGAGAGGACGGCGGTGAAGGCGAGACTGCGAGAGAAGGATCTTGAGGTGCTGGAGATCCTTCTTTGCGCCTGATGCCTTGAGCTCTGGGACGAGCGGCTGGAAGATCTCGATGAAGGCGGACTTGTCTTTCCAAAGGTTGGCCATAGCACTGATGTTTTCCAGGTGTGCTTTCTTCTGGGCGGCATCAGGTGCCTGCTTGGCGGCGAGAGCACGCACTGAGAAGCGAACGGCTTCTGGTAGATAGCGCTTGCTCAGCTTCTGGTAGTTCAAGGAAAGGCGCACGAGGTATGCTCCCTGGATATGTTGAGCAGATGTTGTCGGGTTTGTGATGCCTAGCCAGCGACCCATCAGTGTGATGGCGGGTGTGACGACCTGGTGAAAGTGGTCACTGGGAGGGTAGACTGAGCCGATCGCGGTCAGAATGATTAAGTCACCAGCTGTGGGTTGACCACGCTCATGGAATGTTTGAAGGTGGGTCCTGAATGCTGTGGCGATCTCCGTAGGGTAAGTTCTTGAAAGAGAGTGAAGATGTCTGATGAGCTGCTCGATTGTTGCAAGGGCCTGGTCATTGTCTCCCATGTATGCAATATGGTCGACAAGCGCTGCCGAGAAGTCTGCCATTGCCTCTTTGTTTGATGCAGAAAGCGAAGGGTGGTGCAACGCACGGATGCGCTGTACTATGGTGGGGATCTCCTGGATCGAAACATCTTTGATGACTTCCAACAATTCGGTATGTGAGCGCGGGCAGGGGTATGTGTATCTGGTGCCAAGTGCTGTGGTGTTGGCGCCTGTGTTACTGGGCCCTCCGTCGGCGTTGGAGTCACCAAGGATCTCCTTGACGAATTCATCTTCTTCGCCGGCAGCGGGTTCCCGTTCGTTCTCGTCGTCAGAATCAGATCCAGCTTCAGAATCCGAGGCTTCCGGATCAGATTCTTCACCAACGTTGGTGTCAGCGTCCGAGCCACTAGCAATCAAGTCATCGTCAAGGTCGAAATCGTCCTCGTCAGGTTGCACGGCTTTCTCCTCCTTTGCGGGTTTATGTGGTGCATGGGAAGAAGTGAAACCGAAAGCTGCTGTCTCGTCGGGAGCGTCGTCCTCGCCCTCGTACTGGCCAGGTCTCGCGGCGTCGAATCCAGGCTTAGGTGCTTCAGGTTTGGGAGCCTCTTCTGGCTCATCGTCAGAAACATCCTCTCCATTCATACGCTTAGCACGTTTCTCCTCCAGCTTGCGTAGTCGCTCTGCTTCAGCAGCAGCCTTCTCCTCAGCAGTCTTGGTGCGATCGGACGGCTTGGCTCGGGTATCCTGTGCATATTGGCGCATGCGAATGTCGTACTCCTTGTCGGCTTGAACACGGTCCATGCTGTCGATCAGCAGCTGGCGATCGGGGTTGATACCAGCAGCGCTCGCCTTCGCTTCAGCCTTCTCGAGCAATTGGGCCTTGGTCGGCGGCTTGTGTCCACTGAGCAGAGCAAGCATATCTGACATCTCTGCGTCGATCTTCTCCCGAATGTCCTCATCCTCTTCTGCCACCTTTTGCCTCTCGTACTTGTACTGCTTAGACTTGGCAATGACTTCCTGCATGACTTCGTTCTTGGTCTTCTTGCGCTCCGGCTCTTGTGGTTTCTCCTCCATATCAGCTCCGTATTCCTCGTCGTCATCGTCGACATCAGACCGCCTGCGCTTCTTGCGCATAAGCTCTCCGTCTGAATCGTCGTCAGAGCCTCCCGACATATCTTCCTTGAAGTCATCCGTGGCAAGATCCTGAATTCTCTTTCCGCCGTGCGTCAAGCCGAATCCGCCCTCGTCATCGCTTCCCTCGAGATCGAACATCGAACCACCCTTCTTGCGCTGCTTCTCCAAAGCATAACGCTCAGTCGCACGCTCCTCCGGCGTCATGCCAACATCGCCCTCACCAATTCTGCGATCCACAAGACCACCAGTCTTATTCCTCCTGTTCAACTCGGGCAGCAAAGTGGCCCGGCGCATTTCCTCGCCGGCGCTCTTCGTCACACCAGGTCGGTGCAGAATATCCTTGTAGCGTCCAGTCTTTCCAGATGGCAAGCTGGCGCTCTCAAACTTGGCCGGGCGAGAGGCCTTTCGCATCTCGAAAGGGTTGAAGGAGTCGCGGATCTGCTGCATAGCGACATTGCGGTCGACTCGTTCCTGGCCGGAGCGGCCTTTCTGTTCCTTCTTTTGCTTCTTCGACTTTTGGGGTCCGGTGACGCCCTGCTCGCGCAGCGACGCCTTTAGGCGTTTGAGTTGCGACGCAGGCATGATGTGTTGTGGTTTTTAGTTGCCGACCGTCTCATCAATCGTCTGCAACTCAAAGTCGCGATCACTTTTTCTTGAAGCAAGTCGAGAAACCGGGGTCTGCTTTGCGCTAGAGCGCGGAATTTCCCGCTCCGCGCCCCACACCTCCTGCCAGCATAATCATAATATTATGCTGGCTCGGGTCACAATTCCAGATACGTATGGTCTAAGCCTTCGGTATTCATAGCCGCCTCTAAAGCGACGGACAGATACCTCTGCGTGAGAACGAGCAGAGGACACATACCTCGCGAATCAATATAAATTTGGCAACAGACATGTGGACAATGCGTCCAACGATATTTCACAAGCCTAGGTCTAAAGGCAGTAGCAGTGTATAGATATATGAAGTGTGAAGAATATTGCAAAGTGGCAAGGCGCTGGATTCCTGTTTGATGTCGACACTCGTTATGGATCCGTCCTGTGATCTGAAAAATCTTGTCCAGCACATTTATATGAACTTGGTACAAAGAAGAAAGGAGAAGAGGCCGTGTAGCCATTCCTCTAATGTGGAAATCCTGCAACCGATGTTGCTTTTCGAGACCATGGCAGCATCCAAGGTCTGTTGCAGGGCGTGATGTTTTCTGCGTATGCGAGGTCGATCGAAGTTCAATCGTGCACAAAGCACCCGGTCCATAGAGCACCAGTACAGGCTCTGCCCAATCACGGCGACTCGGAGAGGCAGACCAGACTCTGCTGCACTCCGGAGCCCATCCACGCAGGTGACCCCTCGCCTCCTTAACATTACACGCACCAAGACTCATCTCAGCACGCCCTAGCCATCCCCAGCAGCTCCCCACTCAAGCATTACAAAGCCCATAAAACAGCGTCCAAGTAAGCACAAACGACATCAGCCCACCAAAAAGATCTCCAATCCAAAAGTCCCCCAGCGGGCGGAAAAAGTAAGCGCCAGGGTCGCTGCTCGCTTTCAGCGAGAACACCAGTAGTGAGACGACCGCGGTTCCGACGAAGTAGAAGAAGAAGCCAGGTAGCGATTCTAGGCCGAGGGTGCCAGCGGCGACGCCGAAGAGGGAAGCTGTTAGGGCGCGGATGTTGGAGACGGTCTGCGTTGGCGGTGTCAGTTTTCAATAGTCGTTATCTCTCTGATGTAACGTCGTTTGGAGGGCTGTGCGACAGGGCGATGTGTCTGCCTGGATATGCTGGTCAGCCAGGAGGTGGACTTACGCGGGCGTTGTGGCCGACGCTCTCGCCTACGATGGGCTTGAGTGCGAGTTCGCGTTCGTCAAGCATGGTGGTGACGGAGGACAAGATTTGCGTAGAGTGGCGATTCGGGGCCACGTGGGTGGCTTATGTTATCGGATGATGTGAGGTCGAAAGTCACTAGCGCGGCGTTCTCTCTATGTCCGCGATGTCCGTGGTGTTGCAGTCCTGGTCGGACTTCGGTTTTCGTCAGGATCAAAGAGGTACACTGTCGGTGTCGGAACCAAGTGCTTTCCTGGGCCTAGTAATATAATCGCTTGTTTGGAAATGTCTCGAGGCTGCGGCGTGCGATGTTGAGGGTATGCTCATGAGGGAACGTTTCGGCTTCGAGAGACTTGGCTGAGCTGCGACCACCCTAACCCTTACCCGATGGTCTTAGAATGACAATATGAACCAATTCCTTTCACTCTTATACACATGTATATATGGGCATAATTGTTGTTCCATATGTTTGAGCGAATGGGGGTATTGAACCATCCATTAGAACTTATGGATACAGTGTTGTAGAGCCCTTTTCACTTGGTCAATCAATCGTTCGTTCAGCCCTGGAGACGGAATTGGCATCCTTGTCTATCGTCTGTACCTCTCATTCGTTCCACAGCCACCGGTACTATCGAGCAAGCATGTGATTCACCTTGAAGCACAGATTCTCGATCAAAGTACAAGCGCAGCTTATTTGACAGGACTTCATCTATTTCTACATACATAGACTTCGACCAGACCCCAGTGTACAATCCACATGCTCCAACGTACATCCCTCGACACCAGCATTTAGCCAGCGCACTACCGGAAGAGTTTACCGTAGTCATCCAGATATCTGTTAGTCGATTAGTCTCCGACTCGTCATGCCTGTACTGACGACCCACTTACTTTTGCAAATGTCTCGGCAATGCGTAATCTTCTACATCGGATGCTCGCTGCAGAAGTTGCAAAGCGCGACGGAAGTATTGCTGGTTTGTCCTGGGACCGGACACATTGCCAAGAGACATATATGCTTCTGCTGCCTATACGGTCATCAGTTTGCTGCCAGTGGAGCTCGATACCAAGAGCGAAAGTGACAGTTTAGGCAACGTACCTTGGCCAGCAAATCGCCAGACACAACGTCCTGATTCGAAGCCGCAGCAACAGCTCGCTCCAGATACTCCGTAGCAGGCTGAAGCAATCCTCTTGCTTCCACGTAATCAGCGGTACCGACTCGCCGCTCAGCCTCTGTCGCTGACTCAGATCGTGGCGAACCACTCGCTCCAGACGAAGGACTGCCCTGCGAAGCATGTATGCGCGCTAACGCAGGCTGCGCTCGAGAAAGCCACATTTGTCCTAACCCTCTGAGAGCGGCAAGGTTTCGTGCGTCTCGTTGAAGCAGGGCGAGCCATTGTCGCGAACACCATGAAGCGACGTCCACGACGGCTCCGTTGTCGACGTCTTTGAACGCGAGAATCTGGAGCGTGGTGACGATGGGGACTTGCTCTGATGTTCGTGTCGATTCTTGCATGAAGGTCGTGCTGTCCAGCTGTGCAATGATGGTGCGAGCCAGACCCAGAAAGTTTCGCCATTGTTGTGGTGAACATCGTAGCATGTTGCTGATCTGGTTGGTGGCAGTTTTGCAAGCGCCGATACGCTGTTCTTCGCTCATGGTGATGTGGTAGCTGGAGAAGTGAGGATGTACGTCGATGGTGAAGTATTGCTGCTTCTAGGCATCAGTATTCCCAGTACTCGGTCGACCTTCAGTATGATTAGGACATGCAGAATCGCCAACACTTCGCGTTCGCAGTTTCTCGGGACTCTTGTCATGTCGTTCGAAAGCAGGTTCGTCATTGCAGAGTCGGAACCGCTGCTTCACAGCTCGCTTGCGGGTACTGTATACCAGTTTGACGAATGGTGCCGTTTCTACCAAGGATTGCAATGTACGCAAGGGCGAGATCGATGACTTGCGAGGTACTAGAGATCGTGAACAGAGAGAGTAGTGCGTTAGTGATTATGTCAATAGTGCTTCGCACGCAGGATGGTTGCGACCGAGAAGGCCCGTGACTGGCGCCATGCCTGGGGTCGCATGTGGACTAGTAAGTGATATGGTGGCTATGTCCACTCGGGGAGAGCGAGCACTATGCTTATTTCGTCCGTGCGAAATTGTCAGCCAGAGCAAGTGCCTCTTGAGGATATCTATCATGAGAGGATCGACGGTATGAGGCTGAACAAGTGCTAGCAGCAGCAGGCACATGATGCGAGTGAGCCTCGAATATCGCCTGTGATGACATATTCTCGCAAGATTACTATGCTAGAGCCAGAGCTCGCCCATGCGATATGTGGTCGCAGCGGTGGAAGTGAGGTTGCACTGATTACGAAGCACCGAGTGCCGAGAGTCTGCGAGATCCCGGATTAATCATCGCAGCCTGGATGGTGGTCCACAGGCATGAAAAGGGTGAAATAGTGGCGACGACAGTGCATTGGATGGGACGACGAGAGCGATGCTGCATGTGTGCAATCTGTTGACGTTTTACTGGAAACAGACGAAGTAGAGGTGCGTGGAGGAGTTGAGTGTTTTCGATCCTCCGGATGCCACTTTCCCCTTAGGTCCGCGCGGCTGCAGAATCGCCGGGCTGCCGAGACCAGACAGTGACTCCGAGGCGATATTGTTAGGTGCATATGACTGAATCAGCTACGCCGAGTTCCAGAAGCCGTTGCCCACGAGGTATGACCGGGCGTTTGTTGTCTCAGTGTTCCCTATAAGGATCAGTAATGGCGTGCACTAAGGACAATTTGCCGGCGGGAGACAGGAAACGGCTGTACATGATGACATCGTCGCGAGAAACGGTGCACTTGCATATACGCAATTAGCGGGATGGAAACAAGATATCTGCAATTTGCTACTCCTTGGGCAACAACAGAGAAGAGTGAGTTGCTGAGTCTCGGTGTCAAAGTCGTACGGGCAGCAGATCAGCATCACGTGCAAAGAGCATGGCAATTAGCCAAAGTGCATGTGGCCTCTTCGTCTTCACGCGTGGGCGCAGGCCCGCTGAAATAAGGCTGCGCCCCGGAATTGCGTCTGGAAGGGGTCCACTTCTTCACCGTCGAGACCCAGGACCTTGCACGTAGGCCGCTCCCCCTGTTCGTAACACAGACCACCACTACTGAACGCATCCGTGACATCCAATCTCATGGGGGAGCCTCCACACAACAAACACCACCTAGCAACCACCCCGACCTTGCATACTGCTCACCAACATTCTATCTGGAGCCCTGCAATACACCAGCATCTACCACTCGACCAGCTCTCACGCGACCAATAAACATCATACCACCGGCGTGCCGAGGAGACGCTGCCGTCAGATCATGGAATGGAGCCAATCTACGCCCAAGGCACTCCTCTAGCTGCCTACCTTGAAGGTGTGTCTACCTCCCTACCCTGTTCGCCGTATACTTGTGGAACCAGACCTTGCATAAGCCAACTCGCATACACCGCGCTGACAGTAGAGTCACAGGCGAGGGCTCATATGACCCGAATACCGACAGCGAACTCGACCACAGCCCCTCACTTCGTGCCCAGGATATTGACGAGCCTGTGTCTTTTGCACCGTCGAATAAGTTCCCCTTGCCATCGCTACGCTCACGACGAAAGATCCTCCCGCCGATACGCACTCCTTCAACAATAACCACCGGAGCCTCCCTGGCTCGCTTTCACAATGCCTGGTCGACCGCTGTGAACTCTCGGCTTGGTCGTGTTGAGAACGAAAAGTTTCTGGAACACTTCCGATACATCCTGGTAGCATCGCAGCTCCTGAACGAGTATCTCGACCAAGGCTCTCTACCACCACCCATATCTGTATCGGGATCAGGGAGCGATGGTGTGGCAAGTGAGCCGGCTATCTTGACCGACACGAAAAGTCTATACGGCGCCGCTGCCACAGCAGCTGCTGCGTTCGCAGTAGTATGGCTGATACATTGGGCAAGGTCGGCGAAAGGAGGATATCTTAGCAAGAGCCGCATAGCACTGGTTGTGACGCTGTTCGCGCTGGTCACGCTGGTCGCGTATGCATATGTCAGAAGACAATGGCTGAAATACCTTCGCCATCAAGCAGTTGGTGCTGCGACGAACCTGACGAATAACTGGCAAGCCTTTGAAGTTTCGAGCACGAGTGCTTTGCAGTTCATTCAAGAAGTCGAGCTGGTTTCCAAGGGCTACAGACTGAGCACGCCACTCCCGCCAGTATCAAGACTCGAGGACAGCGGTCCTGCCAGGCGATGCGCCCGACTGCGCAAAATGCTTCAGAAATCTTATGCTTCGTTGATACCAGCTTGCATCGCTGGAATTGCCACTCTGCGCTCGATCATAGACGAAGACGACCTGGACAGATATTTCGAAGTCTACGATATCAATGCCCAGGATGCCCAGGAAGCGTCTGATGCCGATGGTCTGAGCATACTCGATGACGACCCAGAATCACTCAAGTCGCTTCGAGTGATGAGCTATCGCGCTAGTGTTCTTCGCCGAGTCACCATATCCGCTCTCATGTCTTTGCAAGCGGATGGCAGCAAGCCCGATTTCACACGGTGGCGTACAGCTACTGAGCTGTTATTCTCGCTAAGCAGCAACTTGGCCAGCTCAGCAGACAAGGTCCAGTCCGTGATGGCAGAGATGGAAACTCTTACCGTCCCGTTGACACCGACTATAAAATCTCCACACTCTGCGCCCGGCCGCGACAATATGCGCAGTCAAGTGCGTAAGATTTCAGCACTGTCCTCCGGCATCCGTAGTCTACAAGCGAAGATGCAAGTCCTGAGAGAAGAGACCAAGAGTTCGATAGAATCATCAGACGACCTCACTGATTTGGGACCAAATCTAATGGCGCAATATGATTCCATCGGCACCGATCTCAAGGACCTTATGCAAGCCTGGGAAGCCGGCAAAGCCAGCCTACAATCAAACATTACACGTCAAGAGAAGCGTCTGTCAGCCGTCTCCAATGTTTCTGGCCTGCGCTCACCCGTGTCCTCCCTTGGCGGCCTCACAGCCGTTGATGAAGATGGCGACGGCTCCCCCGCCAATGCTCTTCGACTACTCTCTGGCGATGGAGATGGCATGGCTTCGAAGCGTTCGAGCATTGTCACAACTCCTTCAGAGGAAGGCGAAGCTGTCTTCGAGGCCATCGCGATGCCTAAGAAGCGATCTTCTCTGACTCGTGAGGAGAGGATCACGCAGATGCACCAAGAGCGCGAGCGACGCACAAGTCTGATGGCTCGCCGCGAAGCCAACACCAGCATGATGAAAGAACTCGAGAACGTCATCACGTTGCGGCCAAAGAAAGGCATCAACGGTGCGACTCGCATCACGTCGATATGAACTGAGCTGAGCGAGACTGGCGAGCAAAAAGCTGCCGAACGTTTCAGTTTCAATGCCTCTTTCCTTCCTATTTATCTTGTCATTTTTTGCTTTATGCGCCTCTTGCATATTTCTTATTTTTCCTTCGCGCTATAATTCAGGGGAGGGATCCAGGGACCTCCAACAGGAAGCAGGACATGGCGCACCTCACGATTCCGCATAGCAAGCCACGAGATACCCGTCGGCGGACAAGCCGCCTAGCGAGCGAGCAAGCAACTACGCATCCCTTATGTACTTTCCAGATCACAAACTTAATGAACAGAACATGAAATTTCAACCTGCATGGCAAGTATTGCAATAAAGACTGACTTCCCATGTAATTAAGAACGACGCCCTGAATGCACGCATGGATTGATGCTATTCCTGGCCCGCTTAGCCGCGATCCTCCTAGAGGCGTGCGCGAAACACTATCTCGTCCAGCCGCAAACCAGCCAACCTTCCAAACAACAAATGAATACAAATTCTTCTAGCAACCAGTGAACCATGAACGACATCCCCATCGCGGTAAACGCCAACGGAACAGAAACCCCAATCCCGCTATGCACAAAATGCTACACCTCAGCATTCAGCCCAGAATCCTGGACAAAACTCCAAGGCCTGCACCCAAACAAGACAGCCCGCCACGGCAAATCCAGCGATCCCGTCCATGATGGCGAATTCGCGTACACGCACGTCTACATGAACAACGGCGACAAGAGCCTTCCGCACCAGCGCGATCCGATATTGCGGCTGCGCCGTCGCGTTGAAGAATGGACTGCGGCGAAGGAGTTCTGCTGTTTGTGTCGTATTGTTTGTGATCTTGATGAGGAAGGGAGATTGGGAGGAGGGGAGTATGTTGATGCGGTTGTGGATTTGCAGCTTTTTTATGCGAAGGTTCAGAGTGGTGTTAGGTTGCCTTGGCTTTTGAGTGTGAGGTTGGAAGTTGAGCGGAAGGGAGACGATGGGGATAAGGGATTGTGGCAGAGGCGGAAGCTTTTGGGTATGATGTTTGAGGATGAGGAGAGGTCTGGCGTTGAAGGCTGTGGGCGTGTGAGCGGAGCGGGTGAGATGGGGCCGGCGTTTGATCAAGGACCTCTAGATGCTGTCGACCGTGTTGTTGATGTTGGAGCGGTTGGGCTTCTCGACGAAGCACGCATGTGGATGGAGGAATGCGAAGTCAGCCATGCAGATTGCGCGGCGCTGACATCAATGCTCCTACCAACACGAGTTCTTCAAGTGCACGCCTACGAAGATACGTTCACGGTCAAGCTGGTCGAGTCCACTGAAAGCAGACAGCATGGAAGTTACACGGCACTATCATATGTCTGGGGCACGCGGCCAACTCTTCGCCTGCTTCGGAGTAATCGTTCTGCTTTCCTCGAGAACATCGCATACGAAGTCCTTCCGAAGACGATGCAAGATGCCGTGCGAGCTACATGCGCACTCGGCGCCAACAACCTGTGGATCGACGCCCTCTGCATCGTACAAGACGATGACACCGACAAAGAAATCGAACTACCTCACATGAACGAATATTACCAGCACGCATCAGCAGTGATATCAGCATCAGGCGCCTCAGATGCCCACGTGGGCTTCCTAGCAGACCAACCATCCAAAAGCGAGATCTACGCAAAAGCGAGAGCCCGCACCGTCTTCACGCATGCGAAATTCGGAGATGTGCCGTATCGCATCCCGTTCCGGACAGTAGTTGGTATTACGACGTGTATTCTGGACATTCAACCTTCTCTTTACAATCACGACGCGGAGCCGATCAACAAGCGCGGATGGACATTGCAAGAGTCCGCTCTGGCGAAGCGCCTGCTGGTGTTTCCCAGCGTTGGTGGCTTGATAGCACGTTGTGAAAAGGGTGTACGATGCTTTGGCGATGTTTTGGGCGATCCTTTTCATGAAGAGGGAGAATTCGGAGGCCATAACGAAAAAGTTACTCAAGCGAAAGATGATGTTGATAGCGAGGATGACGGCGAAAAGGGAGAGGATATGCAAACGACTGACCTGACTTTGAGCGATGCTGAGCAGTCAGATGGAGAAGAGCATGAGGCGAATGGGGGTTCTTCGGAACTGCTTGAACAGATTTTCCAGGCATCCTGGGACTTCGAGCAGGAAATGAGCCGCAGCGAGGCGCAGCGCTTAGCAATTTCTGGCGAGGAAGAGAGACTTGAACAGAAGCAAGCCGCCAAGATCGCACTCGTGGTAGCTGAATGGTTAGCCACGGTGCAAGACTACACGCGACGGAATCTGACCAATCCTGGAGATATACTCATAGCTCTCGGTGCTTTAGCAAAGGGGTTTCACGACAAACACGGACGTCTCGTGGGATCTTACGCGGCTGGTCTGTGGAAAGAAACCCTGCTAGAAGGTTTGATGTGGCACACCTCAACCCAAGGTCATCTGGAAGACGACGAACCCAGCATGTTATCCACAGGCCTGAGACACCATCGCCATGCTCCGTCTTGGTCCTGGGCCTCGTGCGGGCGACCGGTGGCATTTCAAATAGAAAGAGAGCCGGACCTTGTGATGCGCGGCAAATCGGAAGAGCCGAAGTGGTGCTGTGAAGTCTTGGACTGTGTGATAACGCCTCGCAGCGAGCTGAATCCTTTCGGCGCTGTGATCGGAGGGCATCTAGACATTAAAGGCATGCTTCTGCCGATCGAGCGCCACCTGGAGGCAAAAAAGCGCAAGGGAGAGTACTATAGAAGTACACGAGATGGGTCCTTCGTGACGATCAAGCTAGCGGGTAGTGGCAAGAGCGATCTCGACGACTGTGAGATGCTGACTGCGGATTCGCCGGACGCTGCGGCTTTGATGCTGCATCTAAATGATGCTTGCTTCTGGATGCCTGTGTTCGATGCCACACGTGGGCGCAGCAGGGGTCTGATCGTCCGACAAGAAGCAGATGGCAACTTTCGCAGACTCGGTTTTGCGCAATTTGTATTTGCACGTGCGGCAACCGTTGGTATGCGGACAATTCGCATTGTCTGATTACTGTTTGAACGTCAGGTGCCTAAGGCCTGACATCCAATTGCGTCGTTGGTGTTGTTCAACTCGTCTATAATCACCGGATCAAGTGAAGGCGGTTTGATGCAACCAATTAGTAGCTGGCAAATGACTCGTCGGTAGAGCAATACAGCCAAGGTATTCCCTTTTCCCAATTGCCAATTTTCCGTCTGTCTGATGAGCACAAGCAATTATGTGCCATGCCCTCAGCGTTGGCTCACCCACGTGTTTGTTGTCTTGGACGGGACTTCAAGAAATCTTCAAGCTGGCTCAAGCCTGGCCGTGCGATTAGTTTTTCGCTTGTGCATCCCTCGAGGGCTGTTTGTCGGGTTGGGTTGCAGCTTCTCGAAGGGCTGCATGTGTGAGACAAGCAAGAGACGTTGCATCGTCCAATGGTAGTTCAAGATTTCACAACGTGCTTTTATTGTGGGGCGGAAACTCAAATGTCACCTCTTGCGGGATGGCGACCTGCCGCCCACTCCGCCACAACCCATGTCCGAACTCAGCCTTTGACATTGCCTGGCTGAACTATATACGAACAACCATGCACGACTGCCATGACTGCAGGCGAGTTGCACGCGTTGCAAAACGTTCTCGCGCGTTGAAAGAGCATCAATATCACTATAGCCATTGAGCAACGCGTCTCCAGAAAACCCGGGCCGCTCTCGACTCCTCAAGCAATGGAGAACACGCAAAGAACGACAAGACTGCAGGATAAGCTCGCCTACCTGGCCTGGAACGCCCTTGGCAATACGCAGAGCCAAGTCCCAAGACCCGGGTGTATGCACTGGTTGGGCGAGGCATTCGCCGCGAAGGTCTGATCTACCATGGCCAAGAGACACCATCGAGAACGTGGCCCTCTTGGACTGCAAGACAGGACGACTTGAGTGGTTCCTTCAAATCCATATCGCTTACGGCGCTGTTTCTGTTGGTGAGCTGGGGAGGTATATCTACCCAGACATCCGTTCATCTCTTTCAGCCCCTTCCGTGTGAACACCACCGACAAATCCTATCCTTCCCAAGCTCACACAGCGCTTTAGAGTGCTCATACCGTGAACATGCTTACGGAATACACTTATGTCTTTGCCATCGGCACCTTCTTCGCCCTGCTTGAGGCGTACAACAACGGTGCCAGTACGTCTTTCACGACATTCATCGATCACTCGTTCGATCAATCCTCCTAACCATCCTTCACAGACGATGTCGCAAACGCATGGGCTACGAGTGTTTCATCCCGCTCCGTCACATACCAGCAGGCCATGGTCCTCTGTCTGATCTTTGAAGTCACCGGTGCCCTCACAGTCGGTGCTAGGACGGCATCTACCATCAAGAACGGCATTATTCCTATCGCTGCTTTCAACGGCAACGCTCCCGTTCAGCTTCTCGCATTCACTTGCGCGTCTGCTGGTGCCGCTATCTGGGTCATGTGGTGTACCCGCAACTCGGCCCACGTTTCTTCGACCTACTCTCTCGTCTCTTCCATCGCCGGTGTTGGTGTTGCTGCAGTCGGCGCAAGCAACGTGCAGTGGGGATGGAACAACGGATCTGGACTCGGAGCCATCTTCGCTGGCCTCTGCATGGCGCCCATCGCGTCCGGCATCTTCGGCTCGATCATCTTCTCGCTTGTGAAGTACGTCGTGCACGTCCGCAAGGACCCCGTGCGCTGGGCCGTCTGGACCTCACCTTTCTTCTTCCTCATTGCAGGCACTATTTGCACCCTTTCCGTCGTCTACAAGGGATCACCAAGACTTGGTCTCAATGACAAGCCTGCCTGGTACATTGCTGGCGTCACTCTTGGTGTCGGATTCGGTCTCTTCTTCCTCTCCGCCTTGTTCTTTGTCCCCTTCGTCCACGGAAAGGTCATCAAGAAGGACTACAACCTCACTGTTTGGGATGTTATCAAGGGTCCTATGCTCTTCAGCAAGGCCGCTCCTTCGGATGCCGAGTTTGCTCAAGTCCCCAACTACGCCGTTGTGCAGCACTCCAGCGATATCAAGCGCCCGACCGGCAAGACCGAGGCATCCATGTTCGACGGCGACACTAAGGAGATGTCCGCCGTTGATGTCGACAGCTCCTCAGAGGAGAGGCCCGCGCCTGTCCAGGAACACGAGAACCCTCGCGAGGCTTACCGTCTGCTGCTTGCCAAGGCTCGTGAAGAGCACCACGCTGAGCTCAGACAGAAGAAGACCGCGTTGGGCTGGGCTATGCGCACTCTGCACAACAACCAGCTTGGTGCAGGTTCCATCTACGAGCGTCACAACCTGAAGGCCGTCTGCGTTCGTCTTCCCGCCCAGATCGTTGTCGGTGCTCTTTACGGCATGTCTTACGATATCCACCGTGCTCAAGTCGGTGTCCTCGGAACTCCTGAAGGCCGCCGTATGGACCGCATCTACTCGCACGCGAAAAAATACCCCAACGAAGTTGAGTATCTCTACTCCTTCGTGCAGATCATCACCGCCTGTACCGCTTCTTTCGCTCACGGTGCCAACGATGTCGGTAACGCTGTCGGTGTCTGGGCTGCCATGTACTCGGCTTGGTCTACTGGCGAGACTGTCGGCGCTAAGGCTGATGTGCCCTTGTGGCAGATCGCTGTCATTGCCTTGACCATCTGTTTCGGTTTCATCACTTACGGTTACAACATCATGAAGGGTAAGTCACCAGAAATTCTTGAGTCTATCCCGTCCAAATCACTAACAATCTCAATAGTCATGGGCAACAAGATCACCTACCACTCCCCGTCCCGTGGTTCATCCATGGAGATGGGCGCCGCCATCACCATCCTCATCTTCTCCCAGTACAAGCTGCCGGTGTCCACCTCGATGTGCATTACCGGTGCCACCGTCGGCGTTGGTCTCTGCAATGGCACCTTCAAGGCTGTCAACTGGCAGCGTGTGGGTCTCTTGTTCTTCTCCTGGGTCATGACCATCCCCATTGCTGGTCTCATCGGTGGTATCACCATGGGCCTGTTCCTCAACGCCCCTAGCTATTAGGCAAAGTCGTTGCTGGCGTTTTTGTAATACAATCGCTACGGGTGTGGTAATTGGGAAAGATAGATACTCAAAATTCATTCGCTTTCATCTAGCAGTCGCATCGATGCCTTCCAAGAATATAACTCACGTCAGGTGTTTTCATCGTTCTGAACAAGATTTGTTTGAGATGGTGCCCTAACTGTATGGCCTTGTCTATGTCCATACGACGGTAGACTGAGTATCGTGCGGACTTTCCGTCAGCAAGCGGCTGGAGATCAAAGTCACATCTCAATGGAACGAGTTACCTGCACGACGACCGATGCGGCAATCAGCTGCTCCAGCTCATTCAGCCTTGTTGGTGACCACAACCCCGTGCTGATATCGCAAAGAAACAGTCTTTATTTATGAATAACTTGTCAGTATATACGCCGAACCTTCCCAAAAACTCAAAAGAAGTGTTCGAGCCCATCAATACGATAATTGATCAGGGACTCCAGGATATAGCAAAGCTGGACGCACAAGCTGAAAGGCTCAGCGGGTCACTTTCGGAGCTGCTGCAGTTGAAACAGGCACACTACAATGCATTCGAACTGGAGTTCTCCCGTGATCTTGCGTTGGATGCGGCCAAACAAGGACGTGCGGTGTTGGTCTTCACCATTGTCACGATTGTGTTTTCGCCATTGTCATTTGTTGCGGCGTTCTTTACCATGAACCTGACCGTCTTTCCTGAGCAGTTGTCGCTTTCTTATGTTTCTCGGTATGTCTTTGGTCTCGGTTTTGCAGTTGCGATTCCATGCATAGTCCTCGCGGTTTCTTTAGATTGGTGGGCCTCTTCTTGGAAGCGTGTTAGAGGTGCCTTCGACGGATCTGCCTCAGGGGCGGCAGCTGAGCTTGTTACTCCTAAGCAGGACGAGCGCCTCGCAATCTCGACGAAGTCTACACAAACAACTGATCAATCGTCCAATAGGTCTGCTGCCGGCTTGAGAGGGGTACGCAGCGATGGAATGCCCCGAATGAGTGCAGGGCTCAAAAAACGATGGCGGAATTGGCGAGACCCCGAGAAGACAGATTTACCCCGATGAGTCAAGGGCGTGGCCAGAATTGCCCTTCGCGCACGCGATTATGGCACTCGCGCGAATAGTCTTCTCTCGAGTTAGGCTTATTGATAGCCATCATGCTTTCGCATGGAGTACGTGTAGGTTTTGTAATGATGCAACACAAGCTCCCACTTTCAATGGCCCAGTCAAACCAGGTGACACTCATGTCAGAAGGCACTTCCGCGATGCGTTCAAGAGACTGCAGACTTCGTCCGCTTGAGCTGGATTCTGGTTGACTGGAATGGACATAATTTTCGTCATCTATCATTAGGGATGTAGTAACACACGATCACAACTGACACGGACACCGTTGGTGTCAGTGTTTTTGTGTCAATCTGGGAGGTGACACAGTGTCACTAAAGTGGGGTACTGCCTAATATGGCTAGACAGGGGAGTCATAAGGCTAGATGAAGATCGATAAGATCGGGTATCAGCTCAAGACAATGCCAAGAGATCACGTGTAACACGTAAAAGACACACGTGACATTGTACACTGTGTCACCTACCATTTGACACGTAAATTCTACATCACTATCTATCATGCATATAGTTTGAATCCTGCTTTTTAGCCAGCTCTCCACACTTAGAGTATTGATGGCATTCATGACCTTGTGGTTAATATTGCTTGAACTACTCAAATAAGACTGGACCTGAACCATTCGTGCAGACAGTTGCCGCTGAGAGGCAAGTTGTGTATTGTATGACTGCCACCGTGAATATCATTCAATCGAGCCGATGAAAGGAGATTAAGACATTCAACAATCGTAGGAGCAAGTGATTGTTCAACGTATTGTTGGTGAATAAGTGAAGCGTGAATAAGACCGGCGTCGCGTGTGATGAGACCAGGGACTTTGGGCGCGAGCGTGAGCACGGACTTATTAGACTTCTTGGGATAAACACTCTTGACTTTCTTGACAACCACTTTTCGCTACAACACCACATCCTTGCAGACTGTTTAACCAGTTCCAATTCTACTGCTGCCTCATTTCCGACGTGTGCTATAACGTCAAACACTTGCAGATCTTCTCGACACTCCCGATCCTGCTACTACATACTCTCGGACGTGTGCGTGCTATCCGGTACCTTGGACATTCACGATGAACGCCTACGCCAACTTCGGCCGTGGCGGTATGCAGGTGCACTGTGTTCCCGAGAATGAGCGCTACGTCGATGGGACTGGCAAGCGTCTTCCATGGGCATACGAGCGCGCAGATGGCGCAGACATCACAGCACGCCGCGAACCTGCCGAGAAAGGACCTTTCGGACGCTCCATGCGCCGCCGCGGAACGAGCAGAAGCCGATCAAAGACTGCGGAGCCCAGGAAAGAGGAAGACAGGATCAAGATTGAGAACATAGCTGCCGAGGACGCTGTTTTCAACAGGCTCAGGACGGACACAAGAGAGAAGGATGCTGGCAAAGGTGCACTTACGACAATTGATCTCAACACAGTCGCTGGTGCTGCGAAGAACGAAGCGAAAGTGCCGACGGAAGTCCTCATTTACGGATTTGGCGAAGAGCTGCAGTGGGCTGCCATTGAGTTCTACGAGAATGTGTCCAACGGTGTGATATTGGAGGACTACGAGAGGCAACCTCCCGGACAGAGACAGGACATGTCACGTTCGAGCTTGAGGATAGCAGCGCAAAGGACCTTGACCAAGGCTTCGCTGCGAAGAAAGAACACATTCCACGGCGGCAACCACTGGATCAAAGTTACATTCGACTCGCCAGAGGGAGCCGACTTGGCCTGCTCGCGGTCGCCTCACCTCGTCCGCGGCCACCTTGTCTACGCAGAACCATACAGAGGCATCGGCCCAAGCAAAGACGCGCCGATCTTCGCAAGCGGTGGCGGCGCACAAATTACTGAGGACACACTCCCAAAGACATTTGCCAAAATCCCAGTTCACGATTCACCTGCGAGCTCGGAAACCATATCCTCTGCCACTGTCGGCGGTGCACAAAAACTATCGCAACCTCCTCCACGCATGAACATCTTCGATGCACCTACGCGAAACCCTTCAACGACTGCGTTTGAGCGCCAGCCTAGCGACTCCGGCGCGCAACTCCAGCTTCGCCCGACACGCATCCAGGGAGCTACCAGAGCTGTTCTTCTACCCGCTGAGCAAGCTTTGCTGCCAAAACAGACCGGCCAGAGCTGGGCTTCGTGGATCGGTGGCAGTGAGATTTTCGGCTCAACTTTGCCCCGTCTCGCAGATGGCACTTTCGATTACGAGCGTGCCAACGTCTACTGGCGCTTGATCTTCACGCTGGACCGTCTCTTCGGTTGGGATCTTTGCGGTCTCAAGGCAGACGAGTAAGATGGTAGTACACTGCTACTGTCGCATCATTGATACTTAACGAGGAAACGCGCCGTCAGCGTTGACATGAGGCTGTAAAATTTCGTTCGCAGTGTTTTATTTATCTTAGCGAGGCGTTTTGGGGATATTCGAAGGATGAGCATGCTGTAAATAATGAGACACTGATAGTCATCCCCCAAAATCATTTTTGCCGCCCTGCGGCGAGCAAGCTACAGCCTTTGTGAAAATTCCCTCCTTTTGAATCGCCACTATCATGTGGAACTGCACGCAGTGTTCATTGTGCGCGTATCTAAACGTGTGGTCCTGGCGGCACACAAATGACACCATCTGAAGCATCTGACTGCCTCGTTCTCGACTGCACGATCGCGATCGCGCAGTAGCTTGTTCCATTTAAGCGCTTTGCGCTACGTCCACAAAGCACCACATGTGTGAGGCAACGGTGAGCCACTAACAGGAATTATACACGCCTGTGAACGAGGATAAGAACCTCGACTGTGACCATTGCAGATTTTCAATTCGCTCGGGCTGGTCCAAGATCAAGAGGCTGCAGGCCGTATTTGCAACGTTGGCTGAGATTCTGTGACCACGACACCATCAGTGCTGACATGTTCTTCGGCAGAAACACCCTTCAGGGTACCGGTGGCTTTTTCAGGTCCTGTGATCTTCTCTGCTTCCCGTAGCGACTTTCGCTTCTGCTTCTTCGCACCGATGGGGAATCGCTTGCAGGCGCCACAAGCACAGCACTTCAACACCAAGACGTCTGCCCACGGTTTGCGTCCGCCTTTGCTTAGATTTTCGGTGGAGCGAAGGCAAGTTTCTCCTTCGATGAGAGGAGAGCTGCATATTTTACAGATGACATGTTTGAGATCCTGGATGAGTCTGATTTGCGCCTTCTGTGCCACGGAGCGGAGGTGGGCATTCAGTTGCAAAGGAAGACCCGATGGTGGCGAGTTGAAGGTGGCCGTGCTTGGATGCCCAGGTGACGGTTTCTTGTTGGCAATTGAGTGGGCTGCGTCGATCGCAAGAGTCCCAGAAGGAATTGTGGTCATTCCCTCTACGGGTTGTTGGTGGTCCTTAGATCCTTCAGTGTCGACCCTTTTAGTTCCGTTGTGAGACTGAGCCAAGGATTGTGCGCTAAGGTATTTTACTGCCCGATCCAAGTATGCGATTCTGGCATGCAGGTGTTTATTTGGCACGCCTTTTTTGGCCTTTTCTTTTGCCATTTTCCAGACTTGCGTGTTACAGTGAGCTGAAAATCGTACTCAGTCGATCCTTGAGTGTTCAACCAGGTCCAGCAAAAGTCGTATTCGTAAGTAGCATTGTTTGTAGTGCGATCATGTGAACGTCCAAGCTCCAGCACCTTCACTCGACCTTCTGCACATCACATGCTGATCATGAAGTGAGGAATGTTCTCTAAATTGAAGGGAACTGGCCTGAGTCAGCTGCATGGGGTTTAGTGCAAATGCACAGACCAGCCACCTTACCGATTGCGGCCGGCGGCGAAGGCTTCGCGACCTGACAACAACGCTCAAGTTCCGTCACCCACTTCACCTCATTACCATCAACACCACCACACCCAGGCCATCACATCCGGTCTCTTTCAATTCTCTATCTTCTACCAACAGCGACGATCATCACGACCGCCGCTATTTTCAACTTTACCTCACACGAGGCCCAAGCTTAACGCGACACACACCGACTTCACATTTAGCCAACATGTCTGCCGAGGAGGATCTCATCGACTACTCCGACGAGGAGCTTCAGACCACTGACGCCGCTCCGGCCGCCGCCAACGGCGATGCTAAGAAGGATGCCGCCGCGACTGGCGCGACCGACGCGCAGGGCTCTTACGCCGGTGTGCACAGCACCTCTTTCCGCGATTTCCTGCTCAAGCCTGAGCTTCTGAAGGCCATCACCGACTGCGGTTTCGAGCACCCCTCTATGAGTTAGTTTTCCATCCCTCTGTGCTTCTGCGATACCGAAGCGCCGAGAGTCCGTCCATCTCAGAATCGAGTCTGCAAGGAGCAGCACGGGAGCGAACAGGAGTATATTCCACGTTGCAACATGTATCAGCGAGGAGGAGGGGAGGCGATACAGTGACCTCTGTCTGCGGCGCTACACGGCTGTGTCCAGACAAGTCAGCAACCTCACGGCTGGGCGAGGCATAGCCCCTAGCTTGAATGGACTTTGAGCGCGAATGGAGTCACAGCTTGAAAGAGCCGATGAGATTCGCCTGTCCCAGTGAGGTGGAAACAGCGATTGCTGCGGGCAAGCAGCTTCTGTAGAAGAAGCGCGATTTTTTGCACCGGATTGGAGGCATAGCTTTATTTCTGAGATGGATGGACACAACGCTCGCTACTTCGCTCGCGTTAAATTGCCCTGGACGAATTTCTGACTTTCATGACCACAGTCCAGCAAAACTGCATCCCGCAGGCCATCCTCGGAGCCGACATTCTCGGCCAGGCCAAGTCTGGTCTTGGTAAAACTGCCATCTTCGTCTTGGCCACCCTCCAGCAGATCGAGCCTGTCAACGGCGAGTGCTCTGTCCTGGTTATGTGCCACACCCGTGAGCTGGCTTTCCAGATCAAGAACGAGTACGCACGTTTCAGCAAGTACCTTCCGGACGTCAAGACCGCTGTGTTCTACGGCGGTACTCCCATCCAGGACAACATCAACATCCTCCAGAACAAGGAGACCCACCCTCACATCATCGTCGCCACCCCGGGTCGTCTCAACGCCCTCGTTCGCGACAAGCACCTCCGCCTTGGCAACGTCCAGCGCTTTGTGCTCGATGAGTGTGACAAGATGCTCGACCAGATTGGTACGTTGGCAGCAAGGCAAATGCAAGACGAACCTTCAGCTAACAGCAATACCAGACATGCGCCGCGACGTGCAGGAAATCTTCCGTGTCACTCCCACTCAGAAGCAAGTCATGATGTTCTCCGCCACCCTTTCGCAAGAAGTTCTTCCTATCTGCAGGAAATTCATGCGCAACCCCAGCGAGTACATCGAGAAGGAGGAGGCGAAACTCACCCTTCACGGTCTCCAGCAGTACTACGTCAAGCTTACTGAGGCCGAGAAGAACCGCAAACTCAACGACCTCCTTGATGAGCTGGAGTACAACCAGGTCATCATCTTCGTCAAGTCCACCCTTCGTTGCACCGAGCTCGACAAGCTTCTCCGCGAGTGCAACTTCCCCTCTATTGCCGTGCACTCCGGTGTCAGCCAGGAGGAGCGTATCAAGCGCTACCAGAAGTTCAAGGAATTCAAGGAGCGTATCTGTGTCTCTACCGACGTCTTCGGTCGTGGTATCGACATTGAGCGTATCAACTTGGCCATCAACTACGACTTGCCTGCCGATGCCGACAGCTACCTTCACCGTGTCGGTCGTGCCGGTCGTTTCGGTACCAAGGGTGTGGCCATCAGCTTCGTCAGCTCTGAGCAGGACCAGGAGGTTCTGCAGCAGGTTGAGAAGAGGTTCGGCGTTCAGCTGCCCGAGTACCCCAAAGAGGGTATCGATGTCAAGAGCTACATGGCCCAATAGGTGCGCATGTGAAGGATCACGATGAACATGGGACCCCGTGGAGTTTTTCGGCTACATGGAAGGTAAAAGAAAACTGTGTTTGGCCATTAAGGATTGTTTGAGGCATAGGATTTCTACCTTTTCCCAGATCGAGAGACGAAAAATCAGATTGTTCTTTTAGCTTACGAATGCGAATGCGTGCTGTTATGTCATGTCATACTTTGTTCATTGTACTCTATGATGTGCTAGCTTCTGGGGCGTGACCCGTGATTGCATGATGTCTCGTTGCTATGAGTAGCATCGCCACCACTCAGTTTGAAACCTGCATCGATGTCTTCCTCTCCGCATCCTCGACAACATCGCTCATGAACGCTCCGCCTAGCAATATCGCCGGCTCGTTCAAGTTGTGATGCTCGTAGCTCAGCGTTCCCACACCACCGGCTTCGAGGATCAAACTTGGGTTGTCCGCAATGTTCTTGCCGATCCAACGTCCTGCGAAAGCTCGAAGGAAGTGTCCGTGTGCGACTACTAGCACGTCGAAGGGCTCTTCTACGCTTCCTTTGGGCTTGCCAATTGCGTGGGCGTGGAATCTGCGGCGGATGTCGGCGATGACGGAGTCGCAGCGTGCGGTGATGTCGGAAGGGGATCTGGTGGTTGGTTATTAGCTTCTTGTCAAAACGTTGGGCATAGCAGGTGCAAGTGCGCTTCAACAACTGATTTGCGGATAATCCGGCCATATACGTACTCTCCTCCAGGACATCCGTCCCGCCAAATGTCCCACTCAGCCTCGCCCTTCTTCTTTCTCTCCTCGCGGATCGTCGCGCTCGTGATGCCCTCATAATCACCATAGTCCCACTCTCTTACGTTCTCCGTGACCTCGATCCGCGCCTCCGAGCGTGCGCCCACTTCGTCATGATCTTCTGGGTGCTTGCCGCTCCATGGAAGAGGTTCGGCACATCCCAAGTTCAGCAGCTCAACGGTACGCTGCGCACGCGCGCGAGGCGAGACGTAGACGTGGGCGAGATTGCGCGGCACTATCAGGCGATCAGGGCCGACGAGGGCGCGGCCTGTTGCGCGGATGCGACGCTCGCCATTGGCGGTGAGAGGGATGTCGGAGACACCGGTATGGCGGCCGTCGAGAGACCACTCGGTCTCGCCGTGACGGATGATGAATACTCTGGGAGTCGTCATGGCGGGCGCAGGGAGGGGTGTGTGTAGAGCAGAGAGGAAAGGATATGGAAGACAGCTATGTCCACCTTGACGAACGCTGGTCTATATGGACAAGATGATAGTGGAGGCGGGAGTGGAAGGACCGGGTAATTGAAGCAGAAGTATACAACCTTGACCTTGACGTATTGGTCAGACGTGACAGATCAAGCAGGTGTGTTGATGTAATGGCATTTGCTCATCGCTAGAGATGCCATTGCATGAGCATGATTGGTAGGTGAGGAAGAATCGCGTGTTGGCTTTATAACAATGCATATAACATTGATACTCACTATATGGTGTCGGTATTGACGTGCATGTAAACAATTGCAGTTTTGATGAGATATGTTTATCTTGTGCCGATGATGCAATCAGATGCCCGCAGCTGGCCGCAGAGTGGGGGAGAGAACAGATGAGACGATGTCACGACTGGAGCCGCGCTGACTCGGTCTTCCATTGGATGCTTCAGTTGTCTTTCCAACATGGTATGTCGCCCTCGAACTACACGGTCTGTCTCACGATGACAGAACCGTCCGTTGGATCCGTCAGAAAGGACTCCACTGACAGTCGAATGGAGAGGGCGGTGCCGAATAACGCCTCGGCACTATGGAATGTGGACTAAACAGGAAGATCTGGAAGATCTACATTCAGAGCATCTGAGGAAGATCGCGTCGATTGTTGAATATATTCACATAAATGCTGCTTGCGACCACGACGGGTAGTCATGAGTGTACATAACCCAAAGAAGTCTAAGCACCTCACAGAAGTACGGATAGTGCTACAACCTCGCCTCTTTCCGTCTACCACCACAAAGCCAAGTCTTCGCACAATCCAAGTGGAGAGCCGGAGGCAAACAAGATAAGAGCTCGCGCAACCCCCTCCAAACACACTCAGCTCGCGGAAAGTCTTGAATTGGGCCTGCTGGCATCCACGTGCCACCAGCTCCGCCGCTCTCCAATCACGACTCCAATTCCCAGATCCTTCGGCGTAGGGCTTGCGCCTTCGAGCTCGAGACCGACCACTGGCCGCCAATCGGACTGCCTTGACCTTGACAAAGTATCAGCATGGAGGTTGCCTGTCAACACTCTGGACGATATCGAACTCATCTTTGTCGACCGGAACATAAGGCCTTGAGAGGCTTCCCGCTCAAATATAACCACAAACACTCATACGACGTCTCAGCATCCCACGCTGATTTGAGTTCGAAAGCTGCGCCTTAGTTTGGGGATGGCTGCAGAATCTCAAACTGGCAAACGCTGGTCACAATGTTGAGCCTGTGGGAGCGTCGTGGCTTATGGCCGCGAATCCGTTCAGGCCAAGTACAGCTTTTCCTTTGTTACTCTGTACACCTTTCCTTACTCTCTATCCCCGTCATTCTCTCCTTTGACACCAGCACTGTGTTATTGATAGCACAGGGCTCATATCCATGATGTTCGACACAGCATTTCAAGGCGTCATTGTGGCCGCTGGGTCACTCACAACCAGCTACGTCGCACTGGCGATCCCTGGCCTCGTACTCATTTTCCTGCTGACAGCAAGCCTTTACCGCCTATACTTTCACCCTCTCAGCAAACACCCTGGGCCTCTTCTCGCCCGCTTGACTCCTTTCCCAGATCTATATCACGCGTACCGCGGAGACAAGCACATTCACTTCTTCCACTTACACAACAAGTACGGCCCTGTGGTGCGGTTCGCGCCCAACTCATTATCCATCAACGACCCAGCTGCACTCGGGGCAATCTACGGCCACGGAGCGAATGTACAGAAATCGGAGACATTCTACCATGCGTTCCGTGCCCATCCGGCAGCCATCAGTACCCTGCTAGCAACTGAGAAGGTCCACCATGCACGTAAGCGAAGGATCATGGGTCAAGCTTTCTCGGATGGAGCGATGAGGGACCTGGAGCAGTACGTGCTCAAGAACGTGCGATTGTGGGAGACTGAAGTCGGTCGTAGAGTGGAAGCTGCAAAGGAGGAGGGGAAGTCGTGGACTGCAGGCGTCGATATGGGGAAATGGTGCAACTACCTCGTCTTTGGTGAGTGCATGTGAAAACTCATCGTGTATCTGAAGGTTTGTCCAACTAACACTGCGTGCCTTCCAACAGATATCATGGGCGATTTGGTCTTCGGGAAGTCTTTCGGAACATTGGGCGCAACTCCAGAGAACAGAGATGCTATCTTTTGGCTCGGTCGTGCAGCGAGGCGCAACTATACTATCGGTGCGATGCCGTTCTTGCATCGATCCGGGTTTGAAAAGTGGATTCCACCATTCCGTGGTCTCTGGTTTGACCGTCTGCAGTACCTCGCTTTTGGTAAGCTGCAAGTGGTGGAACGCTCGAATAACGCCTCGCTCGACTCTTCAGGCCGAAAAGACATCTTCCACTACTTGCTGAATGCAAAGGATCCGGAGACTGGAGAGGGCTTGCCTAAAGGCGAGCTGTGGATGGAAGGAAACACTTTGATCGTTGCTGGTAGTGACACTTCATCAACGACTATCAGTGCGACTCTGTACCATCTTGTTCGAAACACGTCCTGTCTCGAGCGTTTGGTTGAAGAGCTACGGTCAACTTTCGACGATCTTGAAGACATCCGCACTGGTCCGAAGCTGCAGTCTTGCACATATTTGCGTGCGTGTATCGACGAAGCCATGCGAATGTCACCAGCTGTCCCCGGACTATTGCCGCGATTGGTTCTTCCAGGAGGTTTGGACATCCCAACGTTGGACCTACATGTTCCTGCTGGTGTTGATGTCGGAACTTGCACATACGCGATTCATCATCACAAGGACTACGTGGTCGAACCCTTCAGCTACAATCCTTCACGATGGCTTCAACGAGCGACTGCGAAGTCTCACAGCAGGCAACGCAGCGACTCGGGCGTCGAATTCCAGCAGGCAACTCAAACAGTTGATGACTACAAGACCAAAGATAGCCATATCCATCGCGAGAAGGAGCAAGAGTACGACGCTCTCCACTCGGTGTTTGCTCCTTTCTCGCTGGGTAATCGTGCCTGTCTGGGGAAACCACTTGTCTACATGGAAATTAGTATTGCCATTGCGAGACTCGTATGGAAGTACGATATGCGATTTGTCGACGTCGTGCCAGCTGATCCCGGCGTCCAAGCGGATGTGAAGAAAGGCAGGAGGAAGGCAGGTGATTATCATGTGCGAGATTGGTTCCTTAGCGCGAACGAAGGTCCTGTTGTGCAGTTTGCAGCAAGGGCATAAGCAGATGGACAGATATGTGAATTCCAAACGAGGACATGCTATTCTGTTTGACGACCCGAGTAACAATCGTTGAATTTCTGTGCCGCTTTGCTTTAATGTCGACCACTGTCTTGAAGGATTGAACGGTCGAGATTGAGCGAGTGATCCCGACAATGCTCATCATACACATGTAGTCATCTCGTAGTATCATTCCAACACACATGTTTACCCTCAAAGACCATCACAGACAAGATTGAGACGACAAACAACCATATCCTCCACCGCAACCCGAACCCTGAAGGTCCACATTGCTCCACTTAATCATCCTCAACCCGTCACAACACATATATGCAACGCCACTCGCCAATATCACATCCCAATATTGCCAAATATTCGAACCGACCTCATCCAAAAATCCCCGTCCACACTCCTTCCAACCCTCCGCCTCCAACAGTACAACAAAACGATTACTCCCAGAAGATTCCACAATGGCAACCACCCAACAAGACGAACCTCAGCAACAACAAGAAGAGCAGCCATGGCACGCCGCCTTCCCAGCGCCCCGACTGGAAGCAGGAGTCATGCCCAAGCAGCGCGCGCAAATGATCCTCTCGATGAAAATCGCCTCGATGCTGATCATCGACGTGCGACGGACGGACTACGAAGGCGGCGCCATCCGTGGCAGCTTGAACATTCCCGCGCAAGGGTTTTGGTGGAATAGGGGCATGCTGTGAGTTTTTCGTCGTTCTATTTCTATTCTTCCCCCGCTGGCCAGGTCGGCGGGTTTTCTGGAACGAGGCGTTGTGGGCGTGTGCTTCTCGTGGGCATATATATAAGCTAGGCAAAAAAGCAAGCCAGTTCCGTTCAGCTGAGAGGAGTAGCTTGAATGTAGCACTGCCAACGCAGTCACTAACATCTCCTGATCTTTAGCTACGAACTCGCCTACAAAGCCAACATCGAGTGGGTCGTCTTCACATGCGGTACGCAATCTCCATTCAAACCTCCTCCTCTCCTCTCCATCCTAACACATTTCCCAACAGGTTCCTCCCAAGGCCGCGGTCCACGCTGTGCGTCGTGGTTCCTCGAGCACGTCCGTGAAGTCGCCGGAGACAACGACATGCAAGTCCTCGTGCTGGAGGGTGGCGTGAAAGGCTGGGTTGCAGGCGGGCCTAGATTTACTTCTCTCATGGATGGCTTCAAGGCTGAGCATTGGGAGGAGTTGCTCGCGGCTGAGGAGAAGAAGGGTGGTGAGGATGGGCAGTGACGGTAATTGAGCGGCATGAGAGCGAATTCCTGAACGAGCACATGAACTTAGAGAGTGAAACCTGTTTTGAATGTGTGAATGGTTTCTCTGGGGTCATTACAAATTATTCGCTCTATCGTGAACTGAGGACATCGTGAACTGAGGACATCGTCAACTGAGGACATCGTCAACTGAGGACATTGTCATGAATGGCAATGGCAATTGGCCATCTTCCTCAAGCAGTCGCCTCGCCACGACTGCCACTCTTCTCCTCCTGCAGACGCTCGAGATCCTTCACGAACTTCTCCCAGATTTCGACGTTGTGCTGGAAGAAGGTCACGTTCGCATCCGCCAAGCCCTCCAATGCATCTCTGAACTCCACAGCCTTGATGCGCTCGAAGTCGCCAACCTCCTTCACAACTTCTTCGTCAAAGGCCTCGCTGGTCTTCTTCGCGTTCTCGACTTCGGTCTGCAGACGTTGAATTTGCACTTCCAGCCTACGTTGGCGCTCACGTCGTGCCTGTTCGTGGTCCACACCGCGGACGTCTTCGATCTTCTGGCGTAAGAAGCCAGATGCGCCCATGCTGCCGCCATGAGAAGCAAGAGCATCCCTTTCTTGAGCAGCCTTAGTAAGGTAGTCTGTCAGGGCTTCAAAGTCTAGCTGTTTCTGTTCACGAGTCTTGAGCAGGGCCTTGACACTGAGGCCGTAGGCTTCCATGTCCTTGAGCGAGCCAAGATAACTCTGGTCTGTGTGTTCTCGCAGCTCTTTCCAGCCTTCGCTGGTGTCCTGCAAGGTCGTGGCGAAATTTGTGAGCTCGTCTGTCACGCCGGGTTCGAGAGCAGAAAGCTTCTGGAACTGCTGTGCGAGGTCGGCGTAGTCGGTTTCCAGGTCGGACTCGCGCTTGGCAACGCGCGCAACAGTTTTGCTGACGGTAGCGAGATCTTCGTCGAGCTTCTTCGCGCGATCTTCGACCTCGGTGAATCGCCTGTCGGCTTTGTGTGGTTTTGTGAAAGCATTGAGGAAAGAGTCGGTCCATGTTTCTAGAACACCACCAGATGTGCCGTCACTGCTGCTGAGGCCACGCGTAGGCCTACTACGCATTGTAGCATTCCAGTCGTTGCTCTCGAGGAAGAGGGTCAGGATTGTTGAGCGGCGAAGGACAGGGTGTAGTGTCAGGCGCTTGAGGAAGCGTTGGAGGGAGTGTGCGCGACGAGTCATAAAGTCGGGGCTGAAACGATCGCCGCGAACGTACGACATGTTCTGCTTCTCGGGCACAGGCGGGACGGCGCATTGTGGGTATTCCTTGACGAGTGTCTTGTAGAGGAAAATGAAATCGGTGAATCGGCGGCGTGCGGTCTGGTGGGCGGTTTGGAAAGATTTAAAGTCGGTCTAGTATTGGTTAGAGGTGGCTTCGTTTATCCAGCAGTGGCGGTACTCACGTCTGTTGTTACAAGATACGATACGTATGCGTTTTGTGTGCCCTCGCCTTCTTTCTGTGGCTGTGTGACGGTGCATTCAAGCGTGCCGTGCTCTCCAGGACCAGCCAAGTCTTGCGCGTCTGCGTTTGGTCCTGCCTGTCGCCACTCGGGCTGATCGTAGTCGTTACCGCCCTCCATTCTTGACGGGCCAGCGATTGTGTCGGCGGCTCGCACAGCGTCCCAGTCCACGTCGTCGTCGTCAAAGCGTTCTTGCTTGGGTTGTTTGCCCTTGCGCGGCCTTGCTGAATAGAGCTCTGTGATCGCGGTCGGGACGTAGTTGTAGTTTCTGCCGGTTCTTTCGGGTGCTCCGTCGAGCTGTGAAGGTGTATTGGAATCGATTATGTCGAAGTCGGAATCGTCGGAGACTGCTGCCTCTGGGCTGTCGGAAGGCAGATTGGCGGCGGTCGCGCCGAGGACAGGTGAATGAGGCGGAGGCTGGAAGACGCCGGGATGCAGCGGCGAGGATGGGTTGCGAGAGGAATCTGTAGTGGTCGTGAGTGTGTTTGCGGATGCCGGCTCGAGCTGTACGCTCTCCCAGGCCTTGGTGGTGGTCACTAGCTCGTCGTCATAACCCAAGGCCGTGCTCCCAAGGCCATCTCCACGTTGATTGGTTTCGCCGGTACCCTTGCCCTTGCCCTGCTGCCGCTGCTGACCCGCCATTGCTCAAACCAACCTGTTCTCTCGCTCGAAAAAGACAAAATTATGCTTACCGGATGCTTGTTTGTGTGTGGCGATGGTATATCGGCTTCGTGAGTACGTCGCTGTAGGCAGGTGCGCCGGTGGTGTTTTTGTTTGTTTGTGGTGTCGCGCGCTCTCTCAGCGGCAAGAGCCAGCCTTGTCAACTGTGACTGAGGCACGTCATAGCTCGTCTCCCACGTGTGAATGCGAATGGCACATGCAAACGCCGACGCTGATCTACAAGCAGAGTGGGTGTTGAACTCGCTGTCATCACTCTGCTAACCACGTCTAAAGCCTACAAACAACCCAGTGTCTTGCCATTGAGACGCTTGCTATGCGAGAAGCGAGATCAAGGATTAGCCGAAACTATCTTCGCACCACGCTAGCCATCCAGACGTGGGTCCAAGGAGCCCTACGGAGGTAAACGCCTGGAGTATCGCCCGGGAACGCGTTATCCCGTCGTACATCGTATATATACATCTTCAGCTCATCCTGCTCGTGTCCATGTTTGCTTTTGCTTTTCTCGCGCTCTCTTGATACTGCCTCCTCGACTTGGGGAACTTGATCGTGCTGCGACCATGTCTCCTACCCTGGATCTCCTCAGCAGCACACGCCTGGCATGGGCTGCTGCCATCGTGCTCATAACCATTGTCCTTCGCTTCTGGCAGAAACTACACTACCACCGTAGTCTCGTCAAAGGTCTGCCTGGACCGCCTCTCTCCTACGTCTTTGGTTCTCTGATCAGTATGGGCAAGGTCATCGCCAAGCAGCCCGGTAGCGCTGCACCTCAAACATATCCATCGTTTATCAGAGAACATTACAAGCTGGGCGATTGGTTCGCCTTCGATCCCTGGCCTTTTGGACCGACATTGCTGGCCATCTTTGACCCCCAAATGGCCCAAGAATTCACTGTCAAGCAATCTCTCCCCAAGCACCAAGCCGTAGAGGAATTCATGCACAGCTTCGGTGGCGAGGGCAACCTGGTATCCTCCGAAGGTGCAGCATGGAAGAAGTGGCGTTCTGCATTCAATCCAGGTTTCAGCGCAGCATACCTCATGACCCTCGTCCCTTCGATCGTAGACAATTGCGATGTGTTCTGCTCTTCAATGCTCGCGCGCGCCAAGACCAACGAACTCTTCCGCATGGAAGCCTCTACCACCAATCTCACAGTTGACATCATCGGCAAAGTCGTTCTAGACCATGATCTAAACTCGCAGATTCGTCCTAATGAGCTAGTAAACGCTTTCATCTCACAGACAAGCTGGCAGCCACTCGGAGTCCAATTCAACCCCATCGAGCTCATCGATTTCAGAATCCCCTTCGTCCTAGCATGGAACACTTACAAAATGAACCGCTACATCGGCCGCTTGCTCGACGAGCGCTTCTCCTCCCGGACCTCCCGCAACGAAGCCCTCGGCGGCAAGAAACAAAAATATGTCATCGACCTCGCCCTAGAAGCATACCTCAAAGAAGCCAAAGGCGCAACCCAAACCGACGCGGCGCAAATCACCACCATGGACCCAGCCTTCCGCACCGCCGCCATCTCCAACATCAAAACCTTCCTCTTCGCCGGCCACGACACCACCAGCTCCACCATCTGCTACGCCTACTACTACCTCTCCAAAAATCCCTCCATGCTCGCCCGCATCCGCGCCGAGCACGACGTCGTCTTCGGCTCAGACCCCTCCCAAACCTCGTCCATCCTGAGGGAGAACGCCCACCTCCTCAACAAACTCGACTACACCACCGCCGTCATCAAAGAGTCCCTCCGCCTGCAACCCCCGGCCAGCACAGTCCGCATGGGCCAGAAGGGCTTCTTCCTCCACGACCCGAAAACAGGCGAAGCGATCTCCACTGAGGGCCTCATGCTCTGGGCCGTCGACGTCGGCCTGCACCGCAACGAAACCTACTGGCCCGACCCTCACACTTTCAACCCAGAACGCTTCCTGGCCGACAACGGGTCTGCGAACCCGGCGTTTGTGCCGTTCAGTAAAGGCCCACGTAACTGCATCGGGCAGGAGCTTGCTATGATTGAATCGCGAATCATCCTCGCGCTGACGATGAGGCTGTTTGATTTCAAGCCGGCGTACGATGAGATTGCGAAGCTGGATGGCGATGGGTATGGGCGTGGCGAGAGCGCGGCGGAGGCGGGGATGGAGCAGTTCGGCGATGAGGCGTGGCAGGTGCAGAAGGGGACTGCGAAGCCTAGAGGTGGGATGCCATGTCGTTTGAGCTTGAGGAGTTGAGGTTGGCCGGCAACCAATTGAGAAGGGAACGTATATCTCAGTGGCAATGTAGGCATGTATGTGAACTTGCGATTCGGTAGCTGCATATATGTACGTCGATCATGTGAGTACACGAAATCACATAAAAAATTTATCGTGCCATAAGATGCGTTAACCCCGTCCTGTGATATTTACACTTTCTACACAGGCAGACGCAAATTATGAGTAGACTTGTACCGCGCGAGCAGTATAGATTAAAATCAAGCCGCTACTTTGAGCTAATCTAGAGACAGGGTCCTGACACAACCCGTTTCCCAGTTGAATCCGTAAAATCACGCGAAAAGCGAAACCAAAGAGAAAAATAAGCAGACGTTAAAGCAGCAACAGCCAGTCAGAAGAAACTCCTTGTTCGCCCCACCAGTGGTCCGAGATATTCTCTTGCGAACCGCTGGCTCAGTGCCCTGCTTTGCTGCTGTACATGGAGTCCGAGACTTCCCTTCCATGAGCTTCCTCGTACGTTGTGGAGAGTACACAATACAAAAGAAATTTGAAGTCGGTTGCGCGCCAAGGAGTTGATCAAGGTACAGGAGGTTTCGGGCGCTGCCTGGAGACGCGCAGCCTCCGAATCGAGATCGTGCCCAGATAGCTTTGCTTCTTTGAATCGTTGTTCAGGCAGCAAATTTCCGTAAGATTCACGACCGCTACCGAGCTTGTGATTTCCAGCTACCGAGATCGAGATCCTTGACGTTGAGCATTTCCGCTCCAGGGAGTAGTCCAATAGCAACATAAATACATCGAAAGGTAAGAAAGGTCGCACATGTTCACGGTCGGTTCGCGGAGTCAGAGATCGCGATCGCCTCTAATACTCAGGCTGATGCGCGACCGAGTAGCCAGCAAAGTCGTTGGCACCTTCCGAGGATGGATCCATAGGGTTCCCGAGAGCGACGGCGTTGTTAGAGCTGTCGTAGGTGGAACCGGCTTCTCCCTCGGCGCCTGGTTGACCAGGACGTTGGTGCTCGCCACGGGCAACAAGGTTCTGTTCAGAGTCAGTTTCGGCCTAAGGGGCACCTCATGAGTCTTGCAAGTGCTTACCTCTCTGTACCTGGCGAGGTAGATCTTGAGTGCCTCTCCATAGTTCTCAAATCCAAGTGAGGTCATAGCGAAGAGAATATCTTCACCGTTCACGGTCTTGCGCTTTTCTTGCTGGCATTTCTCCGAAGCTAGTGGCCCAAGTCAGCATGACAGACTCAACACCGATGTTCACGCGAGCAAGTGCAACTGATACGTACCTTCACTAGTGATGAAGGATATGAACTCGGACACACATTCTTGCATGCATTCTTTCGCCTCTTTGGCGATCTTGGCGTTCTCTGGCAAAGCTGATTTCATGATTCTCGCGACTGGAGCAAAATTCTGAATGTTAGCGTCTGTATGCAAGTGCGCCTTGTCGGCGTTCTTGGAGGCGCCCGAGGATGAGCGCTGCTGTGGTGGAGAGGTGGACGACTGCGGGGATGAGGAAGGCATTGCGATTCGCGCCTCACATCACCCTGTCGCGCGAGTCGAAAGGCTGCAGAATGCTGGCTTTCAGAGGGGCCTCTGATTCGACGCAGACCAGGAAGACCAATTGTGCGCACTGCAGGCGTTATATGTCGGTGGCGAAAGCCTGAACGCGACATGATCACAACAGCGGGCCTCTGCAGGTGTCAAAGGCAAGCCTGGAGGTACGAGATTTCCCAACTGATGGACAGGGACAGGGAGCAGCCAGTGATTTCGCGCTTGGGGCACGCAAGGTACGGCTGTCATGTGACGGCAGCATTGAGGGCGTGCAAAGGGTAGTATGTGTGTGAGATGAGATGCGATGACAGCAAAGGGAAGGTTACGCACCATTGGCGATGGGGAGCCATCGGTCCTGCTCTTTGACCTCGAAGTCGTAACCCAGGTCGAGTTCAGGTCTGTTCATGTCTCCAGCCTCGCCCTCAGTCTGCTGAGGGACATCGTCGTCAGGTGACGGGGCCGAGGGTTGCACGTCCTCGCCATCGCGGGGGCTTTGTGACATATTGTATTCGGCGGGTTGCAGACTCGGGGCCTAGTGTGGGTAGCTTTGTTGGCAATTGATTCGCTGGCAAGACACGTCACTTCCACAACAAGTTGACCGTCTTTGCGGCGTGGCCCGAAGCGTATTCCCTGCGCTGCAGACGGCGCTGTACGCGGTGCAACGTCGTCCCAAGCAACAATAATGCAGGTGGACACGACTACCGATGCCGGCACGCCCACAGTTTCCACGGTGGCGGGCAGCTGTACGCGGACGGGCAAGGCGGTGTAACAATGGGCCGCGACGTCTGGAGCAAGAATGCAGCAGTATAATCGTCTGAGCGCTGACGTCCCACACCTGCTTTCACTTGCGCGAGCACGATTGACGCCTCTCAAGATGGCCAGCGGTGAGTATGAGCAGGGGTCTAAGGGTAGAAGGGAACTACCGAAGCTGCAGAGAACGAGTCAGTCAACCGACGTCAGACGGAGTTGCGCGCGCGCGAACAGCTGGAGAGTTCGTGTGGTGGCAACGCCGAAGAGGACGGAGATCGAAGGCGAGACGTTGCTGCAGGTGATTCGGGAGTTGCGCGCAAGCAAGCCGAGCGGAGGTTGGAGCGAGATCGCGTCGTGCGTGCGTGAAGAAGAGACGGTTGATGCCAAGCGCGCAGCCAGCAACGAACGGAACCTCCAACACACACACGCGCGGTATGCGTGCCCAATGGCGGGATGGCAATAAAGGCAGGGCAAGGCAAAGGAAGTGAACGCACCTTTGGACTCGCAGCGCGTGGCGTCGGGTTTGCGACAGCAGCAGCAATAACAACAACGACAGCTACGACGGGAGTCTGCGTGAGAGCGGCGCGTCGGGAAGGGCGAGCAGCTCAAGCAGGGCGCGACCGGGATGACGCACGAGGTTGGGCCTGGATATGCGGGCTGTCGGTCGGTCGTGGGTGGGTGGAGGAGGAGGTGGTCGTCGTAGTGCTTGTTAAGGGGCAGAGTGCGTGCAGTAGTCGCGCAGTCGCTCGCAGAGAAGGAGGCAGACGGACAAGGCAAGACGATCGATATATTCAAGAGGTCCGCAAATTGATGATAGGCCACTGGAGAGAGAACAAGGGACGAGCGCGTTCTCAGTGGAGGAGAGACTCCAGCTCGAAGCGCTTGACACCCGGCCCGAGCACTCGGTAAACCCAAATGCTATTGGTGATTCCAACTTCATCACTCGCCTCATCACAGGCAACAATCGCTGAGTCCGACGGGCACGGCTCTGTCTACGTCTCGCGCGGTGTGTTGCGACGCTGCAGTGGCGAGACCTGATCATCTCTCGTCTTCGCCACCGAGAATGATCGTGCTCCGAGCCCTCCGCAGCAACTCATGTCATCTTGCGCCGGCAAAAGCCAGAGCTGCCTCCTCCCAAGCATGCGAGCCCGAAACCAACACGAGACCACCCCTGCTGCCGGCGTAGAAGCAAAGTAGTCATTGCCGAGAGTGAGATTGTAACAATACTTTCACGCCTCATGTTATGTCATATTCGTGCGCTGGCGAGTCCACTTCAAACCACTTCCCGCCTCAACTTTCATTCTTCAAAGATACATCTGTTCGAGACATGAAGTCCAAACCGTCCACTCCCCGCCCACCCGTACCTGGCATCAGTCCCTCAAGCTCGGGAACCCAATCACCACGTCACCCACACCTTGCGGCCTCGTGTATTGGGCAGCGCTGTAGCCCCATCAAACGAGCTAAACTACTTTGCCAGCGCATACCTGCCTTAGTTCGGCTTGCGCTCACTTGGGTGTGTGGGGACTGTGTGGTTCTGTGGTTCCGCTTGCGTTGGTCGCGTGGCTTTTTGCCAGTCGTTTGGGTGAGCGTAGCGTGTTCTCGAGGTTTGGCGCATGTATGAGAGTGGCATTTATGGTTTGGTAGAAGATAAGCGCAGATAAATGTGGTCAGGTGACTTTGTGTGAGGGTGAGATCACCACAGGCCTTGTAGATTGTAGTTGAATGCTACAGCTCTTGTGCTCAAGTTTGTGTGTAGCTATAGAATAGAAGCCGATTTAATTTACTGATACTACAGGCAATATAGAGCTTTCCAGGTATACCGACCATCAAGAGACTATCTAGTCTACCTATCAAGGTTATAAGCACGTGTGCTAGTATCGATCATCATCGAGAGATCTAGGTAGCCTTACTCGCCACCGAGAGTTTGTTTGATCTATCTGTTAGCATCATAAACAAGTGTGCTAGTATCGGTCATCATAGAGAGATCTAAGTAGCCTTACTTGCCGCCGAGAGACTCTTTGATCTGTCTGTTAGCATCATAAGCAAATGTGCTAGTATCGATTGCTTGCCACCGAAAGTCCGTACACAAATTTGAGCGCGACAGCTGTATGATCGAACTGCAAAACTCGCCATACGATATTAAGATACTATTGCTACACCACAGGCGCTTGGTTGTACTCCACTGGACGTCATTGTATATTGTAGTACGTGGGCCGTGGCCCTTTCATGCTCGCATGGAATACACCATCTCTACACACATGATCACATCCCACTGCACTTCTCAGTCCCACGGGCTTGATGTCCAACACCTCCGATGTAATGCCATGCTTCTCGTCAGGAAACCATGCCTCCTGCAGTTCGCGTACAATTTATACGCCTTCGTCCGCTTCGAGCTTACCGCTCACACGAAGCACGCGATCACCCTCCAACCCGTGATCCTCAGCCTCGAGCTGAATTGACGGCAAATAGCTGTCGAACTCTGTTCCACTTTTATCGTTCTCTTTCTTTGAGAGAATGACAAGCTCTGTTTTGCATCCTGGGCGCAACGCACCAATTAGAGCCCACAAAGCTCGAACGCCGTCGTTTCCACGCTTCGCTTTGCTAGCTCTCTCAGCTACGGGATTCATTGCGGGATTATAATGGCGAAAACTGAGAAACGACTGAACATCGCTGAGTCTTGTGCTGATCTTGAAGCTCTCGAGACTACGGTGAGCGACGAGGTTGGAAGTACAGGTCGAGATCGCTGAGAGCAAGGGATCCTTGGCAGTATCGGTCGAGGCTGTCAAGCGTGTGATCGGGCTTAATGCATCCAGTAGAGCACTTGCTCTTTTGCTTCTGGAAGCATCTGGGAACCACCTCGGCATTGCAACGCAGAGGTGTCGCAAGTTGCTTGTATTCCTTGGGCCGATTGTGGTAAGAAACAACTCTAGATGCTGCCACGCGTCATGAGCATTGGAGAACTCGAAAACGTTGTTGCCGTAAAAGGATCTTGCAGCTCTCTTGTGTATTGTCTTTGACACGGAGAGAACTGCGAGCGTCAATCCGCTAACCACTGGCTCTGATGGCCATTCGACTGGCGGGATGGCACCCAAATCAGCTTTCAATTTGTCCAGCTCAGCCCTCATCTCGTGCGCTGGCTTGATTACACATTTCAGGCGCTTGTTTCCTCCTTTGCCGCTGTAATTTGAGTAGGGAAGACCCACCTTGCTTTGGACAAACGCTACAAGCCGGCTGGTGTCCAGCTTGATCGGGTCGGGGCTCTCTAGAAGCATACCGAATATGATATCTTGCACATCTTCCGGAAGACTCCCAAACTTTGCAAACGTGGCCGAACAGCTGATGCCATCGGGCCCCTTTCTCACGGGCGGTAGAGAACCCGCCGAGAGCGTGCTTTGGCATGGCTTCCTAGCTTGATGAATGTCCCTCTTCACCGGCGCAGCATTTCTTTTGCCCTTCTTCCGGTTGTGATGTCCCAGGCGTTTATCAGCAACGCCCTTATGGAATTTGAGACGTTTGAGCTCCTGCTTGGCGGCCTTGTTCTTGCCCTGTTCGTCCGCCAGTTTCTTCAGAAGTACGTCGATGAGTGCGTCTTGCGATGTATTGTGGTGCAAGCCGTTTTCCACGATAGACAGTCCAGTGTTGCCAGCGCCGTTCCACCCATGTTTTGGCGGCGATTCTGGGTCGTTCTTGGTGTTGAAGTCATCGAGGTAGCGATCACGAGGTCTTTTGAGATGGAGATGGCTTTGGCTCTCATGGGCACGAGAAGTAGTGTTGGCCTCAGTGTAGTCGAGAGCATCAGCCTGCGGCCGAGTGTAGGCTTGATGGCTGCTTTGACTTTCAAGGCAACCAGAAAGAGTGTTGCCTTCAGCGTATTTGGGAGCCTCACCTTCCGGCCGAGTGTAGACTTGTCCGCAATCTTCAACCAGGTTACTGTGAATTAGATCGTCGACAACACCGCCGAAGCTGTGTAGGCCTTGAGGCAGTTCAGATGGACCCATGGAGTCATGCTGAGACTCCTCCCCAGCTCCAACTGGAAGATCGCTCGAAGCAAGTTCTTTCGCACGTTGCTGCCGCAGTAACTCTTCCTCGTCTCGATCCCACAAATCCTCGGCTCGGACACGCTTTCTTTGCGGTCGAGATTTTGGATGAAGACTACTGTCCGTGGCTTTCGAGGCGCTCCATGATGGCAGGCGCTGTATGTCGTGGCTGTTTGAGGGTGTCTCGGGTAGAAAGTGAGCATTTTGCCGCTGAGATGCGCCTGGAAAGCGTACGTGCGGGCGCCGGCGGTCAGCGGTAGACGAGCTCGGCGGCCATTGCTCCGCTGATATGACGGTGCGGTCGCCCATTTCCATTTTCGTGTTGGTCAGGATGAGAAGTCAGCGGCGTGTGCGGTGCTCGCAGCTTTTTTCATGTTTGGGAGTTGGCTTGGAAGAGTCGCGCTAGGGGAGGAAAGAGCCACCAGTGAGTGAGTGTCGCGGTGCACACCCGAGCACTTTGAAGTGACTGATGAGGTGGATCTTCAACTCTAATTCCGACTTCCAGCGTCTCGGGCTTTCGATGGCATGTATGGTTGTTTGGAGCTTCGAGGCTAATGATATCAGCGTGCTAGAAGCTGAGATACCAACCAAGCTTGAATTGTGCTTCGATGGCAGGCATTGCCATTGCGAGGTTGGAGTCCAATGGCATCAGTATACTAGGTGCTAAAATACATACCAAATGCTGGTGATGTCTCGCTGGCAAGCATGGTCGTTTTGAGGTCCGATGCTGATGATCTTAGCACACTGGATGATGAGATACCGGCCAAGCTCTAGTGGTCTCTCTATGGGAAGCATGATCGTTTCGAGGTCCGGAATCTAATGATATTAGCATATTATGTGATGATACACGAATCGAGCCCTAGTTATGTCTTGATGGCAAATAAAGCCATTTCGAGGTTTGATTCTGATGGCACCAGCACGCTAGATGTCGAGATGCCAACCAGGCTTCAGTGAAATCTCAATGGCAATCAAGGTCATTCTGAGGCTCCAGTGTAACGGGATCAGCTTACTGGATGCTGAGAAACCCATGAAGCCCCAGCGGCATCTCAACGGTAGCCTTTGCAGCTGCTAGAAACCAGACCTGATGATTCTACCTTGAGAGGTACTGAGATCCGTCGACATCTATGGTGGTGGAATGTCTACAATGCGATGCTATCTGACCGCACGGTCTTACGAAAACCGATGTAGTCCACTGAGATACTGTTTAGCAATGCTGCCCGTCTCAGGAACGAGGACATTTCAACAAGGTACCCTCTCGTCCCATAGCCATACAGTGATAGTTACGATCCACTGAGATCGATGCACTTGAACTCACATGTAGAGATTGTAGAGTCGAGATAATTTCATATCAAACATACTATCACATCGTCACAGAAGCGTACCATCGTTTTGTCTTCCACTTGTAGCCAGCATCCTCAGCTCCATTCTGATCCTTTTGAGCCTTTGCGAAAAGTGAGCCGGCGGTGGCCTGGCCAGCGATGTCGGGATCCCTGTCGTCCTTCATAGGTATGTGACTGGCTGCAAATGCATGTTGCCGTCGGTAGGCACGTTGAGCCTCTTGAAGAGCAAAGTGCCTTTGTGCCGTGGTCCATCGTGCAATGTGCATTCGCCGTCGCACGTCCTCGCGACCGTAGTTCCGTTCCAGTGAGAGGCGTATCCTCTCGCGGCTTTTACGCAGCTCGTCCATGCCAATGTGCCTGTCCAAAGACTCTTCGAGCGCTCCTCCAAGATCATGGCCCTGCACCCAATATTCAAACTCTTCCAGTAGACCTTCAGCTGTTGGCATCAATCTCCGCGAAGCGCGCATTCACTTTCTCCCGCTTCTGCTTCGCAGCCTCTCTGTTCTTCGCCGTTCGGTCCAGTCGCTCCGCACGCAGGCACATGTTCACGTCGTGTTTGAGTGTCGTGCACATGCCCATGGTCTTCCACATGAAGCCTTTGGCCTGGCACTCGTCGAGCGCGGTCATGATTTCTTCGCAGCCTGAGAGGAAGGTGTCAGAAGCCGAGCTGTCCTCGAGGAGATTAGTCTAGGAAGACCCACCGACATTGTCCTTGGTGTGGAGGTGAGGATGCATGATTGCTAGCGAATATGAGTGCTGGTAGCGTAGTGGAGTAGGAGTAGATGTTCAATGATGAACAGAAGTCTAGATCTCGCCTCGTCACGCCGTCACGTGGTGGCCAAAGTGCCTTCCAAACTCCGCGAAGACCCTCGCAAAGCGCTGGTGGGACGCCGATTGAAGCACTTCCAATTGCATGTGATCGTTGGCCTGCGTACATACAAAAATCACGCCAATAAAACAAAACAAAATGTCTCAGCAACAAGTATCTGGGAAGAAGCAGCAGGGTAATTTTTTAATAACATCTACCAAAACATTCATGATCAAAAAATGCTGACAATGTGTCAGAGCTGCAGATGCAGTATTCCAACTTCAAGGACACACTCCAGAACATCGCCTCACAAATCGGCAATGTTGAGCAAGAAGTCGAAGAGCACAAGTACGTGACACTCAGCATTATCCTTTTGTCCAGTTTCTCTTGTGTTTAGGCAAGCATTTTGTCTTGTTTTCTGCGACGCAGTCCGATCGCCATTCTTGGAGTACGACCTTTCGGCCTCAAGATGGAAAAAGGAAGAAGCTACCATATTATGTGCACTCAAGAGCAGACGAATGATACACGTGTTGTGTTTGAGGCCAACTCTCACTCAGTGTTCGCTGCAATTCGACGCCACCATTGCCTTTGATGCCAGACCACTTAGCCAGAGATCTTTGTGGTCTTCCTTACTCTGCGACACATCATGCCTCGGCGGACAAAACAGCCACCTCGCCGACCTTACTAACACGCGAATCCAGACTCGTCCTTGACACCCTCACCCCTCTTCCCGCCACACGCAAGTGCTTCCGCATGATCAACGGCGTGCTCGTCGAGCGCACCGTCGGTGACGTGCTCCCCCAGCTGCAGTCAAACGCAGACAACATGAACAAAGTTCTTGTCGAGCTAGCAAAGCAGTACAAGACCAAGCAAGACGACATGGAGAAGTGGAAGGTTCGTCCAAAGCTTTCGAGAGACTACTCACGCTTGCACGGAGGCGTGTCGAGATGAAGAGCAATGCTGATCTAGTGTCATTTTACAGAAGAAGAACAAGATCCAAGTTGTGCAGCAATAAGTATGGCAGATGATGTTACATTTGCTGTATAAAAGGGCCTTTGCCTGCTATCTTCGCGATAGAACGCACTCGGGTGCCGTTTCGCTGCATTGCCATGTCATGTGTGAGCAGCACGGAAAGACGCTCGAATGTGGCGAAGGGCCAACCGGGTTCAATGTATCGCACCTCTGGAAGCTAGCTTTCTTCGGACTAGAAGTATTAGCGGAGAGACCAGAGCAAGCGCTTTATGGGACGGTTCGTTACAACGAGCATAGAAACGAAAAAGCATGCAGACCTCGGCATATTCGCCACGGTCACGATTGGAAAACCTAGATTTTTGACACTGGATTGGTATATTTACATGACTTGACACTTCATGCGCCTTTATTGTCTGCTTTTTTCCCTTTTTGGCCTCGACCCAATGAGATCACCCGCCACAACTTCATTCGCGCGTTGGATATCGAAGGCGATATAGCGTCCTGTTCAGCGGCGCAGTATGTAAGGCGTGGGGCCTTGTAGTGGCAGGTTCTGGCAGACATATGCTTCTTTGCCAGTCACACAGGCGATTGAGGCTGGGTGTGCAATCCTTGATCCTGCGTATCACCAGCTCCAGGGAAATGGGCAGGGCCGGAAGCTGGTACTGCGATGACTCCTCATTGGAAGACGATGATGTTGTTGGTATTATGCTCCCGATCAAGAGCACTTCCATCCCAATATTACATCGCTCACGCAATCTTCCTGCCAACATTGCCAACGCCTTTGCCCACCACACTGACCATGACCTCGCCCTCCTCGTCACCATCCTTCATGCCCCATCCAGCCATGCCGAAAGTGCGAAGATCGCGTGCGAGCTGCACGATGTTTTCTGATGCAAGCACGTCCCTGCCGATGTTGATACGGCCGACATCCTCGCTACCCATGGCCATGAGCGTCAAGACCGTGGGAGCTGCCACGGCACTGACACAGCCTCCCTGCTCGATAGCCTCAAGCAACTGGAAGGCACACTTCCTGCCCAGCTCCTCTGGTGTCACACCACCTTGGTGCGGACTTGCGGTGTCTGCCGAGTACATGACATAGTTGTTCGTCTCCGCGACCAAGCTCAAGCCGAATCCGAGACCAGTCTTCGTCATTGCGTTAGGGTTGCCCTTCTCCGGCGCTGGCACAAGTGGTGCTCCGCTCATGTCGGAGAAGATGTATGTGTCCGGAACAAACTCGTTGAGCACACCTCTTGCGGCCTCAATAATACGAGCATTGTTCGCGCCCGCTACACCAGTCGCATATGCTACACCACGAACCTTCTTCACGCTGCCTGCACTCATCAGGTGCACTGTCTTTGGCAAGCGCACTTGTTGTCCGAACACTAGCTGAACCTCTCCTCCACCACCCTTGCCGCCGCGTCCTGGGTTTGACCTCTTGAGCACCCTCACTTCGATCTCGCGCTCGATTCCAAAGCTCCTAAACACAGGCAGCACTGCCGTTCGCACTGTATCCACACTGACATCTCCGTGTTCTGTCGCACTTGTGATCACACCGGGTCCCTTGAAGAGCACATTGACCTGCGTCTTCGCAAAAGGCGCGAGCAAACATAGTGGTATGAGGAAGTAGCTGAGACCTCTTGTGTTGTCCGCCGGAAGCTCGTGTGTAAGGACTCCTCCCGCAGCGCCATATCCTGCCGCCGAGCCAGCGATCAAACCAGGCTTGTAGGCGACCGTTGTACCGGTGTAAGAAAATTCGATTTGCGATCCGTTGGTGATCGAGTCCAGTAGGCGCAAGAATGAAACCTCATGAGGCGCGAGACCCGGCGCGGAGTGTGATGAGGATCTGATTTGAGAAACGCGAACAGTGCGACCGGTAAGAGTTGCGAGGACGAGTCGTTGCGCAAGGTGCTTCGAGCCAGTAAATTTGAGCGCAGGCGGGCCTGTTGGAGCGGCCATAATTGCGGTGTGTGTGGTGTTGCAGGCGAGCTAGGGTGTAGCTTGGGAATATCGGCAATATCTGTACAGGTTTTCGTCTTGCAATATTATGTTCGAAAATGGTGGTGTCGGGTATATTGGGATGTTGAAGTTGTGGTTGCCGTCCAGCGCCAACATGTGAAAATGTATAGCCCCAGAAAAACCTGGGAAAGTTCTCAGCCCTATGGATGGCAAGCTAGCCGCGCTGGAAGACTTGAAGGAAGGAAGAACAACGATTTGGGCGTCGCAATAAGCTTGTTCTTAATTTTGTGTTCGGTTGCATGCATGACCTCACTAAAAGCTGGCAAGATGTATCAGATATTCAAGGCTTCTCGTTTGCGGCGAGTAATCAAGTCAGGTATGAACATGTTGGCCTTGAAGACCATGCACAGGGTCTTCAGCTTGACAACCTGGAACGCCTCTGATGCACCCTGGCGCGCGCCTTCTAGCCGACTAGCAGACACAAGACATTCTCATCCACTCCCGCCTATTCAAGACGTCGGGCCGTACTCCGTTCAAGTTTTATAAGAGGCATTTGTTTGTCATTCTGAGCTAGCTTTTGTCGTTCAAGAGAAAAGAAAAGTCCAGGCAATTCAAGCCTGGTCCGCCATCTGCAGCTGTCGGGGTATCTCGAGTTAAACTCATCACTTTCCGAGTGTGCTTCTGAGGAGCCAAAATGATCATCGCACACGCATGGTCTCTATCTCTCGTATAGAATGCTGCTCGGCTGTTTGTCGTGCAAGACAGCCGTGCATCTATCTTCTGAGAGATCTGAGCAAATTGTCAAGAAATCAAAAACCAATTCCGTCCAGATCATCCACATGACGGACGGCCCGGAGAGGTAGATGCTGTCAATCTCTACCACTGGCCGCCACCCTGCTGGCCACCGTAGCCGCCGCCTTGGCCGTAGCCACCCTGGCCTGGAAGAAGTTAGCATGAGCTTTCCACAAGCGTGAAGATGATATGCATACCCTGGTCACCCTGGTAGCCGCCGCCGGGAGCGCCTCGCCAGTTGTTTCCACCGCCGCCGTAGCCTGTGAGGTACGTTAGCTTGGTTCAGGACACCACAATGGCAAAGCTTGAACTTACCACCGCCCTGGCCACCACCGTATCCGCCCTGACCGTAGCCACCCTGGCCACCACCGTAGCCTCCCTGCTGACCACCATAGCCGCCCTGGCCACCGCCATAGCCACCGCGACCGCCGCCACCGTAGCCGCCTGTTGTTGTATCAGCACCTGGGTATGCGCAAGAAGTTCAGTAAGACATACCACGCTGACCGCCGAATCCACCTCCACCACCACCGCCGGTACGCTCGGACGCCTTGTCGACACGGATGGTGCGGCCATCGAACCTGAGAAGTGAGTGGTCAGTCTTGCGCCGAGGGAGTTCAGAAGCGAGTGCCCTTACTCAACGTTGTTCATGTTCGCAATGGCGGCGTCGGCCTCAGAGTCCTGGGAGAAACGCACGAAGCCGAAACCACGGCTGCGACCGGTGTCACGGTCCTTGACGACGATCTGTGTGCTTGTTAATGACGGTCGCGTGTGGTTGGGTGAAGGGTACATACGGCTTCCTGAACCTGACCGAACTCTTCGAACTTGCTGCGCAGGGTCTCGTCGTTAGTGTGCCATGCCAGGCCACTGTTGTCGCAAGTTAGTTCGGTATAGTCAAGCAAGCGGTAGCATAAAGACGCACCCAATGAACAGCTTAGACATGTTGGCAAACGGTCGTCGCAGGTAGAGACCGGAAGAATGTTAATTTAGAGGATCCGGCGTAACAAAGAGGATGCCGCGCGCAAGGATGTGGTGTTGTCTTGGTGTCTTGCAGTAGGTGTAGGAAGATGTGTTGTTGATGTTGGTGTGGTAGTGGTTTGTGGTTGTGTTGAGGAGAAGAAGGTGGTGACGTCCGTCAGCAATGTGGTGAAAGACGCGAAGAAGATAGATTGCTCAGTTGAGAGGCGTGATCACATGCGCCGGCACGCTATCGCGCAAAGGGACCAGGCGGCAGTCGAGGCACGTGGAGCTCACTAAGAAGCGGCTTGTGAGGGAAGGCGCGATGCTGGTGCTGCTGCAGGCAGATGGGACTGGCACCTAGCACCTCGTCAAACCGACGCTCAAACGGCTGTCCGAGGGCTCGAGCTCGAAAGGATGCGCGATTGGCACCAGGACTGAAGCACTAGGTCGACGATCCAACGCACGCGCAACTCGCCTTTGAACTGAGACTGAGACTGACCGCACTGCGCGAACTGACTGACTGACTGAATGACCAACTGACTGACCAACTGACTGGCAACTCTGACTGACTGAACTGAACTGATTGCCCAAGTGAAGATGAAGCTTTCTGGGGAAACAGAAGATCTAGATTGACGGATGGAGGGGCATCGCGACTAGATGATGGCCAGATGGAGGGGCTCTCAAATGTTAATTAGCTTACCAGCTAGGGCACCTACTGTACTCATCCACCTCCTCCCAAGGTCCCCTCCCCTCCTCACCTCGCCCAGCACATGTCTATACGCGCACTCACCGGCGCTCTCACTACTTCACAGTACATCGCATGCAGCTGCGGGCGAGGCGTCTGAGGCGTCCTGGCGACGGTTCAGCTCGGCCGCTAAGCAGAGCTGCCGTTCAGGGTTGCCTGCATGCCACGAGGGGGGCTGCAGAGTGGCATACCGTCGTCGCAGGCTCGCAGATAGCCAGACCGCAATGGACGAACACCGATGCAGCGGCGCTGCGATTGAGATCCGAGGTGGGCTCGCTGCGACCAAGCGAACGAAGTGGAAGGGGTGGAGTCTCTTCTCCGCATCTAGCACGGGAGAAAACGCCAAATGCGAGTGCTTGCCAGCTGAGAACGCGGTGTGAGTGGATCGCTGCAATCAAAAGATGCGCGGTAGCCGACGAATGGCAGCCCACAACCGCTCTCCATTTTGCGAATTCCACCAAGGTCAAACACAGCTTTAGATTGCGCTCGTCTTCGTTAGCTCGTCCCGTGTTCTGTTTACCATGCGGCCGTGCGGTCGCGCTGCAACCCCCATCACTTCCATCATCCACATCTTCCCATCTGATCCTCGTGCCATTGGTTCGTCCGGCCCTTGGTTCGGCAACTAGCAAAAGGAATTGCATCTACTGCATTTCACGGATGCAGCTGCCCTTCCGCCGGGCCATAGACGTGTTTCTCTCGCCCGAGCAAGGCATGCAAGCCGGCCCAATGCCTGTTGCACCTCGCGTGGTGAGTGACATACCGTATGTAATGCTTCAAGGGTCGGGGCTTACCGGCGACGACGTTGGAGTAAGTTAACGGACAGAAGTGCCTCCTATCCCCGACACGTACTGTACACGTGTATGTGTTGGAACTGCATGGTCGCGCCATGGATATTAACGCAAGGCAGTCGTCCAGTCGCGTTGGGATCGTCGCAAACGACTGGCTTGAGCGCAGAGGTTGATCGACGTCAAGATCCCTGCACGGTCTGGCTTGACAGCGGCAGCTTGAAGCTCTCGTTGACTCGTTCTGTGGAAAGGTACATATATGGCTGCAGGTCTGCATGCTGCCGGGGGCATGTACACTACTTGTGACTACATCTAGGCGTCATGTGCTTACGGCGATACAGTCGTTTATCAACTGTACACCGGCAGTTGTTGGAGAAGGAAAGGTCACGGTGTCATGACGGATAAATTGAAACGAAGTCGCTCGGGCTCGTCGATCAGTCAGGATGTGTGTAGAAGAGACGGTGTGTAGCAGAGAAGGATGCCTCACTGGTCGTACTCGGGCGCAGCCCTGGCCCGGTGCATGCGGTCCGACTGGGCTGGACTTTTCGCCATCTATCGGTAGGTACTTGTCGATGGGCGAATAGGTAAGAAATTTTGTCACATGGAGGATGTCAGTGATGATGAGGTGCAGTGTAGGCGTCTGTTGCGTTGCCAGCCTGCCGTCGTTGGGCATGAGGAAGGCGCGAAGCTCGACACCGACGCTCGATCCAGCGCATGGCCAATGATCAACGACATCTTGTTTGCGACCTGTCCAAAACACGGCTACGCTCAACAAACACCGACAAAGTATAGATCGGCTAGGGCTGGACAATATCATCAACAACCTGGAACCGTGCGACCACACCGGAGATCTCCAGGCGGTGAGGTTTGCCCAGACACTGCACTCAACTGCAGCCTCACCGGCGTCAGGTCCAGCAACCAGTCAACGCCTGCGCATCCCGCGCGCATAGAGTACCACAGACCTTGATGCCTGTTTGCGACCGGGTATGGACATACAAGGCTGGCTCCAGGGCACCGCCGACAGGGCACCCCCAAATCCATCAGATGAAGTCGATGCGCCTGCATTTGGTCCACCCACCCCAATCATCAAGGCAACCAATTCCAAGCGCTACTCTCGGAAACGTAAGCGGGCTGCCAGCGATAGCTCAGTCATCTCTCTGCAGCAATGGGCGGAGCGTCGAGGCAAGGCGGACGATCGGTCGGCGAATGCCACCAGAGTCCGATCCGTGGATGCAAGTGTTACACAATCTCGCTCGGCAAGCCGACAGCGTCGCCCGAGATCCCAAGAGCATGGTGCGCACGTTCGCGTCCAGGCACCGGACCAAAAGACCTACGAGAGACGTGCAAGGCGCAAGACGAAGCCCGATCGATACGAGTCCAAGAAGGAGGATGTAAGGGAGCGCAAGCAGCGCGAGGATGCTGGCGAGCGAAAATCGAAACGCAAGCGTGCCCGGGCACACCGTGGTGGCGATGGTAAGCGTACCGAGAGCCTCGTTCAGGGTTTCAAGCTCAAGAACAAGCCATCTAACAGTCGATTGACGGTGCGTCGCTTCATCATGCTTGACCATGGACGTCTCTGATTTCTTGAACAGCTGAAACCGGACAATACCGCTGGGTTGTTCAAGCATGGCCGCGCATCTGCGCAAATGGCTGGTCGCAAGAACGGGTGTAAGATCCATGAGTATGTCTGTATAGGCCGTGACTGATGTGTGGCATAGTACCTGATCTCGTCTTCAACGAGCTCAAGTTCCTGCGGGATCCTCACGAGCATCAGGATGAGCCAAAACCCGGCAGCAATGATCATAGACCGATAGTCCAGGATAAGAAGCGTGAGCACGAAAACGAAGAGATATCGGCCTACTTCAATCGGCGCACATCTCGTGGACGTGCGCTCGACCCTCCACTTGGCGGGCGAACAGTAGCGAGGCAAAAGCCACATCACGGCGATGAGGAACGAAGCGATCTTCCGGAGGGTGGCAGTAGTCCTATATTGCCTGATGAAGAGCTTACTTCGATTCCTTACCTCGGCTTCGGCACTAAAGGTGCTATCAACCAGAGCGGCAACCTTCAACCTTCTGCGACGACTTACCTTACTTGGTCAGAATCGGCCGCTGGTTCTAACAACCAAGTCAGACATGCAGCGAACGCCAAATCTACTCGAGAGTCAGGTCAACTATCAACATCGAAGAAGCCTCAACAGCGGCGACCCGAGCGTGACTTGACATGTCGACCACCATCTGGTACTGCTGAGCCGCCAGCACGCAAAGGCCAGCCCGACGTTCCAAGAGGCCAATGGTCGGCATCGCGGAGAACTCGAGGTCCTGCTAAGGTGGAGGTTCACGTTCAGCCAGGCAATAGGGAGCCCAACCGGTCCCCAAGCAAGCGAACGGTACATGATAACACCTCCATGTCTTTGCCAATGCGACCACCAGCGAGACCTGCTCGACAAGGGCAGCAGGAAGCCATACTTGATCAGCAGGCGTTGTCATCGGATGTCGAAAGCTTCAACACATCTGACATACTCAAGGTCAAGGGTAGACTTGAAGCGCTGGGAGAAGAAGCACCGCCAAGTATCCCAAGTGTTCGCGCATCACACAGTGACAAAGAGAATGTGCAGCCAACTTCATCGTCGCCAACAGCCAAAATGTTGCGGATCGCGCACGAAGCAATGGCAAAAGGCTACGAAGAGCCTACCAGAAGATCATCGAAGGTTACTGACCAGATGTTTCGTCGTGTCGATGAGGGTGAACGCGGACATATCTCAGATGCATCCAAGAATGGAGGCTCTCGACCGAGCCGCCCTCATTTGCGAGACCTGGGCGTTAGTGGATTTGCATATCAACCTATGCCAACGCATGTTACGATGCGAGGACATGGTGCCTATCGGCAAGTACAAGATGATGCAGGAAATGTTCCAGCTGTTGGCTTCGATGCAGAAGACGATGAAATGCTGGATGGGTATACGACATTCGAGCCCGCATTTGCAAATTATGCAGACGCGTCGCCAGGTCAGGCTTCTGCATACGTGTACGCACCACCTGATGCAGAGCCTGGCATGCATTCTTTCTCATTCAGATATGACAGGCCATCGACGCGAGCACGCGACGTTTCCTGGTCTCGAGGTGGCATATCAACTACTCATATAGATGCTTCTTCTCACGCCGCAACTGTGGAACAAGGCTTGATGATCGAAGAAGACCACATTGGTGGTCGAGATTTCGAAGATGGGCTGGAAGGTTTCTGGAGGCCAAATCGGCTGTACTGAGAGTGGATGCACTGACCAACGTGCTATAATATGTCCGATCAATGGCCAGACCGTGATATCTTGCTTTCAGCGAAGGACTTATCATGAGTTGCAAGGCCACAGCCCAAATAACAACATCAAATACATCACATATTACAATTCCATTGAAGTACATACACTGAAGCATCGCCCATTACGCCATCAATTGATGTCCGAGCATACCCCAACGCACTGACGTGATGATCTAAGCATAAACACCCGCGGCGGCTCCTTGACGACAGCCGAAGACGGCGGCCACGAAAACGGACGGGTGAGAGGAGTTCTGGCAAACCCTGAGCCACAGCAGTAACTCGATTCGCCACGCCTATACTGCTGTCCAGTGCTGTAACTTACCTAGGCCCTCTCATCGTTACCCTCGGCCTACCCGGCGCTCAGCATTAACTTAATATACTCCCAGCAGACGCCAGCCCGCCCATGTTGGCGCACACCGCCCGCCGTCCATTGAGGCACTTGTTGACGCCCTCGCCCCAGACACAAGCAGCACTACTGCTCCAGCACCGGCCGGCCGCGTTTGCCGTGACGCTTTCTACGCTGGCGCCGCTTCAGCAGCCCCCACGACTGCCCGCCAGCACTTCAACGACCCCTCCACGCCCCACCAGCCCTGCCAACGCCGACAAAATTCCATCCCAGACGGCCACCTTTCGTGCCGCGCAGCTGCAGCGTCACTTCTCTTCCTCCTCTCCCATCCTTCATTCTCCCAAGAATAACGGAACCACCGCAGCAATGTCTTCTCCCGTTTACACTACCCGCAAAGTCGGTGCTCCTCACACCCTCGAGCACCGCGTCTTCATCGAGAAGGATGGCGTGCCCGTCTCGCCCTTCCACGACATCCCCCTCTACGCCAACGAGCAGCAGACCATCCTGAACATGGTTGTCGAGATCCCCCGTTGGACCAACGCCAAGCAGGAGGTGCGTACTGCCATACTCTGTTGTGCCTCATTTGCGAGCGTGCAATGGAGAAACAGATCATCGCCAATGGGCATTCAATCGAGCGTTAGCTGACGAGCAACACCTGCAGATCTCCAAGGAGGAGACCCTCAACCCCATCAAGCAGGACACCAAGAAGGGCAAGCTGCGCTTCGTCCGTAACTGCTTCCCCCACAAGGGCTACCTCTGGAACTACGGCTGCTTCCCCCAGACCTGGGAGGACCCCAACGTCACCCACCCCGAGACCAAGATGAACGGTGACAACGACCCTCTCGACGTGTGCGAGATCGGTGAGCTCGTCGCCAAGGTCGGTGAGGTCAAGCAGGTCAAGGTCCTCGGTGTCATGGCTCTCCTCGACGAGGGTGAGACCGACTGGAAGATCATCGTCATTGACGTGAACGACCCTCTCGCTCCCCGCCTCAACGACGTCGAGGACGTCGAGAGGCACCTGCCCGGCCTTCTCCGTGCCACCAACGAGTGGTTCCGCATCTACAAAATTCCCGATGGCAAGCCCGAGAACCAGTTCGCCTTCTCCGGCGAGTGCAAGAACAAGAAGTACGCCATGGACATTGTCCGTGAGTGCGCCGAGTCCTGGGAGAAGCTCATCACTGGCAAGACCCAGAAGGGTGACATCAACCTGTAAGTTGATATTTGAGATTGAATGTTCGAAAGAAGAGGCTTGTACTAACTTGGTATACAGCACCAACACCGCCGTTTCCCACAGCAACGACCGCGTCGAGGCCTCCACCCTTAACATCCCCCAGGGCGAGAACAAGGCCCCTGCCCCCATCGACCCTTCCATTGACAAGTGGTTCTACATCTCCGGTGCCTCTGCTTGAATTTCCAAGCCATCGGCTGTTTTGTAGGCCCGCATATGGGGTCGTAGAAGCATGACGCGTACATAATTACATGGCATGAGAAAATACAGGGTGACTGGCAAAGCTGGCACTCACGATGCAATGCAAGCTAAAAGAAAGCTTGCAATGAAGACCAAGTCCAAGGACACATCCTTTTTCCATAGCTCGTCCTCTCCTCGTATTTGTGATTTAGATTACGCTATATGGCTCATAATCTCGAAAGTCGGCATAGCATTGTAGTGAAGTCAATTTGAAATCAATGCATATACTTATTACCGAGACTTTACTAGTTTCCGTTCATCAAAGGTGTTTCTATGACATCTTATTGTTTTATGGAAGACTCGAAGGGATATGAAATGTGCTAGAATACTCATGCCAACTAAATAGCACCTTCCACGTCCGGTGTTGACCCAAAGTGAAGTCACGAGATCTCGCGTTACTCAAATGCCGAGCCCAATTTAGCTCGACGCGACCAGTTCTAGCAAGATACAAGATGCCACCGCCCGCCTAAGACACCACCCCACGTCATTGTTGCTCCCTCACTTCATGGACTCGGGAGTACATGCTTGAGAGTACGGAGGCATAATCGAGACAATGCCTATCCTCCGCCGCACCAATGCCCCGCCTCTGCTGCGGCAGGTTAACAACAAGCCGCACGCGACGAGTAAGGACCACGAAGAGGACTCTCTACCTACACCACCTGCTTCGAATAGTACTGGCAAGCAAATAGCCGGAAATACTGCTGCAGTAAAGAAGAATACGGCCAGAAAGGATGAGGACATTTTCGCGGAGCCTGCCTCGAGCAGCGATGAGGACGATTCAGCAGAGCTACCGACCTTGAACAAAAGCGCTGCAACTTTCAAGCCTAGCAAGCCCTTCGAGCCTGCGAAGAAGCCTGCTTCCAATGCTCCTACTTTCAAGGTACCTGCACACACGAGTCCGGGAAGCTCGAATAGCAAGCGCAGCGCGAGCAACGAGGACGATGATCTGAGCTCGGACGACAAGATGGTGTTCAGCTCGCAGACAACGCACTCGCCGAACAAGCGGGCACGTCTTGCTGCTGCTGGAAACGCCAGGCGGGCTGGTAACATTCATGCTGCACCACTCAAGAAGAGCAGCCAAACTTACGGCAAGAGGAAGATCGTGACGACCAAAGACCGGAAATCACAGCAGGCCAACGCAGGTGGTTTCAAGGCCGCGAAAGGATTGGAAGCGGCTGCGCCGAAGCCTCAAGGTCCCACATTCAAGGCTGCGAAGGGCGCGGACATGTTTGCGTTTGGACAGTCTGAGAAGAATGCTCCTCAGTTCCAAGAGTCGAGAGGCAGCGTGTCCGACTCCCCCGAGCTTAGCGAGCTGAGCGAGTTGGACAGCGACGTGGAAGAAGTTGACCCTCGAACCTTGAATCTGCCGACGCCGGGAGAATACGTTCCAACGGTGAAGTGCAAAGGCTGCGGCAAGAATGTGCCGCTTCTGTTGAAGCAGGAGTTCGAAGACATATACAACGACAGTAAACCTTTGAGTTACAAAAAGTGGGGTTGGTTTTGTGACCACCACAAAAAGGAGGACGCGAGGCAAATCTGGCAGGAGCGTGGCTATCCCGAGGTTAAATGGGACAGCATCGAAAAACGGCTACGAGCACATCATGATCGCCTCCTGGCGGTTCTGGAAAAGCGATCAACCTCTGTATACCGAGATCGACTACAGAAACGCGTGGACTCTGGGACAACGAGGTCTGCCGCAGCAGCCTACAATCCTAGTAGCAGTGACGATGGCGAGCTGGAGATCAAACCCGGCTACTATGGATCGAAGGGCGAGAAGTTGATGACCGAACACATCCTGCTACATTTTGCAGACGAGCTGCGCGACTTGGCCGTCAGTGATTCCCTGATCGGAGCGTCTGGCGTTGCAGGAGGCGTTTCTGGATTCGTGCAGGCTGTACTTGTGCCTGAAGTCGCTGTGGCTCTTGTCAAAGAAGACATGAAGGTCGACGAGAAGGGAGCAATCGCGATTCTCAAGGAGAGTCTGGAGCTTGGCGAGTTGCTGAATGAGGAGGCTCACGAAAAGGTTGAGAGCGAAGCAGAGGACGATTGAACGATGCGGACGAAGATGTCTGAACAATCTTGGGAGCGGGCTATTTCTGTGTGAGCAACGCTTTTTTGCTGTAGATATACGTATGATACCCTTTGTCGATTTTTTTGTACAATGTATTTTACATGACGTCTGGAGACGTGTGCACCACAGAGTAGAGCAGCATCTGATCGCTAAAGAACAAGAAGCCATGCTGGATCCTCTGTTTTGCGCAGTCGACTTCTCTCCTTCTATCTTTCTGAATGCCCCCTCCCAGCCAAATGGCGGCATCTGTCACCACACCATTGCTGCAAGATAGCAGTAACAAAAGTCACTGCTTCCCCTAGCCATGCGCGTCCTGTTTTTCCGCGCGTGACTTTGCCTTCCACGACATCGCCAGAACACAGCCTGGCAGTGGCGAGATGCTCCCTTTCCCTTCTGTTCGAATCGCTTTGCGATATCTGCTCCACCTAGCCTTCCCAAATCCCTCTAAGCCCATCTAGCCGTTCAGCTCCTCCTGTCTCAACAACTGCCTCGAGTGGCGGTCGACCTCGGTCTGGATATCACGGATCTTCATCTTCTCCAAGTCGATGCTCATTTCCTTGCCGTCCTCTGTGAAAGTCATACAGTCAGTGGAAGTGCTCTGAGTAGTTTTACAATAAAGTCTTGCACGCACTGAACTTGAGCGCCAGCGTAGCGGGCAGTGATTTCTGCGCCTGGCTGAGGATCTTGACGTCGATCGCCATGGTGGTGCGGGCATTGGGCGGCAGCATGGCGAGGAAGTTGCGCGCCGTCTTGCCGGATTTGGGGTTGAAGGGCGAGAAGGCCGTGGTGACGGAGGTGAGGTATTTGGTGAGCATTGTGGGCGGTTGGCGAGTGTTTTGTTCTTGGTGGTATATTTATTTTGCTTGAGTGGGAGACCTTTAGATGTTGCTGGCGGAGGTGTGGTTTGCGGAGGAGGATGGAGATGGAGATCTTGTGGCCGAATTGGGAAGGCTGCGACTGCGATTGATGGAGGGTGCACGCTTTCACATGACAGCCACTCATACAAGCTATACTTGGTCTGTGATTGCAGGTCGATCATCAGATATCTCGAACTGGATCTGGGACTCTCAATAACACACAGCAACAACCAGCACACACAATGAAGAAGTCGATGTCGCAACGGCGTGTCCCACGCAAGATTGGCGGCGACGACGACGAGGATGAACGAATGAGCAGCGGCGCGGACACCGGACCAGAAGCCACAGGTCAGTCTACCATCCAGCTACACGTCCCTTCTCATGCATCTCTGACATTCCCTATGCACAGCTCCTGGCCCAGGCTGACCTCGCAGCGCACAGAATCCGCGATAAAGCGCCCTAACAAACCGCGCAAATCGACAAACCTACGCAAATCAATAATCCACAACAACGACGATGAAGACTCAGGCGACCTGGACTCCGCCTCAGTCGTAACACCCAAACGCTCCAACCTTTCGAAGATCGCCGTCCAGCGCAACGCTTCCAAGCAACGCTCTTCCTTCCTTCCTTCAGACTTGCCCAGCGACTCAGACAATGCTCCAAGCTACAGCACCGCAGACCTCCAAGCTCTCAAAAATAGCACGCCCTCGACTCCCCAGCAACTGCAGTCAGCCGGCGCATCAGATGTAGAAGACGTCTCAGCCACAACACAAGCCCTAGACCTCAACTCGAAGTTCGGCTCCTCGCTCTCCCGCTACCAGCAACAACAGCAATTACCCTCCGCCATCCCTTCTGCAACCGAAATCGAAGAGAAGAAAGCCCGCCGTGCGCGCCTGGCGAAAGAAGCCCAAGCCGACGAGTTCATCTCCCTCGATCCCGACGAGCCCGGATTCGACGAGGACGAGGATGGCAATGTTATGACAGACGAGACGGGTCGCTTGATCCTGCGGCCGAAGGACAAGTACGGGCTTGCGGAGAGCAGGCTGGTGCGCGAGGACGAGGATATTCTGGAGGGTTTCGACGAGTTCACGGGCGAGACCGGCGCGAGGATTCACATGGATGAAAGCACACGGGGAGGCGAGCGCGAGCGACGGAAAGCTGAAATGGCGGCGCAGATTGCGGCCGCTGAGGCAGAGGAAGACAGCGAGGATGGAGACGAAAGCGAGCGAGAACGAAACATGGCGTTCGAAGCGGCGCAGACAAGGCACGGAAACTATTCTACAGCGCAGGATGAAGAGGAGTATGCCAGACCAAAGACGCCACCCAAGATCGCACCGCTGCCAAGCTTGGACGGCGTGATTGCGCGGCTACGAACGCAGTTTGCAAGCATGCAGACTGCACGGATGGAGAAAGTGAACGAGATGGCTGCTTTGGAGCGGGAGAAGATCCGGATTGGAGAAGAGGAGGTCAGGATTCAGAAAGCGCTCAAGGAAACAGCACAGAAGTTTGAGGAGTTGCGGAAGGAGAAAGGCATTGCCAGTACCACTGCTAGCGGAGTTGTGACGAAAGAAGGTACACCGGCTCTGCTAGAGGCTGGTAAAGGGCTGGGATACAATGGAAATGGCGTTGCTGAAGAGGATGGCGAAGAAGACGAGAGACCGGTGCTTGGGCTTGGGATGCCTGGCAGAGGGTTGGGAAGCTTAGGCACGTCTGGCGTTGGCACTCCTGTGCGAGAGTCAAGCGATAAAGCTATGGATGACTGAACGATTGATGGAAGTTAAAAAAGATCTGCAGGTAATCACATAATGAAGCCGGATAGTCCAGCCACGCGGCCCACTCGTGCTCTATGTCTGTATTCGTGATGGTACATGTCCTGCATACTAGTTCTGTAGTATCCCACACCACAATGCTTTTTGCTTTTGGGGGTATCTTGCTTTGAGGTTGTTTGTTCTAGTTGATGAAGTTGACGCAGAAGAAGTGTAATATCATGCTGCCGAAGATGAAGTCGGCGAATGCTCTGTGGAAGTAATGTACGTCAGTCTCTCGTTTCTCCTCGTCGTTAGTTTGAGAATTGCGAATGTTCAACATACCTCTCGTGGGAAATGCTCTCGAAGTCTGCCTTGTTCTCTGGGTTGGTCTGCATGCGCAAGCTGACTGTGAGGACGAATTGGCCAACAGTCGCCGAGAAGCCAGAGAGGAAAGCGTTGAAAGGCTGTAGTGAGATATCATTGTCAGCAAAGACGATCATTTTTCAAACCCCCCAAGTCCAATGGCTCATAAACCAACAGCTCTTCCATATATTCTCCCAAACAATGGTGAACCACGGGTATACTCACAAAGTTGCCAGCAATCACACAGTACGCAAACTGCAACACGCCCACGGCGATCAAGAAGACGAGGAAAGCATCCAGCAGCTTCACGCGCTGCGGCGTCTCGTCGACGTACTTGTTCCAGATGCCCACGCCAATCTCCTGCAAGTCTTGTGCGCTGCGCACTTGGCCGCTGGCGCTGGAGGCGGGTTTGTTGGCGGAGCGAGTGGGTTGGCCGGCGGAGGGGACGACGGTTGTCGCTTTGGTTGCGCTGGGAGGGATGGCCGCGGGCGAAGGGGTGGTGGGGACCTTTTTGGGTGCCATTTTGGTTTTGTTTGTGGGCTGTGTGGTTGGGGTTGTGAAGCGCAATGGGTTGGAATTGGTGGTCGTTGCGTCGTTGGTTAGCCGTTCGTGTGGTCGGTCGTTCACTTGCACCACAAGCTACAGCTGGCTTCCTTCCCAATTGCGCCAGGGTACCTTAGGGTTATTCGACGTTGCTGCTGCATGACTCGCGAGGCCGAGGTATCCCATCATCAATGGATGGCAGGTAAGCAAGATGTACGCTCGAGCTCCAAGTCCCGAACCGCTTTACTATACGCCACATCAAACCACTACAACCAAACACTTGACTTGGACATACTCAACCAACAAAACACCTCCCATCCAACAAATCCACAACCATGGTCCGCCCTCTCTACCACCCCTCAACCACCACTACCTTCACCAACCCAAAGCACTAACCCACCCCTCCCAGTCCCTCTCCCAAGTCGGCTACATCCTCGCCTCCCTCACCGCGGGCGGCGGCACCATCGGCTACCTTCGCACCGGCAGCATCCCCTCCGTAGCGGCTGGCTGCACCGTCGGCGCCCTGTACGCGCTGGGCGCATACCGCATCTCGAACAAGCAGCCTTACGGCGTCGAGCTCGCGCTGCTGGCCAGCGTGGTGCTCGCCGGCAGCAGCATCCCACGCGCGATCAAGAGCCAGAAGAGCTTGCCGATCGGCCTGAGCTTGTTGGCCAGCTTTGGCATGTGGACTTATGCTAGTGCCATGGCGAGGGGGTATAACAAGTACAACAAGGCTTGATTGGGCTGGGGGAGTGGAGATGGTGAGGATGAAGATGAGATACTTTGGGGAATGATGATGACTTGCTTGTCATGTCGTGACGGTCATTGATGGTCTGATACGTCTCTGTACTTTGTACTTATAACCGTGCCTTCTCACTTGCTCCAACGATCAAGCGCTTGCAGTCCTGCACCAGCTCCCATCCGAGCTCACCGAAAGGTTTCATTTGCGCCGCGTACTCGCCTGCTTTCTCGCTGCTGGCTTGTCGCTGTGCGTAGCGCGCCGCAATGCCCTGCATGATCACAGAGCCTCTGTAGATATTGAAGGCCTCACCCCAAGTGAACTCTTTGGCAGGATAATGCCAGCCCACAACTTCCTCGTACCACTTTTGGCATTCTTCCAGCGTTGGGAGGCCGGGAGTTGCACCTTCTACAAAGGCAGGGTTGGCTCTACCGGCGGTGCGAGCCCGCTCGGATGAGGCAGTCGTGTAGGGTGATATCAGGTTGGTGAGATCCGAGAGCGGGTGTCCGATGGTGCTCATCTCCCAGTCGAGGATGCCAATGACCCTAGGTTCGGTCTTGTGGAAGACGACGTTATCGATCTTATAGTCTCCGTGTACGAACGTCGAGCGATCCTTCGGCTGCGTCTGCGCATCCTTGAAGAATGCGACCATCTCGTCGTAGTGCGGGATCTTGCCGACCGGCTCGCCGGTGTCCTTATCTTTGGCTTGTGCCTGGCTCTCGGAGATGGTCGCGAACGTCTTGAGTTGGCGATTGTAGAAGCCGCCTTGACGGCCGTAGTTCTCGAGACCGACACTCTGGGGCTTGACGCGGTGGAACTTGGCCAAAGTGGTGACGGCGCTGTGCCACATCTCTCGCCGGTGCTCCGGGCTCACGTCTGGGATGGCAGGGTCCTCGAAGATGCGACCGTCGAGGAAAGACATGACGTAGAAAGCTGTGCCTACGATGGAGTCGTCTTCGCAAAGACAAAAGGTCTTGGGGACTGGCACGTCGGTGTTCTCGAGAGCATGGAGGATGCGATACTCTCGGTCGACTTGATGGGCTGTCTTGGAGAGCAGCTTTCCTGGTGGCTTCTTGCGCATGACATATTGCTTTCCGTCTGACGATTTCAAGAGGTAGGTCGGGTTGCTTTGGCCGTAGCCGAACTGTGATTGCTCAGTCAGCGCTGCTGAGCATTGGAGGAGCTGTCTGTGTTTCGTGAACCTACCTGCTTGACGTCAAGCGGCGTCTTGATCTCTGGAACGTGGGTGTTGAGGTAGCCTTCGAGAGACTTGATGTCGATGGGTTGTCTGATTCGTCCTGCCATGATTGACAAGTTGGCGATTGGCTATTACATGGCGAATTGTGGTTGGCGATGGCAGCGGTGGTGTATTATGTTGGTGGTGGAAACGGATGCGGAGAGCAGATGCCGAGGTCCTTGGTCGAGGTCGGCAGGCTCTCGGACTTGGGGCTGATGATTGAGCTGGAAGCACAGAGGTAAAGTTGATAAGGACCATGGATTTCTACCTATTTGATCTGGTCTTTACTCGGGCAAGTAATAGTAACTGGTCTATTTATTAAGTGCAGCGAGAAAGACGGCAGCAGAACCTGACCTCCTGCCATTGCAGCAAGTTTGGTCTTTCCTCTTGTCTTACAGCACTCCATGTCTAGCAGCAGCCGCCAGTCTCGCTTAGCAAGTCCTCAAAAGTCTACCTGCACATACGGTAATCATTAAGTGCTCATTTTGATTCTGCACTTAGACTATGCTTGCATGGTTCTCTCGAGTCTCAATGCTGAACGGCCATGTCCCATTGTCTATACCAGACAGTGTTTGTGGAGAGGATCATGGAGAGGCGCACAGAGCCATAGACAAGCAACGATATTAAGATCGGCTGGGGATTGGCTGTGCAATACTACTAGAGCTGACGAATGTATACGATGTTCATACCCAAGTTAGGTAGATGGTGAAACGATAGAGGGTATCGCTTCTTCTCACAACACGACTCGTAGCCAGCCACTCGGCTCCGCAATCGCATCGCAAGCGTCATCTTTCGCATGAGCGATTGGAGAAAGCCATCTGATCCTTGTTCGTGAAGCCAAGATGCATGCATGGGCTGTGTTTATAAATCGAGTGCACTTCATCAGATGTCTCCTACTGTATATCTTCACGATAATGCCTCAAATAGCATGTCCCAGCGCAGGCAAACCAAAGTCATCACGCCGTTGTCTAGTCAGGCAACGTCAGTCCAGTCTTCACTCTTCACCGATACTCGCAGCACGTCCCACTTCTGCCCTACGTCAACAAATCACGGCTGGACTGCCTTCAACGCCCGACGAGCGCAAGTGCTCTAACTGAAGGCCCGTACGTCGCAGCACCCACCACTTCTCCAAAGAGGGAAGACAATTTATTCTTCACTCTGCCTCTTGCCGTCCTTCTCCCGCCTCAAGTGATATCGATAAATCCCACCTACTCCCATCAATACCATCTCCCAGAAAAGGAAATCAAAGACACGACGCGTGACGTGCATCAGAGTTCACGGACCCCTGCTCCGTCCGCCGTCGGCAAACCACCGCCGTTGGTGTCACTGTGTGTGACTGTCCCTGCAGCCAGCCAGCGTGCGTGCAGTAGCACCCGGCCAGCGTAGCCCAAATGGCGCTCCACAACACCAAAACAACGCCCAAGCAGCAGCAACTGCGCTCTGTCAGCTCCCACAACGGCTTCCAGCGACAAGCAATCGTCGGCAGGTCCTTCAGCAAGACTCAGTCCCCTTCCGCACGCGACACTCTCCGCGCCAGCGCTGCCGCCGAACTCAACCGCAAGGCCTCCCTGCACGCTCTGAGCGGCACCATGCCCGTCACTCCTAGCAACATGGCCGGCAATCTGGAAATCGGCGACATGGTCAATGTCCCTGGAGAGATGTACGGCACTGTGCGATTTGTTGGTAGTGTGAGGGGAAAGGCGGGACGCTTCGTCGGTGTTGAGCTGGATAGGGAGTTTGCGGCAAAGGGAAAGAATGACGGCGATGTCGAAGGGTATGTTTTGGAACATATAAGAGGAGACCTATACACAATACTGATCTCAAGCACTGCAGGACAAAATACTTCAACACCACTATCCCCGGAGCCGGCATTTTCCTGCCAGTCCACCGCGCCGAGAGACGCTCACCTTCCGGAGCCACCGATTCCTACCCTGGCACACCTTCAACGCCGTCGCACAGCACGATGAATGGAAGGAGGACGAGAAATGGATTCACGCCGCCGACACCTGCCTTGCCTGCTAAGTTCTCGCAATCTGTTGGGCCAGGTGCAAGGCCCGCCAGTCCCCATGGCATGTTCAAGCCTAGGAGGCCATCTCTACCTCGACCTGAGTCTCCGCTTAGAAGGCAACCTAATTTACCACCTACCTCCGGCCAGAAGAGTTTCTCTCAGAGCGTGAGAGGCGCACCGCAGCCACTTGGCAAGACTCCAAACAAGCCATCATTCAATGCCTCCACTTCTGGCCGGGCTACCCCTGGCATGACCCCACGGCCATACTCTCGCACCGGATCAAGAATGGGAAGTCGAGCGGACGAAGATGGCGCCAGGCGAGTTATGAGTGGAAGCGCAACACCAGGATTCTCACAAACCATGCGCTCACCGTCGAGACTGGCCAACAATCAGGGACAAGAGGCAGAACTTGCGAATCTCAGGGCACTATTGGCAGATCGTGACAGACGTTTGGAAGAGCAGGCGAGCCACTTGGCGGAGATGGAGTCAAGCGTCAAGGAGCTGTCTGCGCTTATCCCGGCAGATGGTCCTGCGCCAGGAAGCAGAGATTCAGAAGACGATAACAAGACTACTGCTCAGCTACGCCAGGCTCTTCGGGAGAAGAACGAGAAAATATCCCTGCTCACTGTTGAGTTCGATGCGCACAGAGCCGATTTCAGAAGCACGCTCGATAGTCTCGAGATGGCTTCGACAGAGACGGAGCGTGTATACGAGGAGCAGAAGAGCGACCTGTTGGCTCAGATTGCTGAGTTGCAAGAGATGAGACAAAACCAAGAGGACTTTGAAGGCGTTGCGGAGCAGCTCAAGCAGCTTGAAGAGCTTGTTGCCGAGTTAGAAGAAGGACTCGAGGAAAGCAGGAGAGGTGAGGCTGAAGCTCGGGGCGAAGTCGAATTCCTGCGAGGCGAGGTCGAGCGTGGAAGGTCGGAGCTCAGAAGGGAACGGGAGAAGGCTGCTGCTGCGCTCAAGGATGCGGGCGGAAGTGCCACATCTCCCAAGGAACTTGAAGCAAAGGACGACGAGATCAGAGGGCTGAAGGCTATCATCCATCGACTCAGCGACGGTCAAAACACTCCGAGCACAAACGGCAGCTCAGGCGAACCTGAAGACGTGAAGCTCTTGCAAGCAGCATTGGAAGAGTCCCGACTAGAGCGCGAAGAACTGGAGAGGGAAGTTGAGCAGCTACGCCGTGACAATGCTGCTGCCAAGACGAACGGCACTCACGCCCGACACGCAAGCGAACTGACCGAAAAGGCGCTTCCTACCCGACCGCGTCGTGACACGGTGAAAGCCCCGGCGCCGCTCGAGGAGCAAAGCGTTTCCGAGGAGGATACCCTCCACGACGACAACGCTTCCGAGGCCATCTTCTGCGAGCTGTGCAAGAGTCCAGAGCACGACACTTTGGACTGCACATCGCTTCGCGCCCCGGCTTCAGATGTACACGCGCGCGACGACCGCGAGCACGAGCCGGCCGCCATGCCCAAACCTCTCAGCCTCGGAAAGGAAAACGAGGATGCTACCACGAAGCCCAAGGCGAACGCGGACAAGGACGAGGAGAAATGGTGCGCGCTCTGCGAGAAAGACGGCCATCTTGCCTTTGACTGCCCAGAAGAAGCGTACTAGTTTTGCTGCTCCTAGGCTCGGAAGGCGTGATAGCCGGGCTTTGCGAAGCGAGGGCTTTGCTTTTTCAGCCAGAACTTTTATCTTTTTTTGGCTAATTGCTATCGCTAGTTATTGGTGTACAGGCAGAGTGAGAGAGAGAGGAGATTGGAATCTTCAGGAACGAGCGGTGAACGAAATGATCGAATGAAACAGGGAGGCTGATGGTGGTTTTCTTTCTGGGCGTTATCGCCACCGCTGGTGCTGCACGCTCTATACCCATTCGCGATGAGATATTCTTTGTATTGCAGTGCTCGGACCCTATGAATGTGATGGTTCGTCTGTTGATAATTGCATCTTTTTGTTTTTACTGGAGGCACACCTTGACTTTGGGTAGACTCTATGAGCAATATTTTAACGTTGGCATCTCGCTTGCAAGCCGTACTGCTGCTATACGGCTTGAGCATGTTGTCGGAGCATGTCGTCGGAGTAAAGGTAACCCCTCCGGAGACACGGTGGCGATGCGAACCACGCACTATCTTCAGTTGTACTTTAGCGAACGCTGTACGACAGCCATCGATAAGGCATCCACCGCAATATTGCATCTCACATATAACGCCGCACAACAACCATCGGTAGTACAATTCAGCCACCAGGCCATCCGGCACAGCATTCCCTGAGACCATTGGTGCAACCCGAAGACGGATAAAAGTTCCATCCAATCTACCGGCCGTGGTTGCTGCAGGTTGACGAGCCGCCAATGCACACCTTGATGGCAGACGTGCAGGCCTGCAGACGACCGGATGCACAAGGCAAGCATCCGCCAGCCGACATCAAGCTGGTTCTGTACCGTGCTTGATGTGTATGTACTACTGACTGCCCTGCATACATATGTACAGTTCGATATTGTTGTTGTTGTGCTGACCCTCCCTGCTGCTGGTTGCTGCTCATATGCGTGTTTGATAACGACATCTCTACCACTGCAGGGCGACCCCTCCTCACATGCCATCCCGCTTGCTGCTGCTTCCATGTCGCTTCTCACCGCCGACGTTGGGGCATGCTTCCTTGCATTCTATCAACCAGACATCGTCTTCCTCCCTGCGCCAACGCTCTTCATCCTGCCATGAATTCCGCCATACCATCCAGCACACGTCGCCGGCTCTCCGTCCGGTTGGCTCGCAACGGCCCTCTGCTCGCCGCGATAAGCCGATAACAGCCGGCTAACCTTGATCATCGTCTTCCCCGCGGTCAACCACATGATATTCTGTCGCCGTCACATGCCACCTGTGCCCGCTGCGGGCGACGGCGGGCGAGGGTTGTCTTGACACAGAGCATCGCTCGGATGGTCCTCTGCCACGACAGACCGCTCATCGCCAGAGCCGGCGCTGTCGCTTGGAGCAATGCCCTCACAACCACTCGCAAACCTTACTGTCACCCCCCGGCAGGTGGGTCTTCTTTTCCCCAGTTTGAACGACGCCCTACAGACGATTGATAGAGTCACTCACCCGCCGCCGTCTCATCTTTCTGTGTCATCCCTCCCACACAATCACCATCCTCCTCCCACGAAACCATACAACTTGCGTGGGGTGTGCCCGAAGCAAAACCCATCCGCCTACAGTCACTGTCACACGCATCCATTGAACCAATCTGCTTGTCCGGCTTGCTTGCTGCCTCGCCAGCCTACCCTAGCCCTACCCGTGTGATCTCGACCAAAGCGGCAAGCCCTCGTGGGATTTCCACGTGGGATTCTCTCTCTACCCGGCTCGACTGCTGAACGGCCTCTCGCGACGGCCAATCACCTGCCCCCGAACCACGCGGTTCTTTACGACTGTCAAGGCTTAGCCGCGTACCTGGACAGGTCGTGGCACTACTGCTTTCGTGTGTGCGATGGCTCCACCCGCCGCCATTGACGTGCTGCCCGAGTCCGATACGTCGACTTTCACGCTGCCTGATCGCCTTACTATCCAAGGCGTTGCGAAGCGTAGAGCTGTCGAGGGACGCCTGATTGCGGGCGTCGCTGCTGTTGCTGATGTCGATAGATTCAAGGGCAGGACGGTGCACGCGCACAAGGCGAAGGCTAGGCGTTGGGATCGTAAGTGCTTCTTTTGAATGATTTGATCGATCAATCGATCATTCTAACTTTTACAATTCTTGAATCGAGTGCTAACTGCGTCGTTTGATTCAGATCGATTCAGCCCGGAATCAAACAGAAGGAAGCCTAGCTCGCTGAAAGGCGCTGCCCAATACTTGAAGAACCCAGGCATCATTTCGCTTGGAGGTGGCCTTCCATCGAGCGAGTACTTCCCGTTCGAGGAGCTGAGTGCCAAAGTTCCTGTGCCCGGTTCTTTCGATGACAAGTCCCGCTATACTGTCCTGTCTGCTGGCAAGCATGATCTCGCGCAAGGCAAGTCTGACTTCGACATTGCCACAGCTTTCAACTATGGCCAGGGCTACGGCTCTGCACAGTTCCTGCGATGGATCGTCGAGCACACGGAGATCATTCACTCGCCACCGTACCAGGATTGGAGCTGCACCATGACCATCGGATCGACAAGTGCAATTGACATGGGCTTGAGGATGTTCTGCAAGCCTGGCGATTGGATCCTCAGTGAAGAATTCACATTCCCCACTGCTGTCGAGTCAGCAGCGCCGCATGGCGTGAAAGTCGCTGGCGTAAGCGTTGACGCTGGTGGCCTGCGTGCAGATGCCCTCGACAAGGTACTCACCGAATGGGATGAGTCTGCTCGAGGTGGCTCGAAGCCTTTCGTTCTATACACCGTCCCGACGGGCCAGAACCCAACTGGTTCTACGCAATCAGCCGAGAGGCGCAAAGAGGTGTACGCAGTCGCTCAGAAGCACGACCTCATCATCTTCGAAGACGAGCCATACTACTTCCTGCAGATGGATCCATACACTGGTCTCAACTCTCCTGCTGCCACGCCACCAGCTTCTCACGCCGATTTCCTCAAGTCGCTCGTTCCCAGCTACCTCTCTCTCGACGTCGATGGCCGCGTCATGCGCCTCGACTCATTCAGCAAAGTCATCGCCCCTGGCTCTCGTGTCGGCTGGATTACCGCGTCCGAGCAAATCGTCGAGCGCTACCGCCAGCACGCCGACGTCTCAACCCAGTCGCCCTCGGGCATGTCCCAGCTCGTGCTCTTCAAGCTACTCGACGAGCAATGGGGCCACCCGGGCTACCTTGACTGGCTGCTGCACATCCGCGCCGAGTACACCGCGCGCCGCAACGTGCTCCTCGACGCCTGCGAAATGCACGTGCCCAAGGCCATCGCGTCGTGGTCGCCGCCCGCCGCCGGCATGTTCCACTGGATGCGCGTCGACTACAGCAAGCACCCAGCCTACGCCACCAAGTCCCGCGCGGAAATCGAAGAGGAGATTTTCCAGGCGATCGTCGCGCACGGCACGCTGCTGATGAAGGGCTCGTGGTTCTGTCCCGAGGGCCAGAAGGACGGCGACGCTATGTTCTTCCGCGCCACGTACGCGGCGACGCCGCTGGGCGATATCAAGGAGGGCGTGCGCAGGTTTGGAGAGGCGCTCAGGGATGTGTTTGGGCTGGAGAAGGCGAACGGACACGCAAATGGGACGAACGGCCATGCTTGATGGGCTGTCTTCGGACAGTTTACCTACCTGCTTTTCTCTGTTGGATTTCTGTGAGAGCTGATGTTGGAAATGATGTGATGGGCAAGGTTTTGTGAACTGGAAGCGTGGCGTTGGTGTCTTTTACACGCCTTTTCTTCATCAAGTTTCTTACCATACTCATCACCTTTGTTTGCCTCTTTCGGTTCATTCACATATGTGCTGGATTTAGCAGAAGTGAGATCTGCTGGCATCGGTAATTGTTGAGGGTATCATTTCGCTTTTTTTATTCTCAAGTGCATTCGTCTGCTTTCTATGTGCAGTAAAACAGGCTCTGAAATCGTGCCTGCAGTTTTCCCTTGTAGATCCCGCAGCGCAGGTTTTTGGGTTGTGCCATATGTGGCTTTGCAACGTGCGCCGCTCGGAATCATGAAAAGTGTGCCCACCTCCGGTGGCACTCGAGTCGCGAGTGTCTTTACCGTCCACGTGCGCGACAATCGTTCTGGGCCTCTCTCTTCAGATCTCGCCCACTTTCCATCCCAGAAAAGCTCATATCCAGGCTCTTCCGTTCCCAAAAAAATATCATTCATAGCGCGCTCATCGCGGCGGCGCTTGCGCTAATATCATCATCCCAAGTCGATTCTTTCATTGCTCAATCTTTCCTAGCCGCGGTTGCGGTTGTCGGTGTCGATGCGGTCCAGCGCCTCGAGCATGACGACGGCGTTGCCGCGGATCACGCACATGCCCAGGCGGACCTTCTCGTTGTTGGGCTTGCTCTCGGTGGCTTCGTCGAGGACGATGTTGAGGAAGACGTCGTAGCCGCGCAGCGTGCCCATGACTTTGCGCGAGCCGTTGAGTTGCACTTCGACGCGCTTGTCGAGGTACTGCGTTTGGTTGTTAGTATGTGGCTTGGTTGGGTTGTGGTGGTTGGACGGTGTGTGAGAGGGAATGGCGGTACCTTTTTGAGCTCGGGCTGTGCTTGGGGCATTTTGGATGTGTGTGTGGAGGTGTTTGGTGGTGGGTTTGATTTTGAGTGCGCCGGTTGATGTGAGGGTGTGAGGTTGGTTGGGTTGGCGAGTCTAGCAGTGCTCGACGGTGAGGCTTGTGTTGCTATTGGTTGCTGCTGCGATGGATGCGCATTCGAAGTTGAAGTCGCGGATGCTTGCCGTTCTGCCGCTACGGAGGGCCGTGCGCGGACGTTCACTACATGTACTACCATCGAGGACACAAACGTACTACGTCTATCAGCATGGCGATGAATGCACGTGCTGGCACTTGCGATCAATGCCGGCATCACATGTCATGCTTTGCTTGTCTTACTGGCAGCATCTAGATGCCAATGTTCTTACTTAGGTGACATATCGATGCGCCAAGGCAATGCAAGTCGTCAAGAAGGATGACAGTTTCGAGGGGTCCATATGCCGTCAGCTCGTAGTCCATCACAACTGTGTTCAGACTACTGTCTCCGCTGATACAAACATGCCCTTGTGTTGAGGGATGCATTAGATCCTGCTAAGGCAAGGCCAGACACGCTGCGGGGTCTTCGGCTTCCCCTCTCTACGACCTTAAAGGTACGGAGAAGTGGATATTACGATCATGTGAAAGACAGCAGCTCATGGTAGTATCGCTCATCATTTCGATTTCCTGTACCTGAACACTTATCTACACTTCCTGCTGCATACTCATTAAGCAACCATGACGTCCAAAACTGCATACGTGACCGGCGGGGCATCGGGCATTGGACTCGCAGTTGCACATGCTCTGAATCAGCGCGGTATGCGAATCATTATCGCCGACATCAACCTCGCAGGCGCTCAAGAGGCGGTCAGCAAGCTGCAGCAAAGCACAGCTGCTGGTCAGGAACACTTGGCTGTCGAAGTGGACGTCTCGTCCTGGGAGTCCCAACTGGCCGCTTTCGAAAAGGCTCTCAAGGTCGTCCGGAGACTGGATATCGTCATCGTCAATGCTGGCGTTACCGAGGCTGCTTTCGTCCCGAATGATGGTGGAAAAGGTCAAGGATTCGTGAAGCCCAACTTGCGAACGCTGGACATCAATTTAAACGGGTTCCTTTACACTTCAGCGTTGGCGATCCAGCAGATGCGAAGACAAGAAATCGATGCTGATGGTGTGCGTGGAAGGAGTGAGTCAAGACATTGAATCGATTGAGAATGCCTCGTTAACGATTTTCACTAAGTCATCGGTACCGCATCTGTGTGCGGAGTTTACTGTGTACCAAGTCAGTATGGCATTTGCAACGGCTGTTCAATTTACTGACAGTTTCGCAGCACTCCCAGTGTACACAGCTGCAAAGCAGTAAGAAGACCATCCTTGACGCTGGAAATGCTATATGCAAGAAACGCTAACCCTTATTCAGTGGCGTTGTCGGGTTCGTTAGGTCATACGGCAAATATCTGCCAGAGGAGAACATCAGGTTCAACGCCGTCTGCCCGCACGTAGCCAGGACAAACATCAGCACTAGTCCTTTTTACGACGCCCTGCAAGAGAAAGGCCTTCTGACACCGATGGAAGGAATAGTCGAGGCTTTCATGCATTTCGTCGACCATAGCGACCAAAGTGGAGAGTGTCTCGAGATTGGGCCGGTTGGTGGTCCTAAGATACGCGAGCCTCCAATGGTATTGAACAAGGAGGTCGAGGAACTGAACGGTTTGCTATATCTTAGAGGTCATCCTCTGCATGAGGCTGGGTCGTAGGTCCTCTCTGTTGAGTTTCAGTCGATGTTCAGCGAGCGCTCTTAGACTCAATCGCGCCATCTGCGATATGACTAGCATGCGCAAGTAAGAATTTGCAGCATGTCAATGTATACTTGCAAGCTTTCGTCCACTGCTCTTCCTGGCCGAAGTTACCCAATTTGATGCTAACGTCGCCAATCTTGTCCTTGTTGATTGAGTACGGCATCTTCAAACCTGCGCCACCAGGAGTCTGCGAAGATGTCTTTTCCACGTGTTCTCCAAGCTGACGAAGGCAGTCAAGAAAGGCGACCATGCCGCTATCGAAACTGCGGTGGAGAAAGCCAAAGCTCATTGGGACGTCTCCAGAGGAGTAGAGTTCGAACATCGAACTCTTTGACCCACTGTTGGTCTGGCCAGATCCTTCAATCTTCTCGATCTTGGATGTGGATCCTACAGGGTGCAGTTTCCAGCCATCTAGTTTACACTTCTCTTTGTCCGCAACAATCGCAGTGAGTAGCATGACCTGACCCCACGCCGCGTTGATCTCGGCCCAGTCTACAGGGTGATCAGGCAAACGTCCAAGGCGTAGACCGTTAATTGTGCCAAAGTTCCCGTCGTGTCCGATACAGAAAGTGTCATTGTAAACATTGGTGCGTTGCAAAGATTCAAGGAGCTTGCTGTCGTGCGCAACTTGATGTTGAAGGCTGTCGCGCTCTTCTTGGTACGCGGTCAACTCGGCAGTGAAAGCATTGCGTTCTCGCCAGAAACGTTCTTCCTCTTCGTCAAGATCCTCGGCCTCCGCATCTAGAGCAGCAATCTCGTCTTCCATGCGCGCTTTCTCGGCTTCGAGCGCCTCGAGTTCTTCCAGTGCTTGCTTCTCGCGGCGTTGGGCGTCCTCCAGGTCCGCTTTGGTCTTGGCTTTCTCTTCGTCGGTCGGAACGTCTTCTTGTGCGTGTTTCAAGAATTGGACGTAGGCATCTCGCTCACGTGTGACACCCGCTTGCCTCTTCTGAAGCCCTTCAAGCAACATCTCTGTACATTCTGTGCATATAGGGTGATCGATATCCGAACGCGCGGAAAGTATCTCAAAGAGTTTCATCGTTTGCTCGAGGTCTGCCGCGGTGATAGTGACATTCCCAGCGGATTTCTTGTCTGCCTTCACCGCAGCTGATGGGGCCAGCCCGCGCTTGGTTGGCGACTGTGTTGCCTCGTCATGTCCAGCAGGTCCAAATTGTGACTCCGTCAGCATAATGTAGCTCATGTCGGGCTTCATCCTCTCGGATCCCTTCTGGCCTGCGGAAGTCTGTCGCTTATGGATAGGAGCACCGGCCTGCTGAGATGCTTCGCCATATTGCTGGCGGCGCTCTTTCGCAGCCGCTGATCGAGGGGCCTCAGGAGATTTTGGTGCAAGCGATGGAGCAGCGTCCGCAAGGATCTTGAAAGAAGCCGGGTTCAGGTCTTCTAGTGTGCCATCGATCTTGAGTGGCGTCCTGCATTTCTGGCAGGAGAGTTGCGACATGACGGCAAGGGTGATTTGGCTTTCTCCGTCTGTGAGAGAATTATGTCTCTAGGCGATGCCCATTTGCACATTAAGCACTGGTCGTTTGCATGTTTGCTTTATCGAGTGCAAGCAGAACAGTGAAAGTGACATGGGCGTGATGTTAACAGTACAGCGTAAGTGCCATTTGCGAGGCATGTGACAGCGCGTCGCGCTAGCCCCCGCATTTTGTGTTCATCGCATCGCATTGCAGTTGCCGTTCCATCTCTTGATCTTTCCACCCAGCCAAACGACAACTTACTACGCGACTCTTCGTGTCCGAATGACCAGACCGCGGCAAGAAAGATATATCGGGTGGGGTTGGAAGAATGGAGCAATACTTCAGGACTAGAGCATCGGTGGACGACAACCCGGACCTTGCTCGCGACCGCCGCGCCAATGACGCTCGACTCAAGTCGCGATTCGAGCACATTTTTGCGAAATATGGGAAGGACTTTGACGGCGTAGGCGACGAGATTGACTTGGAGACTGGACGCATCATCGTCAACAATGGTCACATTGCACGCATGCAACATGAAGTCGATCCCGGCCAAAGGACTTCAGCACAAGTGCTTCGAGTGCTTGGAGAAAGCCGGCAAGGCGATAGCGTGAACGTTACGCGTGGCGAAGAAACTGTGATCGAGGACTCGGCTGAAGAAATGGAGGATGACGAAGAGTTGGCTATCGTTGGAACATCTGGGTATTCTGGCAGCGATAACGAGGACGAGGACGAAAGTGGGGAATTATCCAAAGATTGGGCAAGGGCGCAAGATGAGCTTTCATCGGATTTCTATCCCACTCAAGATGCTTCACCGGAGAGAATACAAACGACGTCAAAGTTATCTCTGCAAAAGTCTGCGGCAAGACATCAGGTGGACACCGATCAAGCCGTAGGGCTTTCCAAGAGAACATCTCGCAGCAAGTCGCCAGGTGAGCCACCGATGGGCCTGCCTCTTCTGCGAGAATCCATGAAAGCCATGCAAGCTCTACCTGGTCAGCGTGGTGCTGTCGATCCGGATATGATTCAGGCGCTTGGCCAGAGTATCGCGAATCAACTCGCAAAATTCATGACAGGCGACTCGAAGAAGCCGAAGAGGAAGAGCCCCAGTCAACGTGCGGCTAAGGATTCTCGTTGGGAGTACCCGATGCTTCCTGGTGACCGTATCGAGCGAACACCAAGTCCTACCCTCCCAGAATCGCCTTCCGCCGCCTTGTTCGTTACTTCACCAAATCGTGAAGCTTCTGTTTGGGCACCTCAACAGCAACGCAGACGAAGAAAGTCGAAATTAAGGAGTCAAGTGCCTCACAGCACTGGAGTCAACGAGGACGATGCTGTTGATGGCAACGATCGTATTGACCCTTTGCAAAGTGATCCTCCGTCTCACATGGCTACAACTATTGGTGAAGAGGCTGAAGGGATATTAGACATCGATTGCTACAACTGCGGTGCAACTAATTCTCGCGTTTGGAGAACAGGTCCAGGTGGACGTCTCTGTGATTCATGTGGGACGTATTACCGCCGCTACGGGCTCTTGAAGGCAATCGAAGACCCATCGTTCACACCTGTCCCTCGACCCGGGCAAAGACGCTCGAGCGCACATGGTCGAAACCTTTTTACAAATCAGGAAGCAAATGTTTCCGACATTCCATCGACTGACGCGCCTGGCTCCACAGCTGGCTATGCTGCTAACACAGCTCGACGTGTCACTGGTGATGGGCGTAACGGTCGTTTCACGCTCGAGGAAGAAGAGTCTATCATTCGTCATCATGAAATTGACCAGCTCTCCTGGGATCACATAGGCTACCTTCTTTCACTACGAAGTGCGCACTCTGTGTACAGCCACTATCAGAAATTCCTGAAAGCTCCCGATTGTGAGGCTCGTCGACGATTACTACCATCAAAAGTACGTGTGCAACCAGTGATCGAGGATGATGCTTCGGAATATCCTCTTCCGAGCGTCGCAGCACCCAAAAGTACAGAAGATACACATAGCCACGACGTTTTAGGCTTCATTGAGAGGGAAGACGAGCTCATCGTCCGACTGCACGAAGATGAGGGCATGACTTGGGAACAGATCGCAGCCTATTTTCCTGGTCGAACAAGTCATGCTTTGCAAGCACACTACAACGAGTTACTGGCTGAGAGTGAATCATCTTCGTCGAACGGCCATGCTCTGGAGGAACACTCTGGTGAGCAAACGATCCACGATGGCTCTCTCAAGTCTATGCCTATCCAGAAAACTCATGATGCAACGATTGCACCACAAACAATCGATGACGAGTTCACGGCATCTGGTAGTAGCAACAATCTCGATGCCCGTGGCATAGATGCAAGGTCATCATTATCTCATCCCTACGCAATGATTCTGAACATGAGTGACGAGAAGGCGGCGCCTTTCAGAGAAATGGCACAGCTATTCAGAGACAGGACTGAACAGAATCTTGTCGGCCGATACATTCACCCCGAATCGCGTCTGGCAAAATCTGGGGTGAACCACATCGCCAACACATCAGGGACATTTGACTCCGCAAACCCTATGCTTCCAGGTGTTGGAGACGGTGATAGGTCATGGTCGATCACATCCGACGCGGATACTTACGCTGGAATGCCACCTCCTCCCGCACCTTCCAGGCAGGCGGCTGCATCCGAAAGGCATCATCACGAAGGTTCTGCAGTCAGCGCTGGGGAAAATCGTACACAGCATCTTCATACTCCTTCAGTCCATGCTCGCCAAGTCAGCGTGCCGCCACGACCTTCAGAAGTTGGACCGTCTGCGTGGGCTATAACGCAGCCAGCCAGCAAGGGCCCACTACCCTTCCAGCCAGCTCGCAAAGGTCTTGTGCCCATTTACCCCAGATTGTCCTCACGTGGATTGCATGACCCTTTCATCTCGAGAACGATCACCCCAGCGGGTTTGACGCCACCTCATGCTCAGAAAGGATACGGTATGGCTGGGTTCGCTCGCTCCGATTCAATCTCGCACCCGCCGTCTGCAAAGACTACATGGAGTCGACACGGGGTTGAAATGAACAGCCAGTATAGTGCCTTGCCGGAAACAGCAGGCAACGCCGCGCTCCAAGCCCGCGAGCTCTCGGAGTCTGCTTCTCAATTCACGCCTGAGCAGGATGCATTCATCAAGAAAGCCCGCGAGAAGCGTAAATTGGCTTGGGCCGAGATCGCTGCAGCAATGCCCGGCGACGTTCAGCATACCGCTTCGGCAATCACGCACAGGTACTACGACTACTTACTCGGCAAAAGATCTGCAAGAAAGACGTCTCAGTCACAAGATGCACGAGCAAGTGCGGAAGGTGGAAGCCCGATTGGCGAAGTGCAAAGCGATCAAGTCTCACGACGCGTGCAGCAAGGCAATTCGAGTATTGAATCGACTGACATGATATCTGTCCCTTCATCGGTCTCTGCCCAGGATCATGAGAACGACGTCAGAGTGAAAGAAGCCTACCAGCAACTGTCCTCACATCAACGGCATCCACAAAAGCCACTACTACGTCGAGCAATTAAGAATTCAACGAGACGCACTTCTGACGTCGCGAGTACCGGCATACTCCCGGGCTACCATGTACAAGGAGTCCATCAGTCGTCACTTCAGCCAAACCCAGAGGCGTCCAGTCACTCATCAGTAGTGTCACGGTTGCACGAACATCGCCCGCACTCGCATCCTGAAGTCGTCATTAGTAGTGGAGAGTTGGGTGATCACGATGACACTTTCAGCATGCTATCAGACGCCAGGACTGCCAAAAGCGCCAGATCTAAGGCTCAGCGCCAGCCAAATCATCTCACACACATCTCGGGTCACGAATCAATGGATGTCGACCTAGATCAGCCTCAGGCTCAAGCAAACGCATGGGAGGAGGCATCTCTGGACGAGTACGTGTCAGTGGGCGGTCATGTAGATGCCCACCACTCAGAGGAACGTACGAACGATTTGCGCGGAGGTTTCGTGCACGATTCACTGGCCAGCCAGAACGATTATCAGGAGGAATCTTCAGTCCCCTTACATGAGGCTCGACCATCGAAGGAAGTGTCCAGTGGAACAAAGCGTAAGCGGCGAGATGGTCGCCCTAGCCGTGTCAGTCATGTCGAGGTTGCTGACAGTGACTCCGATATCTCTTTCCAAGGCGAGCACGTTCAAGCCAGAGCTCAGGACACTCCTCCAGCCAAACGTGGCCGGGGCCGTCCGAAGAAGTCTGGCTTCTTTAAGGTTCCAGTCGGTTATGAGCTCGTCTCAGAGCCAGAAGCTCGAGCGTTGGGTTCAACAGAGCCGATCAGCCCGAAATTGCGGTCGGGGTTGATTCGTACCGCTATCGGTAATGATGTACCAAGCGTGACAAAGAACGCACCTCACGTTGTCTTCGGAACTTGGGCAGCACCCAGCACGAGAGCCCACGAATCGAAGAATCGCCCGGATGGTGGCCATGACAGCCAGGACTTGACATATCAAACCTGGGAGGAGATCTTGGTGGCATGCTTCCGGTCTCAACCTGGTGTCGAGTTGCGTTGCAAAGACATTGCAACTTGGGTTAGAGCACACAGCTCGTATTACAGCAATTCTGACGAGCCTTGGACTCACCACGTCTACAACGAGGTTTATCGAAACCCCGCTTTCCAGAAGGCGCATCCTAGCTCAAGATGGTCAGGTTATATCCTTGTTGAGTCTAATCTACGTCCGGGTACAACAGGGCACGCAGGCGGTGACGGCAACCGAGTCCAGGCCGAGGCCGGCACTCACTCGACGCCAGCAGAGCAAATTCTAGATGACACTGCCAACAAAGTCCATGCCGAACCAGAGCTACTCCCAGCATCAGCAGAGCGTGCAGATACCAATACTTGCACCCCAGACAAATCGAACGTACGCCCAACATCAATAAAATCCTCAGGCCAAGATGTCATTATGGAAACCAGCACACATACATCTCTTGTGGCAGAAACTTCACGTAACATCTTTAGTAACAGAGAAAGCGTTGACAACGATGCTCTTGTGGACGGTCTTCCTGCGCTTGCGTCGCCCGTTTCTCAGCCTACAAGCACCTCTGCCAACGTTATCGAAGTCATCGACATCAGCTCCGATTCACCCGTCAAGCAGGAACCAGCTTCCGAGGACCAGATCTCTACATCACAAACACAGCATCCGGCCAAGCGTCTCTTCGACGCCGACGAGCAGTCTCCTCGTGTCGAAAACATGCGACAATCGGGCCCTGCCCCGGCCAGGCGGGCGTCGACCTTGGTAACGCCGGCTCGTAGTAGTGCCAACTCCGGAAGACTCGATTCCCACGCGCAATCGACTGTGCCCGTCAATTTCGAGCCACGTCTTGGAGACGTAGCAAGAGCAAGTCCAGCTACATCTATCGGAACATCTGGTCGGAGAGTTATAGTTACGACAGAAGTTGCGAGAGACGATGGGGACGAGCAGGATGAATTGTCATGATATTTTGGTGGCACATTGGCTTTCCCAAGCATCACATGTTGCCCGTTCCAGGGAGAAACAGCAGAGTATTGACTTTGACAAGAGTTTCTTTGTAGGCACTCAATACACATTGAAATAACGTTGTTACTGTCACTTTGCACACTGCGAATATTGGAATGGGGTCTCACATTTCTGAATCAGGAACACATAAGTTTCCACCTGCTCCGTGACACCATGCTCTGAACCCGAGGCCTCACTATTCTACACTAACGGTCTCGTAGGTGAGCGAACCAGACAGCCATGAAACACAGATCATGCACTTTGTAAGTGAGAGAGCCATGTACGTGAGTAAACTTAGTGAGTGAGTCTAGAGATCATCAGTGAGGAAGGGGAGTGTTAGTGCATGTGACAGCAGAACAACTTCGCCTCGATCGCCCTGCTCGCCACCTTTACCTGACTTCCAATAATATCTGGCACACGACATCATACCAACTCAAGCGAAACAGGCACAACTATTGCAACATACCAACAACAAGTCTTACACCCCTCCATCACTCCAGAAGGGTCGCTGATTACTTCAACCCAACCATGGCGCCGAAAAGAAAGCCAGAGCGGAAGACAGGCATCCACACTCTCGATGACGCTCCTCCGAGTAAGAGGGCTAAGACGACGCAGACGACACCAGAGGCAAGTGGACTACATACTCTCGCGGGCTCAAACGCCAAGTCCAAGGCCAAACCGAGCAAAGCGACACCGAAGAAAGGAGTTCATACGCTGGCAAACGTGAATGTCAGTCCTGGCCCTACGAAACCTAAAAGTGGTGGGAGGTTTCACTCCTCTGACGACGAAGACGACGGCGACTATATCGAGGACGGGACCACACTGGGTTCCGATGACGATGACCTGCGCTCTGAGTTGTCGAATGATGCGCCGGGTACAACCGCATCGAATGACACCCACAATGCCCGTCAGGTTGTTTCGGAGGGCTTGAGACTCCAGACCAGATCGCAGAGTCGGGCGGCGGTCCGTCACGAAGAAGCAACTCGAGCGAAGTTGATGTTCCTTGAACGACTGTCCCGGGGCACAGAGAAGGCGGTGGACAAAGGTGTTAAGGCTGATGACAGGAGAACTGATGAAGTGGACAAAGAGCGTGACACAGAGGTTTGAGGACTTTCGTGCCAGTCCATGCCGCAGCACCACACACCGATCAGGATACGATGGCTTCTGCTTATGAACAGATATCCGGCCCAGATTTAAGTCAAGGACACTTGCCTTTCACAGGGATGGCTTTGGCGTTTTGGGGAGACAAATACGATGTCGAATACCAAAACTACTATATTCAACAAGGTTTAGATTAGCTGTGTGTTCCTCCTGAGAATGCATGTATGTATGCTTTGAACAGAGCAGTGACCCTAAACATTAGCCATGAAATTGTTCGAGGCAAAAAGTACACTGGAACCCACCACGTAGGTAACTTTCTGCATCGCTGCGTGGTATACACCGAACCCAGGACCGAGGGTAGATGTGGTAAAAAGCGATTAATATGTGTCTACATTGATGTACGACAAAATCGCAAAAGGTATAGCTCCCACGGAGAGGCTCGAACTCTCAACCTTGAGATCACGGTAATCGTAAAAGTCTCACGCGCTAGCCAATTGTGCCACGCGGGATGGAACCATGTTATGAGTCATGCTGCACACTGTATATACCACGTATTTTAGAGCAGTAGCCATCATGCCAATCGTGAGAGCATACTGAATCTACAACTTGTGCAATGGCTTTTGCCATACAACTCAAACGAACTACTCGAAACCATAACAGTGTCCTAAGTTCCCATCAGACACATGTACTATTTCTGTATAGCCAAAAAGATTGATAGTACAATCATACGTCATGCTCAAGCACGCTCATGAAGATCGACATGCTCCTGTTAACCATTTATTAAAAAGTATGCCGCAAGCATTTCGGAGCAAGCACCAGTATCGGGATCTGATCTCTTGTTCCCCGAAGCGAAAGGCAGACGATATATTTCGAGCAGATCGAACCGAACATCAATCTAATGCTCATCTATTCGCAATTCATTGGGGAGTCAGGCCTGTCAAGCCCATGTCGCTCAGAGGCTTGAGGTTTTTAGCCTGGGGAGATCGCTGGCACTAAGTAAGTAGCAACTTGGTGATGCAATGCTGAGAAGAAAGACGAACAAATCGATCATCGAGCCTCCTTTTTCTTTGCCAGCTACACATCCACCATCATCGAGGATCAACAGTGCTGCGCCTTGAGCCGCGTGTGACCAGACGGGCTGGACGACAGTTGGTCGCAACTTTTCTTTTTGCACGGAGAGCTCTCCATCCGAACAGTGCAAGCTGACCAGGGGTGTCGTCGCCTCGATTCTTGCAAGCCTGTTCGTGGCTTCCATTGGCGTGCTCGCGATCAATGGTAATCTCCTCATGTTTGCTCGATAACCCTCGTATTCTGCACCCATGTCGAAAGGCGTCGGTTTGCATCGGTGGCGGAATTTAGACATACATGGTGATAATTATATTATCCGAGATCGACCGGTAGATGTATTGTGGATGTCGTGGCTGCACGAGCCAGGTTCGAGAGCCAGTTGGTCAGTTAGTGCCTTTCGAGAAGCACGACTGTCAAACTCACCACCCAGCCTCAGATGTGATCGGATCTTTAGTGAAGCGCCGGTGCGTTCGGTCGCGCCGTTTGTTTTGGCGGCTGAGGCGATCCATCTTCAATCTCCCGGTCACCAGTCTATTTGTTGCTGACCTCCTGACGACGGCAAGGTTTAGAAACTCATCTCAGAAATTTAGCCCATCCAGGCAGCAGCAGGCAAAAACCATCGCTTCTTCGGCAAAGGGCCTATAACCGATCGCATGAATTCGGGTTCGCGTCCGCTTCGCGAAAAGCCTCGCGTTGCTTGCTTGCAGGATTGCGCCCAACTGCGGCGCTGCGGACCTTACATTAGCGCCAGGCCCCGGCTGCAAGTCCGGGTTGTGCAAAGATGTCTATGAATATCTACTATCCTTGTACGTGATCTTCGGCTGTGGTTGATCGTGGGAAAGCAATTAATTCATGTATGCAGGAGTTGTGACGCGGTGACTCGATTGGCAAGCATTGATACCGGCAGTCCCAAATCAGGCCTCTGTTAGGTCTGGACTATCGCGTTTGCGAGACATGAAGATGATAAGGACACGCACGCGCCCACGGACGAAGATTTTGCCGCGACGCGAAACAATATGTGCCGGGTGAGCCGGAGAGAAATCACTCCGGCGGGAGCGAGCACGTCCGGGTTTCAGCGTCGTTACCAAACATTGATAAAGTTTGTTACAGGAAGGGAGACTCTGTAACTTTTTCCTTGACAGCCATACACGCCATGAACGCACGGCAGGATCGTACACCAATTTCATATGCCTGTCGAACGCTGTGCAGGGATTGTCGAGTAGGCAGTGCAAGTCTCAGGGGCCGGAGCGCGCGCAATCGGTCTTCAAAGTCGCGGGACTTGCCTTGTACATGGCTAACTCCTATGCCCGGCGACCACTGTACGAAGAGAGCGAGGAGGATTCGCCTCTAGCAACAGATGAGAGATGAGCGATGACATTTCGCGGGATGTTCCCCAGATGCTTACTTATTATGCAGCGCGTTTTGTGCAGAATGAAGATTTACTCTCCGAGCGACCTACCTTAATTCCAACAAGCGCAAAAGTCTATTCCGGCTGAATGTATCGAAAGGCCGAGAAAATTGTTGAAGTTGTTTGTTGGTGAAGAAAAGTGATAATACGTTTCGGTATTTTTTCTGCACAAAAGCGGCCAGGCCCCCGAATGGGCATCACTCGGCCGTTCACATGCGAATGTTTGAGACTGACACTATTACTGTACGGCCGTTAGTGGGATTTTCCTGATTTTCATTGTTATGCGCCCAACTTGATAGCGATGCGGAATCCACAGCATGGCCGATGATTTGCGAGCATGCGCATCCCTGTCCGCCCGTAGCCCCAAGCCTTGACGCAGATGGCGCGTGGCGCTGGGCCAAGGCATTGCATGCTCACGGACGGTGTCATTTCGCAGACAGCGGCAAAGGCGTAGAAGCGTGGAGGCTACGGAAGGCAGAGATATGACAGTGATGTAAAACGGCAGTCGGGGCTTGGAGATGCCGAACCTCCAGGAGTAAGACAATGATCAGTGAGGTCAAGCATTCGTGCTGATCTTTCTGCTGCTACCGCCGGTCGAGATGGAGAGTGTGAGGCGCCAGCGGCGTTGATCGGCGGCCAGCGGATGCTTGCAGCACACAGACAGAGCGTTGAGCTAAGCGTCGATGCTTAAAGTATTCGAGCTACCTCAAACTTGGTATGCTACTACTGTATGCTGGTGTGGCTGGGGAGGCCTTACGTATAGTAGGATCAATAGTCGGATACCAAGTAGGCGTTTTGCCTTTCGTGTTGCACGTCGCCACTGTGGTTAGATGTCGACGCCTCTGCTTCGCCTTTCTCCCACAGCATGTTCCAATGGCTGGTACAGTAAGCGACCCAGCTATCAGCTTGCCCTAGCAGACCGCGCGCTATCAACGCACATCAGCACTCTACATCCTTGGTGCTGTACCAGGTACTACACTCCGCCAAGGTTGGCAGGCATGTGGCCTGCTGCTGTATCTCCACGCCATTGCCACGTTCATGGCGGACAGCGAGGGCGTTATGGTGGTACATGCGCGGAGACGCCATCCAAGACAGGCCCCGCCCTGCTGTATACAGAATACCGCGCTATTGTTGTAGTCTGTATGTGCTGCTCCTCGTGCATGCATGCACGCATGCAAGCAGGTGTATGCCGCATCGCGCTCTCAATGATTCCAGCGTCTCCTGTAGCATGTGCCGTGGAGCAGCACGCACGCGCACGCACGCACGCAGCAGTCGCCCTTCGCGGCAATAGATGTTCACTGCTGCTGCCGTCCGGTGCGTCAGTCGAGGCGTGGCCTCCAATCACCATCAGAGGAAGGCGGTGTTGTTGCGTTGAATGATCTACCTCGTCTGCCTTCCTTGCCGGCCTACGCGAGAGTTGCCCTGCGCCTACCGTACTGTGCTTTCCGCTGAGCGGCGGAGTGCTCGAACCACGCACGCACGCAAACCACCACCGCCCACGGCACCTCCTCTTGCTGCTGCTCCCACTACGAATACCAGCCATCTCTCCAACCCAACCCAACCCAACCCTCCCTCTCCCCGCCGCCATCCCATCATCACCATCATCTCCACCACCACCCTCCGCCGCGCGCCTCTCAGCTTGCTCCCGGGTATTGTTCGCAGCCCTCACGCTCGTTTGTTTCTGCCCGCCAGTGATCATTCCGCCGCGCCGCCCCGGCCCTTCTTTGCTCTCTCTCTCTCTCTCTCTCTCTCTCTCCAGTATCATCTCCTCCCTTGGACGTTGCTCCGTCTGACACAGCGTGACGCGGCCGCTTGCTTGCATATTGCGTTTCTCGCGTCGTCGTCGCCCCATACCACCGCCGCCGCACGCCACTACCCCCGTGGCCGCTAGCACACAGCCGCAAGTCGTCGTCCTGCTACACGCTACTCGCTCGTCCTCCACGCACGCCCTCGACCCACCGCTCCCGCACCATAGCCTTTGGCCCAGTCCGCGCAGTCGTCACACAACAACGGAATATGGCGCCGTCGACGCCCCGGCTTCGCATTCTCTCAGGTCAGTACCGCGCCCGTCACGCTATCGGCCACCATGCCGCATGTCCGCGCACCCTTAGCCCTGCCCTTTTCTCCAACGTCCGCCACGCTCGATGTGTCGGGAATCCACTTTTCTAGCGCCTCCCAAATGTCCCACACCTGAGCGTGCCCGAAGCTTCGTCCGGCGTTGCGACGCTCTTCATGCCGTTGCCTTCCACACATGCCTCTTTGTTCATTTCATCATCAGCCATGGACGATTCGCTGACACAGAAGGTGTGCGCAGTCGGCGGCAATGCTGTCTCCGCCTTTCTATCATGGCGTCTCTCGGCGACCAACGCCTGCGACGTAACACTCGTCTGGAAGAGTGGCTTCGACACCGTGTCGCAGTACGGCATCTCATTCAAGTAAGATATTTTGCCTTGTCTTCGCGCTCCGATCAATGCTAACGAGTTCCCTAGGTCGAGCACATTCGGCAATGAACGCTTCAAGCCCAGACATGGTATGCCACACCCCTGATCCCACCGTTGAGCGAGAGACACATTGCTGACGAAACATCGCTCGACAGTCGTTCGCACGCCTGAAGAAGCCGCTTCCACATCACGCGCCTCGTACGATTACGTTGTGCTCTGCGTCAAAGCCCTCCCCGACGTCTACGACCTGGCCTCCGTCATCGAGTCCGTCGTTGCGCCCCAACACACATGCATTCTTGTCAACACAACACACACACTAGGCGTTGAGTCGTATCTCGAACAGCGCTTCCCCACGAACGTGGTTCTCTCGTTGGTATCAGGAGCAGAAATCACACAAACCGGAGCGAGCGAGTTTGAGCATTCTGGTCCTACAGAACTTTGGGTCGGAGCTGCAAACAAGAATTCTTCAATTCCAGTATCGATACAGCAAGATATGGCAGAAGCGCTTGCCATGACACTCAAGTCCGGCATGGTGGATTGCGAAGTATCACCAAACATTCGTCAACAACAATTTGAGCGCATGATTGGGTAAGTTGAGATTCATGCAATTGATTGGAACGTGACTAACAAACTGCCACAGACCCATTGCCTTCCATCCAGCCAGCGTAATTTTCGAGACTCCGTCTCATGCCGAGCTTCTCGAAAAAGTCGGTGTTCGTTCAATCATCACAGGCGTTATGGACGAACTTTTGAACCTTGCTGCTGCTCAAGGGTGCAGTTTCAAGCCAGGCTTCCGCGAGGCGACCATGGAACAGATGCTGGCGCCTACAGAGACACAAAGCACCATGTACCAAGATTACGCCGCCCGCCGGCCAATGGAAGTCGAGACTTACCTGGGCTCGCCGATCAAATTGGCACAAGAATCTGGAGTTTCCGTACCTAGAATCGAGACGCTGTACTCGATGCTGCACAACGCCAACATCACGAACCAGAACCGACCGCAAACCTCGAATTCGCCTCCCGCACAAGCTCCGCCTCGAATGGCGGCTGGACCTGGTGCTCCACCTCCCAGAGGCTACCCACCGCCAATGCAGGGAGGCATGAGAAATGGCATGCGTCCGGGAACTGGCAGCAGGGCACCGTCCGCCCAAGGTGGCCCACCACCCAACCGCCGGGGACCTTCAATAGGCGCATACCCTCCACGAGCCAACGGTAATGGTTATGGTCCGCGAGGCCCTCCTCAGCAAATGCAACGACGTCCTTCATTTGAGGGAGATGATCTCGGAGAGTTCAGTCACCTCATGCTTTACGACAACTTGCCCGAAGGACAAATTCCGCAGGCTGCCGATGGAGGCTACGACATGCCCGGTAATCAGGACCTTGCTTTGAGGGAAAGAGAGTTGGCCCTTCGACAGAAAGAGATTGCTTTGAGGGAACAAGAATACAACATGCGCCGAAGGGGCCCCGGACCTAGGATGCACCCTCCTCCCGCTTCGCACGGAGGCTGGGACGACGATGACGAAGACGGAGAAGACTTCTTTGATCCTAACATGATCTCACACGCAGGACCGCCTGTCGACCCTGATCAGGTGGACATGATGAGCGTCACTTCCAGGCGGACAAGGAAAGCACCAAGTGCCAGCCAGCTACGCAACAACCCGGACATGGGAATGGGCGGTGGCCAAGGTGGCATGCGCCAAAGCCGAGGCCCTTTCAAACGACCGGGTATGAAAAACCGCATCAGCAACTCGATCATGAGTGACATGCCAAACTTGCGGGAAGAACTGATGAGCAACCCCTTGATGGGATACTCCTCGGACAGGTATGGCAATGTCGACCGTCACAACATGGGCGTCGAATCAAGAACGAATTCGCTCACTGCTGAGAGGCTGAATGAGCTCTCGCGAGGTGGTCCACCGGGTCCTCCTGGTCCTCCAATGAGCAGACGTGGAAGCCAATCTCCCGGCAACCCATTCCAAGGCAATGGTCGCGGACCCAACTCTCGCCCATCGCCTCCCGGTGGATACCCACCAAACGGAATGGGCCCGCCCAATGGCATGCACCAAAACGGCCGGCCCTCACCGCCTGGGATGCGACAGCCAGTGCCGCATCACCCACCTGGACATGGAAACGCGGTTGCACCGCAGCGAGTCGAACAGCAAGTCGGGGTGAGCCATCTTTATCCGCCCAAAAGCGGGAATCAAGTACGCAGTCTGACCGGTTCTGCGAGCGCTAGCGCGAAGAGTGGTGAAAGTAACCACTCTGTGCCTCTCGACTCCGACCCTTCTGCCCACAGTTCCAGCAGCAGCCTCGGCCCACGCCCTCCCATCGGCGTCCGATGATGACAAGATCAATCGACCCAAGCCATCCCTACACTACAAGATTCGCAACTGCCATTTTTCTTCGAAGCGATCCCTCGGCGTTTCACGGCGTTGAGCAGCATGGCTGCCTGGAGGAAACAGCGGTTCGCTCTGGATATCCGAGACCGACCGCGTGTACAAGACGAGACGAACCATAGTCGATAACAATAATATCTGCCCAGGCAAGCATCGCCTTTACGATGTACCCCATAATTATCGCATCTACCTCTGGCACGTGTTTTGGTGGAAGTTCTGTGCCTGAACAGGCATGTCACTGCATGTCACAGAGTCGATCCTCGTGATTGCCGACTTCCGAGAGGCTCATCCGAGACTTCGACATTCCAACAACGAGGCGAGCCCGCCATCCACGCCACTACCGACATCTTTAATATTCACTATAGACACCTTGGACGCCAAAGGCCGCGGAGCGCATTTCATTCATTCTCCTCTTTTCTGCGACCCGGGCTTTGGGTTCAGCGGCATGCGATTGTTCTTGAGTACATAAACCCTGCAGGAGAGCATCATCGGTCGAGTAGGGGGATCACCACAGAGCTAAGAAGTTTGTGGTTGTAGCCCTAGGGACGGAAAACCAACCAGCGAGTTTTTGGAGCAAAACCAGTTTGCCCTGGGTACGAGAGCGAGAAGAGAGAAAGAGAACAGAAGGGAAAGACATAAGAAAATTATGCTCCGCCGTTGCTTCCGAGAGTTGTTACAAGCAAAAAGTTCTATAGACAGATTTAGTTTTATTTTAATACTCTTGAACAAGGGCTTCCCGATTGAGATTTCTGGGTTGCTGATTGTTCTTTTGCTGCTTTTAAATTTTTCTTCCATCCGAATTTCACTGCACACCTGCATATCGTACTCGTCTGTTCGTCTGTTCGTCTGCTTGTTGTTATCATTGGTGTTGGACGTCGAGGTGAAATATTCGCTTGATACTCCCCAATTTTCTGGGGTCTGTCTTTGAGCGATCATGCATGGCAAATGCTCAACGAGTATGTGAGGAAGGCCGTTATCTTCTGAATAACTCTATGACTACATTTACCTTGTGGCTATTCCAGAAGAAGGCCTTTCTGTCTCGTGAATCACTGTACTCTGGTGAAATGCATGATACCTCCTTAGCAAACCGCTGTTTGTTGGATGATGCTTCTGTGCAGAGGTCTGGATATGATTTCAGATGTAGATTTACGATCGCAGGCTGTGTAAGCGCGCTGGCATCTGTGGAAATACAACAAACCATCTTACGTGCACTACCACACGTCTCTCTCATCAAATTTGCATGAAGCGCTCTACCTATGCTTGCCATTGAGACTGTCAATCCAGTGCTACTGCACGAGTATATGTATATCTGACCGGTACGAGGTGGACGGTGGCCACACTTGTTGACAGACGCAACTACAAACTGTTAGCTAAATGCTTCGGCCAGGTCCGATGACAAGAGCTATCTGCTAAGCCTTTGTTTAAAGGCGATAAAGTTTCACGAGAACGCCTTGGTACTTGGTCTTAGCCACATGGGCCCGGGGACTACACCTGCCTTCTCTGCTTCGGACTATACTTCTCAGGTCGTGTGATTCCATCCAGGACTCGGAATTTCTTGTTTTTTGTCCCCGCTGCTGCTGATATTGCAACTCACTCCGTCCATATTGTTGTGCGTGTGCAATGATACCTGGTCTTTGCTACGGTGCTCCATTCTGAGACGAGGTCACACCCGTGTGGACGCGCGGAGGGGCTAAGTTCTGGACTAGTCTGGCCCCGGAGTCAAGGCCAATCAGTCGTTCGAAGATGTATCTCGGCATCTGCAGCCGTGACCTCTATCTTCCTTATCTGCCTATCTGCATCCCTGCAGCACCTCGCCTACCGAGCAGCTGATCTCTTTTTGTGGGAGCTAGGTACATAATATGCCTCGAACCGCCCGCAATCCTGGTTCATCATGCAACGACGCATAAGCGAGCATTGGCAGGATGAATCACTACGACACTCATGATGTCGAAAAGGGCGCGGCGACCCAGCAGACATTCGACAAGGATGGTTCACGTTTCAACAAGGTCGACGGAGACGGAGAGGGAAGCGTCGTTTCCAACCACAATGCTGTTCCGGGCGAAAGCTTCGAGATCGGCACCGGCTGGTATGCCAGAGCACAGCGTCTCGCCGGCAAGCTCAAGATTGAACAACGAGGCATTGAGCGCGTGCCAGAAGACGAGCGCACCGATGCCGGGTTCAAGGCACTGCTGAACGTCGCGACTATGTGGCTGTCTGCGAATGTAAGAGCAACTTCTGTACTGCGAAAATGCCCCATCTTCTAACATCAGCTACAGATGGTTGTGTCGAGTTTTGCCTTGGGACTTTTGGCCAAAAGCACGTTTTACCTTGGTTGTGCAGACGCTATGCTGGTGATCCTCTTCTTCAACCTCATTGGTATCACTCCGGTCTGCTACTTCTCGACCTTTGGACCTAAATTCGGATTGTGAGTCCGCGGATAAATCTTGAGTTGCGTTATGCATTGCTGATTCATGTTTGTAGGCGCCAGATGGTGCTTTCTCGATTCTGGTTCGGATGGTATGGCGTCAAACTGAGTAAGTTGGTCCGCCCGATCGACTGGGCTATACTGACAAAATAATTGTAGTTGCGTTCTTCAACATCTTGGCTTGTATCGGATGGTCCTCAGTCAACTCCATTGTGGGCGCTCAGCTCATTGAGACCGTCAACAATGATGTTAAGGGCCCTGCTGGTATTGTCATTATCGCTGTGTGCACCTTCGCCATCACCACGTTCGGCTACAAGGTGGTCCACGCTTACGAGTTCTGGTCCTGGATCCCAACCACCCTCATATTCCTCATCCTTCTTGGGATCTTCGCTCATAGCGGTGACTTTGTTTCGATCCCGTGGGAGACTGGCAAAGCCGAGATGGGCAACATATTATCGTTCGGCTCTGTCATCTTTGGCTTCGCTACTGGTTGGACCTCATATGCCGCGGACTATACCGTCTACCAACCTTCGACACAGTCGAGGAGGAAGGTGTTCTTTTGGACCTGGTTGGGTCTCATCATCCCTCTATTGTTCACGCAAATGCTTGCGGTAGCGATCATGTCCGCTACTGCTCTCGATGGCGGGAACAACAGATACCAGGAGGGCAAAGACGCTACGGGTACTGGTGGTCTCCTCGGCGCTGTCCTGATCTACCACACAGGCACCTTCGGCAAGTTCTGCATGGTCATACTCGCGCTCTCTATCATTGCCAACAACTGTCCCAACATCTACTCGGTAGCTCTAACCGTACAGGTCCTATCGCACTGGACCCAACGCATTCCGCGGTTCATCTGGACTGCCATCGGGACAGGCGCTTACATCGCGATTGCTATTCCCGGCTACAGCCACTTCGAAGTGGTGCTCGAGAACTTCATGAACATGATCGGATACTGGCTTGCGATCTACGAGGGCATCGCCTTCGCCGAACATTTGGTCTTCAGGCACGGCATGAAGGGCTACGACCCCGATCACTACGACCAGCCAGGACGTCTCCCTCCTGGCATTGCCGCAGTCTTCTCGTTCTGTTGCGGCGTTGCTGGTATGGTGACCGGCATGTCGCAGGTGTGGTGGGTTGGTCCCATTGCTCTCCATGCTGGGAAGGCTCCGTTTGGTGGAGATGTTGGCTTTGAGCTGGGCTTCGCGTTTGCGTTCACGGCTTATTGTATTACGAGGCCTCTTGAGCTTAGGATGTTCGGGCGTTGACTGTGTGTAGATTTGTGTTATATAGTTGAGTTGTGGTCAAAAGTTTGTTTCAGCCGTATGTCCTTACCAATACTGTACAAATGGTTGAGCGTTGTTCCACGAGACACTGAACGAGAATACCAAACGACGAAATCCAACCACACCAGTCACCCAAAAGCCAACCAGCAATTCTGACAATATATGATTGACCTACTACTACAGTCACGCAGAACGCCAGTGTCATATATGGTCAGTATGCTTTGTGATATGCATTGAAGAGGTTTTGACCCTGACAGATCCAAACCCTAACCCTAACCCTAAAAACAAAAACAAAAACAAAAACTGTTACACAGGCTGAACACATCGACGATAAATTACATGTACATATACACATATGAACTTGAAAGGTGCGATACAGGATGATCGTATCTGATACAACTTCTGTTCTCTTGATTTATACACTACACATACATGCTCGACGCCTTTCAATCCATCGACAAAGCATCCTTCAACTCAGCAAAGTGCCCCTTGAACTCGTCCGCCATCTTGCCCTCTGTATCTGCCACAATCGTGGTGATCAGCGAATAGTTGTTGTACATGCATCTGTCTCTCTTCCTCGCTTCGGCAACGCTCTTGCTCTGCTTGACCAGGAAAGCGTCGTACTCCCTCCTCAGCCTGCCGAGACTGCTCGAGATCGGCTCGTCGTCGCCAGCCTCGCTGCTCAAGGACAGGATGCCTTGGAGGAAGTTGGCGAAGCGTTGTGTCAACGGGTGAGGTGCTGTGGTCTGAGCTGCGGAAGACGATGATGTGAGACTGAGCGCGGAACCAGCTGGTTTGCCTGACAGCGACGCTGTGAGTTTACGCACGGAGTCGCAATGCACGTCAATGATGCGTTGGAACCGTGGCCAGAGGAGCATGTTTGTGCCGTTGATGTAGCCGTCAACGGCAGGCACTTTGCGGCGTTGCAGCTCGAAAGCGAGGTGCTGGTTCAAACGAACGCAGGTAAGGACGCCAAGAGCATCCACACTCTGCTCAACAAGTTGTCGCGTGAGGGCATGACCAAGGTCGAACGTCGGCTGGAAGATCTCGTTGAATCTGCGGTTGGTGGCGTGGAAGGATTGTTTGGTGAAGAATTCCGTCAAGAAAGAGTACTCTGCTGAAGCATTGTCCACGAGTGCGAGGTTGAATGCTCTGAATGGAACTTCGAGGTAATGTGTGCCCTTGTCTTCTTCTGCGAGATATGACGACAACGCTGTGTCGTTCGTCGTGCGCAATATCTCCATGCGTCGCCCAATAGAAAAAGCGTCGTGTGGTGGTGCGCCTGGTTTCGTGGTCTTCCTTGATGGGTCCGCGGCAATCGCCTCGGTTTGGTCGATGTGATGTATGTTGAGTTTGTCCAGCGCGACTTTATACCTCGTAAAATTATTCAGATAGTACCATCGCATCGTATTGACGTATGCCTGAGTGATTTCTTCGGCGAGTTGGGGCTGTCGCTGTGCAAGGAAACCAAAGACACCTCGATATCGGAGGAAACTATTCTGCTGTATGATCTGAGCGTTGATACTGGGCGAGCGTAGTGCTCTGACCTGGGAGACGACATAATCTCTGATGCGCTCTACAGCCTTGTTGGACACGTCTTCGACCAAAGGCCGTACGTCTTGAGCAGCCTTGATGTCTCTGCCCTCCTTCAACTTTGCATCGATGCTCTTGGAGCGCTTCTCCAATTCCTCCAAGGCTCGCACCCATGAATCGTCTATTGTACCTTCCGTGATCTTTCGAACCGCAGCTGGCGGTATGCTGAATGCCTCGACTTCTGGGCCAAGCACCTTCTCTACGACTTTTCGGTTGTCCAATTTCATGTTCAGGGTGGAGGAGCGATTCTGCAGTGTTTCGATTTCGGCGGCGACAGCAGCCAAGTCTGCTTGGAAACTTGTAAGATAGGTCTCGACGGAGCTGAGAACTTCATCGCAAGAGACTATGGATGTATGCAGGTCTTCAAATCTGTCCTTCTCCTTTTCAAAGTCCTCGACAACCGCGTCCGTTGATATCGTGAGCTCTTTCTTGGAAGCAGGCTGGACGGGCGCATTGGCGAATTGTTCAAGGCTCAACCCACCAAAGTCAATGTCTTCGTTGGATGTGCTAGTGACGTGTTCATCTGTGCTGCTCGGATCTCCTTCTGTTTGTTGATCATTCTTTCCATGCAAAGGCCCCAATATGTTATCAAGCACATCAATAGGATCGTGTACGTCTACTGCTGGCGACCCGGCCAGGTCTCTCCTCAGACTGGAAGGCCCAGAGATACGCGCCGCAGCAGGAAGGCTCTCAGTCGAGCCACCTAGCGATGCAACAGAGAGCGACGTCGTCCTTGAAGGCAGGCCCGGCCGCCGCGGTATTGAGTTTGGCGACAATTGGAACGATTTCCTGGGCGCTGGGGAGTATGGCCTGCTCGGTGAGCCGCCTGAGGGAGTGGACTGGGCCGACTGCCCCGAGAAGCGCTCCAACCACATGGTATGGCTGCGTATGTCGCGACCTCACGTGCGTGTTGGCCGGTGTGCCGAAGTGAAGTGAACGTCTCGCGGTCTCGCTGGCCGCAGCTCCGTGTCTGTCTGTCTGTACAGCAGCAGCAGCACTGGCATGTGAGGGCTGTTCACCTGCGACGGCCAGCCAATCACACGCGCAAAGACTGAGAGTACGCCAGCTTCATGTGGCGGGAATTGTGGGCCCGCCTCGCTCTCGCCCGGCGCGGGGCATTCGATAATATCCACCCACAATCTTCTCTAACCCAGCGACACCATCTCTCGAAAAACTCACTCGACCAACCACACATACCCCTCAACACCACCACCAGCTACCTCCAGCACCTTTAATCAAAATGGCCGAAGTCAACCCCAACGACGCTCAGGTGAGTCCCTGCCCTATCATCCGCCCATCGCGAGCATATGCGCACACAGGCGCTCTCGAGGCCACGCTCGCCCACCCGCCCAAGGACAACTGCTGACTCAAATGCCCTCGCAGCATGAGATGACCTTCGACACCGCTGATGCGGGTTCCTCGGCCACCTACCCCATGCAGTGTTCCGCTCTCCGCAAGAACGGTCACGTCGTCATCAAGAACCGCCCTTGCAAGATCGTCGACATGTCCACCTCCAAGACTGGCAAGCACGGTCACGCCAAGGTCCACTTGGTCGCAATCGACATCTTCACTGGCAAGAAGCTTGAGGAGCTGTCCCCGTCTACCCACAACATGGACGTCCCCCACGTCTCCCGTAAGGAGTACCAGCTTGTAAGAATCGCCTGAATATATGAGGAACAAGGCACAAATGGCTGATCTATCTTCCCTATAGCTCGACATCCAGGACGATGGTTTCCTTTCCCTCATGTCTGAGGACGGCACCATGAAGGACGACGTCAAGAGCCCCGAGGGCGAGATCGGTGCCAAGATTGAGAAGCTCTTCAGGGACGAGGAGAAGGACACCAGTGCGTATTACCATTTCTACGTCGAGCGCCGTGAATACTAACAGCCTTCCAGACGTCATCATTCTCACTGCCATGGGTGAGGAGACCGCCATTGAGGCCAAGGAGGCTCCCCGTGGTGCCAACTAAATGCTTTCTGCTATCTTGAAAGAGAATGCATTGCAGCGCATGCAGCAGGCATAAAATCGATACCAAGCGCTGGCGCGATTAGCGAAATGTTACAACAGCATGGGCTGCGATTACCATGCGGACACGCGGTTTGATGAGTTGTTGCAAAAGCGATAGCGCATTTGACACAGGAAAGCGATGTGATTTTTTCGATTGGACGCACCAGCATCCACGTATCTACGACAAAACAATGATCTGACGTTTTCCAATCTCAAATAAATCTTGTATCGTGAACTGCTGTTGAAATGTCGTCTCTTTGAATATTTACCTGTATAGGCTGGCTTCCTTGCTGAGGGGTCAAAGTCAAAATGGTGTTGAAAGATTTGTAAAAACCTCGGCTTTCGCCCAACCAGAGTGCCTTGCTCAACTATAAGACAGCCTGGTAAATCCATTTGGAAAATACGCCAAGCAGAATAAATCTCGAAATCACTTTGAACGCTGCAGCTGCGTTGAGATGCAAGTTATGGCAATCTGTATGTAGCGATCTTCTCTAAAGCTGTTCCCAGTTGCGGGTGAACTACAGGTACACGAATGTAACAGCACCACGACCAACCACCATGCCAGCCATACTTTTGTGAGAATATTACGGTCCTGGATGTTAAATCCACATGACACCTTAAAGTCGTCAGACTTGATTCACCAATATGTCGTCGCGGCCGCGTAAACGAGCAGAGCCTTGTGGTGAAGAGGGTTGCGGTTCACGAAGATTCCACATTGGCAATGACGGCTACACATACTGCGACCAAGGCCATCAACAGTCACATGTAAGCGCAATTCAAACTCCCCTACCTTTTTACTTGCTCCAACATACGCTGATTGTATGATAGCGTGGCACAGTCATCGCCGAAGACACAGGCGAGCTCGTCCAACTCGGCCGCAAACAACGCCGTCGCGACTCTGACGCCGAATCAACTCGGAGTCGCTCAAGAGGCTTCACCGGATCTCAAGCAGTAGAACACTACCTTCTTGCGCTACAACTCATTCTGAGGAAGCAGGTCTCATGGCTAATAACAGTCGCGAAACTCCCTGCGGCCCTCGAAGTGCGTTCCGTCCTAACCCCAACCCCATGTCTACTGTGCATCAAGGGTAAAAGAAAAACCGTCCTTGTGCTAGACAACCCTAACGTGGAAGCAATCGGCTGCTAGATTTCATTCTGGGAACTTGTACTGACGGAGAGACTTTTTTCTGCAGGGTATCACGAGAGACCTTTGGGCTTTGAGACTGCGAAGATTGCAGGGTAGAGTCACCTACGATTCTGAGACGGATACTGAAGGCCAGTCGCAGGTCTTCAGTTCACAGTCTGAAGGTGAGTCGGCGGGCTCACAAACGACACGTGGGAGCCGTCGCAGGCGTCAAGCGAAGACGGATGGAGCGATCAATCTCAGCGAGACGCTGGTGATATGCTATATTGGCACTTTGCTCATGCGAATACCATTTACGGTGGTAGATTTGATCTCACGTGTGGATAATGGGGAGCTGCTGTACTACAGAGCCGCGAAAGAGGTGCCAGGCAACCTGCGAGAAAGGCTGCCTGGTGAGTTCCAGGTCCTTCTCGAACCACAAACGATATTGCAGGCCTCCAGTCTGCACCACAGGATCTTGGATCTTTGTGTCCTGCTAAACGCAGAATTTGGCATGGTGATACCGGCCGTCAACCATCCCCTGATCCTGTATCGCTGGATGCAGGCTCTGACACTGCCCATCGAGGTCTACGCGGCCACCCAGAGACTTGCGCGCATTCTGGACATTGACTTCACGCTTCAACTCGGAGGCAAGACAAATTCGAGTCGTGTCTTGCGATACCCTGAAGTCCAGCTGATGAGTCTCCTCGTCGTTTCGACCAAGCTGTTCTTCCCCATTGACGACATCGACCGTCACCCTGTGTCAGCAAACGACCTATCAGCCCTGCAAATGGACTGGCAAGAATGGGCGGTTGCTCAGGGACCACTAGTTGACGATGGAGATGAATCAGACATCATCCAAAACACCAAACACGACACCGCACCTGACCTGACCTTTCCAGAAGCTTTCAGTATCTCAGAGTCAGACTGTCTCGCCATGGGCGACGAGGAACTAGACCGCTACATGGACTGGTATCAAGACAACCTCGCCAGCGAGAACATCCGCGAGCACGGCCGCGCAGGCAGAGACGCTGACTTCCGCCGCACACTGATGAGAATGTTCCCGACTCAATCCGCTCCACGACCCACCGTCTCATCCACTGCTGTCGAAAGCAAAGGCTCAGGCGCAGGCGCAGGCGAAGGCGAAGACACGAGTCTCGCTCGCCAGGCCTCCGACACAACACAGCGTCTCAGGCGAGTGCAACAAGCCCTACGGCCAAAGAAAATTGCTGTCTCAGCAGTGGGAGATGATGGGCAACGAGATGAGGTGGCGCGAGCAGGCAGCTTCTACCGCCGGCATCGGGAGGCGAAGGAGCTGGACGGGCCTGCCAGGCTGCTTTATACCAAAGCTGCGGCGCTGGCGGGCATATCGCTCGAGAGTATGACCAAGGCGGTTTTCGCAACGGAGAGGAGATTACAGATGCGCGAGGAACGCGCCAGGAAAGCAGGAGAGGACGTTTGAACGGTAGGACGACGGTAGGCGGTGGGCGGCGGGAAGACGATAGACGGTGTAACAGAACGGGCGAACGTTCAAATGAGACAAAGATATTGCAAATCACTCTCCTTGTGTTATGGCCCTTATGGGCACGCGGATTGCGCGGCTACCCTGAGAAAGCAAGCCCTCGTGGAAGCGGGAGCTCTTGTCCTCTCGTTGGAAGAGAAAAAGCGGTACGATAGACGTGGACCTGCCCTTGGGCCCATCCCCCTGTAACGGTGGCAGGTCATGCATATCGGTGTGTATTGCGCATGTATACGTGTGTACAAGAAAGTTACCAGAGAGCAGAGGCGTTGTCCATTCCCCGAATTGCGGCCGTTGCGCTTTTTCCTTTTAGCGTCCGATCTCGTGTTTCGATCTGGGTCCTTGCCTATAGCAAACATGAACTGTCTATAACAGACAGCGGAGAATTTTCCGGGTCCCGCCCCAAGGCAAGGCGGGCGGTTAGTGGGAAAAGATGAGATGGTAATTCGGGATGTGAGCACAGTGTCTGATTGCTTGAGCAACGACGGAGACAATTGTGAGATTGGTTTCGCGAGATTGGAACTAGGTCGAAGCATGCGGTTGCTGATGGCAATGAGTTGAGACTCGGATGTTTCTTTTGTGCGGCGTCAAACATTACCGCTGCAGAAGCGGCACAAAACACTTGAAGACTTCCAGGAGTAATTGAACCATGCAGACGGGTGTCTGGGATAGCAGGGTGAGCCATGAGGAAACCTGGAAAACAGGGGGGTTGAAAATAGAAATCCTCCTGAAAAGAGAGGAGGAAGATCTCGTAGGATTCCAACTCGCAGACGATCTGAGTCGCCGGTGCCTCGTGAGGTCCACATCTACGCACCGCGATTGGCTGTCCTCTCATGGGGCCCCGAGTGGGCTCGATCTGTGTTGGGAGGGTTTGTCGCAGATGATGGAAGGAGTCGGGTCGGGACCCCAGACTACTCGTGTTGTTTCTTCTTTGCTCTGTGCTCTTCTCTCTGAACGCTGTCAGTGTCAGTGTCAGTGTCACCGTGTCAGTGCCGGCGGATCGGCTATGGTGTTCTTGGCCACCAGGTAGCCTATATTGCTCGAGCATGCTATATGACAAAGACCGACGGTGTCTGTCTGTCCTGCTGCCCGAGCGCCAGCACCCCTGCTGTCGCCCGTCTTCTGGTACGCTACTGGCAAGGCAGCGCTGCTGTTGGTTCCCCTTCGAGTGTTCGCACCGGGACTCGGGCTGTTGGTAGCTCTGGTGGAGTGGTGGAGAGATCGAGCAGCGGTGTACGGGTAGACAGCGAAAAAGATGCTGCGAGAGGTAGGAGTAGATTACCTTATCAGACGGACCAGAGTTCATGGTTCGAAAGAGCGTTCCGCGGAAAGGCTTCCAGGACGCAAGCGTACCAAGCATGCTAAGAGAGCCTTGGACGTCCACCATGGGCGATAGTAAGGTATCGCGCTGCACGGGACTTCTTACTACTATCATGTATGTACAGGACCCAGGGCCGACTAGACTACATATTGCTGGACGTCTTCACGAGCAGACAAGGGTATGGGAACATCATTCCTATCACGGCGCATTAATATGTCGCCTCGCCGAAGGAGGCCTGGGATGTGCCCCTGTCGCTGGGATGAAGAGCCGGGGGCGAATAGAGTAGAGTTGCATGAGTGGTTCGGGGTGTGGCGCAACGATGGTACCTGACGATCTACGGCATGCCGCTTACTTGGGCTAACAATACCGTGTCGCCGATTGCGCATTTGGCTCTAGTGTTGCCCGAAGCAGTGTACAGTATGTCAGAGGCGGGTTAAGCTGGTTAAGCTGGGGCTTTCCTGGACCCGCTGATGTGGCTCAGGACGACGCTTGCGCACAGCACACCCCGGCAAGAGCGCGCGCTCAGACGTGAGCTGTCCATTTTGCTGTAGCAGCTATTGCGATTGTTGCGCGCGCGCGCACGCACTGCCGTCCACTCGAATAATTGTTACAGTACTCACCGTCAATCAGTCAATTAATCCACGTAGAAAACCAGCCTCCCTTTGCGCGTTCGCCCGGCCTCGTCCGGCTACTGTCGTCGCCGTTTTGCTCGCAGCGCAGTTCGCCTGCAGAAGCAAGGAGGCTCTTCTGTGTATCCTCCGCGCATCCCAATGGCGGCGGCGCTGCTCCCTTCGGCACTCTGCTGCCCACTGCCCAGTCCTCCCAGCCGAGAATGACCGACCGGCGACTCATTCCTCTCGCCAGGCGCTGCCTGACTGACTATGCTGGAAGGCCCTCCTCGCACTCACCCAACCAAACCCCGGCATCGTCCGTCCGCGCGTGCTGGCCTGGGCCCCGACGAGCCCATGGATGCCTTGGGATGGGCATCGACGCCGACGCGGTGCGGTGAGATTACTGCCCATCGTCTTCCACCGCTCGCCGTTGCGTGTCGTGTAAGGCGGTATGCGGGTGTGGTGGTAGACGCTTTAAGCTTCTTTCCACCCGCGCAGGGTGGGGCTAAGTATTATGTCTCGCCACGGAACTATAGCGTATAGCAGGCGGGTGGTATGGAGTGGACTGTGGCTCGCTGCGATCGCCCGCCGCCCGTCGACTCCTCCACCCGTGCAGCGCAGGGCTGCACGCAATGGACGTACGGTGGCACTGCCATCGACTGCTCTGGCGGCGTCATGGAGCCACTCATCTGGTGTCCTGCTCCCAGGGAGATGCGGTGGCCGCTGACCCCTCAGCCTGCTCGCCCTCACTGCTGCCACCGCGCCTGGGTATTTCCCTGCGTAGATACAGATCGTCGGCTCGCCGTCATCCGTTTCATGGCTCATATTGATTGCGCTCACTATAGCGCAATTCCTCACGCTCGCTGCAACGGTTTCGCCTTCTGATACACATATCTGACCTGACACCACTCCTGCTGGTTTCTTTCCACACCTGCATTCGCCTGGCGAGCTCTCGACTCCTCCGCCAGTCAGTAGTCAGTCAGTCAGTCACTCACTCCGGATCACTCTGAAACCGCAACTGGCGCCTTGAATCCGACCTTCTGGCTTCCATTCCAAGACCTTACCCATCGACCTGGATTCCACCCACACCAACGCGTCTAACGACAAGATCAACATCCGCGCCGTAGCCTTCCGACCACCACCTCGAAAGCACCTCGCCTTTTCGAGAACACAATCCTGAATCGATCGAATCGTTGCCCGGCAGACGCGCAACATATCCCACTACTACGCCTGTGGCTGACGGCAACCTGCACTCAATCACCATCACCTGACGACCAACGACCTTTTTCTACACTCCTGACGAACCATCGTCGACAAATAATCTAATTGCAAAAGCGCATCCTAGTGCTTGCACCAACCATCTTCCTTGCTCAAACCAGCACAGCCCTTGCTGCGCCATTAATTGACTCTGTATGTGCCCATCTGACTTTCCTTTCCGTCTCCCAGCGATGCGCCCTGTCGCCTCACGACACACCAGCCAGACTGCTGGGACGATCTTCCCGATGCTGGGACATTTCGTTCGGAGTTCGCCGCATCCAAATCGAGCCTGATGGCGACGAATAATTATTTACAGCGAGCATGGCTAATCAGTGTCTTCTACTAGTCTTGCAATCGCAGAAACACCGTCGCTACAGCACAGTTTCTTTGATACCGTGCGCGGAATCGGAACCGGGAACCTACAGTAGCGGAACACCAGGCCCTTGGGACGAACCACGGAAACAACCCTGCAATCTCCTGGGAACGCCTGCGCCGTCGCCAGAGTCCCAATATCGACCGTGCAGATCATCTTCTTTTGCACATTAATTGGTGTGTGTCCAGAGCGCCATCGACAGACTGCTCCAAGCAAGCCTATTTGTGGGCTGCATGTCTCGAAGCGGATAGCTGCTTAACTGCTTGGACCATCTTCCCGTTCGCCCAGCCCGCTTCCTTGCATTGCATAGAGATATAGTACGCCGCGCACCTATTCTGCGTCGTACATTCGTAGCAGACTGCTTCTGCTGCTCGTGTGATTGAACCCATCATTTGCCAAATTGGCAGAAGACAGACGTATGCGTCATCAGGTGCGTGGAAGCCTCCATCCAGAAAAATGTTCACGCCCACATGAGAAGGTCTCGAATGTCACCACGACACTTTGCATGACTTACTTCCCACGCGACTGAGTGAACGTTCAAGCTGACATACAATCGACCAGATCTCCCAGCGCAGCCGCAAATCACCGGTGATAGTTGATGAGGATTGCGGAATTCCTACTTCAGTGATCGATAGCTATCGCGAAGACTACGACGCCGGGCCTCTCGGCCCAACAGACCCCAGGACGCTGTTGCTTTCGATGTCGGATTACAAGCAACCCCAGAATTTCGAAGTCTATGGTAAGTGTTATCTTTTCTCTTGTTGGTGCCTTGCCGCCTGAAAGTCCGCGGTTTCCGCCGAACGTCGTGTCGGCGTGGAGTGGACATGTGAGAGGCGAATTAGGCAGCTGACTGACTATGACGCATTTAGACTACAGCCCAGCCACACGACCAGAACAAGCACAAGACTACACTGGATTCGCGGCCAACCCGGCATATGGGTCCGACTATGTGGGTGCTCAGGCGCAGGTACCATCTGGTCTCTCTCAGTCAACAGGGCTGAACATGATGCCCTCTGCACATCAAACGTACGGGACGCATGACCCGACCTATTACAGCCAGCAGCAGTCCCAGTACCCTGCATATCTTGACTCTGAGCCTCGTCAACTCCCGGAAGTGATTTCTTACTCGCCGCCGCAAGGACAACAAGGAACCAAAGTTACCGTACACTTCCGCACCGCATACAACCTTGACAACCCATCAACGAGCATCGTCATGATGTTCGGACAACAGCGCTGTTCCAGCGTGCTGTCCAAGACCTCCCACCAGGGCCCTCCGTACGAGTACGCGCTCACCGCGGAGGCACCTTCGCTCTCGTCGACGAATTCGTCGTCTCCGCAGCTCCCTCTCAATCTCATGTTTGAAGGATCGCCCAGCTGGGCCTCGCCGTCGTTGGAATTCGGCACCTTCTCGTTCCTCGACGAGTTCCCCATCGACTCTCCAACACAGCAGACGTCGACTCAGCGCAAGCGCAAACTCACACCGGATGCCGATGAGCGCCGTTCGCCAGCAAAGAAGCAATCGTATGCTGCTCTTCCGCCATCCACCAGGAGCGACTCGCAGTCGTACTACTCTGGTGTCCAGCCCTCGATCTCGGTGACGACAGACTACAGCCGCTCGACCATGGCGGACGCATACTCACAAGCTCGCCGTTTCTCAGTTCCTGAACCCGCGTATGGACACAATCTTCCACGCGTTTCAGCGCAACAGCAGTACTACGGCGCACAGCCTGCATCTGCCGCCGCGAGACTTCAGTCGACCCAGAGCCCTTCGTACAACTACTACTCATCGCTACCCAACACAACCAGGTCGCCCGCGATGCAAGCAATGCCCGGTGCCAGATCGTCACTGCTCCCCACCCCGTCCAGTGGTGCCAACCCGCCCCTCATCCGCACATCGACAATCACCCAGTCACCTACAACTCCAGGCGCGCCGTCGCAATCATTCAACCCCTACGCCATGTACCCTGGCAATCAAAAGGCGCAACTGAAGATCGATGGTGACCTCAACACCATGGTCGACAACTTCACCCCCGAAGAGTGGGAGGTCAAGCGTCGCCTAGTGCAATTCCGACGCAGTCAGCAGGGCAGTGTCATCACCACTACCTTCGAGCCAGTCAGCCCGGAAGAGCGTGCGCCAAACAGCATCTGCGTCAGCTGCATCTATTGGGCAGAGAAGGGTGAGTGTTACGTCACCAGCGTTGACACCATCCAGCTGTTGGAGGCTCTTGTTGCCGTGCGCTTCACCGTCGAAGAGAAGAACCGCATCCGTCGCAACCTCGAGGGATTCCGCCCTGCGACCGTCTCCAAAGCGAAGCAAGACAGCGAGGAATTCTTCAAGCTGATCATGGGCTTCCCAAACCCCAAGCCCAGGAACATTGAGAAGGACGTCAAGGTCTTCCCGTGGCGGATTCTCCACACGGCTCTCAAGAAGATCATTGGCAAATATGCAAGTCATCCCGCTCCAGACCCGCAGCCACCATGCATGTGCTAACACTATCACAGTCCGCAAGCTACTCTTCCACCGCCGGAGCAATGCCCCAGCAGATGGCATCAGCTGGTGGCTATTCGCGCGGCCCTGGCCAGATGGTATCCCCACTGTCCACCACCGCGCCATCCCACGCGTACGCATCAGCGATGACCACCCAGTCCTATGCGGGCGGATCAGCAGGCTTCGGCCCGTCAGCAGGCCCACCGGATCTCCGCCTCACGGTCCCTGGTGCAGGAGGTTATCAGCCTGCCTCGCACTACAGCTCCTCCGACCTCAGCGCGGCTTCGAGCGCCGGCCGTGGCAACTCATGGGACTTTGGCACATATATCAGTGCTTCACCAGCCACTGGATTGCCTGGATCTGCACAAGCGACACACTACCAGTTCGGCATCGGAGCCGGACAGCCACAGCAGCAGCGCATTTCCACGATATCCGCACACTCTGCGCAGTCGGTGAATGAAGGCCGCTTCCTCCCACTGTACGATCAGGATGAAGCCAGTCAGCAGACATCGAGCGCATAGTGGCGTCCCGGGCCCGCCTGACTGGGGGTGGCTTTGCGCCTCGCCCTTCAACAAACAATCACAGCATCTTGGTGTGCACACTATCTCCAGAGCCGCAAGGTCCTTGTGAGCGTTGTGTGGACAACGTCGAGTGTTGCGCGCCCTCATTGGACGCGGCATCGACCGACAGCTGCAGCGGGTCGGCTGCACACCATCACCTCGCGCGAACTTGGTCCTGTGGCACATGCACGTCCCCCTTCCATGGCATATGCACCTTTTGACTCCGTATGATCGACCGCTGCCGTGTCACCAGACCCGAGCAGCCAACAGCAGCTCGACGCCTCTTTCCTTTGCCTCGGACCCGGAGATCGGCAAGGGTTGCGACTTGTCGCGGGTTTTCGCCAAAGCGCAACCCCACCATATCTGCTATCAGCGCATCGTACACGAACTGCTTGCTACCTACCTTGATGACCACAAACCATTACGTCCGGATAGCCTAGAGCAGACGAAACGCTTGTTTCCCTCAGCACAGCCACACCTCTCAAGGGACACTCTTCCATTGTTTTCCTCCCATCACATGCATGCATTTCGGCGCGCTATACCCGGCTTTCCACCAACTGCTTTTGGGGCTCCTAACAACTCCCGCATCTAATTCCCGCTACTATTCCTCGACTACACCTTCACCTTAATGTATGAATAATCACGAGATCGGCCATGCCGTCACGGAACACACACACCATCACACTCTTGGCTTCAACAACTTTTCCTTGGTCGACACAACAGCAATACAGACCTCTCTCTGTTATCATCGGGTTTCTCTACTACTTATCGCTCCCGGCATAATTAATCACCATCACTTATTTCGTTTCCGCGGTCCGGCTTCATCGCTGACTGCCTTCTCTCTCTCATCACACCGGGAGACTTCTGGTTCCCATCGGTTTTTCGTCTTTGCTTTTTGTATGATATGATACCCAAGACAGCGCAAAGGGATGGCGAGAAGGAATCATATTTTGTTTTTTCTGGTCAGGGATTGGGTGCAAGGAATGGACATACACGCTAGTACACTTTAAACAGAGTATCCAACTCTTCCAATTTTGAACGTTCCTTCTTCCTTGTTGCGCTCATGCTTTAGTTGTTAACTCGTCGCGAGATACCGCTGTACCTGGGCGTGGTGCGACATTGCTCGCGTTGGTATCATTGGTCAAAGAGTCTTTCTTGATTGATACAGACGTAGTCTACGACACGATGATGCCTCCGTCGACACAGATTCTACCAAACGAAAGTCAGCACGCGTTATCCAAAATCGCCCGCCAGAATAATGACTACAAGGGCGAGGAAGTGCAAACTCACGTTTGTCCCGTCATGTAATCGCTATCCTTGCTGCCGAGGAAGCTGACCAGGCTCGCCACGTCGTTCGGCACGCTCGTGCGGCCCAGCAGGATCAGGTCTTGGGTGTACTTCTTGATCGTCTCGCCTTTCTGGGCGCCTTTCTTCTTGCCGAGCTCTTCGTCGATGAGGTCCCACATTGCCTTCGCAGCCTGGTGTCAGTATGTTCGCTTACTTTTAGCACTCATTTTAACGTCCACTCACGGTCCCGACAATCCCAGGCGCGTACGCGTTCACGGTGATGTGTTCGCTCGCCAACTCCATTGCATAGCTGGACGTGAGGCCGCGCACGGCGTACTTTGAGGCGGAGTAGTGCGAGAGCAGCGGGAAGGGTTTGAAGGCGACGATAGAGGCAGCCGCGAGCAATTTGCCTGGGTTGTCTTGCGTGCAGGAGCCTTGCTTGACGAGCTGTTTGGCGGCGGTGGAGTGGCAGTTGTGCACGCCGAAGACGTTGATGCGGAACATGCGCTCGAAATCGGCAGGAGTGAGATCGAGCAGGGCTTTTACTTGCGCGATGCCGGCGTTGGCGACCCTGTCGGGGGTTGGTTAGATCTTCTTGTGTTTTCTTTGATTGGTGGTGATTGAGGAGGATGGCGAACATTGTGTTTAGAGGGCCGAGTTCGTTCACGCTTTGTTGGACTACGCTTTCTACTTCGCTCATCACGGAAACGTCGCCTATTGCTACGGTCGATTTCCTGCCCAGCTGTGTGATCTCGTGGGCGACTTCTTCGGCACCTTGCTTGTTTGCTGAGATGTCGTTGATGCAGACATCGTAGCCATCGTTTGCGAGGCGGAGAGCGATTGATTTGCCGCTGGGCAAGATTGTCAGATCAGGTCAGGTCAGGTCGTCGCACTCGTTGGATTTAAGCCGTCTTGACATTATCTGACTTACATGCCTCGAGCTGAGCCTGTGACTATTGCTGTCCGTCCTTCGGCTGGTGCTGCATAGCTTCTGCTCTGGAAGGATGAGATGGCAGGGACTGTTCGAGGAAGCAGACGAGAACCTTTTGTGGCGAGAGATCGAAGGACTGATGCCATTGCTGTAGAGGATTACGGGAAAATGTGGTATACGCGATGCTACGTGGTGATGAAGATGTCGAATAGCGATACAGAGGGAACGGCAAACACTTATTGCCTTTGATGAGATAGATATTCCCGTGAGATCGATGGAACGGTATACCCCTCACGCCGCGATTGCACCTCGTGGGCTACTGACCCGCAGGACCGAGCGAACGGAAGCGCCATACCAGCGGGCGGCAAGGTGCGAGTGAGGAGGCGTGGTGAGGAGTTGATGGTCGGAGCCGACAAAGAGGAAGCTTGGGAGCTTGAGCTTGCCCTGGATGGATCTTGAATCAATTGCTCCAGCGGAAATCCCGCCGTGACCCCTCGTTCACGGCAAGCAAGCAAGCAAGCAAGCCACCAGCGCGTCTTCCAAGAGTGCACTACTGCACGCGTTCAACAGCAAGAAAACCACTCGAACAATATTTGTGCAATACAGCAACACCGAACATGTCGCGCCAACCAACTTCGCGAAGCCTCACACTCACCGAGGAGCTGGAAAGGCTCGAGCAACAAATCACCTTGACCCTCCAAGAGATCGACAGCAACTTCAGCAAAGCCCACCGCATCGTCACCAGCAGCATCCTGCCCATAGTCGAGCAGTATGGCAAACACAGCAACGATGTCTGGGAAAGCTCCAAGTTCTGGAAGCAGTTCTTCGAGGCCTCCGCCAACGTTTCGCTGTCTGGATATGAGGAGGCAGCCCTAGATGATCAGGATGCGACGCACACCGGATTAGAAGAGACGACAACACAGCTCGAGACACCTCAAAGCGAGAGACAAGCATACCACGGGCACCAGAGCGACGAGGAAGAAGACTCATACACCATTGAATCGCCCACTCAGGTCACAGGCGTGCATTCCACGCCCAAACTGCCGCCTTCCAATAGCAAGACTCGCGCGAACCAGCATAAATCCTCGTCTGGCAAGCCAACAAGCTCTGCCTTCCACTCGCCGTCACCACGCAAATACACTGGACGTAATCCTCTTGCTACCTCCCAGTCAAGCGCAGGAGGACCTTCCACACCAAAACCCTTCGCGTCCAACACCCAGGATCTCTTCGACTCCTCGCCTTTCCAGCCTGAATCTGCGGCCAGACCCACACCCAACCCAGACACAGTTCTGCACCGCAACGTCCTCGACAAGAACTATCGCATCCAGGCTACACCCCACAGCCAGCGCAAACAGCCAACTTCCTACTCCAGACCGACCACAACCACTCCAGGCACCGCAACCCGCACCCAAAGACAACCGTGGGACGACTCGCCTGGTTCATCACCCGAGATTTCCGCACCACAACTACGCAGCGAGCTCTTCTCGCCAGCCAAAACACGCCCACAACAACAACAACAACAACAACAACAATCATACAAGTACGAACCCCAACCTCTCACCCCAGGCATCTCCGTCCTCACACCCGCCAAACCCAACTCCCACGCCGCCGCAACACGCATCACAAGCACAGGCCGCCCACTCTCCAGTCCGCCCAGCGCAAGAAACCGCACCTCGCGCCTCTTCGCCGCCGACTCGTCCGACGAAGATGACTCCTTCGTCATGTCGCCGCCCAAGACAATGCAATTCCATGTCCCGCAGAGCCGCCTGCTGCAAACGCCCGCGCGCGAAGCGAGCCGCAAGATCGTCGAGGATCTGCTCATGACTGCTGGTGCGGACGCGACAGATGAGATCGAAGGCGACGGCGAGCACTGGGAAGAGCCGAGTCCGAGCGTGGTTAGGAAGGCGTGGGACGAGGACGACACATTTTAGATACAGTTGTGTAAGATTAAATGGCCCGTTGGGCAGTACCCCGGTGACAAACATCTTTCTTTTTGTGAGACGATTCACATGTCAGCGTAGGATCGCAAACTCCCTTGCGTTTACTAGTACCCTAGCTGTAACATCTTGCTTCCGTGCCGTTGAACCTGGCCGTGCTAGCTTTCAATCCGAATAGAGTAAAGCAAAAGTCACGAGTGATCACGACGCAGGAGAATATGAATGACACAGCCAGAGAGATGGGGGAGAAAGAGGCGCAGAAGAACACAGTTTTTAAAATCAGCGGGTATATCCTTATTCATCGCGCGCAACGCAAAAGAGGGAGGAAAGAAGACATTTTCTTTTTCTTCCACCAGCAAAGTCCCAACCGAAAAAGAGTTTGGAACAATTGGACAAAGCCCTTTCGACTCCACTCAGATAACTCGAACAAGGGCAACTTTTTCGCTTTGCTTCAGTCTCCTCTTCTTCTCTCCACCTTCCCTCCTCTTCGCAGCCAAGGCAAGGCCCATCGACAAACTCCGCTTTCGAATAGAAAAAAGTTCGCAAGCAAAGAAAACAAATAGCATGTTGGGTATTGTCTTTTCCGATCCATAAAAAAGCAGAAGGCAGAGCAAGAACCGTAGTGGGAGATGGCAAGATGAGAAAACGCAACTCCTCCCCATCCCCATCCGTTTTGTAAAGCAATCAATAAACGCAGCAAATAAAACAAGCATAAAACAAAACAGGGCCCCCAACAGTAGGGAGCCGGATATCTTTAACGCTGAGACCCAATTGGGGCCGGGTATCCTGAACTAGCATTCGCATCAGAAGTATTCGTAGCGGTGTGCGCCGCGCGTGACGCGGGGCGGGACACAGAGCCATTGCGCGCGTCGTAGCGAGGGGTGATGTCGCCAGACAGCGACGAGACGCTGGTGGTGTGTTGGCCGTGGCCGTTGACCATTCCAAGACCCGGGATGAGCGGAGTGGAGAGGGAAGAGGTCGAGGCATTGCCGTTGGTGCCGAAGGGGAATTTGGTTTCGAAGGCACCAGAGAGGGAGTTGGAGGAGGTGTTGGGGCGAGAGGTGGAGCTGCCTCCATTGGAAGTCGGAGGGGCACCCAGAGCACCCCAGGTTGTGGCGGGCATACCATGGGAGGCAGAGTGGGCATGGCCGGTGGACGTAGCTGCAAGACCTGGTGCACCGGGGCCGGCGGTGTCATGCTCGAGGTCAATACCAGAGTCGTTCCACGGGTTGCGGTATCCAGAATCACGAGATTCCATGGACACGAGAGACGCCTTGGAAGCGTTGGACGAGGCATGCTTGAACAAAGATCCAGGAGAGTTGGAGCCGTTGCGGCGGCGGTCCAGGAATGAGCTGAAGCTGCTCATGCTGCCGGGCTTGCGCAGCTTGTCGAAGAAAGATCGCTGCTGACCGTCTTCAGCGAAGGTGGCGCGGGTTGGCGATTCAGTCGAAAGAGGGGCCTCAGCACGCTGAAGCAATTTGGACTCGAAGAAGGGCATGTTGTCTTCGAAAGAGTCGGACTTCGGACGAGGAATGGCACCCTTAATCTCGCTGGCCTCAAGACCACGAGAGATGAAGGGCAGGAGAAGGAAGTCAATGGCGTCCTTGAGACCGCCAGCGTTGTTACGAGTGTAGCTTAGCAACAGCTTCTCGACAACGATCTCCTTGTCACCATGCATTCCCGACTTGGGCTCGCCGAGAGAGACATCAACTTCATACTGGTCTCTGAGCTTCTGAGCAGTCTCAAGAAGGAACTCGTGAGACCTGACAAACATGCTGAGCTCTTCGGAAGTCTGGAACTCGAGTTCGTGGGTTTCCGGTACCATGCCCTATTGGATTTGTTAGCATGTGTGAGGTTGGGGATGGGTTGTAAGAATGAACCTACCAAAAATTCGTCCAGGGCCTGAGGGACCTGATACTCAGGACCAGAAATGGTAATGATATCGCTGGCCTGCTCAGTGCCCGGGAAAGTGATCTTGCAGTTCCACTTCTTCTCAAGAGACTCGATCTCCGGCATGCGGGTGATGAGCTCACGGTGGTAGAGACGGTCAACAGGAACCGGCTCGGACACGAACTCGGCATCGACCTTCTCAACCATGTCCATGATCTCCTGCTTGACAAGCTCAAGGTTGTCGGCGTTACGCGCAGGAGTGCGGCAGATGACGTTGTCAACCTTGATGTCATCATCATCCTTGCCAATGCCACCACGGTCCATGGCGTTGGAGAATTTGACGAAGACAGAGTACTTCTTCATGATGCGCTGGATGTGCTGGCCACCAATGCCAATGATGCGCTTGTGGTACTGGTCAGGCACGTGGAAAGAGATGGAAGCTGGCATCTCAAGCTCCACAAGATCCAGTCCACTCTTTGTAGCCTCGTACTGCGCACCGCGCACGTCAATGTAGAAGTTGTACTCATTGAAGCCATCAAAGACAATCTGGACATTGCTCTGACTCATGATCTTGTTGATTTTGCCGTTCTTCTTGCCGCTGACAAACTCCTTGTGCTCATTCGCAAGCTCCACCTTAACACGCAGAGTGCACTGGGCGCGCTGCAAGAAAGGAAGGCTGTTGATGATAGACATTGCAGCCTTGACCGAGTCGTCGCTACCGTTGATGTGGAAGTTGAGCTTCTCGAACGTGATCTCAGCACCAGAGTTGATACAAATATCGGGGAGCATGGCCCTGATGTCCGAAGGAGTCGGCTGTCTTTGGTGAGAGTCGGGAGTGGTGACCCACCACGAGGCACTGTAGAACTGGCCTGCCAGGCTCATGATTTCACGAACAGTCCTCTCAACGTTCAGAATATCCGTTGCCTGTACGCGGAGAACACCGCTGGTGTTGCCGAGAGGAGGCAGAAGCACGTAGGAGCCGTTGGCCTCAATGATCTTGCGAATCTTGTCCAGACGCTCCAACAGGATGTAGTCGACCTTGCAGGTAGTGACGTGCACATCCTTTACAAATGTCTTGGTTGTCATGACCAGATCATGGAGTCTCTTCTTTGCCTGCAGGATGTTATCCATTGTGTCTCCCGTGATGATGATCTCGTCTCTTCCTCGGAGTGGAACAGAGCCGGGCGCTGAGTAGCCAAACACTGACGGGAACATGGGCGGGAAGTAGATCGCAGTGCCGGTGGCGGACTCGATCATCTTGATGTTGCGACGGTGGCGGCCAGAAATGAGACTGTGCAACGACAGCTCGAGACGGATGGTGTCGACCTGGCGTTGGAGAATCTGATCGATCATGATCAAAAGTCTCGTCTTTGCATTCTCGCAGCTTTCCATGTCACCATAGACTTGAATTCGTAGACGGTTGTCCATGCTTGTTTCGAAGTTGCCGTTGGTGCTGGCCGATTCCGAGTCCTTCCGCCTAGCTTTCGCCTCGAGGAGGAAGACATCTGCTTTCGTCTTGTCTGCAATCTCGTCCATGTGGTTCAGAATGTCTGCTCTTGCCGCGTCCTGGCCTTTCGGGAAGATGATCTCGCGGTCGATGTCGATAGTGGCACATTGCTATGATATGTCAGCATGAAGTCCTTTGGAATGAAATCGATGATATCCACGTACCAGAGTGATGGGCGTCTCATTCAACAGCTTTTGCCTCATCTTGTGCACAATTTCAGAGTCTCCAGAGACGCAAACGTTTGTCACCAGAGCTGTGAGCGGGCCACGCTGCATACCAGGCACAGGCTTGGGCTTCGATGAAGTCACAGTCGCGTGCAGCCTGTCACCACTGCCGTCGCTCACTTGCTTGCACAGGCTCCTCAAGTTCTCGACATTGCGCGTGTGCACAGGCAGGGCGTGTACAGGTGTGTCGTCAGCGGCACCGTCAGGGTGTGTCCATTTCTGGAAAGCACCCAAGCTGCTGTAGAGCACATCTTCCTTGTCCGGGCCGGGGAGGTTCGAGTTGAAGGGCACGTTGAACGAGATGTTGACCAGGTGGCCGCCTGGCATGGTCGGGTTCGGGCTCATGGCTACGCCAGGCATGGAGTTGCCGGGCATGGGTCGTTTAAGCGGCGGCGGCGTGACGGACATGTCTTGTTGATGTGGCCGCGACATGCCGAAGCCCATCGAGGGCGTCATCTTCTCCCAGCCATGGCGAGCCTGGCCGGTGAAGTTTGAGATCTTGTGCATGTCGGGTCGGGGTGCCGGCATGCAAGACCAGGCGTGCAAGCAGAGGGCACGCGTGGACTCGGTGGAAGCGGAAAGCGAAGGGACGGGAGGATGATGATGGCGGTGGTAAAAGAGCGACGCGAATGAAAGCCCCAGGCCTATGCGCTCACGGAATGACGGACGGCGCTGCTCGTCGTCAATAGCAGGCAGCAGGCATGCGAGTCGGGTGGGGTTCGTGGTGTATGGAGGAGGAGTTGGAGTCGTTTGGAGGTGGAGAAGACTGGAAGAGCAAGCACCCAGCTCGTGTGTGCTTTGGAGCAGCGACAGAGTTCCAAGTGCAGGTGAAATCCGGGTATTGCTCGTCACGTGAAGTCTAGACGGACCTGGCCAACGAGAGGCGGAAGGAACGGGGCAAGCAACGGCCGCGTGCAGCACAGTCCGCTCTGATCTCTCCCTCTCGCTGCTAAGAATCACAGACATTAATTGAGTCGACCAAAATACACCTGCTAATCTAAGTCGTCGCAGGGCTGCGCACTACCTGCCGTCCGCCTCTCGAGTGTCTAGAGACACGTCTGCTCAGGCCTCCTGCTGCGTCCGAGAGTGGTCTCTTCTCATATCAAAACCCACGAGATATGCAAATGCCCACATGCAGCATACTGTTGAACTGTTTCTGCATGCATGCATGCACGCAGCTCCCAAGCTGGAAGAAGCCCCTGGAAGGCTCTGACAGGCGAGACAGTCCAATCACACCCAGTCATCGACATACTCGAAGGGGGACGCCAGCTGTTCCCTCGTACGAGACAAAGATGATACGGCATGCGCAACTTCCAACGATAACGGGCACGCTTCAGCCAGGTTTGCCAGGCCCTTGCAAGTGATCGTCGTACAAGCCACCGAATCTGACGTTGGGCTCATCTGATCCCCGGCCATCGCTTACTACAATCTAACATCTGAAACGGCTTCGCGCGTGCAACTCGATCGTTCAATCCATTGTACCTCCTTGAAAGGAGACTGCTCGCTTATCTACATGCAACTTACTACATACACTATTGTAGTACAGTGAGGTATGGTGTCTTAATGGTGGACATGATCGTGTTTCCGAATCCATACCCGAGCAGAAGCTAGTCGCTGGGTTGCTGAAAGTAGTGGAAACTTATCGAATGCAGATGGTGTCTTCTCCTTTCCCTTGCTCATAGCGGTAGAAACAAGCTGCTGAAATATTGAACGTTTCAAAGTTCTTGTCATTGGCCAATAATTTGATTGTTATACTAATACAACTACTCCAACTTTCCACACAACACTCTCTAATACTCTTCAATACCTGAATTGGCTGGCCTGGCGCACGTCCCTTGGTGCCACTTCCCTCCCGTATTCATCAACATATCGTACAGCAGGTTGCGGTGCGTAGCTTGGTGCCCTTGGCTGGTAGGAAGGTGCGCCGTACTCAGGCCCTGGCATCACGCTCATTGCACGTGCCGGAGGAGCCACATCGTGGCGAACATACTGCACCGGCGCAACGCTCGCCTGTCTTGGTGCGTACGTGATTGGTTGCGGATCTTGTGCATCTGGGCGGACGCTGTATGCTCTTGGAGGAGCAACAAATTGTGGTGCTGGCTCGTGCAATGCTTGGGGCATCGGGGGTGGCGGCATTTCGTAGTGCAGATCTCTTGGTGCCGGTCTAGCCGATGGCGGCGGCATTTGTTCGTATTGGGGTTGTTGTTGATACACTGGTGACGTTGGAGCGTGTGAGTAACGGATAGGCTCGGTTGGGCGAGAGCTGTACTCTCGCACACGATACCCGTTGGAGTCGATGTACTCCACTGACTGTTCTTGCGGCCGCCTGGCGGGTGGAGGAGGAGGTGCCATGATGGGCTCGGCAGGCTCATACTGTACAGAGTGGTCCGGCGGGAGATATTGCATCCTACTTGGCGCACGCTCGTACACAGGCTCAGGATCCGGGTGTCTGGCAATAGGTGCTACGGAGGCGCGAGATTGCGAGACAGGCTGCTCCGCATAGTATCTGTTACCGTACTGATCTACTACGACACGGCGAGGAGGTGGTGGCGGCGGTGCCATGATTGCCGGGCTGGACTCTCTATACTCCTGACGAGGGACGGGCACCGCATTGTATGGCGAACCGTAGGGTGCGACTGAAGCTTGGCGTTGAGGCTCCACATACGCCCTTTCGGTCGGTGCGTAGGGTCCAGCTGGTGAGTAGACGCGTTGGGTCGGCGAGGCTGGTCTTTGTGCGTAGTGTAAACTGGCAACGCGGCGGAGATCTTGCGTGTCTCTTTGAGGCGGCCTGTGACCAGATGCTGAGCTGACGCGAATAACCGTAGGCGGAGGCATCTGCGGAGCATAATCGTATCGTGGCGTGGAAGCGTAGACATACTGCGGCTGAGGAGGGTGGCGTGGAGGTTCTGGATCCAGTTGAATTGGAGCTGCCCGGTTTGAATACCTCTGCGTGTATGGTTGTGCCTCTGGTACATTTGAGAAAGGTGGCGGTGAAACGGGCTCAGGTTTGATGTATGGCTCTTGGTACATCGGCGAGAGTGGTGATTGTCCATTTTGTCTCTCTTGTCGTTTTCCGGAACGATTCGTCGTCTCGATCTCTCGTTTCCTCTTCTTGTTGAGGTTGTTCTTTTTCTTCTTGCGCGCGCTAGCACCAGTGCCGGGACCAGAGGGAGAAGCAGAGGAAGGTCGGGATTGTGCAGGGACATGACGCTTCTGTGGCTTTGAGACTATCTCTGGACGGCCATTTACCAATTCAAGCTCAATGCTGGGACCTTTTTGCACTGCCAACGGCGAAACACGACTCGGCTGAGGAGCTGCGATGTGACTGAGATGGTTGCGGTAAATAGGCACCTGTGGAGACGGCTGCGCACTTGACACGTTGTGTGGGTAGGGTGTCACCACTACGCTGCCTTGAGTAACCTCCCCAGGCTCATACTCCGAATCATCATCCTCGTCTGCGGCCAAGTCTTGAATGTCCATGGTAGTGTCCGCATCGTAGAAGCTGTCAAATGCTGTGGGCTCTGGTGGAGAGTACTCCTCATCTTCATCATCGGCCTCGTTCACACCATCAGGCTCATTGGTATAGAAATTGGGGTGATTTTGAGACACGGAGGGATTTTCTGCACGGGAGTGAAGAGCACCATTTGCCTGAACAGGCTGCTTGCCACGTGCTTTCGAAGAGGATGCTGGAGCACCGCCGGAATAGCGGTCAAGATTCTCATAGTCAGCACCTACGGCTTGATCTGGAGCTCCACCAGAGCCAGCATCAGAAGACCACTCGCTTTGCACCTGACTGGAATAGTAATCATTCTCGTCGAAGGAAGTCGCGATACTTGCCGCTCGAGGGACTGATCTCAGACCAGTGACAGGCTTCACGCGCTGCTGCGCGTCTGCAAGAGCGGTATCAATACTGATGTTCGATGGTGTGTCGGCGAGCAGCTCTTTATCACGGCTTGACGTAGACTTCCGCTTCTCCCAGTTCTCGAACAACTCTCGCTCGATGCGCTGGCGCTTCAACTGGCCCTCTGCTCTTACAAGACTATTTGACTTCTCCAGGAATATAGGATCGAGTCCCGCGGACTGAGGTTTGGTATGTTGGTGGTAGGCGGTCGCTCCACCCGTTGATGGCGCACTGGAGCCCAGTCCCGGCAGGCCAGGGAACATTGAGGTTGGTTTTACTGCTTCATTAGTACCTGTTGACACGCCATTCGCGAGAGCGCCGCTAGGTACACTTGACGCGACACGCTGGCTAGCATTGTCCGGAGACTCTCTTGTAATGAGCGATGCCTTCAGCGCTGCTATCGCCGACGCAGGCAGTGTGATCGTTGGATGTGTCCCAGCGAGAACCGCGTCTCGCAGACCCAAGACCTTCGTGTAGAAGTCATCTTCCTCTTCAAGTGTGGGCGGATTCGAATGCAGATCATGCGCATGCGCGTGTGCTTCGAGAGCCATCATATTCTTTGCGCTACACTGCAGAGATCGACAACAGCTACTCGACACGTGAAGCACAGCCAGCAAGGTGCGTGTGGCTTTCGTGTATGTAGATGTAAGACAGCAAAAGTGCAGTCGGCGGAGGAGGATCGCGGCGACAAGTTTAAGGTTGTGGAAAGGGAGGGCACGGACAGACTTTCGCCTCTTCCGTGGCCCCGACGCGGTGAATGAATGCAGTCACCAGTTCACTAGGCCATGAGCAATACTTTTATAAAAAGTGTCGCGAATACCGCTCGCTCTTTTCGTCTCTTATCACTTGTACATAGCCGCTCATTTTCATCTACTATGGCGTCCAATGGAATTTCGCCCAATGGCGTCAAACCCGACAACCGGAAGGTGTTCTTCTTCGACATCGACAACTGTCTTTACCCGAAATCATACCAGATCCACGACAAGATGGCAGTTCTCATCGACGACTACTTCCAGACCCATCTCTCTTTATCTCGGGAGGACGCAACGATCCTACACCAGCGCTACTACAAGGACTACGGTCTGGCTATCGAGGGTCTTGTTCGCCACCACAAGGTCGATCCTCTAGAATACAATGAAAAAGTCGACGATGCGTTGCCACTCGACGAGATTATCAAGCCTGATCCGAAGCTCAGGAAGCTATTGCAAGATATTGACCCAGAAAAGGCAAGACTGTGGCTTTTCACAAACGCATATGTCAACCACGGCAAGCGGGTGACTCGACTTCTCGGTGTTGACGACTTGTTTGGCGGCATGACATTCTGCGATTACGGTGCAGAAAAGCTTCTTTGCAAACCTTCGACCGAGATGTACGACAAGGCCATGCGGGAGGCAAAGGCGACCAACGTCAGCGACTGTTACTTTGTTGGTGAGTGATGTTTATGGTTCTGACCGATGCTGCATCATACTAATAAGCCTACTAGATGATTCAGGACTCAATGCAGCCGCAGCTAAGAAGTATGGCTGGAATACTGCACACCTGGTGGAGCCGACTGCAACTTCACCACCTGAGCCCGTTGCTCACCACCAGATCAGCAACCTCCAAGAGTTGCGCAAAGTCTTCCCAGAAGTGTTCAAGAGCTCATGAGCGCACCATAACGCGAATATACAACGCAACTACGAAGCCATGAAATCACGATACAGAAAGCGCAGTTCTTCTTCCGAAATTTGCACACCAGTTTGCAAATTCAAGAGACTGTGATCATTAGACATACAATACAAAATCGGATGTATCTGCTATTGAAAAGATAACGAAAAATGTGTACGAAATGCACATTTATCTCAATGTTTGGGTTCCACCCTGGAATGTATGTTTGTGGCGTTTGGTAGATTATCAGGTCGATCATACTGTCAGGTCCACTCCGAAAGGTAACGTTTGATTGCTTACTTATATATGACAATCTGTTTTCGAGCTCTTGTGGGCCGCTCCGGCACTCATGCATGCAGGCAAGACCTCCGAGCAAAGGCGTGACCGTCTCTTAACAAGACATGGTTTTATCGCTGTACGATCGCCTGTCAGCAGCACATGCATGCAAGTAGAGACTTGCTTGCGACTTCAGATAAGTCAAGTATCCTCTTCTTCTTTCACCATACCGTCCGCGATGCAAATTCCTCGCGCAACACCGCAGCACAAAATTCTTCAAGATTTCAATTCTGATGCGGTCCTGCCGCCTGACACTGACAATACACATATAGGTTATTCGGCGATCTGCCAGAAGCTGATATACTTACGAATCATGAGGAGACGCGATTCAACAATCATGCATTTCTCAAAACAAGGAGATTCACACCGTTTCGGACAGCTGGTGACTAACGCAACAACGCTGGTGGGCTTGCTATCAAGAAGCTCTCCGCCTAACCTACAGGAAGAAGCAGGGAAAATAGTAACGCAACAACAACACCCATACCATTTTTCTATACTGACCAAATGTGCCCTGTCACAAAAAGTCAAAACCTGGTAGTCACACGAGCACGCTCTGTCTCAATTGGTCTGCATCAGAGCTCCATGGTTGGACGAGATTCACCGACGAACAACAGCCTGTCTACCTTGACACCATCAACGCCGCAGCTGTTGCATTGATTGACGAAGCAAGATTCCGGATCCCTGGTTGGAAACTTACGCCACAAGACATCCAGGTCATTGAAAACTGCATTAAACGACTGATCCAAGAAGGCAAAGTTCGTGACCATCGCTTCGATAAGCCTCTTCCATCACTAGGTCTCCAGTCTGCTGTTCTCATCGCGCACAAACACATCCTACGGGCTATCCAGACACCACGCAAAGTCGATGGATACCATCGTCAATCAGCTACACATCTTGTCTCTATTGGTCGGAACTGGAGCACGAGCTGGTGACCTTGGCTTTGTGGACAAGGACGTTGAAGCAGCTCTGAAATTACGAGAAATCGAGTTGTTCCTTGCTCCTGGGAAAGCAGTGCTCCGCAATGTCGTCTTACGCATTCGAATCACATGTTATAAGGGCAATCGACTCAGGGATGGGCTGCCAATCCAGCACAAACTAACAACCTTTGAACGCCCTGAGAACGCAGTCTTGGACCCAGTCGTGCTTACGATTGCAGCGTTTTTACGTCGAGGCCTACTTAGCGGAACCCTCGAAGAAATTCTCGCCAAAGCAGCAGCCCGACCGGATCGTCAAATTCAGATCGGTACCCCAAGCGACACAAACCCACCTGTCCTACTTCATCTCACACAGAATGCTTCCTATGGTGATCACAATCTTAAAGGGGCCTCTTCAGACAATATCCGTCATGCCGTCAATGAGATTGGTGGGAGCGGCCTTCCAAATCTTGGAAAACTTGGGTCACACGCAACACGCAGAGGGGCTGCTCAAGACGCCAACCATTTAAAAGATGGTCAATTTAAATCAGGCACAAGTCATGAGGTCTCCGCCGCACTCGGCCACTCCAAAGTATCAGCAGTAAAAGGCTTGACCAACATGTATGCCAACGGACACATCGAAAACCTCGGAAGAGCCTGCGAGTCGTTGCTCCCCCGTATCACACCGTTCATCAATTTGGCTATCGGTGCTGTGAGAGACACCAGCCCCCGGTACTACGTCTCGATGCAAGTACAGATCAAGTTCGTCAGCGAACAGAAGTCTTGAACGAAGTCATGTCAGGCGTGAGTGTCAAAACCTTATCGTCGAGATCTCGTGCGGCACTTCTGGGAGTCATGCAGGCAGACGAGATCGCCGAGCAGGGCCGTGGCAGTTTCTTTGAAAGTCCGACCCAAATGTGTGACTTCCTTGCAACTCACAATATCTTGTCTGCTCCGAGTCCTTTAAGAGGGATGTATCAGTAATCAGACATGCTCTGACAACTACGGAAACGCTACCATGGCAGTAGTAGAGACGACCCAAAATTTCGCATCTACCACTGTACTCACCAGGGTTGTGATCAATTGTCATTTCAGTGCCGGGGAGCAGCATGCGCGAAACGCAAGGATCAGGGTCAGAAGCAACAGATCGACCAACTGCAACTGCTGAGGATTCCTGATCAGCGTTGTTTGTGGTCACAGAGTTTCAGGTGAAAGCTCAACACAGCCTGTTGGCTTTGAGCCTACGCGTAGTCGGGACGGTTGTTACCTCCTCATAATCAGGAATCATCATACATGCAAACACATGGATGTATCTTGACTGTTGCAAAAACATTTAACGCATGATGTGCGTACAATCTGCATGCATGTGGCTCCCAGGCGCTGGGAATGGTTCTCCACGAGCTGTTAGTAGGGTTAGGGTCCGCACGTGACACTTCGGGCGGGCCTTGGCAAAGACCGCACAGCCAGCCGAGAATTTGGTGAACTGACCCGCGCAATCAGCGAACAGACTGACTTGACGACTCCACGACGACCTCCGAACACTTAGCAAAGAGTAAGTGCACGAATGCTATCTACGGCTATACGTCAATCGCGCGAATGAATTACTGACAAAATGAACAGTGCAGATGTACGTACACGCGCCCACGAATGCCCCCTCCGACGAATCGCGAACACACAAACTCACGCCACACCGAACGACTTGCGCATGCGAACGAGAGGATGGAACTGGCACTAACGCAGATTTTGCAACAGCTTCGTTAAGACCCTGACGGGCAAGACCATCACCCTTGAGGTCGAGTCCTCTGACACCATCGACAATGTGAAGAGCAAGATCCAGGACAAGGAGGGCATTCCCCCGGACCAACAGCGCTTGATCTTCGCCGGCAAGCAGCTCGAGGACGGCCGCACCCTCTCCGATTACAACATCCAGAAGGTTCGTTGAACCCACGAAAGCCGGATCTTCAAGAGCGGACGGAATATGCTTTGGGACCTTGGATTACTAACTCCCACCACAGGAGTCTACCCTCCACCTGGTCCTCCGCCTCCGTGGTGGTATCATTGAGCCTTCCCTCAAGGCCCTTGCCTCCAAGTACAACTGCGACAAGGCCATCTGCCGCAAGTGCTACGTAAGTTTTCGCCACACCACCGATTGCGCACGCGCATACGACCAAGGAACTCGGAAATCTGACTTCTCTCCCCAGGCTCGTCTCCCTCCCCGTGCCACCAACTGCCGCAAGAAGAAGTGCGGTCACACCAACCAGCTCCGCCCCAAGAAGAAGCTGAAGTAAACTACTCGCTCTCGGCTGGCGCGCATTGTTCGACAGAGGAAGACTCGGACATGGGAGTTGTTTTTGGTGGATTACTACGGCGTCCTCGTATGATAGGTAGCGGGAAATGCCAACTCTGCCATGTTTGAATGAAAGCCACCAAAAAAATGACCCAACTTCAATTTTTCACCGTTCCGGCGCACGCTCTCCGTGGTACACATTGTCCAATCCGTTCCCAAAGTCGATCATAGGTCCCCAAATCCGCGTGTTCACCTCACAACTCGAACCTCAATCAAGCGGGTGCTCACGAGGGCAATAGTGGCGCGAAGGAGGCTCTCGCATGCGGAGACGCTCCTCAAGGCGGAACACCTTCTGATCGAAGCGGTGGTATTTATTGCCGTTCTTTGTGAATCGCTGCTTTAGGCGCTCTTCCGCGTGGTGCGCCGCCATGATTGCTGTGATAGTGGCGAAGACGCTGACTGCTACGACGGTTTCGATCACTGCGGTCATTCTTGCGAGGGCGAGGTGGGATGGTTTCAGGGTGTTGTCGATTCGCTTGCTGCTTGGTCGGCCGCTGCTGTTGCGTTGCCATTAGTTCAGAGCCAGTGAGAGAGTGTTGTGAGAGGCTTACTGTGCGATTGTGGCTGCGTGGTATTACTCTCTGTGGCTGGGTGGTCTGGTACAGCGATGTGTGGTGATGATAGCGGCTTATTATGCTTTGTGAGGATGACCGGGATACATGTATTTGATGTTGTGGATGAAGCAGAGCCGTGCCATGTAGCGTGGGCGGCTTTATGTGACCACCACAATGAAGTAACCACGGAAAGTCGTAATGGCATGCATGTGATTTCCACCACAGTTGATTGGGCAAGAGCTGCCATAACAACACAAGAGCAAATATGGCAACTTTTACCCTGCAGCCAGCCAGCCAGCCAGCCCCATCGCTTCGTCTTAACTGCGCTGGTAGAGAGCTGACACGGAAAAGTACGGTATCTGATGATTTACAAGCCTTTTGATGTTCGCCTCGTGGGACTTCTTAAGAAAACAGCGATGGATTGTATTACTCAAGCCTAAGTTAAAACTATTTCCTCTACATGTGGTATCCTGGTAAAGATTTCGTGAAGGTCCAATTGAGAACCCATCTCAAATATACGGCTTGCTCTCCCTCTCACACCACTCCCACAGCTTGGGACCCTCCTCGCTGGTGTCCACATCCGGTCTCAAAACACCGAAACGGCCCCAAGGCACGATGTACTTTCCATCATTCTCAGGCTTGCCTGCCTCCTCGCCCCAACCGGCAGCGAGTTCCGTATAGGCACCGAAGATCGGCTGGTAAACGATGAAGCGGATGATGAACTTCTCGATCGCGCTCGAGTGCCTCTGCAGCTCGCTGGCCAGGTTACCCGGGTTCCACGCGTTGCTGACAATACCGGCGTCCTTGCCGTGGCGCAGGCTGTATTCGCGTGATAGTAGGACGTTGGAGGCCTTCGATTGTGCGTAGTCGGTCACGCGATCACCGTGCAACTTGGGCGTGGTCTTGGTCTCATCAGACCAGACGATGCCGTTCTTGGGAGAGAACATGGTGGCGAGTGAAGCGGCCCATGTCACACGAACAGAGCCCGCAGGGGATGTTGAGGCGGTCTTGCGCAGGAGGGGGGTGAGGAGCTCGGTGAAGAGCCAGGGACCCAAGACGTTGGTTCCCATCTGGAGTTCGTGAGATTGGCTGGTGACGGAGCCAGCAGGAGGCGTCATGACTCCAGCGTCTGGAAACAGAGATATTAGCATGTGATACGGCAGAGGAGATGCCCAGAATGCCTCCATTGGAAACACGTTGTCGCCACCAATCAGTCTATCATACTGATTTCAGCGAAATCTGGAAGAACGGTAGACTCACTGTTTGTCAACACATCGAGGCGCTGCTCGCGCTTCTGGAAATCCTCAACAGACTTCTTGATGGTCGGAAGATCAGCCAGGTCGACATGCAAAAACTCTAGGCGGCCGTCAGAATTCGGGTGAGCTTGCTTGATTTCTTCAATAGCAGAGTCGGCTTTGCTCTGCGAGCGTCCGGCGACATAGACGGTGCCGTTGTGTTGGTAAAGGATCTTGCACAGCTCCTTGCCAACACCTGTGGATTTTGTCAGTACGCTGCTGGCTTCTATCAAGAATAATTGTCGGATCTACCGGCATAGCCACCAGTGACGATGAAGACACGACCGGACTGGTTAGGGAGATTCTTCTCGGTGAGAGTTGGTGTGGGAATGAAGGCGCACTGGCGGATGGAGTCCCAGTATGCCGACATGGCGGCGGTGTGGCGGCTTTCGAATGTTTTGTCTGCGAAGTTACAGTGAGGTCGTAGCTAATGGCGAGAGATTTGCCAGGCGATTTCAATAGACTGACGAGATCAGCAACGAGACGGGTGACGCAAGGGTGTCTAACCAGCACGGCAAGCCTGCGAGCTTTATATAAAATAATGGGAAGTCTGCTAACATCCACGACGCGAGCACGAGCTCAAGCACAGCCAGTCTATCTCGGCTCCGGATAGTGGCATAAAAGCATCGAGGCATGCACTCTGTCGGAGTTACCATTTAACTCAGAGCAAGTCCGAATCCATGCAGCAGTAAGCAATAGTCATCTCTGGTGCCGACCAAAGGTAATAAGATTATTTGATGCCACGGCACCGAGCGGCACAAGTGGAGTGAGCGGTCGCGTCGACTCTGCTGCCAGCCATCTTGTCGCGCGGTGATGTCAAGAAAATGCATTGCTTGCTCTGCTCCAGTCTTCACGCGTATGTGGGGCTGCAAGCTCCCTTCTTCGACGGCGATCGGCCGAGAAGAGTGCATACAACAGGACAACTGCATGATAAAATGAATCAAAATTTGCAGCGGATGTACGTGTAAATATTTGCAAGGCGAAACAGTCTAAAGACCATCTAAGACATGTCGCGAAGAGCGTGGAAAGGCTGAGCTGCTGCCAGCTGCAGAAGGCGGGAGACGAACGCTCAGGCCAATGGGCCTGAGCGACACACGCGCCAGCAGCCAGCCAGACGCGAACCCACTGCACGCTTTTACTTCGAGGTCACTGTCCTCTGACCTCTCCCTACCCACCAGACTACTTCTCCACCTTGTCTCGTGTCTGATTATGTCCATCGTCTACTAATAACACCCTCCCCACTGCCTATCGGTCTAGATATCAGGCACTGCCTGTCACAGCTGCTCGAGCGCGTCCCGCCGCATAGCAACCACTCTACGCGGTGCCCGACATTGCTTCGCGTCCACGACGGCCACATTCAAGATGGAAGCCTCTCCCTTTCATCGTGGGCAGGTCGTGAAGTCCACAGAGCCCGCAGAGGCACCACTACGCCGGCCTTCTCTACTGCCTGCCTTCGAGCCCTTATCCTCCTCACCTGGCCTTCCTCGTCCCACCAAGCGGAAGTTCGACGAACTCTCTGACGCGAGGAAATACTACCCTACTCCGATCCCTACCTCGTCGACCGGCGTCCTCTGCTCCTCTTCGCCCGCGCGTCAAACGCGTCCCGGCCTTCAAAGAACCATCTCCGCTCTCTCCGAACGCGCTCCACTATGCAACGTGCCAACTCTGCATATCCCTTACAATGGTGAGCCGGTTCTGATGGGCCGCTCAAGCAACTCTTCTGACTACCAACTGCCTGGCAACCGCCATGTCTCACGCGTTCACGTACGCGCATCTTACACGGCGCCCGACTCTTCGTGTCCTTCTGGCAAGGTCGAAGTGGAATGCTTGGGTTGGAACGGTGCGACCGTGCATTGCCGTGGGCAGGTGGTCGACCTCGCGAAAGGCGAGTGCTTCACGTCGGACAAGCCGCAGGCACAAATCATGGTCGATGTTCAGAGCACGCGTGTCATGCTCACGTGGCCCAAAGAGGCATTGGAGCCTGCTTCAAGCCACTCCAAGTCTTCGTGGCTGGAGGAGTCACCACTCAAGCGACGCCGAAGCGATGAGGCTGTCGAGCTTGCATCCAGCCCACCCGCTATGCTTGCCTCACGCCAATACACGCCTCCCTCACCAACACCAAACAACGCAGTGAACAGTTTCGAAGCAACATTCCATGAAGATATCTCGAAGAGCCCAGTCCGTGTGTACGAAGACCAAAGCTCGGATGAGGATGCTGCGCACGAGTACGATACGCCAGTACCCGTGAAAGATCCGGATCAGACCATCCTGAGCATGACCAGCGAGGCTACCCCGAAGCCCTACAGAAGCCACAGCGCCGAAAATGAGGATTTGTCTGAGCACGACGAAGAGAACGACCCGATTGTCCACTCCTTTGGTCCTTTTGGTGACAATCTTCTTTCGAAGTTCGAGACCTTCAAGCCAGCCTCGCCCGAACGCGTCCGTAAGCCATTGGGTGCAACTATGAAGTCACCTGTGAAGGCTACGCCGCCAGCTGTACCTGCTTCGAAGCCCGCACCTCCACCAGAGATGGACCTTGGACCTGTCACAAACCATGTCATCAATCAACTGGCCTACTCTCGCATCCACTCCCTCCCGCTGTCCACAGTCCACAGCAACCTTCCCGTCGACATGCGTGGTACCAAAGCCAGCAAAGCGAGCAACCCTGAGAAACCATACATCTCCAGGTCAATGCTGAAGATAGTTATTGATGGAATTCCATGTATTGGTGAAATCAAGCGTGAAGGCAAAGACGCTGCTGGCAAATTGCTCGAGAGCGAGTTCTACTACATGCCAGAGAACGACACGGACGACATGCGTCGCGACACCGTCACGCAGAGTCTCGGAAAGACCAGTATGCGCGCTGCCCGCAAACAACACAAGGTATATTATCTTCCAAGCTCTATTTTCCCTTTGAACTTTGACTGACACCTCTTTTAGCAATACTACTGGAAGAAACCACGCGCCTAGAAACCGCTGGCTTTCTCTCATGTGACCCAACGATCCTTCTTTTGTTCTTGCAGTTTTTATTTTCTTTTCTCTTCTTGCATGGTGGATTGGTCTGGGTCTTTGAAGACGGATATACCCTTCATGTTCGCACTTTGTCCAGAGAGACATTTGGTGTAGGAACGTTTTATGGCAGACATCGCATGGATGACCATCAAGGTACATCTGGGAGGAAGGGCGCCTAGCATGTTCCACGCAATGACGATCAGGATGCTTTTGCTTTACAGCGCAGCGATGGTGGTAAGGAATGGGATGGAAAAGTGTTTGGGTTAGGTAGATGAAAGAGTAGAGTAGTCTAAATCAAATGCTATCGAATAATGTTGTGCTTTCAATAAATGTTTCATGATGACGCAATTTACCCCGCGATCACCCCAGGTCTCGATAATTAGGGTTTCGATGATGCTTAGAATGGGTGTTTGCTTACCTCGAACGCTGCTGCAGCAAAACACTCCCCAACAACTCTCGACGCTGCACACATCAAACACCAGGCCTCGCGCCACACTTCCATCAACAATGCGTCTGATCACCCTGCTTGCCCTCCTCCCACTCATCGCCGCCTACCCATCCCCAGCACCCGCCTCCTCCAAACCCCTCCCCCTCCTCATCTGGCACGGCCTAGGCGACCGCTACGACGCCGACGGCCTGCATACCGTCGGCGAGCTCGCCGCCAAAATCCACCCGGGCACCCAAGTCCACTACATCCGCGTCTCCGACGACGGCAGCGAAGACCAGCGCGCGACCTTCTTCGGCAACATCACGGCGCAATCCGAAGAAATCTGCGCGTCCCTCGCCGCAAACACAAACTTGACGGATGCGTCTGGCGTCGTGCGCGCGGACGCGCTGGGGTTCAGCCAGGGAGGGCAGTTTTTGAGGGGGTTGGTCGAGAGGTGTCCGGCGCTGAGCGTGAGGAGTTTGGTGACTTTTGGCAGTCAGCATAATGGGATTGCGCAGTTTCAGAGGTGCGGGACGTGGGATTTGTTGTGCAAGGGGGCTGTTGCGCTGGTGGGGAGTAATGCGTGGACGGAATATGTGCAGAGCCATGTTGTGCCGGCGGAGTATTACAGGGAGGTGAACAAGACGACGGGGCTGCCTACGGAGGGGTATCTGGAGCACAGCCACTTTTTGGCGGACGTGAACAATGAGCGGAAGGAGAAGAAGGGAGTGTATGCGGAGAGGCTGGCGGCGCTGGAGAAGTTTGTGATGTTTGTTTTCGAGGACGATAAGACTGTTGTGCCGAAGGAGAGTGGGTGGTTTGCGGAGGTGAATGAGACGAGTGGGGAGGTTACGGATTTGAGGGATAGGGCGATTTATCTGGAGGACTGGATCGGGTTGAAGGCGCTGGATCTGAAGGGTGGGTTGGTGTTTGAGAGTGTGGAGGGAGAGCATATGGCGTTGAAGAGGAAGGATTTGGAGAGGACTTTTGAGAAGTATTTTGGTGCTGAGAGGGTGGTGGGAGAGTGGGAGGTTGATGGACGGCAGCAGGTGTTGGCGTCGAAGAATGATTTGTGAAAGGTGGCATTGGTGTAAAGTTTGCATTGAGGAGATTTGATGGTTTTGTCATGAATAGTGGTATGTGTACAGCGAGAATCACAGCATCGTTATCATCGTACAGTCTTCACTTAGGCTCCCATGCCTGCCTGCCCGCAACGCCTTATAGAAGCAAGAAAGATGAGAAAGAAAGAAATGCACAACCATTGCGTTTTTGCAGAAACGATGACCCTAGGAATGCTGGCCGACACCAGTGTCCAAGTCGCAGCCGATCCAATCCACACGAAATACATCAGAGGATGAGATATCGGGGATCAGACTGTCTTCTGAACGGCTGGGCCTTGCGCTGCAACCGCTTCGTTGGCGAAAGACGATGGTCCTTCGGCGAGTGGTGAATGGTGGATGCTCTGGTTGTGTGGCTGTGTAGACGGGCTTGACTCTGCAATTTGTCGTTCTATCCAACATCTGTCAGTAAATATGACCACTTAGTTACGAGATGCTTCTCCGATTCAACCCAACTCACCTAATTCTCGGATCCGGAACTTGAGCATTTGGTTCTCGCGTGTCAGCATTTGCGTCTCAGCTTGGTAGAACGCGGCATCATCGCGCGTGCCTCCGAGGAGGAAATCTTCGGTCAATGGACCTAGGCTGCCGGATGACGGTCTCAAAGCAGGCGATGTGGCGTGACTGTTTGATCCGGTGTTGGAGATTCGAGCGGAGGACTGGCGTGAGAGGGAGTGCGGTCGATTGAAGACACCGTGACCGTGTGGTAGGCCTGTCTGGACGTGAGGCACGGCGCTGGAAAAGGAGCCGGAGCGAGAAGTTGGTTGGTCATGTGGGTGGGCACTGGTGGGTCTTGAGGTGGCGGGCGGAGTTGGAGCAATGGCCGAAGAGTCTTGAGGATGGCCTTGTCCTTGGCCTTGCAGGGCAGAGAGCTGGTCTTGTTGGACGCGGATCATATGCAACAGTCTATTCACCTGGCCTTCAGTCTCTGCTTCGAGTTCCTGGTGTAACTCTCCCAGGCTCGGCTGACGGTGGTGGTGTGGGTCTGCAGTGCCGGCGAGAATGCTGGATCTCCTCCTTCCATTGCGTGGGCTGTGAGCGTTTGTAGGTTGCTGTATTTCTCCCGGCGAAGGCATTGCTGGGTCGTTGAGGAAGAAGTTGTTCATGAGGCTTGAACGTCTCCGCTCAATGGTGCCCCTCACGGGCGAGGCGGATTCGGGTGAGCGGTGCAAGCCGGCGTTGATTGTCGCGGCAGCTTGCAGCGAGGACAAAGAAGGCGAACGAGGCGAAGGTGGGCCAGGTGGTGTAACCATGGCTTCCGTACCAGCCAGAGAGATGCGCCGAGCTCCGTTGGCCAGTGGCGATCCTGAGGTGGATGTGCGCGAGGTGTGGTGGAGAGCGTTGATGTCAGGCGACATTGGGATGATTGGCAGGTGACTGATGGTAGTAGGATGGAGATGTGCAGAGGAGAAAGCAAGGAGCGGTGTTGGTGAATGGAGAAGAGACAAAGAAAAATGAGAGAGCTTGTATAGGCCGGGCTTACCTTTGAAATGCCTACGTGAGGTGCGTCGAGTGTTTCCAAGAGTGAGGTTCACCCCGCTGCGTGCTTGCCTGCTTGCTTGCTTGCTTCGACATCGACGTTCAAGGGTCGCTCGGCCGGCGCCCGCCTGAGTGAGTGATGAGTGAGGTAAGGCATGACTGGACGGACTGTCTGCTCTTTGCTGCGAGAGACCGCTCACATATAGTCGTATGTGGATACGTTGTTAGTGCTGAGAGATAATCAACACCATTATTGCACGTATTATTGAACCGACAACCTCAGCCCATCCGTCGCTTACAATGGAGCCACCAAGCGACGGCCTGAGATAGCCTGACGCCTTGCACGGCGTATACCGGTTGTAAAAATACCACCTCGCTTCCTAGGTATACCGCGATGATACGATCTTGCTTGATATAACCGGTTGCTACATATACCGCTCGCTACCAGCCTTGGCGCATGGCGACATCAATGATGAGACTCGAAGATCGAAGCACCCAAGCAACATCAGGCCGAGGACGTCACCTCGGAGTTCAGAGTCAATGGATGCACGTGCAAACCGCCTCCATGGCTCGCAGGCCACGGCAGCGCGCGGCGAGACCATCGCAGATTCGGACTACAGCCATTGCTCACCACCACCATCCGTGCATGTGATTGCGAAAGCGACTACCTAGGTATGATTTCCAACACGTGTGCGAAAGCCCGCGCGCACCCTTCGTCCCTTCCGCATCACCGCGTCGGGGCCTTGTTGCGAACTGCGATATATCACCCAAGCCTCAAGGCCTCCCAGCCAGCCCACACTTCATCACGGCAACTCCGCCTCCCACCTTGCTAGCTCCAACACGGATACACGGACGCCTGCGGTCCGACGGTCGTGCCCTGCTGTTATGCTCTCTCTCATGTATACCACGCCCAACACCGTTCGACCTCCAACGACCGGCTCCAATTCCCCCCTCCCCAACCCACTTTGACGCCTTCCGTGCATGCGTCGTGCAACCGATGACTACAGTTAGTATACACACTTGAGATATTCTTCGTCGCGAGTTCCTGATTCTGCCGAAACGGCCGCTAATGTGGCATCCAAAACGTCCTGCAAACTAGCTGTATGCACGGTGCCACGGCCTGAACAGCCCCTGACAGCTGGGGCTGGCCGGCTGCCGGGGGTCTCGACTGTAGCACTAAACTAACAACTTCTACACCCTGCAGCCTGCAGCTCTGCGAGACATCTGCGAGTCTGCAAACGCGTGTGGCCGCAACATACTTCAATCAATCCATCAAAGGTTGCCAGGTGACTCGACCAATGTCCGGCTCAGGCCAGTGTGCGTGTCTGTTTGCACCCACGGCACGTCGGCAGCCCTTCAGCCGGCACGCAGTCTCCAGATGTATTGGGCACACAACGCTGCATCACGCCTGGAAGGTGGTCGTGGGGCATTACTCATGAGTCCATCTCGGTGTGATCCATGCACGCAACGCTCTCCCTGTCATGTTAGACCATACTCGCCTCATACATAGGCATCGTGCTATCGCTACACCTCGCATCCTATTCTCCAGTCCAGAAAACTCTAACCCACACTGCAGCTGTCAACCCAACAAAGCCGTGCAGCTATACTACACCCTGGTCGCTTGATCGAGCGGCATCTAATCCGAGGCCAGTAGCGGCATCCCGAGATCTGGAGCTCGTCGACGCTTATGGTTTAGGAAAGCTGCCCTAGCGAACGTTTCACGTTTCGTCGCTTCCTGAAGAGGAGACTTCTCTTAGCGTAATCATTAGACCATCACCGTAGCCATCCGTGGTCTCATCTATACGTTGCTCCTCAGACCTCAAGCCTTCACGATCACGCGCCTTCACGAGCAAGATAAGAGGGTGTGTACTAGCGATCTGCTGTGCTTCACTCTCTGCTTCTGGTTTCGACGCTTTTGGCACTGGTGCTCACTCTTTCAGGCCGGCCACCGCCACTTGTGAAACCCCGGTATACACGACACCGGACTTCTGAGCTCTGACACGACACATGCCGGAAAAGTCAATCCCACACCTCGCCGCCGCGTTACTTTTCTCCAGTCTCCAACCTGGCGCAACTCTGTATACATGATCGACAGCCGACCGTCCACCGGGGCGTCTGACCCCAACTACTACGACAAGCCTTTGCCACCTCTACGGACCGGCCTTGACGAACCCTGGAATGCTCCCTCACGATCTGAGAGTCGCCAGAGGCACCATACACCCACAGGCAGCTACGATGGCAAACCACTGCCGTTAACGACCGACACACTTGATGGACCGCTTCAGGGGCCTCGAAAACCTAACATGTCCCTGTTCAGCCTTTTCAGCAGGCCGAAGGTGCAGAAACTAAGAGGCTATGCCGAATCAGGCCTATCGACACCTTCACGCAATGAAGCAAGCATCTCGAGACTCGACCTCATTGATGGTTCCCAGCATCCCAGACAAGAGATACCGCGATCAACTAGCTCGATGTCGTTCCGAGCGGCGCACCGGACCCAAGGATCAAACCACAAAGTAAAGCATGCGACGACGCGCCGCGTCTCTCAAGACCACAGAACGCTGAACTACGACGCACCCCCATTATTCCAAGCCTTTGCACGATCCACAAAGAATGGCTTGGTAGAGATCTCCACGGCTACGCCAGAAACTGTGATAGCAAAGTCCAGAACCAAGAGAGTCGGAGCACTGCATGTACCTACGGAAACCACCGCCAGAGGAAGCACGGATACTACACGTAGTGGAGATGCCGTGAGACTTGGTAGATTCGCTTCCAGGACTTCTGGACCCATGAGCGTCACGCAAGTCGACGTGGAAAGAAAGATTATCGTTCTAGTTACCACCGGACATTTGTTGCAGTACTCAGAATATGGCCCTAGCGGGCGGCTACCCGAAAAGGTCCTCGTGCTCGGCGAGAGCTCTGCGGCTTTTGCGAGCGATTTAATCAGTGGAAGGCCATACGTTTGCCAAATATCACAAGAGGTGGATCGAGATGGCGTGCCTGTCGCCCCTTCGGGCTCATTGTTCTCTAAGGTCGGTATCAAGAGCTCTGCAGAGAAGAAGATGATTACGAATATACTGCTCGTGTTACCTGACGGTGACGAGCTCAACACCTGGCTGGGCGCTGTACGCAAGCAGATTGAAGAGCTGGGAGGTCCTCCAAGCAACCCAGAAGAGCCGGAACAGCGATACTCAGTCGATCGCCGTTCGAGTCGTCTGTCAGAACAGCACGATGACCCTGCGCCAATGCAAAGATATCACATCAGGCGGGCCTCCAGGGCCTCTAGTGAGGCTTCGGCGCATGCGACGCAAGCGCAGCAGGCCGTAGTCTCCCCCATTGATGTACCTACCGACGCGCCCACTGCTTTGCCCGCTGCTGCGCCCACTGACGCGCCCACCGATGCGCTCACCGAAGCATCCAAGAACACCGAAACCACATCTCACGCCAGGGTGAAATCCAAAGACAGCATTGAAGAAGCGATGACATTTGCCGAAGTACTTGCTGCTGGCGCCTCCTACACGAAACCAAAGAGCAGCGACGAAGAGGCAGAAGCTTTCGGCGATATCCTTGCGGCCGGTGCCTCTTACACGAAGCCGGGGTCTACACGTGCGCGAAGGCCTTCAGATTCAATTTCCGTGAACTCGTCAATCGCGCAGTCAGTCGATCATCTCCGACTCAACAGCCTGCGCAACAGCGTCCGCATGTCGACCAACACCAATGTCACAGGCTATACTTCTCGGTCGAACTCTAGGGCAAACTCTCGCACGAACTCACTCACCAGCGAGCATATACCTAACAAGCACAGCTTGGACAGTCCGAGCGATGCGTACGGTCCTCGAGGACCATACAGGACTTTGTCGTCTTATGGCTCCGGTTCCACGAAGCGTCGGTCTGCAATGCCTTCTCCGCAGGCCCCTTCTGCTGCCGGAATCGATCTTACAATCAAGACCAAGATTTCTCCTTCCAAGCTGGACGATCTTGGTGAAGATTCACCGGTGATGGGTTGGAATGCTTCAACGATCACAGCACTACCGCCAATTGCGCCGCGCGGCAAAGTCCTCAGTTCTAGACAGAGCATGCCGCTACTTACCGATCCGAGTTCTAAGCATGACTCGAAAGTTCTGCCGCCACCCCCGATTACAGAGAGTGGTGAAAGACCACAGTCATTTGTAGCCGAACTGCCTTCAGCTGCGCACTGGACCACAAAATTGTCAACCGGAAAGCGAGGCTCCATGATGCAACCCATGCCACAGATGCATCGCATGAGCTCAGCGCCGAGTTTGCGAGCATCGGCCCTAAGCTCTTCCCCGAAGGCTGCCAGACGCAACACATCACAACCTTTCACTCTCCCGCTGAAAATCAATCCTTCTGGTACTGCCGCCTCGGGCTCTTGGCAGAACAGCAGACAAATGCATTCGAGAAGGAGCCAGTCTAGTCCCGACTCTTCGGAGCCGGAAACCCCATTGCCCAGGATCTCCACGCTTACAGCGCAGGTTTCTATCGATGGCGAAAGTCTCAAAAGCCCCATCAATCTCGCCCAGGAAGACAAGATTCCGCACAACCCACCTGCCAGAGATTCTACAGCAATTCCTATTAGAAACCCAACACCACCAGGTGCAACCACATCGGCACCGGCTCCTAAGCGCCTCTCGATCTTCCCAGCAGCACAACCAAATCCCACCACTCTCAACAACAAAAACATACCCTCCCGTGTCCGCCCGCCATCGATCTCCATTGCCCGTTCCAACAACCCCTACCAAACGCCCTCCGCCAAACATCCCATCGGCATCCAAATCCGCGCAAGCGCCAGCCACGGCAATTTGCTCAGCACTTTGCCCAACCCCGCGCTCTCCTCTCGCCCCAAATCAAGCACGCACACCACATTCACGCCTCCAATCCGCTCCCTCAAGCCTTCGCGTCCAGCGAGTAAAGCTTACAATCCGCGCACTTCGCTACCGGCGCTTGACTTCGGCATTCCCGTCGTGGGTCTGGGACCCCCGGCACCGCCACCTTCAGCTCCTCTGCCTCTGCCGCCGACCATGAAGGCTGGCGGGAGGAGAAGCATGAGCAGCAGCAGGCCTCCGAGCAGAGCTCCGAGTCCTGCGCCGATCAGAGTGAGCGGTGATGGTCTTGGGATTCGGATTGGGGTTTGATGATGCGAGGAATTCTTTCACCACCTTCCTTTCTTTCTACTTACTCGTTTCCTCCTTCTGGCTAGGCCTGTTTCGTATGGATCTTGATGACAAAAATGTCAGGCTCCTCTTGGATAGAGGCCGCCGCGTATGACTGTTAATTCTTGATAAGAAAGTTTTTCCTGCTTTTTACTTGTTCATTTCTATTGTTTTTCACCAGGACGACGGAAAGATGCGACTTTGTGTCTGCGAATGGATGGGGAGTTGATATTTTTTTTTCTCTTTCTTATCGAATTCTACTATTACGGCCAGACTCTCAAACACACGGAGCAGAGTCCAATGTTTATTACCTAGTTGCTAGAGATACCACTATATGATGAATCGGGTTTCCAACATGTATATACTTCTGCTGCTACTACCACTAGAGGGGCACTTTGCCGTTTTTTCTCGCAAGGCGAAAAGCACATTGCCTCTTTCTCTCGGTCATCGTTCATCTTCAAAATCTGGAAGACATCTAGTCCTCCATCCGTTCGCCGGTCACGCAATCAAGGAGTATCGTTTGGTCACGTGTTTCGTGTGTACACTGCAACATGGAGCAGCAAAATTGTGAGTCTCTTTTGCTCCGCTGATCTTTCATATTTCATATCGATGTTGTCCTTTTTTTTTCTTCTTGACGCTTCTGACCATTTTTCAATGTGTGTTCTGAGTGCTGTGTCCAAGACTAAGACTGCAGAAGAGGAGGAGGTTGGATGGATGGGATTGCTTTTGTGAGCTTGCCATTTTGTCCCTAGCGGGTTTGAGTCTCCTGCGAAAAGAATGAAGCACGTCCGTCCTCATCCGGATCTTTGCCACAGGTGTAAGATCATTGGGATCGAAAGTGGATGGGCATACATGTATGTATGTATCAGAATGTGAAGGCTGCAAGCAATGTGTGTGTATGCTGTATGTAGAGCTTGGAACCTTTCTTGGGGCTAGTCTAATACACAATAGTGTGCAGCGATGCTCTTCCAAGAGAACAACCAGGGGCTGTGTAGAGGGTCTATGTGAGCCCCTTCTTAGTAAGGTGAAGTCTGGCTATTCGTTCGAACAAGTGGCTGTGGAAGTGCTTCGAGAGGTTCCTGGCCGACCACACCCTTGGGGTGAGCATTCAGTGCAGGGTCGTCAAGGCTTCACTTCATTGATGTTGTGACGCCGGCGAGGCTGTAACTCGAGATAGAGATGTGGAAAACTCGGAATGATGTCTGTAATACACTGATTGCTCTTTCCCATCTGCCTCTTTTCAATTTTTGTATGTAGACCCTCCACCCGATTTTCTCCCTGATAAGCCTGGAAATTTTTGTAGAAGAATTAACGCCGTCGCTCAATGCCCCAGTAGGATTCTGGGTTGGAAATAAAGAACATAGCAAGATAACTACACGTGAGGATCCCTTCTCTCAACAGGATCGAATCATCTAGTTGAGGTCGGCAGCCTTCATTCTAGGCTTCGCTTTCGACGCAGTCTTCTTGGTGGCAGCTGCTGCGTCGTTCTTGGCAGCCAGCTTTTGTGCCTTCAAGGCCTCTTTCCGTGCGGCCTTCTCGATCTTCTCTGTGGCTTTGGCCTCGGCCTCTGCGGCGTCGTCCTTCTTGCTCTTCTTGGGCTCTGAAGGCTCGGCGGCGTCAATGCTCTTGCGCTTTGAGCTGGGCTTCTCCAGACGCCTCATTTTTCCGTCTGCGCCGGGCACTTCGATCACGTTGTCCTCCTCGGCAGTGAGTGTGCCACGCTTGCGCTTCTTGCCGTCTGTGAGTGCGGACTCCTGTTGTTGGTCGAGCACTTGTGTCTCCTCCGCCCAGAGCTCCTCGGTCAGCCAGATGGGAAGGGCGGCGGTGTTGGGGCCCTTGATGTGCACGGCGCGGACGTTGCGCCACTTTTGCGGAACAAACTTCTCGACAAGACCGTTGACGACGGCCTCGACGTTTGCTTGCAGTTGGGCGGGCTCTTGCGAGGCGGTACCGACCTTGACTGCGGTGGTGGTGCTGGGTGCGAGGTGGACGAGCGCGGAAGTCAAAGCCTTGTTGATCTCAGCGGCAAGCTCTGCAGGCTGCACATCGGCCTTGGTGACTTTGGTGCCGCCCTCGGACAGCTTTTGGCGCTTGTTGCCGGCCTCGTCGACGTTCTGGCGGCGACCCTCGAGAGTGACGGGAATGGGACGCTTGGCGCCAGATTTGTAGAAAGTCTTTCCGAGAAGGGTAGGAAGGTAGGTGATCACACGGTCGTCGGCAAGGAAGACATCGTACTCGCCAAGGAGCTGGCGCTTGCTCTCGAAGGAGTGGTACTTGCTCTTGAGCTTCTCAATGCCAATGACGCGCTGGATGTTCTGGCTGAGGGCAGTAGGGAAGGAAGGCTCGGTGATCAGGTCCTTATACTTGCGCTGAGGGTCGGCGGTGATCAAGCAGATGCGCAGGGCGCCCTCGCCGGTGGACTGGGTGTCGATGTGAGGGTGGGGCAAGACGATCTTTCCGGGCTTCAGGCGCTTCTTGTCGACAATGTGCTTCTTGGTGGTGAGGACGAGCCAGACGGGCACGTCGTCGTTGGCATCGTCGCTGTCGGCGTCGGCGAGCAAGCTCTCCTTCTTGTCGGTGGCAGATTTGGTCGCGGCGTCGGACTGAATCTTGCGCACGAGGGCCTTGGTGGCGCGCAGGGTCTGGTCGGCGTCGAGTTGGTAGGGGGAGGAGGAGGCGACTTTGGCGACGACGGTGGTCTTCTTTGAGGGCGCCATTGTGGGTGTGTGGTGTGTGGTGGTGGTTGGTAGCAAGAGAATCGCCCACTCTGGCCGACTTGTGCTGGCTCTGGCTTTGGCGTAGTAATTTTTGGAGACGAAAGCTTGCGATCGGCCCTGCTGCTGCCCGATACAGTTAGCGCCATTTGACTTCGCGCCGGGAGTCTTCTTGCCCGCCGTCTCCCTTGGTCCCTTGACTAGGAAACGCCATTAACGACTTCGCTCTGTTATTTTGCAAGAAACAATGTTGTGCATTATAATGTAGCCTTGCAAAACATTGCCAAGCAATCGTTGCAACAACATCTAGTATGTACATATTATGCAAGGACAGAATCATCGACATTCTTCACAGCCAAGTACGTCCAAGAGACAGCCACCCGTGCAATCGCTAGTGTCGTCTGCATGGCGTCTTGGATCATCCTCGCCTTTACCCGGTTCAGGAAAATTTGTTGGCCATGCTCTGCTGACTGTACGTATCTCGCCGCAGTACGTTGTCTGAAGGTGCTTCTCATCTTCTGTGCTCTGCGGAATCCTTCGCTGTTGATGCATCTTCTCATTTCCAAGGCGAACTTTATTCCTTAGCCTCTCTTGTCACCCGTCCCAGCGATTTCGGCCCTGCAGGAAGGATTCATTGGAGAATATATTATAAAGACGGCAGTCTGCCAATCTGCCGAGTGACTCTCGGGTCCATCCACTTGTTGTCGTAGTGCTGTTGTCAGCTCTGCTACACTCGCCACACGTGCAAGTATGAGCAACACTAATGAGGCTGACGTTGATGCCCACACGCCTGCCAATGCTCAATCGAAGACCAGAACAGATGTTGCTGCTCAAGTAGTCGGCGCCGAAGCCCAAACCTACGACCACACCGTCGAGCGCGGCATCATTCGCAAGATCGATCTCTGGGTGATCCCATTCCTATGGTTCGGCTATGGACTTGTCTACTACGATAAAGCCATTCTCGGTGGCGCCAGTATCTTTGGCATGATCACCAGCCTCGAGCTTCGAGTCGTGGTCGATAACTCTGTCGTCCCTCCAATCACTTCGACCCAACGACTATCCTGGGCCAGTTCGATCTTTTACTTCGGCATGCTGGCTGGTGTCATGCCTTTGACCTATGCCTTCCAGCGCTTCCATCTGAGCCGAGTCATTGGTGCTGCCGTTGTCATTTGGGGTCTCTGTTGCATGTCTACAGCACTGGTCACCGACCACAGAGGACTCTACGTTCAACGCTTCTTCCTTGGTTTCCTCGAATCGATCATGCCCACTGCTTTCATGGTCATCGTATCTTCGTTCTACACGCAACGAGAGCAGACTTGGCGTCAATGTCTGTGGTACTCGGCCACAGGTGCTTGGACTATCATCGGCGCCGGTTTCAACTATGCTTTTGCAGGCATTACTTCAGGTTCGTTGGAACGGTGGCAGTATCTCTACATCATGGCAGGTTCTATGACTGTCGTATACGGTCTCTGCTTCTTCCTGTTCCCACAGACGCCCATGGATGCATTCTTCCTACGCGGGGACGAGAAGCGCATCTCGATGGAACGCTTGCGCCAATCCCACATGGGCGTGCGTTGCAACACCATCAAATGGGACCAGATCCGGGAGGCTCTGACAGACCCGAAAGTATACCTCATCAGCCTGATGATGGGTCTCGCTTACACAGGTACACCTCATAATTACTTCCCTCCAACCCTGCCCAATTCCAAAACTAACCCACACTCCTTGTAGTCAACGGCGCAGTCTCCGCCTTCGGGCCCCTAATCGTCAGCACCTTCGGCTACGACTCCTTCACCGCCCTCCTCTGGCAAATGCCGCTCGGCGCCGTCTGCCTCGTCACCACCCTCGCCTGCGGCTACGCCAGCCTGCTCTTCAAGAACATCCGCCTGATCATGCTCGTGCTAGCCTGCCTGCCCGTCATGGCCGGCTGCGCCATGATCTGGAAAGGCGAGTGGAGCGAGGGCGGCGCCACGCCGCTCGCGGGCTACACGCTGATTGGGTTCTTCGCGCCGGTGACGAGTCTGATTGTGAGCATGGGGATGGCGAATGTGGCGGGGAATTCGAAGAAGAGTTTCATGGCGAGTGGGACTTTCGTTATGTATTGTTTTGGTGAGTGTTGTAGCGCTGCTGGTGGGAAGGAGGGATGTGATGCTGACGTTCTCTTTTCTTTTCAGGAAATATTGTTGGACCGTTCTGGATCCGATCTCAAGAAGTTGGTGAACACTATCCGCGTGTCTGGCAGGGCATCATTGGCAGCTATGCAGTCTTGGTCTGTGTTGCGGTGATCCTGTATGTGATGTTGAGGCGCGAGAACGCACGTAGGGACGCCTTGGCGATGGACGAGAAGGAGGGCGAGAAGCATGCATTCGAGGATTTGACGGATCGTCAGAATTTGTGGTTTAGGTATGCTTACTGAGGTGGTGTGTTGATGGCAATGCTCCGACGTTGACTGTACGCACAAGCTCGCGACCAAAGTCACTGTCGAGAGACGTCGCACAGCATATGCAGGTCCGTCGGAGGGAACACTGCGTCGGTCAACCGGATGCATGTATTCTTGGGCCTAATTCATGCAAACCGAATCTGCTTCCTGCTATGTATAGTGCCTACTTTGAACGTCAGGCATTCGTCCTCGAATCAATAACCATCTCCAAAAGCCTTCACTCTGAGTCACAGATCGATTCCCACACAATGCCACATTGTCTCCTCTCCACGTAACAACAAGCAAGGGACCGCACAACTCACACACGCACACCACACCTTGCGCAACATCTCGTGGTCCACGCCACGAAGACGGATGCACAACCTTAGCGTCGTCATTGAAGATGCCATTCTGGCCGCCCTTGCTTATCTGAAGCTGATGTTGACCAGGGACAGCGAGCAGCATTTGAGCCACTCAATTTGTCTTAGCGGAGGCGAAAGATCCATCGCTTGCGCCACTCCAGTCACTGTCGCCGCTGTCGTCGCTATCGGTGCTGTAAAGATTGAAATCACTATCATCATCACTGCCCTTCCCAGTGTGGCACTCGAGGCGATCAAGTGTCGCGGTATCCTCCCAGTGCTCATCATTCTGGCTATTACACGCAAGGATCATTCGATCCCAATCACTCGCAGGGAATTGGGCATCCCACAACAGCCGAACAATCTTAGTGCTGACGTATCGACGTTTCAGAGCGTAATCAAGCGCTGTTCCATGCTTGCCTCGATGGTGAAGATTAGCCCCATAGGCTAGTAGCACTGACACGGTGTCACAATCGTCTCTGATCACCGCTAGTATCAAAATCGGCGTGGTTCCTTTCGCTGCGTTAGCGTTTGCGCCATGCCGCAGTAACAGCTCGATAACATCCTTTGAGCTGTACACCAGCGCAGTAACCAAGACAGGTACAGGCGGTACGGAATTGTCCATCGCATCGGCATCTGCACCGTTTTGCAATAAAAATTCGACGGTCTCCTTGGATCCCCATCTGGCCGCAATTGCTAGAGTGTTGCACACACCTCTCTGAGGTGGGTCAATTGCTGCACCAAGGTCCAAGATCTGTTGCATAAGCTCGATATTGTGGTCCGCAGCTGCTAATCCCAGGACACAGCCAAATGTCTCATGGCAGCGTATATTGATATCAAAGGTCATGATTGACTGTGATGTCGTCCTAAAAGCAACAATTCCAGGATTCTCGGTCTTCGAACACCTCCCAAGCATAGCTTCGGCAAGCAAGTAGGCTCTATTGAACAATAGCAAAAAGAGTGTGGTTGCTGACTCGGTGAGATCTTCGTGATTTTTGTAGCTGCTGAGACGAGGGCGACGGTGATTATAACTGCATATTAGGAGCATCAAGGGAAGCTCTGATATGAATTCCAGAGAAAGCGCACCAGCCATGTAGGCGAGATCCGCATGGTGGAGAAGGTCGCGTGTTGCGATGCGATGAAGCGGAAATCTCCTCGAGGAGAACCACGTCAGGTGCCGGCCCGGGTTGAAATATTGCAAGTACTTCGACGAGTCGAGTTGAATGTACGACAAGCAAGATCGAGCAATTTCGGCGTGTGCGAAACCTTCGACAACGTGCACATCGCCCGTAGTCATGCTTCCTAAACCGCCTTGGAGTAGATGCTCTCTTACAGACTCGTGGATAAATTGAACGGTTAAAACCTTCTGATCCTTCTCATCGGATATGGCTCTATGCAGGTCATCCGTGTCCTTGACTACTTCGACAAGGCCCCGAGTCGAGCGTGTAATGAAACGACCGATGGTTTCGATGTCAGCGTCATCTCGATCCCACTCCCCCGTAGACAATTGATTAGTGCTTGTCTTGATAGCGAAGTACAATTCAGTCGGCAACAGCCGCTTCCTCGTATAGAGTACCCATTGAAACGCTGTTGTCGTGCCCTTGTCACAGTGGGCGAGAATGCTAGTGAATAAACTCCCAAGTTTGTCTGGCACCACCGCTAGTGAGCTCATCAGTTCTGACAGCGGAGCACCATTATCTCGCTTCTCTTTGAGTATTTTGATGACAAGTACAGCCCAGAGAAAGATACCCGAAGAGCGGCGCTTGATATCTGCCTCAATCTTGACCTTCGCGGAAATTGGGACGTCCAGACGGCTCACATTGCTGTGAACATATTTGACAATGTCATCAAGATGTTCAGTTTGGTCGTCCAGTTTGAGCTCTTCAAACTTGTGCATCGTGATGTGTGGGTAATGTCGACTCGAGAAACATATTGAAAGCCGTAATTCTCGAGAAACGGCGAGGTCGACGAGTTCCTCAAAATTTCCGACCACATCACGAACCTCGTCTTGTACACACTCATCAAGTGCGTCGATGTAAAGAACAAGATGCTCCTCCGGCTTGAGGGCCAGTACAGATGTCTGTAGCATAGTCTGAAGCGTTTCGACAGACCAGATTGACTGTTTGATGTGGGACCGATCAGAGTAAAGATGCGGTAGCTTACTCAGAACTTGACGCAGAAGAGATCTATACATTCCCTCGGCAGACTTCTCGAGTGGCTGGCCACGTGCGTTGAAGAAGAAAGACGCGATGATGTTGCCATCATCTCGCTTCTGTGCAATATCAAGGGCGTACTTCATCAGAGTGGATTTGCCACAACCAGGGTTACCCTTAATCCAGAGCACACCGTGATGTTCAGGATGGCAACTCTTGTCTCGCCACCGCACATATTCTGGTGCTTCAGCAATCCAAGTGCAGGTATCTGCATGAGCTAGACCGATGGTGGCCTGCCGAGAATCCATGACATCGAAACGCAATGCCTGTAGGAACTCTCGCCGCTGGTGTTCTCTTGCAAGCCTGTTCTCTTCTTCCAGCCTTCTTTCGGCCTCCAGCTGTGCTACTTCTCTGCGCCGAGCATCTTCGTCCTCTCGTTGCTTCTCTGTGCTTTCCGTAGGCAGAGACGGAGCTCCATAATTGTAGGTAACGTTGCTTGTGTACACGTCGCCAAGATGGTTTCTGGACTCTCCTCCGGTAGATACACCATCGTACTGGTGACCACTGCGATCGGACGCACGATACGCTGTAGGAGCCGCAGGTTGTCGCTCTTCAGTCAATGGAAGTCCCGCCAAACGTTCGTGTGTCGCAATATCGTTAGAGGCCGGGGGGTTGGTACTTTCCTGTGCGCTTGGTCTTGGTACGGACGGTGGAGCTTTGCGTCGAGCCAGCTTGCGAAGAAAACTCATCGTGTCGCTGCTTGGTCAACATGCTCATGACTGATGCTCCGGGGATTGTGGTAAGAATCAGGCTGAAACAACATATCCGCACCTGACGAGACCTAGCCTCGTGGCGCCACCTGGCCATGCATATGGTCCCGTTCTAGTATAGCGTGCTTGATGCATGCTGCGAGGCTGTTGTCTGCATCCCGTCACATCTAATGCGAGCTGTAGACTACCTCCTAGATTGGACACTTGAGATAGCATGCGTCCAAGATTCCGAGGGTCTTCACCTCAAAAGATCGGATCTCCAGCTTCCACTCCACAACACCCGGTCGATCACTGCGTCATGGCCTCGACACGACTTGTAGGTCCACGGGTTTTGACCATTCGCATCATCCCTTGTGGCACATCGATTTGCATTACGACCATGTGCCGTTCTGCTGCCAGCTCTGGATATAGCGGCACGGCACATATGTCGCTTGATCGATCATGACGATGACTTGCTGAGAGAACAGATAAATTACCTTATATAGAAGCTGGCTAGGCCGGCCTCTTGTTTAATTCCATATAGACAAATAGCACAATGTTATTCTCTACACTTGTACCAATTGTTTTTGGTGTTGGTGCTGCGGCACAAGTGACTGCTCAGAACAGCTCTGGCACACGTCTCAGAGTCGATAATGGCACTTATGGTCCTGAGATCGAAGAAGTCCATTATTGTGAGTCTCATTCAAGATGCTTGAATGTGTAAAGACGACAAATACTAACAACCCACACGACTACGATCAATGGCCCATTGGCATTGCAGCAGCGTCTGATGGCCGTCTATTCGCCTCCTACACCCGCGGCGACTACCGCTACACACTCGGTGTCATCGTGAACGAAACAGCCGAAGAACCCTACCCATCCATGGACCTCAACCTTCCCATTTCCCAACTCAACACCAGCTGGAACGGCATCCCCTTCGGCTCCGGCAACTCGAGCGCCTTCATCTCCGTGCAAGCCCTCTACATCACCCCCGAATCCAACGCCACCGGCCGTCCAGAAACCCTCTGGGCCCTCGACACCGGCCGTCCAACAATCCACAACTCCCAAGGCGACCCCTCCATGCCCTACGCCCAGCCCGGCGGCCCAAAACTCGTCGCCATCTCGCTAGCAAACGACACAATCTACCAGACTTTCACTTTCCCGCCCACAGTCCACTACCCAGACTCCTACCTCAACGACCTGCGCTTCGACCTCCGCCCCAACGTCACCGGCACTTCAGGCCAGGGAATCGCGTACTTAGTCGACAGCTCCGACGAAGGGCGCCCGGGCTTCATCATGCTCGATCTCGGCACGGGCGAAAGTTGGCGCCGCCTGACGCAAGACCGCTCCGTGCTGCGCGGTTTCAACGACGTGCCGTCGTACGTCGGCCGGCCGTTCTACTTCGAGCAGCTCGGGCAGCCGATCCGCTGGCAGCAAGAGGGCCTAGATGGTATCCAGATCACGCCGGATGGCGAGCGGATTTTCTACTCGCCTTTGTCGACGACGCGGCTGTACTCGATTCCTACGGCTAGTTTGCGTGAGCGCGATAGTAATCCGACCGCGGAGCTTTCGGCGCATAGCAATGTTAGTGATCATGGCCAGAGGGGCGGCAATGCCAATGGTTTTGAGGGCGATAGCAATGGGCTTGTGTATCAGTTGATGCCGGAGTATAATGCTGTGTACTTCTACGACTCGACGCCTAATGGCAATGGCAAGACGAACGCTTTTGTGCGCGATCCGAGGATTCTGTGGCCTGATGGCGCGAGCATTGGTGCTGACGGGTACATTTACCTTAATATTAACCAGCTGTTCGACCAGGTGAGTTCGACGGTTGGATCTCTATTCGTGTCGCTATGTTTGTGATGCTGATCCTGACTCTTTTTCGCAGGCGGATTGGAACTTCGGTGTGGACACGAGAACATACCCCGGCGCGATCTTGAGGTGTAAGCTACCCAATGGCGGAACGAAGATTTCGAGCTTGTATCCGTGATCAACTCTCGAGGACAGAGGATGATGGTAGAAAACGATGTGAAGCATATTTCAAAGCTTCAACTCTGTGTATAAATAGTATGATCTGGCCCATCTCTTCCTTTGTCAGACTTGTTTCCACAAGAGTCGCGCTGTCGTGCTTCCCATAATCTGAATTTGTTGGTTACATGTTCGAAGCGAGTTGCTTCGTATTCGATGATGTGAACGTAGTACATTGGCAGCCTACCAAGAGCCCTTACGTAGCCAATAGAAAAATAAGATCTCGTATCATGCCTGATAATTTCGTACCGTCGCCTACAGAAAAGGATATCGTAAACCTGGGAAACTCCCAAACAAACCCGTGCAAAGAAGGCCAGGCGGCAGCGCAAACTCCTCCTGTTCTTTGCGAGAGGAGAACTGCAACTGCCACCTACAATTAAACAAAAAACAAGATTTCTCTACTGGTCTCTAGCCTTGCGCCAGTTGGTCTCCTGCTCCATTTGAATATCGCCAATGTTCTTGCTCACTTCCTCGAGGATCTCCGCGGCGCGCGCGTGGAACTCGGCCTGCGCCCTCACGAGCTCAGACAAGTTGCGCAGCGGCTCGGGAGTGTCGAGGACGTTGCGCATGACGCTCGTGGCCTCGTCGACCTTCTCGACGAAAGTATCCTCAGCCTGCTCGATCGCCGCGCGCTGCGCATCAGTGTAGCTCTCCTCGTGCTTGCCGCCAGCGCCAGCGCGCGACTTTGCGGCGTCGAGGGCCAGACGGGCATTCTGGACAGCGGTGCGGGCCTTGTCTGCGCTCTTGAGGCCCTGGTTGAGGGTTGTGCTCCAGCCGGCGAGGAAGCGGGACTGGATCTTCTCATCCTGGTCGAGGCGCGCTTCGCCGACCTTCTCCTGGGCAATGGCGAACTTCTCGAGACCTTGCGAGAGAGGGTCGGGCTCGGTGGAGCCTTGCGGCGTGGCGGTCGCGATGTCCTGGGAGCCGGCGAGGGCGGCGCGGGCGATGGCGTGGGGGAAGGTTTTGGGTTGGGGTTTGGCGGAAGGGGGTGCTGTGAGGGCTGCTTGGGCTTCGGCGGCGTTGGAGGCCTTGGAGAGGAGGTTGACCTGGGGGCATGTTAGTATGAACTGGCTTGAGGAGCGGTTGTCTGTAGAATACGCATGCCTTGTCGCTAATGCTCTTGCCCAAGTCCTGGAAGCTCTCCTTCACATTGGGCGGGTAGTCGTAGGCCTCGTTGGTGTACTGCGAAGTGGCCGCAAGCAGCTTCTGGTGGGTGGCCTTGAGGGCATCGACGCGCACCTCGAGCTCGAGGTAGTCGTGCGGCAGCTCAGTCTTCTCCGAGACACTGCCCGTCTGCTCCTTGATCCATTGTTGGCTGCGGGCGGCGAAGGGTGTGACCTGCGAGGTGACCTGGTTGGTGAATGCGCGGAACTTGGTGAAGTCCATGTTGAGGGTCGGGAGAGATGGTGTGCCGGTGTTGGTGTTGGATGAGTAGGCGGCGGGTTCGGCGGCGGACATGCAGCGTGAGGGTAGTATGCACACGAGTGTCTGGTGGATTGGAGAGGGAAGGGGGGTGTTCTGTGGTAGGCAGATGCATTCATGTACCTCGCAGGGACCCTGGTCTCGAGCTCACTCACACAGCCCTCTCCCCGCGTCGATCGTTTCAACCATCGAACGTGACGTTTCAACGCTCTCGAGTCTGAACTTCTTACTTTAAGTGGCTTTACACTAATCATTCACTGGGAAGTCACGTGGAATGAGGCACACTATCCATGTATTGCACTGCACATTTCATATATCATTATCGTCATCGTGAAGCCTGCGTTTGGCTCGAGTCTCCGAATTACCTCCTCAAGAGCCGTTCGCCTGCGGCTTGACCGGCTCAATGTTCCAGATCATCTCGGCGTACTCGTCAATGCAACGGTCGCTGGAGAAGAAGCCCATACGCGACACGCTCGTGATGGTCTTGGTCAGCCACTCGTCTTGCTTCTTGTAGGCCTCGTCGATCAGTCGCTGCGTGTCGATGTACGACTTGAAGTCGTCCGAGACGAGGTAGTAATCGCCGTGATCGACGATCGAGTCCACCAAGTTGGAGAACTGTCCAGCATCGCCAAAGACGCCCTCACGGATCGCCTTGAACACGTTCTTCAGCATGGGGTCAAGGTCGAAGTCTTGGTAGTAGTGGGCGTGGCGGAGGTCTTCCACGTCCTCACTGAGGTTGCCGAAGAGGAAGATGTTCTCTTCGCCAATTTCTCTGGTGATCTGTATAATGCTTGTTAGTTTCGGTCATGAAGTAACCATCATGACTCTGCTTACCTCGATGTTTGCGCCGTCGCAAGTGCCGATGATCAGACCTCCATTCAGCACGAACTTCATGTTACTACTCGACCGTTAGCAAGTATTCTTCACACCACCAGAGCATCGACAACTTACGATGTACCCGAAGCCTCAGTACCAGCAGTCGAGATGTGCTCCGAAATGTCCGAAGCAGGGCAGATGATCTCAGCCTTTGACACGTTGTAGTCCTCGAGGAAGATGACCTTGAGCAGATCGCCGACGTCCTTGTCGGCGTTGACCACCTTGCCGACCTGGTTGATCAGGTGAATGACTGTCTTGGCCATCCAGTAGCCAGGCGCTGCCTTGCCACCGAAAATGCTGACGCGAGGCTGCACCTTCTTGCGCTCCTCGGGTGACATGTCCTTTATCTCGAGGTAGCGGTGGATGACACCGAAGATGTTAAGTTGCTGACGCTTGTACTCGTGCATACGCTTGACCTGAATGTCGAAAAGTGATGCCGGGTTGACGGAGACGCCGTTGTTCTCTTTGATGTACTTCGCAAGGCGGACCTTGTTGGCGTACTTGATCTCCTGGAATTCCTTCCTGAACTCCTTGTCGTCGACGAATGCCTCGATCTTGTGCAGCATTGTGAGGTCGTTGAGGTAATCGAAGCCACCGAGCTTGCTAGCGATGAGCTCAGACAAGCGAGGGTTGGCCTGGTGCAGCCATCTCCTGGGTGTGATACCGTTGGTAACGTTGGTGAACTTGTCGGGGCCGTAGATCTTGACAAAGTCCTTGAAGATCGTGGTCTTGATGAGATCGGAGTGCAGCTCTGCCACACCGTTGACCTTGTGACTACCGATGAGGGCGAGGTATGCCATGCGAACCATCTTAGGCTGCGACTCTTCAATGATGGAGACACGACCGAGCATCTCGCGGTCCTTGGGGAAGTTTCGCTCAACGAACTGCAAGAAGTGCAGGTTGATGTCGTAGATGATCTGAAGGTGACGGGGAAGGAGGTGCTGCATGAGAGGGACGGACCACTTCTCGAGAGCTTCCGGTAGAACGGTGTGGTTGGTGTAGCCGAAAGTGGCCTGCACGATGTTCCAAGCCTCGTCCCATTCCAGACCCTCTTGGTCGATCAGGATGCGCTGAAGCTCGGGAATGGCAAGCGTAGGATGGGTGTCGTTGAGCTGCAACTTGTCAGTTTCCGTGTGTCTGTAATCTTCAGAATCACGTAGAACACTCACCTGGATAGCGACTTGGTTGGGGAACTCCTTCCAAGCCTTCTTGGACTTCTTGAACCTTCTCACGATGTCGAAGAGAGAGGCAGCACACCAGAAGTACTGCTGCTTCAAGCGCAGCTCCTTACCGCGCTCCAGGCTGTCGTTGGGGTAGAGGACCGCCGAGATGGTCTCGGCACGCTGTTGGTCCGCCACTGACTGCTCATACTCTCCAGAGTTGAACTTGGTGAAGTCGAACTCACCGTGAGACGCCTTGCTAGACCACAGTCTCAAGTTGTTGGTTGTAGTTGTACCATAGCCGGGCACTGGAGCGTCGTACGCAACGGCGGTCACGACCTCACCGTCCTCCCAAACACTGATTTGCTTGCCGCTGTCATCCTGATATTTCCTGACGTTGCCGTAGAATTGAATGTCGACCGTGACGTCGTGGCGGGGGAATTCCCTATGAGCAATAAGAGTCAGAACAAGTTCATGCCGATTGCAAAATTGGAGCCCTACCAAGGGTTGAAGTCGAGCCAATAGTCAGGAACTTCCATCTGGTATCCATCCACAATCTCTTGACGGAAGATACCATAGCGGTACCTGAGAGCGTAGCCCCACGCCGGGTAGTTCAATGTGGCGAGAGAATCGAGGAAGCAAGCGGCAAGGCGACCGAGACCACCGTTACCCAATGCAGCGTCACGTTCCTGCTCGATGATGTCTTCCATGCGGAATCCGAGATCGGCCAGACCATCTTTTCAAGTATTAGTAGTTGCTCTAGCAAGTGCAGTGCAAGAAATAATCGTACCTTTAGCAACGTCCTTCATGCCAACGTTGAGCATGGCATTGTCAAGAGCACGACCCATCAGAAACTCGAGGGAAAGATCTACGGGTAGTTAGCAATGGTGTGCTCCACTTGTCGAGGAGCAAGCTTACAGTAAACACGCTTTTGGTCAGCAAAGGTCTGCCTCTGCTGAGTCTTGTTCCACTCAATGACCAGTCGGTCACGGAAGGCAAGTGCTGTTCCAGCATACGCGGCGCTGCCAGTGTGTCAGTATCATCCATGCTGCTGTAACGCCGCGGCCCAACTCACAACTCATCGCAGTTGAACAAAGATCTCGCCAGAGTTGTCTCGATGTGCTTCACGGCCTCCGCCTCGAACTCGTCCTTGGTCTTGAACTCTTTTGCAGACTAATAGCACGAAAACCATTAGCACTCTTTCACTGCAGCACCATTGTGTCAATACTCGGCCAGAAAGTCACTTACGAATTTCTTCCACCTGCAGTCCCAAGAATGTCAGCGACGCCTCCACGACAACTAGTCTAGCAGCAACAATGCACTCACGCAGCTCTCTGGCCCTCGGGCACACTGGCCTCAACCGCCTTAATCTCAGCAGGCCCGAAACCAGTCGCAGTCCTCTTGTGCTTCGGCCTGGTTATGCCAGGCGGGCCCACGGCCGTCTGGAAGTCATTGATGGGGGAGGAGACGCTAGGTCTGCGTTCCCTTGGTGCCGAAGCTGTGCTGGGTGATTCAGCCATATCTGTCTGTCTCTCTGGCTGGAAGAACAAGGAAGTGTAGGTGATGGGGAAGATGTTTTTACAAACAGAAAGAGAGAAAGGGAAGGGAAGGGAAAGAGCAAGAGAGATCGGCGGTTGGAGCTTAACAAGTAAACAGTCGGTTGAGAGGGCCCCTCCTCCTGCTCATCCTCAGGTCCCAATGCGACAACACCTCATCAGGCTGGCACCGGTACAGCAGTACCAAGCAAGCTACCCAGCTCTAGCAGTCCGCATCGTCCGTGTCGTGCATCTGGACTCAGCAGTGGCATCTAATCGCAGGATGATGGCGGGGTAGGTTGGGGAAGTGGAGCGGCGAGAGGCAACGGCAACGGCGCGCTTGCATTGGATCTACCAAGGATATTAATATCGCAGAGCCGATTAACACAAACCTACTAAGTAAGTAGTAAGTACCTTTGAGTTGCAGACCGCTCTTGCATGTGACAGCAAGCAAGCAAAAACAGTACACATCTCACGCCCTTTCCACACATCGAAAATCAGCACCACGTCCGCTGAAGATACACAATCCATCGCTCATCGCCGGCCTCCGTCTCCAATTGCCCTGCCTGCCCTATACCATGAGATCCTCTTCTCCCTCCACTTCCCACTTTCTGAGACACCCTCCTCAACCACATCTGCAGAGCCGCCGAACGCGGAAAGCCGCTGACGGCGCGTGCGCCATTCTGCAAGCCCCGCGCGTGCAGTTTGTGCTCTCCCCGGAACGCCACGGCTGCTAGGTTTGAATGCATGATGCACGAGCATGAGGTGAGCGCGTCGCGTACAAACGGACGGGCCGAATAGCATGGCATGGCATGGCTGATGTGCTGGTCGTCGGCGTTTGGCTGGCTGTTAGCATCACGAAGATTGAAGCATAACACGCGGTTGTATGATCAAGGCTAAATAACTAGTCTTGGTTTTCCGATTCGACTAAAATCGTTTTCTGGAGTTTCTTGATTCGAGTACAGTACCTAGGTACACTATTATCTTTCGCTATTCAAATTAAAAAGATCTCCTTTTCTTTTCCCAATTACCACGTGACATCTTTCTGACAGTCTGCAACGTGTTTTGTCTTTCTTTTTCGTACACATTGAGCCCATAAGCGCCTTATCTCTTCAGTGCAGCGAACTGCGTTCCGAGGTATTCCAACGCGGGAGAGGCCAGTTGCCCTTGGTTGACAAGGTGTCTTGCGAGAAGCTTGACGAGCTCGACCTGCTCATCCGCTGTCAGGCCTGTAATGGCAGTCTCAAGCAGATCGCCAGGTGATGCCTTGTACACAGCGATGAAACTCTGGTAGTACATGAACGCGAAGAAACCCATGATAAACTGGCAGTCCATGCGATCGGTCATGCCGCCGTGACCCGGGATAGAGTCGCCAAAGTCCTTGATGTTGAAGGTACGCTTGAGGCCGGAGGCAAAGAAGCCACCGAAAGGCGCAATCAGCGAAGCGAAGGTTGCCATGACAAGGATGTGGAACTGCATAGGCGAGATGCTGACAGTCGTCGGCAGGTGGGTCCAGTTCGGCGGGATGAACGGAAGCTGGTATGTGTGCGGGATGAAGACAGGGTTAGGGTCGCATTCGAGGCCAGTGAAAATGTTGGCTCCAAGGTCGTTGACAGGGCAGATGAAGTACTTGGAACGCATGAGGACGTTAGTCATACCGAAACCGAATAGGACAGTGAAGACCCAAGCACCGACGAAGCCTGAGTTTGTTAGCCTTTGCATTGCGAATTGTAAGGTAAACGATGATACGCACCTTCAACAGTCTTCTTGGGGCTGATCTTGATCAGCTGTGTGCGACCAAAAGTGATACCACAGATGTAGGCAAAGATATCGTTGGTGATGACCAGGCTGACAGGCAAGAAGAACCAGATCATGCCTTCAAAGATGTTGTTCATGATAAAGTGCGCCTGCACGACAATCAGGTAGAGAGCCATGTGAGTCCAGGCGAATTGAGTGAACTGGAACTTGTAGTGACCCTTCTGAAGCGAACCGACGAAGAAGACGAAGCCTGGGTCATGTTAGTTCTCGTCCGAATCATGTGTTTATTGCCATGCAGCAGGAAACTCACCCATGACGTAGAGCATAAAAGAGATAAATCTGTGGTGTGTCGCGAACGGCAAAAGAACCTTGTCCACCAAGACGATGTGCTTGAAGTAGTAGATCACACTCTCGCCGTACAAGAAGTACATGGTGGATCCGAGGAAGTACCAGTTGAGAGTCTTTGTGAAGCGCAGACTGCGCGCCCTCGACGGCACATTTGCAATCGCAATGACCTCCTTGTAGCTAATAATTTGCACGGCGGTCACAATGATGAGCATATAGATGTGCCCCGCGAACATCGATCCGAAGAAGAAGGCGATCATGACAAGAGTCCAGATCGCGCGTGTAATGAAAGTCTGCTTCTTTTTCTCGTGTTCAGACAGCTCCTTGACAGGCGCCTTCTCGTCGTCGGTCGCCCAGCCAGCCGCGGCGTCTGCGCTGTTCTGCTTGTTGGCGTTGCCATTTCTCGTAGGGCTCTTGGAGTTGTTGCCGTTTGGGCTCGCGAGGCTGCGCTCTTCTGTGGGCGAGTCGGACATGCTGCCTCGACTCATGCGACGATCGCGGTGTTGGAACTTGATGTCCTTTTTGGGCTTGGTCATGGTTGCGGTATGGTGGGTGGCACTGTTGAAACAGCGGCTCGTGTGGATATTTTTCGAGGACGTCTTGTGTCCTTTAGACTTCGAACAAGCTGCGGTGCTCGTCTGGGTATGGGGTACGCGGAAGCTGCTGGCTAAGCGCGTTGATCCGAAAGCGAAGCGCCCCTGAAGTTGGTGGTGGTGGTGAGTGGTGGCAGGCTACGTGCTGGACGAGCGCATGTCGGTAGCGTAAATAGAGCCTTCGACAGAGAGGTGTATGAAGGAGAGAATTGCGTGTGCGACCGCTGTGGCTGTGCCAGGCGAGCAAGAGTGGTATGGGAGGATGATTTCCAGTCTGTCTTCTCTGCTGTACGATGACGTGCCACCGGGCAAGCACGACCAGGGCACTTGGCAGGCGCCTGTGAAGCTCCAAGGCTACCAGGCTTGCTCTCACTAGTCCAACTCTGATGCGCCGCCGATCGACATGGTCAGCAGCAATGCACGCCATAATCACCATTGTTGACTGACACGTGAGGGCAGACGCGACGCGCACTATAACACGCCAACAAGCATGGTGATGTGCACGGCACCGGCGCACCGCAAAGATGGAGGACGACATGTTCCTGGATGATGATCTGGACGACATCCCGGACAACACCCTTCTCGAGCTCGAACAAAATGCCATCTCTTCTACCCAGCGGCAGAAGGCCAGCCAGGCTCCTCCACCTGCCATAAATCTGAGGAAACAAGCACACAATGCATCCAGTCTGTACCGCTCGCAAAATTCCACCAAGAACCTGGCATGGCGGCCCCCAAGACGCCAGCAGCCAGGCATGCCTGCTGCGTCGCAGGCCAGAGTTGCGGCACACCCTCCACCTTCCTCAGATGAATACGGTTTCGACGAAGAGAACGTGATCGATCTCGATGAGCCGAGCATGGTCATTCACCCTGCCTCCGGCCCATCTGCAAGGCCCCGCTCTCGCCCAACTTCACGGATGGCTTCGCGCTCTATCGATCCAGAAACCGCTGCTGCTTTCGCCGCGGCCGATGCCGAGATGGGTGCAGGTGCGCAGGAATGGGAACACGCACCTCACCTCCAGCACAAACCTCGCAACGATTCTGATACTGCGAAGCTTATGGCTCGAATTGCACAACTCGAGGCAGAGCAGACACGGTTACAACGTTTGGAACAGGAAGCCAGGAGGGCTGCTGCGACCAAGCAAGGAGAGATCTCCATCGTGCGAGCGAAAGAAGAGAAGGCTGCGAAGGAGTATGAGCGGCGGCTAAGTGTTATGCAAAAATTGCATGCCGACGAGGCGGCCAAGCAGAAGGCTGAGCTGGAGGCCATGCGCAAGCAGCGAGAGAAGATGGAGACGGATAACCGGTTCCTGCAACATGATTTGGCGCAGGAAGCGGATAGGGTGAAAAGGACGGCTGGGTCGAGCAAGTTGAAGCAAATAAAAGAGAAGGATACACCTCGAAAAAGGAAGCAAGGGCATGGGGACGGCTTCGACGACAGCGAGGTCCACATGGTCAGTCCTAGCCGTAGCAGAGAAAGGTCAAAGGACCAAACTCCAACGGCTGGAGCGAAGCGAAAGCGATCTGCACAAGACAGTCCATTGCCTGCATTATCTTTCATGCCGCCTCCAAAGCCGTCACGGGAAGTCAGCGGGGAGCAGTTGATCTCACCAGATATCCTTTTGAATGCCGACCACAACTCTACAGGCACACGAGAGCAACACGAATTTGTACAACGCATGCTCAACCACAAGAGAGCGGGAAGCGACAATCGCACAATCGAAGTGTTCACCAAACACAACTTTCCCTCGAATCCAGCACGATCCTTGGCCTCTATCTTCCTCGATGGGGTGTCTTCACCTTTGCGACGTCCAGGAACAGACTACATGCCTCTCAAGGTCTCGTACACGTTGCTTGGCTTGTGGTCGTCATGTATACATGAGAAGACATACGAACCCTTGGCACTTATCGTAGATATGCTCCGTGCTGCTCTCTACTTCGAACTCTCCTCGCATGTGTCCAAGTTGGTGGAGGATGCGGTGCCCATCTGCCTACAATCCATCGATCTGGTGGTGACGCCAGCAATTCAGTCGCAACACGCGTCGTTCTCTGCCACTTTCGACCACAAAGCTCAAGACGATATGGCTGCCAAAGTGGATGTGGATGAAGTCGTTGAGTTTCTGCACTTCATCAACCAATCTGCAGCTCTGAGCTCTGAACGACTTGAGACATTTTGGCAGCACATACACTTTAAAGGCTCTCTTCTCATGCTGAATAAGGTGCAGCCACTTCCTCGCATTATCCAAGCCTTGCAAATTCTGTCAACTTCAATCCTGGATGCCACCTTTGGAGCAATCAGCAGCGATGCTTCTCAACAAGCACAACAGGAACAGACAACCGTGGATAGACTGGCCACATGGCTATTTGAAACACCTCGGGCTCCTAAAGACGAACACTCGTACACTGATGAGGAGCTTGCGGAACTACGAATGGAGACTCTGAATGTCTTCAAGAAGATGTGTCTCACAGATCATGGCGGACAGTTGCTCGCGAAACATCGATTTGCGATTGCTAAATTGGTCAAGTTTCTACATGGCCAAGTTGGAAAACTGTACAAAATACGTCCCCACACTTGCCGGCACCGCCATGGCAGCAGCAGTGAAGACGATGACCAGCAGCCGACGTTGCATGATTTGACCATTGCAACTATCAACACAACTGTCCGCGTTCTGCATCACATCCTCCGCACATTTGACGAATCAATCGATCTCACCAGCAAGCTTGAAGTGGAACGTGGCGGATACCACGCTTTCCTCATCAGCATGTCACGTATTGCTTTCAGTGAGCAGCTTGTTTTTGAAGCTGGCATTGAGACAGAAGTTGTCGAAGCCGCGCACGATATTCTCGATAACGTACTGAGTCCTGAGGAAGGCGAGGCAATTGTCAAGGCTGTCGAGACGCCTCGCGGAACGCGTAGCACAACCACAAGGAGGGATCCGAGCGGAGAGAGTCAAGACGATCCGATGCAAATAGACGACGACGACGACGACGAAGATGATGAATGAATAGGAACAGATAATATAAATACTGTCTAGGCTCTGTACGCACACGAGTGTACGTCACGTCTCTAAGGTATATCCGACCCGAAACCGCATGCCCCGCCGGATGTACAATACCCCGCAATGACCAGTGTTGAATGTAGGTGCATGTGTTTAACTAGTATTGCCTGGGAGGTGTTCGATGTGTCTCATTTGAACATATCATACGCACGCATCTTTAAAGTCTAACAGTTTGTCCCTTTTAATCAAAACAGAATGGTCGATTTGCCTGAGAATGTTGGCTGGATCGGCCTCGGGATTATGGGCTTGCCCATGGTCCGCAACTTACTGGCGAAGATGAAAGGCAATACACAATTCTATGTGTACGATGTCGTACAAGAATCGATCGATCAGCTCGTCCGGGATGGACAAGGAAGGGTGCATGCTTGTAGCAGTTCGAAGGACGTGGCTGATAATTCGGTACGGCAACCTTGCACGCGATCGTTCAACCTAGACCACTCACTGATTCCACGCAAAGGATGTCATCATCTCAATGGTCCCCGAGGGCAGCCACGTCCGCGCCGTCTACCTGACCGAAACCAAAGGCGTCCTCGCAAGCAACCTAGGCACCAAAATCCTCATCGACTGCAGCACAATCGACACCGAAACCTCCCTCGCCGTCCGCAACGCAGTCGCCACCCACCACCCCAGAGCCTCCTTCTACGACGCCCCCGTCTCCGGCGGCGCCCTCGGTGCCCAAAAAGGCTCCCTAACACTCATGCTCGGCTGCGCGCCCTCAGACCCCAACATCGCCCTCCTCACAGCCCTGCTCAGCCTCGTCGGCGGCAACATCTTCCCCTGCGGCGGGCCCTCGCTGGGTCTCACAGCGAAGCTGTGCAACAACTACTGCAGCGGCCTCATCGCCATCGCCGTCAGCGAGGCCATGAACATCGGCATCGCGGCCGGCATGGACCCGCGCGTGCTGGCGAACGTTTTCCACACTTCGACTGCGCAGTCGGCGATTTGCGACGATTGGTGTCCGGTGCCCGGGCTGAGTCCGGAGGCGCCGGCGAGTAAAGGGTATCAGGGTGGGTTTAGGGTGCAGTTGATGAAGAAGGATTTTGGGCTTGCGGTCGAGGCGGCGAAGAGTGTTGGGGTGAAGTTGGCGCTTGGGGAGGAAGGGTTGAGGGTTTATGAGGAGACGAGCGAGGATCCGAGGTGTAGGGATTTGGATTCGAGGGTTGTGTTTAGGTATTTGGGCGGACGGGAGGATTGGAGGGAGGGGTTTCCGGAGGAGGTGGAGATGAAGAAGGAGGAGACTAGGCGGTTGTTGTGGAAGGGTAAGGAGATGGAGAAGGAGGAGCCATGAGGAGTGTTTTAGGTGGTTCCGTTCGATCTAACGAGATGCAATCCATCTCATTCTACTGATTAGCCTCATCGGAGTGCCAAAACTATGATCTCGATCAGTGATTTCCCTATTTCGGGCATGTAGAACCACGTGCACGTATGCCAGGCACCGGGAACGATGGAAAGCTTATTACACAGACAAGAACGTATGCAGGCTCTGGTTCGCTTAATTAACAAGAAAAGGGCAAGACGCTCGACATACGAGCGGGGAATGCATAATTGAGTTTTGTGGCTGTCTCTCACGTCATGCCATGCCTTTTCTGGGCTTCTCCAAACGATCATGTATATAAAGACAACAAGTAGCTGTCGAGAGACGAGGGTCCTTCTCACATATCTGGCGATCTAAATATGTGGTTGATCACTCTAGGATTGCTGCTCGTTCGAGCAACAGCTGCCCAAAACGTCTCATCGGCAGACAATCTGCCGTTCGACATCGACTCGAATACAGTCGAAGGCGATCCTGACTATATCCCACCTTACTTCCCAATCTTGCCGTTCAATCAATATGCCAATAATCCAATCCTTTCTCCCAATCCGGCCAACAACTTTGAGAGTGCTTTCCTCTACAACCCTACCGCCATCGTTTTGAACGAGACAATCTTCTTGCTATACCGAGCCCAGAACGAGTCCCTGGTCAGCAGCGTAGGCCTCGCCTGGAGCACAGATGGCATCAACTTCGAACGGCTAAACAGACCGATCCTTTATGCCACAGAACCCTGGGAGGCTGGCGGCGGCACCGAGGATCCTCGAATCATCCGCGTCAACGGCACGTTCTATCTCACATACACTGCATACAACCTCACGTCACCACAGCTATGTATCGCTACATCGACAGATCTACTCAACTGGACGAAATACCCGCCACTTTTCCCGTATTGGCAGGACGTGGCCTTCAGCGACATAGACGTCCCGGGACCAAGGCTAAATCATTCCAAGTCTGGGGCGATCACGAATGAGAAGATTGATGGGTTGTATCATATGTACTGGTGAGTATATCAACTTTGATGAATATGACCTGGAACTAACGATTGCAGGGGTGATTCGTCTCTCTACCACGCCACTTCGCCTGATCTCCTCAACTGGACCACTTTGCCTGCAACTCAGCCCTTCGCCGCACCAGTGCATCCTTGGGAGAACCGACTCCTCGAGCCCGGCCCGGCGCCAATCAAGACTCGCTACGGCACCTGGCTGCTCGTTTACAACGCCATGACAACGGGCCGAGTTGGCTACCCGCAAGGCCAGTACTCAGTGGGCCAGATGCTCATCGATCCCATTGGATCTTTCCGTCCTACCGTCAACACCAGCATCGAAAATCCCGTGGTCGGAGGAACGTATCAGCCTGAACTTGCAGATGGGCCTGTTGCCAGGCTTGAGAGACCATTCCTTTGGCCTAGTACGCCGGAGCAGACTGAGGGTCAGGTCAATCGGGTGGTGTTTGCGGAGGGTTTGGTGCAGTTTAAGGGCAAGTGGTGGTTATACTTTGGACAGGCTGATAGTTCGCTCGGCGTGGCGACAGCTGATGTACAGCCATGGTGATTGGGCGAAGCAGGTGGTTCGCGCGATATCAATCAGTTGCTTGTTCTCACCACGGAGATCACTATTCCACTGCTATGCCACGGAGACTTCGCGGGTTGGACAAAGAAGCCGCTCAAGCATCGATGTATGATCATACATAAGATATATTACAGTACTGCTGAAACTATTAAAAGCCCAGTGCTGTCGCCTCTGGTGGGAACCGGTCCTGTTACGATAAGAAATGAAGTCATTGCAAGCCACATCTAGTAGCCCAGTCCAGCGGGCCTGCCGTCGCGCGAAGCGCTCAGCCTTGGGACATGCGGGCCAGGCGCGACATCTGAAGGTGAGAGAGGCCCAGCATTGGGCCAAGGACCACTAGCATCGAGCTCTGCCTCCGGTGCAGGCTGGTGCTGGAGAATGCCGTCCTCGCTCGTCGCACTTCCTTCTGAATGCTTCTTGCCATGGTTGGTGTCGCTACCACCTGGGCTGCTGTCATCGTTGCGTAGAGTCGTGGTCTCGCCTTCGCTAGTCTTGACCTCGTCGCTGAAGCGGAGATGCTTCTTGTGCCATTCAGTCTCTTCGTAGTTGAATGCCTCGCCAGAGGTATTTTCCTTGTTGTACCACAACGGTTCGTTGGCCGCGATCTTGCGGACGTTGAACCACGGCTTAGGCTGCTGGTTGGCGTTGTAGAAGATAACGTCAACTTCCTCCAGACTGCGGAAGCCGGTCTCTGGGTAGAAGAAGTAGATGACGGGAACGATGAAGCAGTTGAAGATGGCAAAGATGATAAAGGTGCGGTAGCCGATATTGTGGAAGGCCACAGGCGTAATTTGAACAACGGCGTAGTTGACGAGCCAGTTAGCTGCTGTCGACATTGCGTTCGCAGGGCCTCGTATCCTCAGCGGCACGATTTCGACTTGGTATAGCCAGGCCATTCCCTGCCAGCCGATGGAGAAGAAAGTGCAATACACGAAGATGAAGACAGTGCTGACGATGTTTCCCGCAGTACTCTGCAGCCATAGCATGGCTGACAATATCACCATGCTAATGCACATACCAGTTGCGCCAAACATCATCAGACTTCGACGACCCCAGAAGCGATCAATACCAACGACTGGAATCGCCGAGGCCATCAGGAATTCGGTGCCTACTGCGGCAGCGAGGAGCCGTGCTACCCAGCCAGAGTAATCGTACTGCTGAATGAATATAAGAGCCAGGAATTGTGTGACAAGGTTGATGCCTGTCATTTGCTGGAATACTTGCAACAACACAGCCAGGCAAGTTCTGTGAACATGTCGGTAGTCGCCCATCGTGAAAGCAGATCCGAAGCTGCCTTTTGACATCTCGATGACGGCGTCCTTGATCTGTAAGAACTCCTGTCGAACATCATGGCTGTCTTTGGGTAAATCGTTGAGGGCCGAGAGCACCTTCAGGGCCTCCTCCTCTCGTCCAGTCAGGATCAACCAGCGTGGTGACTCTGGCATCACTATCAAGAATGCTGCAGCTACCAGAAGGAAGATCAACTGAATCGCAATTGGAACGCGCCAGGCCGCCGAAGAGGGGTCCAGCCAGGAAAACGCGAAGTCCATCCAGTAGCTAAAGGCGAGACCGGCGGCGATGAAAGTGCCAGCTGTGACCATGAGCAAGGTACCACGGCGATGGGCCTTTGTGCACTCAGCCTGCCATGCAGGTACTGTGGCTGTATTGAAGCCATTGCCGAAGCCAGCGATTGCGCGTCCTACCATGAACTGTGGCCAGCTGAAAGAGGCTGCTTGAATAATCTCTCCAATCGCAAGGAAAGTCAGGCCCATCAACATCGTCTTCTTGCGACCAAGCTTGTCGCCGATCATGATTGTTAGAATGGCGGACACGAAGCATCCCAGGTTCCAGATGCCCACAGTAATGCCTTGTAGGTTTGCGACATTGTAATCATCAGGGCGGCCAATCGTGTCGGTTTGTGGGAACTGTCGGCGGAAGGATGGTATCGTGAGGATGCCAGCGAGATCTCCTTGGTCGTAGCCGAATAAGAAAAACGCGAGTCCAGCGGTTGTGCCAATGACACTGGCCAGCGCTGGGCCTCGAAGGCCCATGTATGAATGAATCTCCGACATGATGGAAATTATATCAAAGAGCCTGCCTTTGACGTATGCAGTGGTGCTGTCAAACACAGAACCGGAGCCGTATAGTCCCCCAGAGAGACGATGGTATGAGAACCGCAGATAGTGAAGAAAAAGGACCTCGGACCCCCAAGTGACAGGACCAACGGCTACTATAGAGTTAAGAGAGGTTCGGTAAGAGATCCGTATGCGGCGGCGCACCGCATTTGCGAAGGTGCAGAATCCACTGCTCCATCAGGACCATCACACATTCGTGACGTATCGAAGTAGTCCCAGCAATATGGACACGGGAAGTTTGCGCACAGTTTGACCAGGGTGAGTACTAGTGGCGATAGCATCTCTCTGAGCCAGAGATATATGATCACAACAATTTGTAGCGATACTTTGATCCGTTGCCGCCCGGATTCATGAAGGATGCAAATAGTTCTGTTTGGCGCTGCTTGCAGAGAGATCACCAGTCAGAACCATGGGCGGATGCGACATCCCCGTGGCCGTCCACATGGCGAGACCATTGCACTTGTTCCGCCCTGTCGAATGGTGTCGATGATGCTTTGGCCACCGGAGCTGGGAGGGGGTTTGCGAGATTTCTGCAGGCCTGTTCCTTGCATAAACACGGCACGGCCTCAACCCCGATCATCACGATCGATCTTGATCTCGTCTCCAGATTTGTACGCGAGTTCCATCTCGGTAGCGGGGCGGCACTATATAGCTGCGGCTCACCAGCCTGATACAGTGATGAGTGCAGCAGTTCTCTTTACAGATTCAGACTTGACGACATCGGCGTCGCTTGACAATCGTGGGTCTTGTTGATGGGTGAATAGACGCTGGGAATTGCGTGCAAGACAAACTGTGGTGGCCTGACGTTCCCTTAGCGCGCGTTCACCTGGCCAGTAAGCGTTCGAGAAGAGAAGGGCTTCCTTTCAGAATCGGTGCAGTGCATAGCCACTGAGGTCATCGAGGAGGAGACGTGTATAGTCTACAACATGATGTTCGACATGCACCGAAATGTTACTAATGTCCAATGTATCACATCACACTTGGAGGTGAATTGTAATATTGAGAACCGAAAAAAATACATGTACATGTACATCTCGCACTGAAACAACCTCTAGGGTTCGGGTTTGGGTTGCACGAAGAGACGCCAAAATAATCTTACAAGGAATTCAACATAACTTAGGTCTGATAGTCGCCCTACAATAGCATATTGGTCTTTGGATGACGGAGCAGATGTCTGTGCGGTGTTGTTGTTCGTTTGGCTTGCATTTACGTCGAAAGGGAACGATGTGAGATTTGTGACCACTTTCCAAGAACTAAGCATGAAAAGACGAGTCAATTGTTCTCCATTCCATCAGCACAAGTGACAGTACAGACTGTTCAAAATCATTGGCAATATCTCTTCGACCTAGTGCACTGTGGAAATGCTCATATTTCATGTCTGCGTGCAATCATAACGGTTTCCTAGCCTCTGAGCACACACAAACGCTGTATGCGGATTTATGCCTTAACCTTACGCTGGCGATTGCCAACACTTCAAACCTGTGGCCTGGCTGCATCCACACCACTACTAATAGTGTGTCGGCTTAGGTGCGTTGGTGCGAGTTGTGGTAGGCTTGGGGGTCTTGGTGGATTTGGTCGTCTTAGTAGTCCTGGTGGTCTTGTTGGACGTGGTGCGGGTGGTGCTCTGCGAAGTGCTTCGAGAGGTGCTGCGAGAAGTGCTAGTCTTCGTCTGCAGAGTCGTGCTACTGCTGCTGCCACCCTGTACCGGCGCTGGGTTCTGGAGAGTCAAGAGACCAGGGCGGTAGGGGATATCATTGTAGGCGGCGGTCGAGTTCGCGTGACCCTGGTAGAGTAGCTGCAGGTTGCAAGGATCGATCTAAAAAGAAAAGAGAGTCAGTTTGTACTCCAGGTAGCCGCGGAGTGGTACGTTCGATCACTCACTTCGAACGTCTGGTCGTTGGTGCTGCGGATGAGGTCGCCGTGACTGATATCATCGGACCAAGAGACCTTGGTGTTAGACTTGCCCGCGAAGGGGTTGCTTTCCAACTCGGAAAGCTCTGTGAACTTGCCGCTGAGGTCGGTTGCAGTGAAAGATCGGAAGTAACGTCCGACTTTTCCCTGGCATTCGACTACGAGAATATCAGTATGTTCCCAACAAGCGGAAGACATTTTTCTCGCTTAGACTCACCAATCATCAGCCACTTGGTCTGACCCTTGAGCTTGTAGACTTGGACAGCTTCGAAGAGGTTCTCCACGGTGTCTGTAAGGATCGTTTCGGAGACATTTCCAAAGCTGCCTGGGAAGTCCCCAAGTGGCATGATCGAGCGATAGATGTCGCCGTTGTCACCAGCGAAGAAGAGATACATATTCTTGTCATCTGCAATGACAGTTTGATCGATCGGCCCATACGGCGCATCGGTCGCACCTCCAGTGTAGAGAGGCTGCGCTGCACCCCAGCTGGATGTCGATGTTAGTCTCGTAATGTTCAAGCTCCCTATGAGTGACTTACCTATTAGGATCGGTCGGGTCATTGGAAGTCCTGTAGCTGAACGCGGTGGGTCCCCATTGGTAACAAAGCACCCAGATATTCTTGGGTGCGAAGTAGAAAAGAGTTGGTGCAACAGTCGAGCCCTCCATTTCATTCTGGGTAGCTGTGGCCATGTCGGACCAGTTCTTGAAAAGACCGAAGTTCATAGAACCATAAGTGCTGTTATTGACTCTGCTGCCGTACACAAGATGCTTTCCCTCATATGGGACATAAGTGAAGTCCTTGAGAGAAGTCCAATTGTGCATAGGAAGTGCAAGCGGTGCGTCTGGTGTGGAAACCCACTGAGGAGATGCTGGCAGATCGCAGTACTGCGCCGTGATGCCCACCGCAGCGGCGGACACCATCAAATTGAAAGAAGCTCGGAGGGTCATTTTGTTTAGTGGCCGACAATTCCCAAAGACTATCGAAAGACTGTGAGGAGCAAATCTAGCGACGATAAATTCCAATGGTCCAGCAATGGAGCGGGCTCATTATATGCCTGGCCACCATCACAGTGGCATTGCATCAATAGAACCAGAGAGTAAATTAGCCGTGCTGCCGTAGACCATGGTTGCAGCAGACGCTACGGGTCGATGTTGATCAGGCACGGCGTCAGCCTTTCGAGAACGTGTGCAGCACAGAGTGGTTGCTACGCCACAGAAGGGGGACCACATCGGGACCGGCCAAAAGAAGGGCATTCTGTTGTGGATCACTTCTCCAGTTTCTCCATGTGCTAGTATATTACAGGCAGGCGGATACTGGCAAAAGGAGGACGATACTGCAGATCCGTCGTCGTAAGCTCGTCGGTAAGGTGCTGCCTATAGTCCAGACCGTCGAAGGGCGACATGGAACGCTGACTCCGTGTTGAAAGCAGGCTCTTTAGCCGTGGTTAAGCTTCCTCCGAAACCTTCGCTTAATGTTTAGCGTTATGAAGGTTGAAGAACGAGGCAGCATCGTTCCTCACGTCGTGTGCAATGACTTATTGCGGGTTGCGTCTAATAGAACCCATTGCGATCAGTTTAGACGAGAGTTGAGGTCTTGACCGAGGTCGCAAAAAAGATGGGGTTTGCTCTACTATATAGGCTAATAAAAAAGAATTGGTTCTCCTCTCCGTTGTGGCGTTTTGCTAGCGATATCATCTGGGGAAAGAGTTTGTAGTGGAGAGGATATGAACAACCGCCATATGCAGCCTTAAACTGGGGTTAATCGAACAAAGACTACTGTAGATTTCAATACGAGATTCCGACAATGCACGCTGCACTAAGCCAGTGCTGTCGCCAATCCGACTATACCACCAAGTCCGATAAGGACTCCTCTCAGCGCATTCAGTCTTCCAAATTTCTCCAAGAGTCCTCTGACTTCTGCATCTTCTTGCGCCGAGCTCTCTCTTCCAGTCTTCTCCGAAGGTCCGCTGACATCAGTAAACTGACTCGAATCACTGAATTGTCCCTTCTGATCCTTCCCATAAACCGACTCTTCTGCAGTTCGTCCACCCTTGTCGCCCAACTCGGCAGAGCGAGAACTCTTCGCACCACCCAGCCTCTCGTTTAATTCAATCAATCTGAAGTTTGTTGGGATCATAAGATATGTAGTCACGGGTCCGATGCTCAAGCTCAAAAGACTGGCGGCCGCAAAGCCCAGGAATTTGGTCCTCGCAATGCTGCTTCCACTCAGCAGCTCGGTGAGTCGAATGCTCGCTGGGATGGCTGAATAAGCTAGCCAGGCAAAACCAGAGGTTGACAGCACAGCGGCTGTCGGGAAGGTATGGGAGCCTCTCGAGAAGAGCCAGCGGACACTGGGCAGGGAACGCGAAGCTGGTTGTGAGGCGAGGATTGGAATATCGAAGAATGTGAGCGATAAAATGCCGCCTGAGGCAACTAGGCTGGTGCCGATAGAGAGGATGAGCGTGGTCTTGGACGCTAGAGAAGCCATGGTGATGTGCAAAGGATTTCAGTGTCTTTGATGAATGCTTTGGGTGTTTGGATCAACGTAGGTAGGTCTATAGGGAACTGGATGTCCTTTATGGCTTCTGCGGCACGTACGTTGACGACATACATATGTTATTTGATGAATCCTTCAGACCCATTGGACAATACTGAGAGCTCTTTGCTCTCAGCGTTTCGGCTTTTGCGGACCTTCACCCTTTCAAAATACAGCTTCAAAATCATCACTTGTTGCGTTGTCGATGCAGTGAATGTGCAGACTTTGAAGCCAGACTGTAGACCGTTAGACTGTCGGCTTTTGCGGGTCTTCACGCTGCCGGTGACGCAGTGGCTTGACGCAGCATGTGAAGGATGAACATCTATTGTTGTAGATGTGCTCTCGTAGGGTTTGCGTATGAACTATCAATCTTCTCTTCTGGTATGAAAAGCGTCCCCTACTAAGATATCTCGCAGCAGCAAAAGAATATTTTGGTCCCGGTACTTGCCAAGTTGTCGGCTCAGCGCCTGCGACACGGGAATCACTGCTCCCAAAGGCTCACACCCACAATTCTAAGAATCGTTAGTGTTTTGTTAAGGTATTATGATTTGTATTTGATGTCGGATTGACACATACGACCACAGGTCAGTGAAAACTGGGCATCCCGTCCGCTCTGCCATACATAAGCACTGAACCGGGCGACTAGTACTAGAGTGGGTGACCATCTGGGAATCCCGCCTGTTGTATGTTTTTGCTTTTTGTTCTCTTATCATGCTTATCATTGTGCAATGCCACTGTATTGTGCTGTTGGCAAGAGAAGCATTCGAAATGCCATCTTGCCCTTCTTGATAGCTTGCACGGCATAAAACACTTTGATCGTATATTCATTCGTATCCGTTGCAGTATCACTAGGGAATGGACTGTCCAAAATGCTCGACTGCTACTCCTTTGTAGGACATGGCTTCATCGTGTGCTAGTCATAGAAAGCCTCCATCCCATCGCCATCCGTCAGTACTACACTCTCGGCCTCTCTTCCGAATTAGAGGCAGCTGAGGGCGCAAGCTCGATGTCGAACTTGCTCACAGCCGCTTCCTTAGCCCTGCGAGCTTCGGAGTTAGCCCTCCGATACCGTATGAAGAAGATAACAGACGCGATGATCAGCGCCACAGCGGCGACACAGCCTATGACAACTCCAGCGATACCTCCCTTAGAAAGGCCACTGTTCTTTCCCTCGTCAACGTCTGTGGCATCTGCGACATGGGATGCGACCTCTGATGCCGACAGAGAGTCCGATGTCGAGCTCTCACTGCCAGAGCTGGTCAAGGTAACGTTGACGTTGGGGTCTGTTGAAATCCTGGGCTCTTCTTCGGTCACGTTGAAGCAAGGAATAGATTCCGTGAAAGCCTCTATGGCGACGAAGGTTACGTCCGCGCAGGCGTAGTAGTCTTCCGTGCGACCTCCCTCTTCTTCCGGAGATGCCTCATACCAGAGTCTGAAGGTCGCGTTGCTGCCCTCAGTGACTTCCGATGGAGGGTCCGGCACCGGGAGACAGCTGTGGCCAGGGTCAAGGTCGCCAACAGGTCCCGGGCTAGATATGTCTGCAAAGTCCGACTCTACAGGGTCTGTCAAGTTGTTAGCCCTGCTGTGATGGTGCGTGCATCTTTCATAAACGAGTCATCCGTACCATTATTATATGCTACACTGATGTGGAGCTTCGAAATGTCGTCTCTCAGTACCAGCGCAAGTCTTCCGTTCGCTGCAGAGAGATCATGTCAGTACTCCAGCAACTATGCTCGTTGGTGAGAAGGACCACACCCGAGACGTACATAAGGGATAGTTCGTTCTATTGCCAACACCAGCGCTTGACCCGCATGGCGCAACGTTGTCGACATCTGCCGACCATGGTCGATCAGATGGCCACATGAAGGCTGCAGGGCCCATTGTCGGATCGTCATCATCCTCACCAACAGCTTGTACCACTGCGCATGTTGAGATGACGCCAACAAGTGCGTAACGCCAGAAGCGAAGCATGATTGAATTGCTAGGAGAAAGCGCGATCGTCAAAGGGCTCCAGGCTTCCGAATGATGAGATGAGAGTACAAGTCGGCCAGGAGAGGGGATATGTAAGTAGCCGGGGAATGCTAAGCCTGAGTCCATACTTTGTACATATACATATAGGGTCACTTGTGTTAGCCTGAGCATGTTAGCGAACCCCACGTCGATTTCTGCACAATCACATGTTCGCCGAGCAGCAGTCGCCAGGAAAGGCAAGGTAAGCCCTGAGCATGCGAGGTAGGCTTGGTTCCGATAACGGTTGTTGAACGGTCAATGGCTCAAGTTGCTCTTGTGTGCGGCGATTCGGGATCCACCGCATGGTAATGTCTTCAAATGGCACGACCTTGCCTGGATAGAGGGAAAGGGTGTCCTGCCGAGCTCCGTACAGGCCAACTAGAATATTGACCCCGCCTGGTATCGTATTGTACTACAATCGATATCTTTGCGCCCATGTGAGCAAACGCGTCGGTTGTAAGGTCCTAGCTGAAGATCCGCTTGTTTCCGCGGAGAGCTTGATCATACATGAAGTTACATGCAGCTAACAGACAGGGAGAATGTCTTGTCTTTTTGTTCAAGTCACTGGAGACATATGAGAGAGTCGGCAAGCAAGTCTGAGCCTAGGCGTACTGCGCAGCCCTGAGCGAAAGTGTAGTGGAACGTACGACGATCTAGTCCCGGTCGCGCCTAGCTTCGCGTCCGACCTGCATGCCAAGCAAGATTGTGGCCTGATAATCTTATCAGATGGTGCGCATGACCAATCTAATCAGATTTTGCTTCCAATAGTCTGTCCCACCTACTGCTTCCTGCCTCCCCAAGACATTGGCAAGTCGGTTCCTGGGTACGGATACCGCGGACCATGTACTGTTACTAGTAGCCTCGCCGACTACGGTGCTCTGTAATGGGAAGCGTTGAGCCCTCGCTCGAGCGGCACGGTCACTTGTTCGCAGGTATATATCGGCAACATGGAACTCTGAACAGCAGCATTCAGCATTCCTAAAAGCCATCATCTCTCACGTCGTTACACTATGGTATCTGCATTGACAATATTCGCCTTTGTGGCAAGTACGCTAGCCGTAGCAGTTGAAGACTCCGAGTTAACTCTCAAAGTTCTTCTCAAGCGACAGGAAAGCACTTCTGGAGCTCAGTATCAATGCCATGCTGACTGTGGTAAGTCGCTGGAACGACAGACATGAATCGAATTACTTTCTGACCACGTGACCAGGCTACACCATCCTCGATGCAAGCGCCGACAACTGCAACAACGCCACCTGGACCGACCTTCTCTCAAACTGTGAGGAATGCGCCAACACTTACAACATCCTACGCTACTACGGTGACCAGGTCGGAGCTGCTGCTGAAGATTGTGGGCTCACTGCGACATTCAGTCCCTCTGCAGGAGCCTCTTCAGCATCCGCGCCAGCGGAAACCTCCGCGTCTGCCTCGTCGACACTGTCATCTCCCGAGACCACCAGCCAGACTGAAGCGTCGACTGCCACCTCAGCCGCGACATCTAGCGTTGGTGTTGTGACTGCCACTTCTACAAGCCAAGCGCCGGTGGCTTCAGGCTCGATCCTGGCCTCCCCATCGTCGAACAGTTCGTCCAATGCGACACAATCTGCTACCCCCACTGGCCAGGAAGAGTTTACTGGTGCTGGTGTGAAGATTGCAAGCCAAGCTGGAGCTACTGTGCTCGCAGCTTTCGTGGTCCTGCAATGCTTGCTGTGATATTATTTGGAATCGAGATCATGCCTCTAGATGTGTTCATGAAGGGGGCTTCAGGAGGTAGATAGAGTCTGGTTAGGTTCAATCTGGGCATTGTGCTATGAAGTGGTTTAATTGTACTTGTCATTGACAGATGCGCGAATTTAGAACAGCCAGCAATGTACCCTCACCCACCTCAATGCAGCAGCTCTTGGACCTTCTTACACCTCTCCCGACGTCACGACATGGGCTCAATCGGCAGTGGTGCGTTGATTCAGAGTGGCTGTGTCACGAATCGCGTAGATCTGGAACCTCTTGTGTACACATAGCGGAATAGACGGGACGCTTCCCATTGCTCTGCTCGCCAAAACGAACATGCATTGTACCGCTTTGACCTTGTCTGATTGGTCACGAGAATGGCCATACCTCGCAATTTCCCCCGACGATCCCTCGCCAGAATCCTTCTCGCTCGGAACATTGTTCAGTGCTCCAGACGTAAACGAAGATGCGGCCATTGAGACATCGGGCCTCGTCATCTAGGCAGCCGTGATTTCAAGAGACGGGAAATGATCAGCATGCCTGTGGAGTAGCTAACATATTGTGGAAATAACCAACACATTATGAAATAGCCAATCCGCCTCGTGTTACAGGGAAACCCGTATAAGAGTTACTAGAATAGACCGCGAATATACCGCTAACCCGGATTTGGATGTCAAACTGCTGCTAAGCCTCTGCAGATCAACCCTAATCCGGATATCTCAAGTCAAGAAGCATAACCATTCACAAAGTGTTTATACATGTGAAAGTATACGCTTTGCCCGGGTAAGCAAGTAGTTGTGAAACATACGCTGCTTTCAATGATTCAACAGCTTACATGCTGCCACCATTGGCTTGCAACGCAGCCATGCTCGATGCCATTTCCAGATGAGTGCTTTTAATGAAAGTCAAAGCCAGAGCCGCAGCAAGGATCTGAATCATGGTTTTGGGCTGCGCAGGCTCTCAACTTCTATTCTGGACTCATAACACCAACACATCAGAATACCCTAATTCATCCTGCAGGATGCTATGCTTCGACCTCCTACGTCTCAGGACACGAGGGCTTGGAAATGCAGCTTCACCTCATAGCCATGCACGGCTATGATAGAGAGGAGAGCGTGTATATAAATGCAGAGAGTAAGGCCTCCCAGAACTCTTGACCATCAGCATCAACAGCAACAACAACCAAGCAATCGCATCAACTCCAACACACAGTCAGCACCGTCCCTATCAACTCAAACATTAAAACTTCACTCTCAAAGCAATCACCATGCACGCCACATCCCTCTTCGCAACCATCGTCGCCTTGAGCGCAGCCGTCTCCGCGACCCCCCTCTTCCCTCGTGCCCTCCGTAAAGCCAACGAGTTCAGCAGCGGCAACTGGTAAGCCTCAACCTGCCATCTCTACCAAATCCTCTCTCATGCCAGCTCACTGACACTCTCCCCTCAAACAGCGCTCAAGGCACCGCCTCCTACGAGCACCACAGCAACTACAACGTCGACGTGACCATGGACGACACCAGCAACTCCGTCTACTTCGCCTCCGGACCCTGGTACTTCTACAGCGGCAAGTCCGAGAACGGCGGAGTCTGCACGGGCGACGTGCTGGGCAGCTGGGAGAATGATACCGACAACCCTTGCGTCAACCTCAACGAGAGGTCTGGCGATAGTAGGAGGATCCAGTGTGTTAAGTGGAACAATGGCATTAACTAGTGGATGCGCAAGGCTCTTTTGGAGAGATGTGGTCTGGTGGAAGTGGAGTTTGGGTCGTGGGTTATAGATACTACCAGCGATGCTGGGCGTTCGCTGTTGGGTAGAAAAACAATCCAGCCATGGGTTTCTGGACACTATTGTGTTGGTGTGATCTCACAAATCTCATCTACTTTCAGTGTCAGCCAGATCCGCACCATTGTCGGCGCAGGTCCTTGATGGTGAATTCAAAATGTGATCCCAAACGAGTACCGGAATACGTCAGCAGTCCTAAAAGTGATACGTGAAGTTTGGACTTCCACAAGCATCAGTCGAAACAAGGTCGGTCGTGTGACCAGGGCAGATTCGTTGTACAAGGGGGCTCCCAAAAGGAAGAGCCTCTTGGTGGCTTGAGCCAAAAATGCACAACGACGTCAGCGCAAACCAAGCGTTCGATCTCCAATCGCCAGGGCCTCGGCCCTCGTGACCCTGCGCCAGCCACGTCGATTGGCATGCAGCCTTGTGCGCTGCTGCAGCGACTGCCAGTCAGAGCCGAACACGAGTTGCCGTGATGCCGGGACTGACAGTGAAGGTCATGTTGGTAAGATAGGCGCGCCGTTTGACTGTGCGTCCATGCAAACCGGGAATGACGATGCCACCTTGAATATCTTGTGTGCTGTAAGCCCATGCGCTGTATATCACACGTCGAGTGCGGCGATTCTCACCTCACTCTTGCCTCGCAAACAATTCAGACACGTGAAGAGCACGTGAAGCAATCGCAAGTGAAGCCAATACCGAGGACCGTGCCTGCGTGGCTTGCGACGCTTTGCGGTCGAAGCTGCGTCAACCTGCAGCAACAATTCCGCCACACGCCGCGAGCTAACAAAATATCAAACACAAACGCGCGACACTGCAATCGTGACTACTCACCATCCGCAAACCGCCACACACCAGTAGCCCAAGATGGAGAAGCTTGTCTTGCGCGGTATCATGTACGGCGCAGACAAGATCCCAGATTCCTGGTTCGAAAAGGTGCCTGGAGGCTTCTACAAGGAAAAGGAACGCAAGCAACATGAGAAGGACGAAAAACGTCGCAGCCAAAGCCACAAGCGCGACCGATCGCGTCGCCGCAGACACAGCGATGAGCATGAGGATCGGCGCCGCCGCTACGACGAGGACGTCGACCGCGAAGACCGGGCAGAGAGACGCAGGAGGCATGAGCGAAGCCGCTCCTCGTATGATGGAGGCGCCGACTACGACTCCGAAGAAGACGAGAGAGAGCGCAGACACGCTCGACGCAGGACTTACGGCGACAACGATCGCTACGGCTACGACGACGGCTTTTCTCGACCCAATGGCGCAAGGCACAGTCACGCGCAAGACTTCTCACCCACTGGTAGCCACAGACCATCGCAATATCCTGATCAAAACGTCAACTCTGCTAGCAAACGTGCCTCGGTCGCCGCAGCTGCCGCAAGTGCTGGTACTGCAGCAGCGTTTGCTCATCAAGCCCAACGACACACTCCAGTCGCCTCGCCTCCAATCGTGCCGGTCGCTGCACCTGTTCCAGGATCTGTCCCCATCAGCTACGTTCCATACGCCAACATCTATGGAGCTGGGGCACCATACCCTCGAGGAGCTCCGAATTCATTCTCTCCGCCGCCATCAGCTTCCATCTCTCCAGTGCAGCCTGGCGTTATCCCGGCTGCACCTCTTGTCAACCCTCATGGGTACTCACCTGTGACTTCCCCTGTCAATGCGCGTGCCTTTCCGGACTCCAAACAGCCTTCACAGTCACACCGGCGAGATTCGTACGTCCCTTCGCACTCGCACTCTCCCTCTTCAGATGGGGGAGCTGCGCCGCCTCGCCGCACACGTAGCGAGAGGCGTCCGCACCATGACCATGAGAAGTCCCACAGTAAGTGAATGTCCCGTCCAAGGAGATTGAAATCGGCCTTCAGTATCCAGTGCTCGGTCGTCTTTCAGGGAGAAACATGATCCTCGTAGACAAAAGAAGGCCCATCAACAATAGTGAAATCTGCGAAAGGATCATCAAGGCTAACACTCGTGAAGGCAGTCAAAGGTTCGTAGACCCCAGAACTTACGGTGCACCGCTTCCGCCACCACCGCCTGGCCCGCCACCGCGCGCAGATCCGCTCTCAAGCAGCTGGCAGCAGATCTCTGGGTAAGACGATTCAACACATGCTTGCCCAATCAAGCCTGCATCGCATTAAACGCTCAACCGTTTGCGATCGCGCCCTCCATTTTTCTTATCTCTGTACCCTGTTTCGTAGCCCCATGCTTACGCCGTTTTACAGACGCCACGATGACCGCCGCGCTACTACTCGCAGAGAGAGAAAAGATCACCACCGCTACGACAGCGAAGACGATTCCCGTAATCGCCGCTCGGACTAGGAGTCCGGTGCCGGGAAATATTCTGGTTCAGATGGCAGCGGACTGCCTGCCGTAGAGTGATTGAGATGCCGCATGGCTACGAAAGTTGACGAGACATGATGATGAGTATGACTTTTGAAGAGTTTCGATATTTTTTCAGCAAGCGCCTGGGAGAATTGGGATTGGGAAGCATGAGCAGTGATTCGAGTCTGGCGCATTCAAATGCACTAGCTGGTGGAGAGAATCCCTTGGCTGACGTGTAGAGACTGAGCGACTGAGCGACTTTGCTTTATGTTACTAGCATGACTTCGAGGCAGGTGAAATTATTCAAACCCTTTTACTACTCGACGAGCATCCATGAGCTCAAGCAAATTAGCAAATATGGTGGCTGAATGATACGTGAAACCAGAGAAGATGTAAAGAGAAAATATTGCAGCGGCACGAGTTCGAGTCGTGGCAACTATGAACATTTGTGAAAAGATGGCAAACGGAGTACTGTTCTCCTCCAAATTAACAACCCCAGGGCACTTTTTGTTGGTGTATTGCCCTGCCATGGGTAAACGCCTCGCTCACCACAATGGATCCTAGCCAGCGCCTTGCTTGAAATGATATTGTAAAATGTGAAAAAGAAAAAAGAAACAGAAGACCGAGAGTCATCGCCGAAGAACGAGCAACGGAAAAAGGCTGTTACCACCTATTCCGTTCGATTGAAGCGACTCGCCAGATACGCGTCCTTCATATCGTCCTGCCTACGACTCTCAGCAGACCTAGAGCCAGAGACAGAGCGGGAACGCTCTTGCTCCTGCCCACTGCTCGCAGACGGCATATCATTCTCATGCGCCGCGCTGCTTTCAACAGTCTGCAGCTCGCCGCTCTCAAGCCGACGGTCGATATCCTCGGCTTTCGCAGGATTGCGCATGATGTGTGCGAAGAAGTCGCCTTCCCGGTGCATGGCTTTCTTCTTCCACAGTCCGCCGCTGTAGTTCACGGGGCTCTCGCCGCCCTTGAACACGCACGCATCGTAGGCCACACCGCCGATCAGCCCGCCTACCATGGGTGCGCACCACGCGCCCCAGATCCAGAAGTTGGCCCAGTCGGTGAAGGAGTGCAGTGGGTAGCCGACTGCGAGGGCGGCGAGGCGTGGGCCTAGATCCCGGGCTGGGTTGAAGCAGCCGCGGGTGATCCAGCCGAGGGCCATGCAGGTTGTGGTGATTAGCAGACCAATAATGAAGGCGTGCATACCGGCGCCAGGAGGGGAGTTGCCGGAGTCACCGAGAGCGAGGATGGTGCAGGCTATTACGGCGCTGCCTAGCATCTCGACGATGAACGCGGTGTGGACGCTGATGTAGTCCGCTTGCGGCTGGGTGTAGAAATTGACGCCTGTAGTCTCGGGTAGTAGGGCGCCGTCGAGATTGAGTATGCTGTCCCGGAAAACGGCAAAAGCGAGGAGCGATCCGATGAAGGCGCCGAGAATCTGTACCAAGATGTACACTGGCACACGCCGCGCAGGGAAGCCACGGAAAACTGCGAGGACCATGACGATCATAGGATTGAGGAAGGCACCTGAAGAGCCACCGGCGATGTAGATGCCGATCATGACAGCGAAACCCCATGTCCACCATACTGTCTGTTGAGTGCCTGATTGCTTCTCGGAAACATAGACACTGAGGTTGGCGCTGACACCCAAGAACATAAATACGGACATGCCCAAGAACTCGGCTAGAGGACGTTGATACTTCATCCTGAAGCCCGCCCACCAGTTGAAAGGACGAATGCTAGGCGGGTATTGAGCGTTCATATCTTGACGGCTTAATGTACGTGTAGCCTCCAAATTGAGACCTCCGCCTTGCTGGCGAGCTTCGAACTTCTGGCGCTTGATGGATTCCTCCTCGCCGATCGAGCTCGCATAGTCGACAGGGTCGTCGTCGTTGCCGTTGGCCTGATCTTCAGCGCCTTGCACTTGAGGAGCGGTATCAGTCTCGCCCCTCTGGTCGGCTTGCACTTTGTCGTGACCGCCGGTGTCGTGACGCTTGGTTCTCCATCGGACTGTTCGTGGGAAATTGCCTGCCAGAGAGAAGCCGGCGTCGTCTTCTTGCTGCATCCAGGGATTGGCTTCTTCGTAGCCTTTGTCGTAGTGAGTGTCGTCTCGTCTTTGATTTTGTTGGTATGCTGGAGGGCCTGCAAGACCGTGTTCTTGAAGAGTGTTAGAGGTTGGCTGTCGGGTCATGCTGGCGTATGTTGGCCTGCTTTTGGCTGTTGGCCTGCGGGGTGCTGACGGTCTGCTGTTGGCTTGTTGATGTTGAGAGTCTGGTTGTTGGCTACTGCTTTCATGAACAGTTTCCATAGTGTGCAGGCGTTCGCCCTGCTGAGGACGAGGCTCGTTTGGTGACATTTTTGCGCGTTACTGTTGCCCGCGGCACTCAAGTCACGCTAGGAGATGTTGGAAACAGGTTTGCTGGCAGTGGTCCAAAGAAAGCGGATAGAAGAATCGTTAGTTGTCTGAGCCCAGTTCTGTTGCCACAAGGACAAAGAATCGTGATGAGAGAGGCACTTGATGCGAAAGGTGTACTTGACTAAACTCTACATTGCACGGCAAGTCCATGTTCTTGTACTCTCCGAGACCTCGAACTTGATGCCAAAGCAGAAGAGGCGAGTGGGGATAGAGTGCGAATCGTTATGACTAGCGCAACAAGGGATGGGAGAAAATTTAGGCCCAACGGCCTTGCACAACGGGCTGTCCATGGTGGCATCTTGATAGCAAACCACGGCCATGATGCAAGAAATTCGACAGAGTTGTGGACTTGCCGCCCGAAAGAGAACTTGCGGCTCTGCTCGTCCCACAGAACAGCGGAAGGAAAGTGGGTCAGGGACAGAAGGCTGGCGAAGACGCACGAGCGTGCGAGATTTGGTACACCAGTTCGGTCTGAGAGTCGTGGTCAGCCCAGGATCACAACAGCGTCACATCTGGATGCTTTGCTGTTTCACAATGGCGTCTTGACGGCTTGCAGTGCCGATGGACGCGCGTGTTGTTGTGCTGTCGCACATGTGATGTCGGGATAGCGTCTCTGTGATGCATTCTCATCCGATAAGGAAGACCCGATATGACTGCTGGCCGGCTAGTCGAGTACCAACGTGCCGTTTGGCCCACGAAACACATCCTCGCCATCGCAATCGTTGCGAACGATCAGGAGTAATTCCCGGACGTTCTGCGGTCTTTCGACAGAGTGACGTTGGAGTGAAGGTTCGTGTGCAAAGTTTAATCTCGACAAAGTCCCACAAAAAGACCAGGGTCGCGATCGGCAGCAATCGAGAAAATGCTGGATTTGCCTGTCGGGGCGTCGGGCACACAGCTCGTGGTCGAGAAATGCCACGCGAACTTCATCTGACAGATGTTAAGCTACTGTACCTTATTTCCCCACGGGTCTTGAAGGGTCGTTGGATTTCCCTGCTTTCTGGTGCGCGGCGGCGTGGTGTGATGTGCGTTTGACCCACAAGAGATCCTGTGTCAGAAAGTGTATCTGGACGTCAGCTCATGAGTTGGGAGAAAGCCCGAGGAATTATGCTATGTGAGAGTTTTTCAACTTGATCACTTACTACAACTTTCCTTGCTGGGATGTACTGACAATGAAACCGTATCTCAGATTTGCCACTTCGGGCACAGCTGTGAGACGGACATGGCTACGGCTGTCCATAAGACAGCATTGGCAATAATACCTGGACTCCAGACCATGATCGTCGGCAGGATCATAAGGTCATCATCAACTACTCCGTCTTCGGAATCAATGAAATTTAACAAGATGCAAGTGTCATAAATCAGTCCTTCTCATTTCAAACGAACGAATATCCGATATGCTCTATGGTATACCACAAACCACATCCCATACCCAACAAGCAAGCAAGCACACCATCTACAAAGAGTAGATGAAGTCAGGCCTGTTGTCACCCGCCACCCAGATCTCATCCGCAGTCTTGCCAGCATGCATGTTGTCCCTTGCGCCGCTCCTTCTCTTTGAGTTCTCGCGCCTGAGAGCCGTGTACATGAACACAGTGCCGCCGAGCAGGAACAGCGACATGTAGGCGAGCACAGTGCCGTGGCCAGTGTAGTATCTTGGCTTCTCGTTCTTGAGGAATATGTTGGAGGAGACGACACCGTTGACGTTGCCGGCGCCGACGACGATTCCGATGATGACACCGCGCTTGTAGACGCCTTCGATGTTGTTGCTGCACCAGGAGAGAGTGTTGGGACTGTTTGTGGGAGATGGTCAGCAATGTGGTCAGGATTGTCTCCGAACTTGCTTCAACTTACACAGTTGGGTAGATGCCAATAGCGCCGAGGAATGTGCCTGCGTACTGGATGTGTGGGTTGTCGGAAGCGATCAACTGGTCAAAAGTGTTAGCATGACTCTTTGGAATTGGACGCCGCCGATCTTTGTCCGGAGATGCTTACCATGATGAAGCCAGCAATGCCGATCGAGACAACGATCATGTTGAGGATACCTCTCTGGCGGGTACGATCTCCAAGGTAACCAACGATGATGGTCATGGTAGCTGCGACAGCATACGGAGGAACCGAGAGAAGCTGTGCGTGGGTGCCGGCGTAGCCCATACCAGCCAAGATGGTGGGCAGGAACAGAGAGAAAGCGTACAAGGGCATCAAGCACCCCATGTAGATGACGGCGTAGCCCCAGCACTTCCAGTCCTTGAGAGCAGCAGTGATGTGGCGACGGTCGTACTCCTCAGCAGCGTTGGACTGGTTGTCGGCGGCGAGACGACGACGGACGCGGATGCGGTCTTCCGGAGAGAGGAAGCGAGCGGTGCCGGGCCAGTCGAAGACCATCCACCAGCAGAAAGCGCCGACGAACATGGTGGCGATACCCTATTGCCTGTGTCAGAAAATGTGGAGATGAAGAGCCAGCGAATGTCTTACCTCGATGATGAAGATCCAAGCCCAGCCGTCCTTGCCACCGATGCCATCCATCAGCGCGATCGCAGCGGCAAGCAGACCACCGAATGAGCCAGCCAATGCTGCTGCGGAGAAAAAGATGGCAGCGCGGAAACCAAGCTCGGAGCGCTTGTACCAGCAGGACAAGTAGTAGTTCACACCTATAAAATGTCAGCTTGGAAGTGCCGGGCCTTTGAAGGAATATCGCCATACCAGGGAAGAGACCAGCCTCTGCGAGACCAAGGAGGAATCTGCAAGCCAAAAGTGCTGCTTTGTTCTCGACCAAGCCCATCAGAGTCATGATCAGACCCCAAAGAAGGATGATTCCAGTGAAGAAGACACGGGGTGTAAGGCGCTTGAGCATGACGTTTGTGGCAGGTTCTGCCAGACCGTAAGAAATGAAGAAGATGGTAAGAGCGTTGTTGTAGTCGTGACCACCCATGCCCAGATCGGTCTCGAGCCCAGCCAGACGAGCATTGCCGATATTTGTGCGATCTGTCGATCTCAGTCAGCAGTGAATACTTGAGATGCGTCTACGTGTAATGAACGCAGAGCGAAGCATAGGCGACCTACCAAGGAAACTGAGCAAGTAAAGCAAACAAAGCCATGGGATCAGCCAAAAATCGATTCTCCTCACGAGCTTCTTGTCCTGCGAGATTGTCAGTCTTCATGTTTCAACTTGCAAAGATATATGGTAACACGTACGATAGCAGCTCGTTCCTCTGCAGACTTGCCTGCATCGGGATCTTCGAGGTCTTCAAGATTTTCCTTGTGACCTCCAGTGATGGAGTTCCTTCCAGTGATGGAGTTCCTTCCAGTAATGGAGTTCCTTCCAGCTTTCTCAGCATCATCGATGTCGGAGTTGCTGACAGCCTCGCTGTGCACAGCGGGAGGGTTCTTGATGTCCGCCATGTCAAATATTGCCACCAAAGATAGTGGAAAAGTGCAGAGACACGGAAAGGGAACAAACTGAGAGGACAGACAGCAGGATTATGAGCGGTGGGATCGGGACATGGATCTACATCTTATACGATCTCATCTGCCACCGGACCAAAGGCTGCTAGCGAGCTGAAATACCCTCGCCGCCCACCTCGCACAAGCGGCGTGCATGTGGTGCCAAGGATAGGTACTTTTGCTGCAGATTCCTACTGCAAGGGAAGGGAATGGGCATCCAGACGAGCCAGCCAGAGCGTAGCTCAACGTGGTTGAAACGTGCGCGAGCCTAGCGCAACCCCCCATGGGGGATGCATCTGGGGAAAAGGCTCGATCCACTTTATTAGCCGATATGGAAGGCGGCGGCACCAATGCTTTGGCGGATTAAGCAGATTGGCAGAGGCGATGTTGGGTGGTGGAACCCGTGATGAACCATAGGTGCCAAGTAACGCCTCGTCTTGGCCTGCGGGTGGAAAGGTGAAGCTGAGCCAGGTTGGTGCAACGATATAAGCACGCTAAGACGGTGTGAATGCAGCTTCGGTGCTCCGGTGGGCGTCCTGGACGAAAGGAGAGCGAGGGCTAAGCAATGCCATGTGTGTTGCCACACAAATTATGCGAAGCATGCTCCCAAATCAACGGCGGTAGGGTGGTGCTGTGCTTGGTAGAGGCGCATGCTTAGGATGAGGGCTTGTTAGCCTCTAGCGCTGAATACCACCCCGGTAGAAAAGCACCGCGGTTGATATGGTCTTGGCGTAAGGTCGGGGATTTATTGATACGACTGGCCCGGTGGTCGAGGCCCTGCGCCACGAGATAGGTGCACGTTCAATCTGGATCCATTCCTGCAAGAAGCGGGCGGCTATGAGCGCAAGAGAAGACCTTCCGTTCCAGTCAAACCGTCATTCATGACATGCGAGGGTTCCTAAGAGGAGGAGGAGCAGTCAGAAGATGCTACATGTAGAGTTTAGAGACCACGTGTGCGATGACAGCAAGCCAAGGAGGAAAAACGGCAAAACACGCTGATCCCGGGCCTGACGCCGTTAATTGCTTGGAAAATAACGTGTATCTTCTTGTGCAGGACAAAATCTCGCATCCTGTTAGCGAATCACGCAAGCATGATAGCAAAAGGGTCTGATACCAACGCATTAAATTGCGAGACATGTCGGCTGAGAGTCCCTGCATGCCAACGCAGGATGGCTATTTGGGTAGTATGCAAAATCGTTGATAGCTTCATGCACTCCATATATACATTTATTGCGCGGATGCTGGCGAAACGGCTCGCTCGGTACGCGAGGGCAATTAATACAAGCACGTCTCTACGAGAAGTAAGCATTGCTGAGAAATGCATACTGTTGTTTACTGGCTGGCAGAATGACCAGGCGGATGTGCCGGACCATCTGCATCCAGCGCCTCAAAGTGTACCTTCAGGTGGAAATTCGTACAGCTGACATGCATGCGTGGTCAGGCTGACCAGGTTCAAGTTGCACGACATATGTGCGGTTCATTCCTGGGAAGTCCAGATGCTTGTCTTATGATTTACACCTCGACTCTACAATTGTATTCTCAAAGTCGCTTTGCTCTCGCGCTCGGTAAATTGTTAGCCCGGAAGTCAGGCAGCCCTCGGATTTGTCCGAATGGTATCTGATAAAGTTGTTCGATTTCTGATATAGTCCAACGCCCCGTCTTCTCACCACATGCCGACAAAGCATATAATGCATTGACTGTTTTGAGGCGTGACACCAACATCGTAGCAACAATCAAGAGCCGTACAATTATCTTCCGGAGGACCGGAGGCAAAGGTTCGTCGATTGGAGAGTGCGCCACCTGGCTGAGATGAATCAAGGCACTGCACTATAGCCACAATAATGAAGCCAGTTTTGAGGCCTGCGCCCTCGCCAGGACTCACAACCTCCCCACATGATACAAACAGCCAAACTCGTTAATGTTGCTTCATCGTTAATTCAGTGGGCTCTTGTAGCATGACTTTCAATTTCGCCTTCATCTCGTGATAGGGCCGCATCTCTTTGTCTCGGTTTGCTGGCTTCTTCGAGGCGCAAGTGATGCCATGGAGCGAAAGATCTCGCCACGGAATTTCCTTTGTTTCGAATGCTTGTCTGCTTCGGCTACACATGCCGACGCCTGAGGACGAGAAAGAAAGACGGCGGTCAATGAACATGAGTGCTACTATACCATAGCTGCACCGCCATCCATCCTCTCGGTATCGTCAGCACCAAAAGCCTTCTCGATACACGTACCGATTTGTTTGAACATCAAGAAACCATGCCTATCTTTGTCGATATTAAATCAAAGCCGTACGAAGAGTCGAACACGGGTCTCGGCGACATCGTGAAGGAACTCTATGCGGCGGCCAATGACGGCGACTCTCCGCTGACCGCTCAGCGCAAGAGGCAGGAAGAAGAGATCGAAGAAGCTCTCGATGCTCAAGAGGTCCAGAGCAAGAACAACTCGGTTAGCTCTGAGAGCCAGGAGACATCGGAGAAGTAAGGCAGGAGACAGATCGAAGACAGCTGCTTATCGAGCTCACGTGTCAGGAGAGGCGCATGATTGTTCAGATCTGTGTAAATTAAACCCTTGGGCAAACACTTAGTCTCGTAAATGTGTGATGGTTAATAGCACCGGACGTGAAACCATGCCGGCGAGAAAACACGCGTACACAAAGTGTAGCGAAAGGAAGAGCGACGACCAGAATTCGGGGCATCTAGGCAATATATTGTCCTGGCTCAAAATTAGCGGCGGCGCTCCCCGTCCCAATCACAGCTCGCCACTACGTGCGACAGCTCCAGCTGGCCTCCGTACCGTTGGAAGTGCTGTGATCAGCGTAAACATCGCGAGACTCTCGAACAAAGCAACAATTTCAACATGTTGGTATCACTGACTGTCGGCAAGGTCGACGCTGGAGTCGCCGTGCTCCTCACCGAAGACAAACGTCTTGTAAGTGCGCAACATCGCTTCCCAACCGCTTCCGTCATTCAATCCATCCCTGAGGGCATCCTGATATACAAGCAAGAACGACATATTCCATACCTTCGATGCCGGTATGCTGACCGAAACTCCCTTGTAGATTGAATTCCCCTCCATTCTCCTCCCGCCTGACATCCACTCCGGCAGCATTGTCGACATCAACGTCGCCCGTAACCAGCACGCCGAGACCGTTGCCGACCAGAAGTTCTCTGCCTTGCAATCCGACATCTACAACACCTTTGGCACAAAGTCGCCTTCTGCTCCTGTGCTTCGATGCCGTAACGCAACTCAGACCAGCGTTGTGCTGGAATGGGACCCTATTGAACTTGCGACGGCTGAGCTACGCAGTCTCAGCCTGTACCGCAACGGCAACAAGGCAGGCGCGATTCCCAAGGACAAGTTGAGTACAAAGATCTCAGGCCTGGCTTTGGATACCGAGTACACTTTCCACCTTGTGTTGCGCACATCTGCCGGCCAATACAGCTCGGAGCGCCTGACCGTGAAGACGCACACCATGGAGAACCTCACCGGTATCACGGTCACTCCTGGTGTGATGCCCAACCAACTCAAGGAAAGCCTTGCCGAGACTGTCAACCGCATCGGTGCGAAGATGACCGATTCTGTGCGCATCGACACCACGCACTTTGTATGCACCGAACCGCGCGGACAGGCATGGGAGAAAGCAGTAGAGATGAACGTTCCCGTGGTCGTGCCGGATTGGATCAAGGGCTGTGAGCGCGAGGGCAGGATTGTGGGTGTACGAGGATACTACCTGGACGCCGACCCAAAGCTCAGGCAAATGGGTTCGAGCACGGTTCAGCGGTCCAGCGTCAGCACGGCTCCCGCAAGAGAAAGCCCAAGGATTGAACATACACCTCCGACACCCGAGAGGCCTACCCGCAGTGAACGTACATTTACAAACGATGGAGCCTCGGAACGACCGCAGCCACCACCCAAGGGTAGTCCCGACTCTGATTCTCAGCGCGAAGCGTCGCCGGCCAGAAGCGAAAGCAACTCGTCTCAGCTCCCGCATTCAATCACTGGCACACCTCTCGCTCACAGACCTCAACAAGAAGTCTACAGTGATGACGACGAATATGACGAAGGCAACGAGTCCGATGATACTGCGAAGGCCATCGAACAAGGCCGGGAGGAAGCAGAAGCAGAAACCCGGCCGAGACCTTCTACGCCAACCAAAGAAGAAACAACCGAAGCGGAAGCAGCCAAAGTTGCCGCAGAAGATGGCAAGGGAGAATTTGACGAAGTCGCCCTTTGATGCGGCGTCTCAGACTCAACTTCAACCATTTGTAGTATACCCACTATGTTCACCGATGCACAACATTCAGCGTATTGAATCTTCATAATTTGCATTACCAACGCTCGCTCTCAAGCACCGCCCTCCTTCCTCTGCCCAACAAAGAACCCGAGTCCAAAGTCGTCCGTCTCAAACGTAATCTTAGAACCCTTGGGAAAGTAAAACACATCACCCTTGGTCGCGTGCACTTTCTTGCCCGTTTCGTCCGAAATATCGAAGCTGCCGTCGACGATGATCTTCATCTCGTGATATGTGTACTCGTAGACAAGAGGAGTGCCTGCAAGGAACAAGAAAGTCTGGTCAGTCATCTTCATTCAAGCTTTTGTCACTCTGAGGAAAGGATTGGCTCACCTTTCTCGAGGCGATAGAAGCCGGCCGAGATGGGCGCTTGAGGATCGTTGCCCTCGGATGTGAAGACGTCGCCGAGGAAGGCGTTTTCGTTGGCGATGAGAGGGGGTTTGAAGGACGTTTGCGCGGCTTGGGAGTATTCGAAGGAGACCGGAGCCATGGTTGGGATTGTATTTGTTTTAAATCCAGATGGTGTTGTTATGCGGCGACAATATTGCTTTGGAAGAGTTGGGAAGCTTGCCGTTGCGTTGGAGTAGCTGACGAACGTGTAATGTTGCGAGTTTCAATTAAGATCTGGGAACGAGGAGCTGAGCATATGATACTAGAACCTACGAGATATATACCATTTCTCAAGAAAGGATCTCAATGGTAAAGACAGGGAACAGAGCTACCCCTCACCTACAAAACGAATACCCATCTTTCAAACAATCAAACGATGCGAGCGGAGAACGAGATACCAGATGTCTGCCCGCAAGAAGTAGCCGTGTTCGGCAAGTCAGACATCCTTTTGCTTTGAAGTCAGAGGCCAAGGACATCCGGGTCGGGTTCAAAGATACGATACGCCTATCATGGGAGCTTGCCGTGGTGGTTCTGACAGCTGATGTGGACTGTAGTTGTGCGCCTGGTGTGGGGTCGCATTGTGCTACCGCATCGGGATGGCGTGGTTTTGGTGGGTTGGAGATCGCCTGGAAGGGTGGGAGATAAGACCACGCGGATCTCTGCGGTAGAGAGAGGGTATATTGTTTCGATTGTTCGGTGGTTCGGTCGTTGTGAAGTACTGTAATGTGACATCTACTCAAAAGCGTCGCTGGTCAAGAAGAAACGCCCAAAGATTCAGCACAGCGGTACCATTGGATATGAAACAGACAGGTTTGAGTTCTCAAACGAACAATGGCCACAAAATCTATGACTGATCGCATACCGTAGGTCTACTGTATCAGAAGCCACCTGGTGATGCCAGAAATATCGAAATTCATGTCTGTCATTCTTCCTGAAACGAGAACCAACTGCCCATTGCTTCATGAAATCGCTAAAAAAGCGCTCGCTCAATGATCGTTATTGCACAAAGGAAACAAAAAGTACCCAAAACACCACTTCAACATGCAAGACATTCTCATGCTCCAAAAAAAGCATAGTTTTGGATGCTCCTGGTAAGCATTGTAAAAGGACAACAGCCGAAAAGACCAGCGGCGCGCACGCGATCACAGGATTGTGTTTGCCCGCCCACCGGATGTTGTGTCAAAGGCATGGAAAACCGCTTCCGCACACAAGGAACGTCACACCTGGGCTCCCATAATGCCGCATCATCCGAGAAGAACTAAAAGCGTGTCAGTCATGATGGCCCTCATCATCCACGTGGAGAGAAAAGTGTAAACTTACCTTCCCAACCCCAATCCCACATCACACCAACCCAATGCAAATGACCCCGTACCGTGTACGCCGGATCCATCTTGCCAATGTTCAGAGGCAACGGCTTTGGTCTGCGAGGGAAACGCTCGCCATCCGCTTTCGAGTTCGAATCCGGCGAGCCAGTGCCACTGCATTCGCCCGACTGCGCACCTTCGCCTTCTACCCAGCTGTATACCATGCCTTTACGTCCTGGATCGGCGTCCTCGAAGCCAGAGCGTGTTCGCTTGAGCGGCTCTCCGTGGCGGCGGACGGGTTGCAGCTCGGATGTTGCGACGAGTCTGCGCGATGTACCAGGCTGAGCCTCGTACGCGTTTTTGCGGCGCCAGACCTCTTCTGTGACAAGGGCACACTTGTCGATCACACCGATGCGCATGCGGAGGCCCATTGCGCGCCAGCGCTCTCTGATCCATTGTCGGTCTTCTGAAGTGACGGCTTCGCAGCCAGCAACCATGAGCGGGTATATCTGTACCACGACAGTACGGCTGGCAAGCGGGACTGTGGCAAGGTAGCTCAAAGCTTTCTCGGCGAGCTCGGTTGAAGGCAAAGATGGCAGCTCGGGGACCGAGCGATGGAGGTGAAGTAGAGTTGCCCATCTATAAGCTTCGGCAGTCTGCAGCATGTGCTGGACTTGGGCGGTGGGATCCTCAGGCGGCTCGATATACGTGGGCGGGTCCCAGGTCTCAAGGGCGATTTTCAGATCATTGGCCTGGCTGATCAAAGCAGGAGACGTCTTCATCGATCGACACACCTTGCGGACAAGATTCGCCACGCGGCCGACAAGTGGGAATAGCGTTCCTGCGCAGCCCATCAAAGGATCGACGCGTGCATCAATAGGCATGCCAAAGTCGATACCGAAGCCAGGGATACCATGTTCACCCATGATCATCTGTGGTGCATCCGAAGAGAACAAGAACGTGTTGTCAAAGTCGTTGGACTCATCGCTGTCGACAGATGTCAAGCGTGCAATAACATCCATATACACCCAAGCGTTGCACAAGAATTTGAGACGAGACAGTTCTTCTCCTTGTAGGGGATTTGAACGATGGTCGACCAGTGTTCGCTTGACCAAAGCTTGCGCACCTTTGATGTGCGTGTTACCAGTGGCAGTATGTTGGTCCCATGATTCGGAAAATCCAAGAGCTAGCGCAGTCGCAATTGCAGTCTGATCGGTCATGCTGTGATCTCTAATACCTTCTTGAATGTAACGTATACTGGCTGATTTGTGTTCGTGACCTGCTAAACGCAATCGTGGGAAGTCGGAAGAGCCGTGGTAGGAAGTCATGGCCAGCACGGCGTGGTAGAGAGCCGGAGAGTTGAGTGCCAGTGGCCAGATGAGAGTCCTCCAAGGATTTTCATTCGGCCCGTCCATAACAGAAAGAATGCCGCAAGTGTATCGATCAAATCGAAGAGAGAGCATCTCAGGGCTATCTTCAGCAAACACCGGCTGGTTGTACATGAAACCATTCCATGTATCAACAGCACCTTCTGCAGCACCTTCTGAATTGGGCGACTCATCCTGGTCCGACAGCGGTGCCATGTATCGTGCTGCCCATGCTAGTTGTGGGTCGTCAATAGCTTGACCAGATCGGAGAATCTCCTCGATGTCATCATGAGGGAGGTCATGGTCATCTGGTAGAGGCCCGATATCTGGGAAGTCGTCGAGTGGCAAATGGTAGTCCTCGGGCATCTGAAAAGGCACATAGTCTCCATCTTCGAGGCTCACCTCCGCCGTCGGTGCAAGGATCTCCGTTAAGGTAGGTGATCCTGCAACGAACGAACCTTGCACAGCGGCGCCAGCGGACAATGAGCGGTTATGGTAGGTCGCTCGTGGACTTATGCCGGTGATCGGCACGCTCGAAGTATCCTTAGATAAGGGAGATAAGGGCGTATCAGGTGCGCTACCAGTGGTAGGTCCTGATTCGTGACCCTCTGCGATAGGCGAGATAGCCCGATTTTCGTTTCGCACCTCATGTGTTGTCGCACGGCGCGCTGCTGGTCGTTGGGGCAGCTGTGTCTCAGGCGACTCAGTCTCTTTTTCGTCAAAGGTACCTATACCACTGTCTCTTGACGATGCCGAGCTTTTGGCAACCTTTGCAGGTCGCGCCTGTGAGTCTGGAGCGCTGGATGTCGCCAGAGAGTCCTTCCTCGTACTGTTGTCATTAGTAGTCTGGCGAGGTGGTGATGCTATAACCGAAATAGTCAGTAGCGGTACTTGTACTTCAGCACCAGGTCCTGTGAGGAGGGTACACCAACACGCACCTCGCTTTTGTCGGTCGATGTTCACTTTGACGTTCGTCTCCTCGAATGGTCGCCATTTGAAGTCCTTCCTGTAGCCTCCGCACTCCACCTTGCGCTTCGCACATTGTTGACATCCAGGTTTCTCTTCGCCACATTTCAGTCGTTTGGCCTTGCACGTTACGCAGCCTGCAAAAGTTCCCAATCAGTACATGTCCGCCTTGCACGCCTTTGCTCCTACATATAAACCTGGACTCTGTTGAAGAGGCCCAGCAGGGATGCTGAGAATGTACCATTACGACTCTTGGATTGCTTCGGCTTGGGCGGACCATCAGCAGCAGCGGCAGCAGTCGACTGCTTGCGCACAGGGGCCTTCTTGGTAGTGGTCGAGGGCTGCCTGCGGGCCTTGGCCACAGGCGGCTGGTCGTCTCGCGGTCGAGGTGGACTGGGGCTGGCGCGCAGGAAGACAGAGGGCGAGGGAATGTGGATATCCTCAGCCATCAGTCTATGCCTTCCGCTCGCGGTGGTTTTGCGCAATCGCACGGGTGTTGTCAGAGCATGGCAGGACTACGATGCAGCTTCGGGGTAAAGAATGAGACGAGGCGAAGGTACGGGCGCAAAAGTATAAGGTTCCTCTCGTCACCGCCTGCCCTATCGTCTCAACATGCAACGCATTACTCTTGCCGTACTGCTATTATCTTACCCCTCCCGGCCAGCTATCACGCGCCCTGGGTGGGGATTGAGGCGGATGGCGCACGGCACGGCCAATGACTGGTGTGCAGACGAGCGCTCTGGCGGGCGAGACGCACATATGACTACCCGGAGTGCTTCCACGCTTCCACGGCTTCCATGGGATTGCTCGGATTGCTGCCATGAGGCCAGCGTAGCACCACGCGCTGATCTTTGCAGCGCCACTGGAAGGCTCACGACAGCTCACCGCGTCACGGTATCGTGAGGCTGCATGGCCGCCATCGCTGCCCCCGCCGCACAGCGCCGAGGTGTGGAGGGGAGCGCGAGACCTTGTCTTGCTATGGAGCACCACGATAATGGTATGATTACCACCAGACGTTGTGGATGGCCAAGAGGCCTGGCAGCAGGGCTAGACGATAAGCCCATACTCGGATGGCGCGTTGCTGCTGACTAGCGGCTCCAGTTCAAGGATAGTAATCAGGACGCCCAAAGCCAGTTGAGATCATCAAGCCCACGACAAGCTAAAATCCTGCGAACATCATCCGGCAGTCGGCCCGTTGCTTTTCTTGCGGCGCAGACAAGGTCTCTGCGGTCTGGCTCGAGCAGCGTGGAGACGGACAGCCTGCGATCGCGATGTTGAAGACGTGTAAACGCATCAACTCCCATGCACATGCAGGCCTGCCAATGCTCCGAATGCCCCGATCCAAAGACAAGCGAAGGCGACACGTAACGCTAACTGGTTCTCGCCGTCATGTTCCCTTCCCCACGTTCCCCCATACTACGGGATCTGAAGCCGTTACGGCAAATGTGTCTCATCACGAGGCGAAGTCGGCGGTCATTCTTTGGACGTCAAGAAACCTAATCAACCCGCACGCGCCTCGTGGCTTCCAAAAAGGGCTGACCCTCGTATCATTCGGGTTATCTGGGCGCAGGTAACATTATCTTGGTTTTGCCATCCTTTGTCCCTGCATCGATAACCTCGCTCGCTCGAAGTTTTCGCTGGCATCAGTCTGCTCTGCTCTAGAAGACGCAATCAATCTGGAAAACTATCACTGCAAAGACTCACGCCAAGGACTTTTCCTCGAGACGAGGCTCGCTTCTTTGATCTCCCGGACCATTTGAGGATCTGAGGGGCTGACTTAAACCGTTCTCAAGATCCGGATCAAGCGGATTCCCTTCTCACCCAGCTGCTGTACTACTGGGCTTCGCTAGGCCACCGCAGTGTTCTGGTCGCCACGATACCTGACCGCTGCGTCCGGTATATAAGTATCGAGCACCTCGCAAGTTAATTCTGGTGACGTGGCACATTGAGCCTGTTATGAGTTTCAAGCTAAGCGCCCTGTGGCTTACTTAGGCGTGCATCACCAGGGCTCGAAAACCCTGGAGTAGCCAGCATGACCTTGTCGCGCTTAACTGAGTTGGAAGAATGTGTTGTATGGGAGTCTATCAACTATCTGTGGAAGCCACAAAGAGCGAAAAGAAGGCTGGGCCAAGTTTATCTCGACATCCTTGTAACAAATTGATCTGTGAGATGGTTCAATGCGCACAAGCACCAAGGCGAGTATTGTGGATGGGAGACTATTTCACGGCTCTCTTGAACAGCTTGCCAGCCCACAAACACAAAAGCTCACAGCGTTCGTTCTCAAAACTTGCGTGTACCTGAAGCCACCTATCTTTTCCGATAACACTCCTGAGGACCATGATGCCCGCAGTCCACCTTCTCCGGGACCAGGTCTGCAGCAAAACTCAGTCGTTCAACCATCTTGAACATGATCCGCTTGCAACTGTACACCTGTGCATGGAACTGCTCATTTTTGAGAAGATGTAGATTTCTCATCGTCAGGTCGATCGCGAACTTTTTGTGCTGCGCATATCTGTCGGTATCCTGAAGGGTCTGGAGTATCTCGCAGATTGTCTCGACGTCTGGATCTTTCAGGGTGACAGCTTTGTGAAGCACGCATTTGCGTACCCCCTCAACTTTGGCTCGAGATACTTGTCGACGGTTTCGGCGAGATCGAGCCAGTATTGCCAGGATCTCTGTGTCCAGGCCTCCATCCTACCGCTGTAGATGTAGCGGAGCACGCCTTCGACCGCATGTGGGTCATCGTCCTTGAGCTCGATCTCGGCCTGTTCGCTCTCCTGTGAAGTTGTCAGTAACAAGATCGGATACGTAGAACTTGGCTATACTGACAGTAAATCTGCTCTCAAGTCCGCAGAGCTTGTCGAGATACTCATTGCGACTGCAGAATACCATCTTGTGTACAGAGATGCCACGGCCATTGCTGAGCCGGATGGTCAGATCTGACCAATTGGAACTGTCGTACCAGCTACTTGACGTCAATTCACATCTCTCGCACAACACCCTACGAACGCATACCTCGCTGTGCTCGACTTGGAGGTCTCCATGAGTGAGACAGCCTGGCTCCTTCTGCGGTTCAATATCAGTGCACGATCACAGAGAGACTGCAGAGATGGTTCGAGTCGAGCGTGACGCGAGGGCGAAGGTCAGACATAATGGGTCTGTCTGTTCATTTGATCCACGCGTCCGTACGCGTGCGAGCGATCACTTTTGCTGGGGTGTAACGCCACTAATGCAAATCTCACACGTTTGTGTTACACACACATGCCGCCCTACATACTGGCTTGTTGGCGGATCAGAGGATGAACGAAAATGAGATAGTTAGCATTACGATGAGTGTGCACTACAGACAGAACAGTCTTTGGGCAACGCACCTACTGGGCTTGATGTGAGGTCGTTCAGTATGATTGGAAAGAGTTTGACCTGTAATATTTCAATGTCGTTATTGAGGATTTGCATGTTGATCGGCGACTGTTCGCGTGGAGATCGTATGTACATGACGGAATACGTTTCATATAATCTGCGGGAAACCCGAACCCCCAATTGGAACCGCATCGAGAGCAACCAAGAACTAGATCATACTGGGCCGCTTGCTAACAAGGAGGCATCATTATTGCAACATTTGTGATGTTGACGAGTCCGAGATGCGTTTATGGAAGCCGATACATCACGTGATCTTCAATACCCAAGCTTATCTAATGTCTCATCGGGCCGACATCTCTCCAGTCAGTTTCCTGCGGATGGTAACCCCCACATGGCCCGTCCGGGTTATCAAAGGCCGACCTGGTCATCGTACAGCTGTTGTACATTTAGCCCTCGGGTATTCTAGGCTGCTCAGCGTGTTTATTCAACAAAAGTATTCCTTCCAACTCCAACTTCTGTCCTCAGTATTTGCCCTTTTCCGCATCTTTACAGCTACCCATCATGCCCAAGCCTACCAACAACCGTGCTAAGGCAATTGTCGATGCTGCTGCGGCAGGCGGCTGGGCCGTCCCAGCCATGTGCTTGTACAACGTCGAGGGGATTATCGCCAGTGTACGGGCCGCTGAAGCAAAAGACTCGCCAGTCATTCTACAACTTTTCCCTTGGGCGATTGAGTACGCGGATGGTCTCCTGCTTCACGCCGCTGCAGAGGCGGCGAAGAACGCAAAGGTGCCTGTCGCCGTCCACATGGATCACTGCCAGAGTCCGGAGATGGTGAAGAGGGCCGCCGACCTCGGAGGCTTCGACGGCATTGTGAGTATATCAGTGAGGTTGAGGGGTTTGTGATCAGATTGCTGACAAGGGCGTAGATGGTGGACATGTCACATTACGAGAAGGAGGAGAACCTCCAATTGACCAAGGAGCTTACCGAGTACTGCCATGCCCGTGGCATTATCACTGAGGCAGAGCCTGGCCGCATCAATGGTGGAGAGGATGGTGTTGCTGTAAGTAGTCCTTTCTCGATCACAACGTACTGCCAGGAATGTTCAGGAGCATTATGCTGACACCCACGTGCAGGACACCGCAGAGCTAGAAGGCATCCTCACCACCCCCGAGCAGGCCGACGAGTTCATTGCCACCGGTATCGACTGGCTAGCACCCGCCTTCGGTAACGTGCACGGCAAATACGGACCTAAGGGCCCTCAACTCCAATACGACCGCCTCCAGAGCATCCGCGATTCGACCAAGGGTCGCGTCGAGCTTGTGCTGCACGGTGCTGGTGCTGAGTGGTACGGCACTGACGATGGAAAGCTGCTTCAAAAGAACATCTCGCATGGTATCTCGAAGTGTAACATCAACGATATCATTAACGACCCTTACCGGGAGTACCTGGCCAAGCATGCGGAAACAAAGGGTCTTACTGGTTTGATCGAGGGCGCTACGGATATCATGCAGAAGGAGACCGAGAAGTGCATGGACTGGATGAGATCGAGCGGCAAGGCGAGCAGCGTGAAGCTCAGCTAGAATAGTTCTTCCAAATGAGATTCGACGATTCTGTGTCACGTCGTTGCCATGCTGATGAATGTGAACTTGCTTGAAACCAAGTTCGATCAATTCAGCATCAATGTCAGTACGCCACTTCCTAAATGGATGCGAGAAACACAATCGACTATATCTTCTCCATGTTTTCATACCATCGGCGATTTATTTACACAATCTTCCGAGCATGAACACGACCATGTCGAATTCATGTTGTGAACGAGGGATATACATGTACATGTAAGCGATATCATTTGTGCTAGGGTAAGGGTTCGGGTTGGATCTTTTCTCCCTTTCAACATCGTATTGCCACAACATAGTCGACTCGTCCGAATCGGGCGACTATTGTAGACTACTTATGGTTACATGTTTAAGCACAATGTGCATATGTATACGGCTCAGATCCAGTGTGATTGGCAGGCCATGCACACTAGTGGTTCGGGGAGCACGGAGTCTCAAATGCAACACCCTGATGAAAGACAACTTAGTGCCCACGATTTAAGCCGTGGGCATTTATGCTCTCCTCTCATCACACAACACTCTGACCATCTCGACATCATTTTGACTAGTTATCCTTTGCTACACACACTCAACCATGGGCCGAGAAGTCCCGTCTGTCGGACAGCCTCCGGCTGCATTCAAGAAGAACGTCCGGGCAAAAAAGGCCAAAGTCACCATCAACAAAGTCATACCAGCCTTGCTCACAACACATCCACGAGCGAAGCGTGGCATAGATGCGGCGGAGCTGATCGTGCAACCCCCACCCCAGGAGGTCCAATCCACATCGATCAAAGGCAAAGCTATGCCTGCGGTGGTGGCAATTACAGATGAGCCAGAACCAGACATCAAACTACGAGTAGTAGACACGCTCTCAGCCGCCCGCGAGCTATTATATGACTCAAACACGCAGAAAGATGACTTGAGCAACCGCAACGCCAGAGTCGGCATATTGAACATGGCCTCTATGCTCGCACCTGGAGGTGGCTTTCTCAACGGTGCTAGCAGCCAAGAAGAGTCGCTGTGTATGCGCACGACCTTACTGCCGTCCCTATCGGATAGCTTCTATAGATTACCAGAAATCGGTGGTATCTACACGCCTGATGTACTCGTGTTCAGGGACGCGGAGGCAGAAGATCTAGAGAAGAGAAATCGTTGGTTCGTCGACTGCGTGTCCGCTGGCATGCTGCGCTTTCCCAGCATCTCGATCGACGAGGTTACAGGCCGTGGATCTTACTCCAGCAGTAAAGACAGGGAGTTGGTGATTGAAAAGATGCGAGCAGTGATGCGCATCTTCCAGTCAAAATCAGTGAAGATAGTTGTGCTTGGAGCTTGGGGTTGTGGCGCTTATGGTAATCCTGTTGGAGAGGTCGCGGCAGCGTGGAAGAAAGTACTTCTTGGTGGAAGACAGGCACAGAGGTCTAAGAAGGGACGGAAGGAGTTGTGGACTGGCATCGAGACTGTCGTATTCGCCATCAAAGATGCTGGGCTGGCAGACGCATTCGGGCAGGCGTTCGGTGATGGCTTGATCCTGGATGATAACGAGGACGACTCAGAGCAAGAGGATTCCGGTGACGATCTGGAGGCTGAGAAATTGCGGGAGATGCGAGAGAAGATTGCTGAGATGAAGTCACGGATCGAGCATGCCAAAAGCCCGGAGCTGAAGGCAGGCTTGACTTCGATTCTGGCTAGCCTTGAGGCCCAGGTGGCTGAAAGCCCGATCGCTGTTGAATCGGAGCATGCAGCAACTGCGAGTGGCGACAATGAGAGCGGATCCGACGACGATAGTTCAGACAGCGACGTTGCCTACGACTCCAGTGAACAGTAGTTGGACCGAACGTCCAATACGGACTCTCTGGCAGTCTGACTCCAATCACATTCTACATCAGATCAGATCACAGGAAAGTTGGAAATATTCGCCATTAAGGTTTCCGCATCCATGGATCACAACAGCTTCATGCTTGCCCATCAATTTTCGACAGTCTGCCATACTTCATGAAATGCATCACGCTTGGCTGAACGAGCGTTGCTGTGCTGGATTTCGATCACTCGACCATCGCAACCTCTCCCGTCTCCACGTTATACGTCAAACCAACGAGCTGCGTGCCTTGCTTGATGAAGGGCGACTTCCGGAGAGTAGCGATGTCTTCGCGTACACTGTCTTGGATCCTGTTGTTAAACGTGAGTAGGCTGAGCTGGGAAAGAACAGACATTTGTGACTTACGAGCCAGTTATTTCGCCGAAGCTCATTGAATCGATATGTTTCTTCTCGGAAGGTGAAATCTTGAGCAGTGTTTCGCGGACCATCGGGTCGTAATAATGGGTCATGCCGCAGTCTAGAGTCTTTAGCTTTATATTCTTTGGCTACGATATGGAACGAAGTGATCATACCGGTATGATGCATGACAATGATCCAACTTGGCTCGATGATGGTTTGCATGACCGCGATGGTCCGCACAGCGTCCGAGACACGACCACCGGCATTGCGAATCACGGCCGGATCTATGAGGCAACATCAGAATGGTCGTCCTCAGAGATGACATCGAATTTAAGATTTCAATACTAATAGCCTCATCAAAGCCCAGAATCTTGTCGCATGGTACTCTCGGATCTGCGCATGAGATCACAATCCCGCCTTCACCGGAAGCCCGCGTCTTCGGTGCCATCTCCAAAATATGCGGCGAAGGTTGATGGGTGCGAGCGAATTCTCTGCGGACAGCGAGTTTGTTATTGATCGTAATGCGCCGTTATGAGGCTGACAAAGTATACCGACCTGTTGCGCGCCAGCATTTCCAACACAGGTTTGGAATTCATTTTGTGATCCGCTTACTTTGACGTCGATGTTTATGTTGGTTTGTTGTGGGCTAACTCAGTGAGTTCGAATGGTCCACGGCATATTGAGCCCTTTTATGCTTTACCTCTAGCATACTTAGTGGACTGGCGAACGAACGAAGGGATGCACTGCGCTTGGTCAGAATCTTTTGTAACGTAGTGCTGCGCTTATGCCGCATCATTGTATCACCTCTCATGGATACAGGCAGGGCATGTCTGTTGCACGTGTGGAAAGTCGACTACAGGATACCTCGATACGCAGCTCAAAGTCGATACATCGTGGTACCATAGCTTGTTTGAATAGTAATCAACCTGAGCTGACGTGGTATGCATGAAGCTTGCCAGCCAATGGCGAAGGGGTTTGGTGGCATCTACCTGGATAGCACCTTGCGTCCAGTGTCTCTCCTTATCACATTATTTCGCATTCATGCGCAATAGTGGAGTGGTTGGTGTGGTGGTCCCACCATGTACATCGAGACGCTATGCCATGCTTTCCATTGAGAAGTGTCTAACATCCAACGCCATGCACACCTGCCTCTTCTGTCCATTTGCACTTGGCTGTACCCAAGCTACTACTGTTCACCGCAGTCCGTAGATCGTAGTTCACGTATGCAATGTTGTAGCAGGGCTGTCGCTCCGAACAACTTACGCTGGCAGTGGTCTCTCTGTTGTCAAGATAGCCTGTGAAGTTTGCAAAGACCACATTGCTGACAAGCATGTTCGAGGTGCCTGCAGCTGTCCCGTTGTCGCCGCTGTTCTGAGTGATGACACCACCGTTCTTTGCACCATGCACGGTGAAGTTGCTGAAGAGCATGTTCCGAACATCTCCCCACCCTCCGCCGCGCGGCAGGAAATCGCTTTCATAATCTCGGTCACCGCCAGACACAAGCTCTCCGACCCAGGTCTTGATGTATACGGCATTGCCAATGTTGCCTTGAGCGCCGCCCTTGATGATCGTGGCCTGATCGATCTCAACATTGGTGACGCTGGAATCTTCGAGGTATTGGCCTAGAGATCCAATGGCGATACCGTTGCCACTCACACAAGTGACATTGCGAACTGAGATCTCGTGACTGCGTGGTTTGATGGCAACACAATCGTCGCCCCCCTGGTAGACGAAATTTGTCAGCCGGACATTGCGCGTGTCCATTGTATCTGTGGACACAGTCAGCAATGCCGTTTTCCAGACAAAACGCTCAACTTACTAAAGCCATCCGTGTTCTGAACCCAGTTCTTTCCGGCGGGTGCTTCTGGGGATGTGGCATTTACGTAAATGTTGTCGAAGACGATATTGGTAGCGTTCATCATGTTGATGGCCCACAGCTGGGGCTGTACCACGTGAAAGTTGCGCACATCAACATCGCTAACGTTCCAGAGCATGAATGGCATAGGTCGACCTGGACGGGTTGCGCCCACAGTGGCACTTGCAGTCTCGTTTCGCTCGTCGTAGTACCAGACCTGGCCGTTACCGTTAATGCCGCCCGTCCCATGGCCATTGATGCGTATGTGGTCGCCAGTCAGAACAAATCCAGCAGCGTGATTTTGGAACTCGATGTGATAGTTGTTGTTCCGCCAGTATTCGAGGTCCTCAGAGAACTACAAGTTCAGCAAGTGTCAGCGGCTGTGATTTGATACATTGGATTTGAACCTGGACCAACAGACTTACCAGCCACTCGCCTCTCCAGTCGATGCTCACATCGTTGACCACGGGGTTTAGTCGAGAGTTGATGTGATACGTCTTGTCGGCTGGGAAAACGATATCTCCTCCATGACCACATTTGTCGAACGCTTCGAGTATGGCTGGTACATCGTCGGTCGCGTTGCTTGTACCAGGATGCACAGTACAACTGGGTCGCCCATGGCTGTTGGAGAACGAAACGTGTTGTGCTAATGCTTGGGAAATGAAAGACAGCGGGAGCAGTCTTGCGATTGAAAGCGGAGACATGTTGGGAGATGGAGTGGTCCGCTTGTTGCAGTCGTTCTTTCTTGCCGAAGAAAGCTCTCTGGGACAAGATGAGAAACTTTTACTTTTGTTTGATGCATTGAGCCTCTAGAGCAAGTCTTTTACGTTTGCCAATACCTATTGGCATAACCCATGCTGCGGGGATGATGTCCTGGGAAATGTGCCATGGCCCGTTCGGCGAAGCTGTGGCCGAGATGAAGACCTTCGAAGGCTCTGCGTCCCGTGTGCGCGCCAGAATGCAACTCTCACGAGTTGATCCCCGCTTTATGATATTTATGTTTGGATGCAGATCACGTCAATTTTTCCATGAATCAAACGCGTCAAGCTTGGCAGGCCTGTGGCTGGGAGCTTAGCGAGCTTGATTGCCGCCACCAGCCTATGCTCCTCTCATTCTTGGATTGTTGAACCGACTGATACCGTATGCTGGTAGCTGGTGGGTACGCTAAAGAAAGAGGACATCTTTGCAGACAGCCAAACAATCACACTTTGTACAACTTTTACGCTATATGGGACCTGCATCTGAGCTATGGAAGTGGAGCCAGGGGACAGCAGTATAGCCGGATGACTTCATCCACGGATAGATCTACAAGGTTAGGAGCGGAGTAGTCCAGCTGGAAGATGCCTGCCATGTACCTTCTACTGCTCTCATACTCAATTTCCGGCCAAATGTCTCGGTCGATTATGCAGCGAAGAGAAGCCTATCCCAGCTTTCTAGCAAGACGAGGCGGTACCATATCACTCATCATGACGGCCACCAAGGTTACCCATCGACCAGTCGACAACTAAGATGTTTACCATAGCTTGGCTTCTTGCAGTCACGGCCATTGCCACGGCAGAGAACTGCTGGCGGGACACTCAATGCAGCGCCATCACAGAGTCGGCTTTTTCAGGACCATGGGATGAGAACATTTTCGCACCAGAAGCACGCAAGATATCACCTGTGAATGTCTTGTCTCTGGATGATGGCTCGGTCATCTCAGCCTACCCAGGCAGGAACTCGCTTGCCGGAAACGCCAGCGCTTTAGTGTTCGATTTCGGCGTCGAAGTCGGCGGCATCATCAGCGTGAGCTATGCCACGTCTGGTGGATCAGGATCACTGGGTCTCGCATTCACTGAAGCAAAAGACTACATTGGCCTGCAATCGGATTCCAGCAATGGCAAATTTGCGCTCGGAACTGGCGATTTCGCATGCGGTGATGGCGCTCTGTACTCTGACTTTCCAGCCGCAGGTAATCACAGCTACATCATGCCCGACGAGAAGATGCGAGGCGGCTTCCGCTACCTCACGCTGTTCCTATTGACTGGAGCGAACGGTAACACCACATTAAATATCAACGATGTCAGTCTTGAAATATCCTTCCAGCCAACTTGGTCGAACCTTCGCGCATATCAGGGCTACTTCCACTGCAACGACGAAGACTTGAACAAAATCTGGTACTCTGGAGCATACACGATCCAGACCAACGCCGTGCCTGTGGACACTGGCCGTCAAGTGCCGACTTTGAGCTCTGGATGGGCAAATAATGGCTCAATGGCGAACGGGTCCACCACAATCGTCGACGGAGCTAAGAGGGATCGTGCTGTCTGGCCGGGAGACATGGCCATCGCCGTACCATCTGCGTTTTACAGCGTCGGAGACATCGAGTTTGTTCGTACAGCGCTGCAGACTATGTACGATCACCAGAATGCCGATGGGTCACTGCCGGAAGCTGGACCGCCACTTCTGCAGCAGAATAGCGATACCTACCATATGTGGACGTTGATCGGGACGTATTACTACCTCCTGTATACGAACGATACTACATTCCTCGATGCAAACTGGGCAAGGTACGAGCGAGCTCTGGAATACACATACCACAAAGTGCAGCAACCTCTCGGACTTCTCAATGTCACTGGCACTCGCGACTGGGCTCGTGTCACGCAAGGCGGCTACAACACCGAAGCCAACGTGATCTTGTACCACACCCTGACAACTGCCGAACAGCTCGCTACATGGCAAGGCTTATCGCCTCTCAGCGACACTTACAAAGCTAGAGCCGCAAATTTGAGTAGAAGCATACACGCCCACCTCTGGGACGAAGACCACGGCAGCTACCGTGACAACATCACGGAAACGACCCTGCACCCCCAAGACGCTAACAGCATGGCCCTCCTCTTCGGCCTAGAAACCGACGACCCATCGAAAACCGACCGCATCTCCTCAAGCCTCACCAAAAACTGGACTCCCATCGGCGCAGAAGCCCCCGAACTCCCCAACAACATCTCTCCTTTCATCTCATCCTTCGAAGTCCAAGGCCACTTCGCAACAGGCCACACAGACCGCGCATTGGATCTCATCCGCCGGTCCTGGGGCTGGTACCTTCACCATCCTAACGGCACCGGCTCGACAGTGATCGAAGGCTATCTGACGAACGGTTCCTGGGCGTACAGGAACTATCGTGGATACGCTTACGATGCTACGTACGTATCGCACGCACATGGCTGGTCGTCGGGCCCGACTTCGGCGTTGACGAATTATGTCGTTGGGTTGCAGGTCACTGGGCGCTTGGGGAGTAGCTGGGAGCTTGCGCCGCAATTTGGAGATTTGACGAATACTGAAGGCGGGTTCAGCACGAAGTTGGGATTGTTCTCAGCGAAGTGGAAGATCGAGGACGAGGGCGAGCGATATGTGCTGAGTTGGGAAGTGCCCGAAGGAACGCAAGGTAAGGTAACGGTGCCCGCATTGCCTGCTGGTGGGCAAGGCAGAGTGACACTGGGAGGCGTTGAGAAAGGCATTGTCGTGAAGGACAAGACATTCTCGATCACGGTTGGAGGAGGACAAGGTCGGATTCTTGTGACTAGATGCTGAATCGACCTAATCACGAACACCAGCACGCCAATCCCTGGTTGATATTGTGTCTTGAAGGGATTCTGATGGCGATCGTGAGCTTTCCAGTTATCCCAATGAGATGCCAAAGAAGAAACACCAATCAAGTGCCCCAACGTGACATGTTTGCCCTCATCTCAAACTCCATCAGCTTCCCTCCCTCATTCACTCAAGCCCACCACCAGCGTTCAGCCAGCACAGGCGCCAGACAAGTAATTCCAATATTCAAGAACGGATCCAGACCCCGTTCGCCACTCAACAACCGATAAAGCTCAATCCAAACAACGGAAATACAAGCCCTTCCAACGCACACGCAGGCAATAAAATTTGGATGTGATCGCAACGGACTGGGAGCGTATTGCAAGCAAGCGTTCAGCATCAGGCTTGTGATGATGCAGGTCAGGAGGGCGTCCCGGCGTGCTTGCGGCCGCTCCGGGCGAGGGGGACGTGGAGGGGCATTTCGTTGGTGTTGTGGGTGTTGGGAGGGACAGGGGTTTGTTCGATCTGCTTTTTCCTTACGCTGGTGGAATTTCTGCAGTTGGCGAACGATGAGGTGAGGTGAGGTGAGGTGCACAGTTCAGGTTACTGGAATTCACACCCGCTGTCACGACCCACCGATGTAGAATCACCCGAATTCATCTCACGACATCATGACATTTCCGCGCGCGAGAGAAATCACTGATAACAGAATGCGCTACACAAGCTACCACCGACACTTTGAACAACACAAAACAAGCTGAGAGGCGGAATTCACCCAATAGAAACGCTCAAATCAACCCCCTTGAACTGTTTCCTTTTCATGTACAGTCGTCATAAAGAATTCCTCAACAACGCTTTCGAACTCCTAGGAAGTTTGACTCGCCTGCGGAGTGAATTTCCTGGTATTCAGCGCTGGAGCCTCCCCGAATATCAATAAAAAGAATCAAAGAAAGAAAAACGCCCTGTCTCGCTTGTGTCCCCGAACATAGCTGCCTATTAAGCAGGATGAACTTAATTTCTCGGACTCCCATGAAAACTCCGCTTTTCGCCTTTCACAAATAGAAAAAAATGGTGGTGGTATCGCTAATGGTGCTGCGTGTTGCAAGGGTTCGTGTCAAGTCTGGTGTGGCTCTGTGTTGGCGGCGGAATGATCAAGTCCTACTTTCGCTCCGTCCGCGGCCTGCACCTGTTGCGGCTTCGTAGGTTGGTATGGGAGGGTTGGCATCGTGGTCTACAAGGAGATTTGTTCGATCGTCGCTGTTATGCTCGCTTGCGCGCGGTGTTGTGTCGTCCTCATCGTAGTCCTGATCATCCGGGCTTTCGTAGTCTGGTGGCGGCTGCTCTTCGTCGTCTAGCGGAGTGTCTGATTCTGCGTCGATTTCTGAATGGTCGTGGTCCTCGTCGCCGATATGTAACACTTCACTGGTTCCCTCGCCTGCATCGTCTCCGATGAGATTTTCTTGCGACTCGTAAATGTTGAAGCGCGAAAGTGAGATGTCAGTCGGGCTTCTCTGGGGTCCCAGTGAGCGTGCTGGCGGTCCGCGGCTGAGCCTTATCTGTGCGCTTGAGCTTCGGCCATGGCCGGGAACGTAGCCTTGTCCTTCACGAACGCCTTCCCGGCCACCTTCCAGCAGAATGCTCCCCTGTTCACTGCCATAAGGTGGCGGAGGAGCAAGAGAACCTGTTTGTGGTGCAAGACCCCACTTCTTCACATTGGCCTCAATGAATACAAATCCCATTTGACCAAAATTGATGTGTACATTGGCCGGTCCATTGGCGCCAACTGTAGGGAAGAAGTTCTGACTCTTGAGGCCGTGTGCGACGTCCTCAAGCCTCTTGCCGTTGCGTGTAAAGAAAACAGTCCCAGTCCTTGGGCGATAACCTACACCAACCACATCGCCCTGCACAAATGGTGGCGCGTAATTTGTCCCATTGAAAGGCTGGTTATATCTCCGTTGGCCAGTAGAAGTGTATGCGATAGAGTATTTGTGGAATCCAGGCAGCCTGAACAGCGGATAAGGTTTAGTCGTGAGTCCAATGCTGAGTAGTGTGGATTCCGGCTTGTCGTAAAGTTTTGCTTCCCAGTAGTAGACCTCGTTTTGTTTCGGAATAGGCAGATTACTCTGAACGCTGCACTCTGAATCAAAGAACTCAATCTCAGTCCTGGCTTCGACGAAACAATTAGCGATCTCCAGCTCCGGCTCAAACTCCCATGCTGAAACGCCTTTTTCCTGGATGGCCAAGAATTGCGATAGAGAGATATCGGTCTGCAGCGACTCGGGCGGATTCGCCTGCACGAAAGCTAGAAGAATTGTCAATGATAGTCCTCGAATCAAGATATCGCGCCAAACTCACCTTTAGCCCTCAAGTATTCCGCCTTCTGCATATCGTCCATCTCCGCCATTGCCTCCTCTTCTTCTCGCAAGAAAGCCTGTTCATCATCATATTCTCCCGGCCGGCTCATGCGATCAAGCAAGATGCGCCCTCGTCCAGTGTAGCGGAAGAAGTAGACGATCGCAATGATGATGCCGACGAGTGCCGCCGAGCCAAAGGCTGAGAGCATGCCGATGAGGATGCCCTTGCCCGTGGAATTCAGGCCATGCGACTCGAGATTCGGCATCCTCGGCGCCGGCGGCTGCCATGACAGGTGCCCATTATTTATGTCGTAGAAGCTGCGGCCGGGCAGCTTGCCAGAGTAGGTGTGCGAGGGAATGTAGGAGGTTGCCAGCGAGGTGGGGACATCTTGGAGCGGCACTTGCGCCATGTGCGGTGGGTGTTGTGGAGAGCGATCGCTGGACGGCGATGCAATACGGGCGCGGCGCCCAAATGATGGTGATGCGGTCTGTATTCGTCGGTCGAGGCGTACGAGTCGGCGTACGCAGGCGTGCTGGCGTGGTGGTGGTGGTTGGCACGGGCGCCGTTACGGTTATGACGTTGGGCTACTCGGAGCGGCTGGGATGGTAGCAGATAAGCCGGCGCGGTGGCGATTGGCGGCGTGGCGAGTGGGCGGTGGTTGCTGGGGGGAGGAGAGGAGGGGCGGTGGTGGTGGTGGTGGTCGTGTGTTGTGTCTCACACGGGAGGAGAGTGTAGCAGCAGCAAGGCACAGTAGGAGGAGAGTGTGGCGGTATGTTGGAAGAAACGGTAGCGCGGAAGTGAGGGCCTTCGTTTCAACTGGGCGCTTCAGCAGCAGCAGCAGCAGCAGTAGCGTGCGATGCGTGCCGGCTTGGGCTTGTGGTCACTAAGAAGCCTCCAGCCCTCTCACAGCCCGTGTCCCCTCTCGCGCCCCGAGGCGTGCGCCTGCTGGTCTGGCCGCTCCTCTCCGCATGCATATCGACAAGGCGCATCTCAAATCGCTCACTATCCTAATGCAGCAGGTGATCAACAACCTTGACCTTATCTTTCAAAGTAACTACTCCCCTCCCGAACACTACTGTAGTTTACTCCTGTGCTCCTATGGCACAGCGATCAGTCTACAAAGCGAAACACCACGTGCCCGCTGCACTGTCTAGTCAGTCAATGCGTGCGTGCAGCTGTAGTGGCCATGGAGACAGACCAGAACCTGCTGCCTGCAAGACAACCCAAGCCTGGGCATCCCGGTCTCGATCTATCCGGTGCATCGGCAGCTCTATGGTCTCATTTACTTTTTTTGTTCATTGCTTATGAAAATATATACATGTTCGGATGCTTGACGGCAGCCGCTGCATCGGCTTCTACATTGATTCGGGAAACCATTGGACCTTGACCATGGCGGGCCATTATTGAATCGTCGGCGTCAACAGCGGTGTGATCGTTGCTGCTAGCGACTTGAGGACCAATGACTACTAGACCCAGATCAACAAATGTAGATTCTACTCCGGCTAGTCCTACCGTTGAAAGCACCCCTGGAGCTTCTTCTTCATTCCAGTCTCTGGTATGCTAGTGCTGCAAAAATAGGTAGTGAAACACTTAAGCTGTCCGGCTGGGAATCCTCTGGGTATCCATCTGGTCCGAACGTGCCGGATCTAGTGCGCTGCTGTCGCGGACTACCCAACCCGATGACAAGCCCTACATTGCAACTGAGAGGGACACCATAAAGACTTCAGCATGGCGACTGAAAAATGACCTGCCAATGGAGAAGGGTAATGCGCTTTCCGCGCCCATGATGTAGCTTTCTCTATATGTTTTACAAAAGTACAACTACAGTACAATACAACACCCCTCCCGGCCCGCTAATGCGCATGTTTTTTGTTGTCCCATGATTCCTCTATTACTTCCAAGTGCTTTTTACTTCTCGGTATCAGCGTCAACACCACTGTGCCACGCCTTGGGAACCATCGACTCGCTCTCACTGACCGGCGCGCTATCCCTCTTAACCTGCTCCGCAGCCTGCGACGCCCTCTCGTTCTTACCAGCAACAACCTCCTGCGAGTCCTGTCCATAAGGCTTCGACACCTTCTCACCACCCTCGTGCGGCGCAGCAGCCACCTGACCCTCTTGCGCTCCATCCAGCGGCGCCTCCTGCTCATCGTCCTCCAACTCCGAGCCGTAAATCTCCGGGTGCTCGCGGAAGCAGTCCTGCATGCCCTTGAACTTGTCAATGCAGTCGATGCCCTTGGGCTCGTCCTTGGAGAACACAAAGCAGCTGAAAGCCTCGCGGAACTGCTCGCCGCAGGGGCCGTGGGCCATGCCGCCCAGGCACGGGCAGTCCCAGTTGATCTCGCCCGTCTCTTCGTTGAAAGCGCCCTGCTGGCTGGCGTCTTGCTCTAGCTGCTCGGGGCCGTCGGTGGGAGCGGAGGGTGCGAGCTCGGCGGCGGCGGATTGTGCGGGTGCGGATGCTTGTGCTTGTGAGCGGGCTTGTGTGCGGCGCTGGTCGGCGATCGAGTCGAGGGTTTGGTAGGTTTCGGGGGTGTCTCGTGAGGTCTCTGGAGGGGAGTGGATGGCGTCTGTGATTTTTGGTGGATTTGTCAGCCAATGTTCTTGTCACTCGCTCGAGAGCACGGCGCAATTGGAGTCGTGGGAGGACGTACGGACGGGCTCCTCAGCGAAGACGCTCGAGGTGTTGTAGTAGTAAATCAAACCACCGGCGAGCGTCCATCGCGCCGCCGAGTTCTTCCAGCTCCTCGAAGTCTTGTGTGGTGGCGCGGTGGTCAGGAAGCGCTTTGCGGCAGGCGCATTGTGCGGGAGAGCGCGCGATACGCGCGGCAGTGCTGATCTGAACATCGTTGTGGTTTGTTGACGAAAGGAAACGCTAGAAATCGACTTGATGCTGGAGGGAAATGTTGAGCTGTCTTGGGGGAAGGCGCGGGATTGGGAAGTGAAAGTCCATCGGGACTTCTTCTGGAGGGTTAGGGTAGGATTTATCATCATCATCGTGATGTGCCGATCAACGTCACGTACATGTATTCGTATTCGATATCATTGAACGCCACGACGAATGTTATCGAACTGATTGGATGAACAACATCATTATCGAATATCATCATGACCGACAACAAACATACTACAACAACCTTACGACCAACACAATATCTCACAGCACCAAACCAAAAACAAAACGGCCATGTAGAAGAAGAAGTCACATCACGAGACGACATCGCCCTAATAATTCTCAACTCTCCCATATCAGACTTCGAATACTTCCACCGCCTATACGCCCACGCATCCTACACACTATGCGCCGATGGCGGCGCAGACCGTCTCCACAACCTAATAACAACGACCTACCCAGACCTACCCCCCGACGTGGCCCTGCGTAAAACTCTCCCCAACGCCATCCACGGCGACCTAGACTCCCTCTCGGACACCACTCGCACCACCTACGCGAAGCTAGGCGTCGAAATCTCGCAAGATCCCGACCAATACAGCACCGACTTCGGCAAAGCCATCAAAAAAATCCTCTCCACCAAACCTAACCTCCGCGACCTCCTCGTCCTCGGCAGCGTCGGCGGGCGCGTCGACCAAGGCATCGGCTTGCTGCATGAGCTGTACCGCGAGCAGAAATTCCGACACCCGGAAGTGCGGTTCTGGCTGTTTTCCGAGGCGAGCGTGAGTGTTGTGCTGGGACCTGGGAAGACGGTGTTGCATTTGCCTGTGGGGGCAGGGTTGATTACGAGGAATGTGGGGATTTTGCCGGTTTATGGGAAGGCGGTGATTGGGACGAAGGGGTTGGAGTGGGATGTTGAGGGGTGGGAGACGGAGATGGGGGGGCAGGTTAGTTCGAGTAATCATGTTGTGGAGGAGTGGGTTGAGATTGAGAGTGATAGGGAGGTGTTGTTTACTGTGGAGAGGGCGGTGGGGAGGTGAAAGGTTGTTGATGGTTGTTTTGGATGTTTTGGAGAGTTGATGTAGTGGGGTTTGGAAAGACTTCGTCCAGAATGTGGCTGGATGTATGTGATTGACATGTGGGCATGTGGGCAAATGGGCGCCCACCAGACGCAGCGATATTTCGATTAACCAGCGACAACATCACCCACGCGTCGAGCCTCGGTCAAGTATTCACATCGCTACTTGGTGATGGACAGGCTTGAGAGCCCTAGATCTAAGCCTTGTGCGACGTTAAACGGTTCATTGTGTATGGTACAAAAGATCGGGATGTGGACAATGAAACCAGAAGAGGAGCCGGTTGAAGACCGATGCGAGAGTGAGGAGTACATGTAGGTACATGTAGGCACAATTCACTACAGTGAGAATCAAATGTATCGACCTTATGTAAGCGCATCCCATCAGCGCACTCAGATTCATGTACATCCCTACTCCGACACAACACACCACTGCGCATGCGGACCGCCATTATTGCAAAATGGAATTGTTTCGGCATCGGTTTGGGTTCCTGCATCACACTGCCGTGTCACAGGCCTCACCTTGTGACCGCGTGCCGACCTTCGCTCATGCTCTCTGCCGCCCGTGGCATCTGCATGGATCTCACGCACTGCCTTGCCGGTGTGTCTCGAGTCAGTCGTGCGGTCAGTATGCTTTTGTGCTGGCCACCGCATGTCCCGTGGAGGCATACGACGGTGTCACACAAAGAAAGCTGACGAATGCGGGCTTGCGGGCAGGCTCGACTGACATATTACACAGGGAGGTGTGGCTCATCTCGTCGTCGACACTGTCACTGAGCGTACATGCGACGCGCACAATACTGATGGAAAGAGGTAATAGTAGCACGTACATGTACTCTACTGAAGTGCTGTCTCTATCTCTCGTCCTGCCAAGAAAGGCAGCCCCGCGTGCTGTGCTGCAGCAGCTGCTGATGCGCCGACTCTAACACATTTCCAGTCGGCCTGCAGACCCTGAAGTCTGCTGGGCCTAGTCGCCGCTGTCTCTGACTACTACCAGACTGCCGCCGCCCACTGAACGGTGCTGCCACAGCCGTTTTATCGCCTCCGAACTCCCATCCTGATATCAGGAAAAACACTGCGCCATCCACTGTGCGCATTCCTCCTGTCTGCCTGTACGCATTTGCCTCCCACACCTCTCCTCTCTCCTTCCCTCCGCCTCCCCGCAGCTGGACTCTGCACAGTCTAGTCTGCCAGAGACCGCCCCCACCAAAATCTTGTTTGACATCTGCTTCTTCGCCCACCTGCAAAAGTCAGTCAATACACCACGACTGCACCACCAGCCCGTCGCACTTGCACGAACACGCGCTGACGATACGAGCCTGTCCAGAGGTCGTGGACAATCCCACTCTCGTACACTTTTCCCGCCGACCCAACACCCATCTCACCCAACATCGGGCCTCTTTAATATCGAACCTCCTGCAACATGGCCTGGGCTCCCCAGCAAGACCAGCTCGGCCAGCTGGCGCAATGCCTGCGCGATTCGCTGAGCGGCCACGACATGAAGGCTCAACGTAACGCAGATGAGATGCTCAAGCAAGCAAAGACTTCGCCCGACATCAACAACTACCTCGTGTGGATCGCAACAAACGAGACTGCCAACACCGGCATGTCAGAAGAGAACTATTTTTCCGCGCGCTGTGCCGCCGTCATCCTGCTCAAAAACCACGTCAAAGCTTCCTACAAGTCAATACCGGACGCCAGCAAAGAGTACATCAAGAACACGATCCTCCTTGGCCTGCGAGACCGCAGATCGCAGATCCGGAATTATTCCGGATCCGTGGTCACAGAGGTCGTACGCGCCGGCGGTATCCTGGGGTGGCCGCAGGTGCTGCCGGAGCTGGTTGCGACGGTAGCGAACGAGAATGGACAAGTTACAGCAGAGACGCAGGATGGCGCAATGGGTGCATTGTTCAAGATTTGCGAGGATAACCGCCGTGCGCTTGACAAGGAGTACTCAAAGGAGCGCCCGCTAGCTTTCCTTCTGCCAAAGCTCCTTGATTTCGCTGCCAACCCGAACGCAAAGATTCGTTCAAGAGCTCTCGCTGCTATCAACGTGTTCATCAACGAGCCCATCGCACACACCTGCCGCGAAAACATTGATGCAATTCTGGGACGTCTGGTGCAACTTACAAGCGACAGTGACGATGACGTCCGACGTTACGTCTGCCGTGCATTCGCACTGTTGGCCGATGGCATGCCGGACATTCTCCTGCCTCACATGCAGGGCATTGTTGACTACACTCTTTCTCAGCAGAAGAACAAGAACAACCCAGAGCTTGCTCTTGATGCTGCAGAGTTCATCTTCGAGTCGAGCAACACGCCAAAACTTCGCGATGCGCTGGGCCAGTTCTTGCCAAACTTAGTGCCTGTTCTGCTTGATAGCATGATTTACAGCGAAGACGACCAAGCACGACTGGAAGGCGACGACGATGATGCTGACGAGGAAGACGACGCCAAGGATATCAAGCCAGTGTTCGCCGATGCAAAACAAAAAGGATCAACAGCGGCTAGCGGTACTTCGACACCTCAGACCAACGGACAGACCAAACCTGCAAACGGTTACGGTTACGAGGACGACGAACTCAGTGAAGGCGAAATCGACGAAGATGAAGACTATGGCGTCGATCCAGAAGACGAGTGGAACCTACGCAAGTGCTCAGCTGCTTCTCTCGACAGCATTGCCACCCACTACGGTGCGCCAGTCTTCGAGGTCACTCTTCCCTGGCTCATGGAGAACCTACAACATCAGGAATGGCCTAACCGTGAGGCTGCAGTGTTGGCCCTCGGTGCTATTGGACCTGGATGCATCGATGCCATTCAACAACATCTGCCGAAATTGGTGCCTTACATGATCACACTCCTCAACGACGAACAGCCTGTTGTCAGACAAATCACATGCTGGGCACTTAGCCGATTCGCTGGCTGGGCTGCCGCACTCGACGGCGATGGCAAACATCAATTCTTTGAGCCTATGATGGATGGTATCCTGCAGCGCATGCTGGACCAGAACAAGAAGGTGCAAGAGTCAGCTGCGTCGGCGTTCGCCACACTGGAGGAGGCCGCGAGTGACCAATTGATCCCTTACTGCGCTGTGATTGTGCAGCAATTCGTTCGTTGCTTCGATCGCTACAAGGACAAGAACATGTTCATTCTGTATGATTGTGTACAAACGCTTGCCGAACATGCAGGTCCCGCTCTTGCTCAGCAACCGCTTATCGATCTTCTGATGCCCGCATTGATCGGCCGCTGGACCAAAGTCCAAGACCAGTCGAGAGAGATGTTCCCACTGTTGGAAGCCCTGGCATATGTTGCCACTGCTCTAGGAGAGGGAATCACTCCTTTCGCCAAGCCCTTCTTTGACCGCTGCATTCGCATTATGCATCAGAATCTGGAAGAAGGTCTTATTGCGAGCTCAGATCCCATCTGCGAACAACCTGACAAGGATTTCCTGGTGACAAGTCTGGACCTTCTGAGCGCAATCATTCAAAGTGTTGGCGAGCAGAACATCAACATGCTTGTTACTGGAGCGCAGCCGAACATGTTTGAACTGCTGGCTTACTGCATGAAGGATGTGAACAACGATGTGCGCCAGTCGGCCTACGCTCTGCTCGGTGACTGCGCCATCTACATTTTCTCGCAACTCCAGCAATACCTTCCCACCATCATGGAGCTTGTCATCCAACAGCTGGACCTCAACTCCGCAAGCTCGGATCCCTCAGACCCGGAATCGGGCTTCCGAGTAATCAACAACGCTTGCTGGTCATGTGGCGAGATTGCGATGCGCGCGCCGCCAGACGTGATCGCGCCCTACGTCGACCGCATTCTCCAGCAGCTTGCTCTCATCCTCATGAACCCTAGCGTCCCGCAGTCGCTGAACGAGAACGCCGCGATCGCTCTTGGTCGCCTGGGCATGAGCTGCCATCAACAACTGGCACCTCACCTCAGCTCCTTCGCCTCGCCGTTCTTGAACATTATGCGTAACGTGCCATGGACGGACGAGAAGGGCCACGCATACAAGGGCTTCGTCACCGTCGTCCTCGCCAACCCGCAGGCACTCGAAAAGTGCTTGCTCGACTTCTTCATGGAGATGGCGAACGCTCCCGGTGTCGTCCTGACCGGCATGCAGTCGGACAGCCCGCTGCAGGGTTTCGAACAAGTCCTGACCACGTATAAGAACATGATCGGCGACGGGTTCGACAACTTCCTGCACAACATGCCCCCGCCCCAAGAGCAGGCGCTGCGCCAGCTCTACAAATTCTAGATCACGCTGCCGGAATACTCCGGGACTCATGTCGAAAAATGTCCAGGATGATATCAAGTTTTTTGTCAGTCTACCTCATCTATCTGCAGGCGGCTTTTTCCCTCCACCGCCGCACATATCAGCGTTCCAGCGTTCCGCGAGAAAGAGTAAACATGAAGAAGGAGGAAAGAAAGAAAGAAAGAGGAAGAGAAGATACGAGACATGTCACTCCCAACCATCAATCTAACCCAAAACGATTAATGACGGCAAAAAGGGATGGAATGCAAAAGGAAACGAACGAGGAAAAGTTACGGCGAAGATACCTAGATAGTGATTCATTTTTAGCGACTCTTTTGGACTGGGGCCGGGCATACGGGCATATACACCCGCACTCCACCCGCGGGGTTCTGGTGAGGGCAACTGTTGATGATGATGATGACGAACCACGATGTTGCTGCTCTGCCCGGGTCCCAATCTTTTTCTTAGCTTTTAGCGTAGCATCTGACCGTACTAGACGGCAGCGAGAAAAGAACATATCGTTTTTTTTGCTTTTTGCTGTTTTTGGCTTTTCCTATTTTTCCTTCGGCTTTTTGGCGTTCTTCGAGTTGGAGCGAATATACTTCGGCTTTGGTTCTATCGTGCGCGGCGGGCGAGCGGTCTTACTGCTTACGTCTCTTATCTTCATGACTCGAGCGATGGCATTGACATTTGACAGGATTGGGGAAAAGGAAGGGACGCGGGCGTTCAAAACTCGTTGCGAGGAAGAGAACGGGGACTGTGTGGTCTGGGTCTATGGATGAGAGGCCGGTGGTTGGAGAGTGTGTGGGGGTTTTTTTTTTTTTGCTGTATGTGGTCTTCACAGGCTGGCTGTCCTGGCATTTTGACAAGAATGGTTATGCCAGTGGGCATGGGTTTGATTAGCGTACCTACTACACAACATGACAGAGAATCATACGCTCGAAGGTTTAATCGGTGCCATCACTTGTGATTGACCGGAATCGGGGTTTCCCAGATTCTTTAACCACTTCCGTTGGTAATAGATAATGGTTTGCCCAATGAGGCGTGCGCTTTTAAGAGCAGAAAGCTGATAAGCGAGGAAGCCTATACTGTACATCCATGTACTTTCAGAAAGCCGCGGAGGACAAGGAAATCCGAAGCAGCAGTAAGCTGTCTACAGGGGTGGACTATTGAGCTAGTCCACTTGGAGGCACTGGTGTCATCTATCCACCGTATCGTCGACGTGGATAGGTGGATAGGTGATATAACGAGCTGCGGCTGAGCGATTCGAGCGAAGCGGAGCGGAGGATAGAAGCTATGCTCCTCAGCCGTACGGCTGATTTCGTTTTGGGGGCTACATTTATACAAGAGCTGACTGCGCTTACTGCAGATGTTGTCGTTATGTGAAGTTTCAACTTTGTCTTGTTAGAATTTTGACGTGAATATGGCCGCTCCAGACTTGTTGAGTTTGTTCGCGCTCGTTCTGGGGACTGTACGTCGAGCAAAGCCATGCTTAGTAAAATAAATAGGCGGAAGCTGACCATGTGACGATTCCAGGCGACTTGCGGCATCCTCTCCTACGCAGTGTACAACCTCTACTTCCACCCTCTCCGAAACTACCCAGGTCCACTCCTCTGGCGAGCCTTCGACGCTCCGAGAACCTCCTCTCAAACCCGCGGTCGCCTCACCTACGACGTCCTCGCCCTGCACAAAAAGTACGGCACAGTCGTACGTGTTGCGCCGAACGAACTCGCTTTCGCGGAACCCCAGGCGTGGCAGGACATCTACGGATTACAGCCAGGCAGAGTGCAGAACCGCAAGGATCCGCTCAGCTACCCGGTCAACGACGGAGAGGGTCTAGACCAGCATATCATTTTCGCGGGTGATGCGCACCATGCGAGGATCAGACGTTTGCTGGGACCGGCTTTCACGACGGCGGCGACGAAGGAGTTGGCGGGATTGATTGAGCGGTATGCGGACTTGTTGGTGGCGCAGCTGGGTAAGGTTGCGGATGGCGAGCAGGTGCAGGACATGTCGCACTGGTTTGAGTGGACGGTATGTTCATGTCGTGTCTAATGGCGATGGTTCCTGGAAACGGGCATTGACAAATCTTGCAGACCTTCGACGCGATGGGCGAATTCGCATTCGGAGAAAAGTTTCAGTGCCTCGCAAAGAACGAATCGCATTTATTCGTCCGCGCCCTGTTTGACGGCGTAATTTCCGGCTCGGCCTTGGGAGCGCTGGAACGCTACAAGGTCTGGACGGTGCTGCGAGCCATCCTGCCCAAGAGCGCTTTCAAGATGATGGACGATCTGAACGATATGGTCACCACTCTGTCGAAGAAGAGGCGAGAGCGCGGCCACGTCCCCGGCGAGACAGACATGGCCAACTTCCTCCTTCAGAACAAGGGCGACGATGAGTTCACGCAGAAGGAATTCGAGGGCAATGCGCTGACGCTATTGTTCGCTGGAGCTGATACTACCGCCACGACGTTGATTTTCGGTTCGTATCTGCTGTGCAAGAATCCGGCGGTGATGAAGCGTGTGCAGGAGGAAGTCCGCGAGAGCTTCCAGAGCAGTGGCGAGATCAACGCTACGAATGCGAACGAGCTGAAGTACATGAGTGCCGTGCTGACGGAGATCATGCGCTTGTACCCGTGAGCGTCATTCATGCCGAGAAGGTCTTGGGGATTGCGCTTTTGCTGACATATAGTTATTAGGCCGGGACCTACTGGGTTAAATCGTTTCATTGTCAACAAGGCGGGCCAGATGGTAGCGGGCCACCATGTGCCGTACAACGTGAATATACTCACCACCAGGAAGCTGTTGAGCATCACGCGTTCACTGACATGCATAAAATAGACATCATGCGGCATCCATCAGTTGGCCGCCAATCGAATCGAAGCCAACTTCACGCGTCCCGAGGAGTTTCTCCCTGAGCGATGGTTCGACGACGCACCAGCCGAGTTCGCACACGATCGAAGAGAAATCTACCAGCCGTTCTCTTTTGGCCCGCGTAATTGTATCGGAAAACCGTAAGTAATTGGATGTTTAAACCTGTGGAGTACTTGTTAGCTGACGCTACCTGCAGCATTGCATACATGGAGATGCGAGTTCTGATGGCCAAGTTCCTGTACAACTTCACGTTCGAGCTGGCGTCGAACGATGACTGGGTGTCGACGAAGCTGGCATACGGGGCTTGGGACAACAGTGGGCTGGAGCTACGTTTGAAGAAGATCGTCAGCTGAAGGAGAGATGGTTTCGCTAGCGAGGGCTTTGCCATTATCTATGACATTAACAAAAAGGAGTCCTGATGCGGTATTGTGCCCAGTCGTGTGTTACATCGTATTCATCGAATCTTGCACCCGAAGATGCTGACAAAAGGAAAATCATAACGCACTATCGTTCCCAATTGTGTGATGCATCAAACCCGTCTGTCTTGTGCTCACAACCATCTGTCTCTCCAATAGGCGGGCTAGAGGATTTGCCTCGCGCGTTGCGTTCTCCGCATGACTTGCCAATCCCGATCGGGCGAATATCCAAACCAACCGAGACCCCCGAGTTGGATGAAAGGCCTTCTCCGCCTGAGTCGGATCGAGCGTAGTTCGGAAAAGGTCGGATTCGCCATGAGATCGCGCAGCTGATTGTCCAAGCGGTACGCATCAGCCCACCAGTTCCAGTCGTCCGTGATCGTGAGACACCGTAAATTGGGAGGCAGAAGATAATGAAGAGGTATAGTGAATGTATCCACACCCTCGCCAGGTCCATGCGGCCCGAACAATTCACATCCAGCATTGCCGGTAGTGGTCTGTACCCGATAGCGACCTGCTGGCTCAATCATCACTGCCTCTATTGGTAGTGCAAGCGATTGGAGATCATGCAGGTGATTAAGGTTGATAAGCAAGCCTCGAGGTGTCCGCTTGCACTCGAAATGGATCTTGCGAAGTGAGAGTCCGTGTTCATTGAGAACCTGGCTGAGCTGAGGCCAGAGGTCTGCCGTTGATGGCGGGATCCTGCCTTTCTCCGGCCATGTGACACTCAGCTCCTCCAAATTCGGGAACGCCTTGAGAATCGCTTCCAGCAGTCCAGGGGTCATTGGCTGGCTAGTCAGATCCAAAGACGTGAGGTCCGGTGGTTGCTCCTGCTGTGTTGCTTGCTCCTGGGGTGGTAACACAACTGCCCGTTCCGTTATCGTCGGCACGCTGATGTTCTGCATTCGTGGTAATCTGGCAAGAAGCAGGAACCAGCCATCAGAAGCGAAGTCCAGATCATCACGGAGATACTCCATCGGGCGGATTTCGAATCTGCACAGATTCGCCAGACGAATTTCGGGACCCGCTGGCCATCCCGGGGCGAGCGTGTTGCGATCTCGTAACAGTCGCGATGGTAACACACGTCGTGGATAAATGGAGCTTGACAGCACAAGTGCCTGCAAGTTCGCGCAATTCCCGGCTTGAAACGTAACGATCGGCAAGCTGGGTCGGTTGTGAAAGTCGATCATGGTTTGAGTGTCGTTGTAGTCTGCGTAGAGCACACGTACTATATTTGCTACTTGGCAGCATCGTTCGATACCGACCTCGTCCTTTTGCATGGCACTGTTGAGCTGCCCAGACGTGATGGTGTGGTACAGCAGAGGCTCCGTTAGGTCGCGACATGTTTTGGATACGAACATACATGAGTATAGCGTGTATCGGAGGAGTGCATGCTCGCGTCGAGATCTGCGTCCGGGACCCAGAGAGGGCTTGAGGTAGCGGAAGATATGCTCGAGCAGTTCTGTTGGCAAGTCCTGATTGGGCATGATTGCATAGGTGTGCGTTGAGCCAGTGGCAATTATCGGGCTTGGTAAGCTATACGGAAAGCGAAAGATTGAGTAGTCTCTGTATCAGAAGAATGTGAAAGGCAGTTGGACAAGGTATACTTGCAATGTGTATGTTGTGATTTGAGTCGCAAGACATGCTGCTACACAGAGCAGTGGCGGGCCTACGTTCCGCAAGTGCCCCTCCAAGGCACGCGGTGCCTTCTGTTGATGCCGACATGTGGTTTGAGGAGTGTAGTGGCTGTCATGATAGACAAAAGGAAGGCAGCATCAGCGCCGCGATTGGAAGAGGGAGGGCAGCGCCAAGATGAACATGTAGGGTTGGGGTTAGGTTAAACACCTTTCTATCATGGTGCAATGCATGCGTTCAATTGTACACCTATATCTTGTACCAAGATTATCTCACCTTAAGACAGTGTGTCGATCAGTACTTCAGTGCGAGATACATATTGGCAAACACCATGAGCTGCAGGGAGGAAATCCACGTGAAGTCGACGGGATGCTGATGGTCATGACGTGCACGCTCGATCATCTATATCTGACAGCGTCGAAGCAGCACTCCATTTTACAACACATACCATTCAACATATTATCACTGAATCTGTGCCGCCTAAATCTGCAAGCATAACGATAACATTCTAGCAGAGCTCGACAATGCCAGCGAAACTCACACCCTTCAAAGACCTGCGGGTTCTCAGATATCAAGTTCCAGCTCATGGCTTGACACCGAACACTTCGATCCAGAACAAGCCGCTCCTGATCTACAAGTCTGCATTCACTTCATCTGTGACTGCGGGTGAGATCGAGACACACCTCAGCTCCGTGGGTGTTGTGACGCCACAGTGGCGGTATTCCATGTATACCACAAGTCACTTTCACGTGAGTCGAATGATCAATTCACTTATCTCCACCGGATCAATCATTGACACGTGACAGACAACATCGCACGAAGTGCTCGGCATTGCCAACGGCAGGGCACGCTTATGCTTCGGCCACGAGGACAATCCAGACCGCGTTGAAGAGATTGTCGCGCGCGGTGATGTGGTTGTCATTCCAGCTGGCGTTGCACATCGCTTGATGGAGGATCTCGAAGGGGGATTCCAGATGGTGGGGTGCTATCCTAAGGGCTGTGGTTGGGACATGAATTATGGAAAGGAGGGCGAAGAAGAAAACATCAAAGGTATTGAGAGCTTGAAGTGGTTTGAAAAAGATCCTGTCTACGGGGACGATGGGCCTGCAGTGAATTAAGTTTGCTGCTTTTGACGCATTTCATCGATCCCAAAACAGAAACCGATAATTGCAACGACACATGTCTCTCGACGCTTGTCTCAGAGCGAAGAAAGCAAAGAGACATAGATTGGCACATGGGTGGCTGCAGTGATTGCATGGTTGACCCCTACGTATGTTCGATCGCTCACCGGCATATTGACTTTCACAAGCCATTTGAATTCCAGAAAAGTCTTAGAGACATGTGATAGGTGATGAGTTTGTTTGCATGGGAACAAGTGAAAGGTAGAGCAAAAGTACCTTGTCAACCTTAAAAGTTAAAAGCGCGGGCCAGCCAGTTTGACGTAGTGGCGTGCCTGCCGCCTCCGCTGCCTAACTCGTGAAGGTGAAGGCGCTCCAGCTGCCTCAGCGCTGCTTCACCAACACGACACCAGTCGCATCACCGCACCACACCGCGACTCTTCCACCGACCTCTTAAATACACCGCCTCCTCTCCTTTACTACGACCACCCTCTACTACCAACAACACCGACCACCAACCTCTACGCTCCCTTCACACCCGCTCTCCATACACATCACCACCGGCGCGCCTACCTGATCATCACTTCTGTAATCACTACTCCAGATCGTGAGAGCACATACTCTCCTCACCACCGCGACACAAGAAATAAACACACCCAGCACTCCGAACTCACTCACCATGGCGGACGCTGTGGCCAAAACCGCGCCTCCTCTCCCCACCAGCAAAGATGATATTAACGGCACGTGAGTACTGTCCTCTCTTTTGTCTTCATCCTCCGAGCGGTGCGCTCGCGCCGTTCATGTTGTTGCTTCTAATTATACAGAAATGCTGACCGAACGTGTAGCTGGAACTACCTCGAGTGGGGAGTCGACCGCATCATGGTCAACCTCAGTGCGGGCCTTGACCTCAAGACGTACATGACTCTCTACACCTCCATCCACAACTTCTGTACCGCGCAAAAGGCCGTCGGCGTACAAACAAACCTCAACTCCAGCCAACGTGGCGCACACCTCCTCGGTGAGGATCTCTACAGGCGGCTGAACGAATACCTTAGGAGGCATTTGACAGGCGTCCACACCGAGATGGTCAAGCATGTCGACGAGGCTCTGCTCACCTTCTACATCAAGGAGTGGAAGCGATACACAACGGCTGGAACATACAACAACCACCTGTTCCGCTACCTCAACCGTCACTGGGTTAAGAGAGAGATGGACGAGGGCAAGAAGGACATCTACGACATCTACACCCTTCACCTCGTGCGATGGAAGGAGGACATGTTTGGCAGCACGCAAAATGCTGTCATGGATGCTGTGCTGCGCCTTGTTGAGAAGCAGCGGAACGGAGAGACCATTGAGCAGTCCAAGATCAAGTCGGTTGTGGACAGCTTCGTCTCCCTCGGAATCGACGACCAAGACAGCACTAAGACTACCCTTGATGTCTACCGCAAGCACTTCGAGGAGCCTTTCCTCGAGGCGACCAAAGTCTACTACGAGAAGGAGTCTGCTGAGTTCCTGGCAGTCAACTCAGTTGTCGACTATATGAAGAAGGCAGAGCGCCGACTGGATGAAGAGAAGGAGCGTGTGCCGTTGTACCTCTTGCAGGAAATCATGGCACCCCTCATGAGAACTTGTGAGGCAGCTCTCATCGCCAAGCATGCGAACGTTCTGCGCGACGAGTTCCAGGTCCTCCTTGACAACGACCGCGAGGAGGACATGGCTCGCATGTACAAGCTGCTTGCACGCATTCCCGAGGGTCTCGACCCTCTTCGCGCCAAGTTTGAGGCTCACGTGCGCTCTTGTGGACTGATGGCTGTTGAGAAGGCTGCAGCACAGGGCGATGCTATTGACCCCAAGAGCTACGTTGACGCTTTGCTGGAGGTCAACACCCAATATTCTGCCCTCGTACAAAACGCATTTGGTGGCGAGTCAGAGTTCGTGCGCTCCCTTGACAATGCATGCCGCGAATACGTCAACCGCAACAAGGTCTGCCAGAAGAACTCCGCGAAATCTCCTGAATTGTTGTCCAAGCATGCCGACAATGTGCTCAAGCGCTCGCAAAAGAGCAGCGAGGAGGACGACATGGAGAAACTGCTCAACCAAGTCATGACCATCTTCAAGTACATCGAGGACAAGGACGTGTTCCAGACATTCTACTCCAAGATGCTGGCGAAGCGTTTGGTCAACGGCACATCTGCGTCAGGCGACGCCGAGACCAGCATGATCTCGAAACTGAAGGACGCATCTGGCTTCGAGTACACCAACAAGCTTCAGCGCATGTTCCAGGATATGCAGACCTCGAAGGACCTCAACAAGGCTTACGAGGAGCACCTCAGCAAGAGTTTCAGCACAGACGATAGCATCGGCACGTCCTTCCAGATTCTTGGCGCTGGCTTCTGGCCTTTGCAACCATCCACCACTACATTCGCACCTCCCGCTCTTCTTGTCAAGCAGTACGAGCGCTTCACTCACTTCTACTCGGACAAGCATGGTGGCCGTAAGCTCACATGGCTTTGGAACCTTTGCAAGGGCGAGATCCGTGCAAACTACATTAAGAACGCCAAGGTACCATACACCTTCCAAGTGTCGACCTACCAGATGGCGATTCTCCTGCTCTTCAACGACAACGACACTGTCGCCTACGATGACATTGCTAGCACCACAATGCTTGCAAAGGAGACACTCGACCCCTCTCTAGCTATCATGTTGAAGGCTAGGGTCTTGACCGCCAGCCCTGAGGGCAAGACCGAACCCGGCACTACCTACTCTCTCAACTATGGTTTCAAGAACAAGAAGCTCAAGGTCAATCTTAACATCGCCATCAAGTCCGAGCAGAAGCAAGAGGCCGAGGCTACACACAAGACCATCGAGGAGGACAGGAAGATGCTCATGCAGGTAAGCATCTACACGCACAACCACTGTTTCAAAATTTATCGCGCAATGCTAACATTATCTCCAGTCGGCCATCGTCCGCATCATGAAGTCTCGCAAGACCATGAAGCACGCCCAGCTTGTGTCCGAGACGATCCAACAGATCAAGTCCCGCTTCTCGCCGAAGGTCAGCGACATCAAGAAGTGCATCGACATCCTCCTCGAGAAGGAATACCTGGAGCGCCTGGACGGCGACGAGCTCGGCTACCTCGCTTAGGATCGCAGGTTCGAACGAAATTTCACTCCGCTGTGGCTCAATGCGCTGTGAATACGACTTGTTTTGGCGTTTCGGGGGCTGCATAATCCTGGAACATGGGAAACCGAGGCTGCGGCCTCTGATGAATGGAGATGTGTGGGTGGGAATTACTGCTCTTCAAGCATGGCGTTTGTCGGCGTTTGTCCTTTCCGACCGGTCTTTACCCTTTTGGCGGCGGACTCTGCTGCTGTTGTGTGGTAAATGCGACTGGCTGCGCTGAGGCGAGACTGCTACATAGAACAGCTTTGTTACCAAATGTGAAAAAGGTTTGATTCGTTTGACTTGCCAACTTCTCAAGACATGCTTCCTGAATTTATACTAACGATTCGCTTGCATCTCTTGACGGAAGCCCAAATGCCCAAAACACGGTGAATTGGGCGCATCGCCGATGAAAAATGACGCGGAAGGAGATCTACATTCAGCCTCCGTCGTCCAAAGGCCAAGCAGGCAACAGTCTGCTCAATTCCGGTCAATGACTACTACGATCTCCACACTTCGTAGGCACCCGTAATGCTTTTGAAAAGCTCCATACTCTGCTACGACCTTGGTATCAATCTCAAATATCGCTTTGGCCATTCCAACACTACCTCTGCTGCTTGGACAATTCGGACGAACGCCCCCCGACGAATTGATAGATGCCAATAGAGACCAAAATGGTCCATCGCAGCGAGTTTCTGAGGGACTTCCGCCTAAAAGCCACTACTGAATTCCATCGCGATGGGCAAGATGCGCAATGGGCGTCCGCACATGGAGCTCGCTTTTGGGGCGATGAAGATCGGAGCATCGAACTTGAGAGTCGTAATGCATCGCGACAAGGACGCGCACGTTCCGCGATGGCTGTGAGCTGTGATGGGCGCTTGCTTGCTGTCGCTTCGTCGCCAATTATTAGGATTTTAGACGTTGAGACTCGGAAGGTGTTGGACGAGCTCAAGGGCCATCCTAATTCTGTGGGAAAGCTTGTGTTCGCGCCATGGGGAGGCAAGGATGGAGGGGAAGATGTGAGGAGCCGCTACAGACTTCTCTCTGTGTGTAAAGATGACGCTGGACGCGGGCAGGTCGTCGTTGTCTGGCGCCTGGATAGTCAGGGCTGTCAGGTCGCTGCGACGCCGTTCAAGCCGTTTGGAACAGATAACATTACCGACGGCGCTATGTCAACGATTGGTACGACTTTGGAAGAAGAGCATGGGGTGACCACTGAAGAGCTTGCATCTATACGCTCAGCACTGCGTAATGCGATCGATGCAGTGGAGAAGAAGCACCGTCTCAAAGCTCTACCGTCAGCCTCTGGTGGTTTGCCTCATTACAACGACACCGACCTTTTCAGATACGACGAGGAAGGCTTGAAAGTGCTGTACTTGAGCAAGAACGAGACTACACAGCATGGCATGCGCGCTGCCGATGAACTTCCTCAAATTGTCCTCGCTGGCTTGCGATCGAGTGCTGCCGTTGAAGCTGAGGGTGATATCGAAAATGACCAAGAGAGGAAGGGAGAATATCTACAAAAACTCAAAGTCCTACAAGGTCACACCGACATGATCCTCAGTGTTGCATTCTCACCGGATGGAAAGCTCGTCGCTTCAGCGTCCTGGGACCAGACATTTCGCATCTGGTCAGCAGAGACCGGCGAGTGCTTGCACATCATCGGCCCTACCGGCAATCAAAACTGGGTTGCGGCATTTACTCCTTCGGGCGAATACGTCTTGCTGAGCGGCGGCGGCGGCGGCCGCGACAAGCCATCGCCGCTGGCATTGTATAGCACCGTGACAGGCGAGGAAGTGAGCCGTCTCCGTCACCCTGATCTGGACTCCTGGCTGCGTAACATCGCCGTCCATCCTGATGGCAAGACCGCCGCAGTCATCAACGGCATCTCAGTGTTACTTTGGGACCTCACTCAGGAAAATACCGACGATGAGCAGCCCGCAAGCAAGGCCGTTGAGATCCTCAAGATTGAGAATCCAGACCTGGAAGCTGGTAGAAGCCAAGCTCGCATGTTCCGGAGCTTTGCGTCTTTCGTTGATATCTCTTGGGTTGATGGCGGGAAGAAATTACTCGTGCGTGCGAACGACAATACTATATTCGTCTGGGACAGGGAGAGGAATGCCAAATGGCGGCTGCAGCGGCCGGATGGGGTGGAGCTTCCTAGCTTTGATACGGACTTTGCTTATGTGGATGGTGGGGATAGTGGCATGGTCGTTGCTTTGGATGGAGATATGAAAGTAAGGTTTTGGAAACTCTGAAGGGCTGGTTGGAAGTTTACCAATGATGCTGACAATGGAGTGAAGCTCGGTTGTATCGAATTCGTTGAGACTATAGCATCTTTCATCCTCGAGCACGGCATCTGTGTCACAGTACATTAAAGCTGATGGTCTTAGCCTGCGTTGTACGGCTGACATTGGGGTCGAGTATACCTATCTACGGATATCCTTCAATAGGCTCATCTCCGCTCATCGGTACCTTAATATAGTCGCTCCACGGGAAGTCTGGTTGTAGGAGTGAAAGCGAGATTTTGCTGATATAAGAACAAGTAGGTGTTCACAAGTCTGTATATATGTCTGTTGACCCGTTTTCTATGTGTTGCTTAAAGATGCATTTCAGGAATTTTTCATTTCAACCGATTTAGATTCAACTACCACGGAGCTTAGAAGCCATCATCAACATTGTTTTTACATCAAGGTCTTTGAGTGCACCACCCATAAAGCGATACATATATCGTGAAGCTGTAGCAATGGCGTACGCAGACACTTGCACAGAATCGCAGGTGCTAAACACCCCACGTAAGCAGCCCTCGGAGGTAGCAATGCAAGGCAATATCCGGGGCCGAAGTAGCGATAATGCCGATGATGGATCAAGATGCAACGGTACCCATTCCGCCGATACCTCTAAGATGAATACTTATCTGATCAAAGTGGTCGGCATCGATAACTGAGCACCCAGCATCTTTAACAAAAGGCGAAGGCTACCAAGATGTCTTCAATCAAACAAATAAGTCGTCTTGATATCTCGAGGGTTAGTCGCTCTGAACTCGTGATGATCGTTTATCAAAGAGACAACTGACCCAAAAGGAATACAAAGGGGACTTATATGAACTTCTACCTCGATGATAGCAAGCCAGAAGGTCATGTGGAGCGGTACTTCTCCCTCACCACCCGCGAAGCCGATGCAGACGACACTCTCACGGAAGTGCCCCGGCACTGGCACAAGCATCACGACGAATACATGTCATGCACAGAAGGTCACATTGAACTGTACCTAGACGGCAATACTGCTGTTGCAAAGCCAGGTGACCCGCCCGTGTTCATTGAGCGACGTAAAGTGCACGGCTTCAAGTTCCCCAGGAACGAGAAAGCCATTCTGAAAGAGTACACCCAGCCGACTGGCGAGTTCAAGCAGCTTTTCTTCGAAGACATCTTTTCGGATTGGGGATTTTGGAATGCGACGAGAGGCTTTGCGGATGGCGATGCTTATATCGCACTGCCGGGGCCGTTTAGGTGGCTTGACGAAGTGTACGCTTTTGTCATTGGGGCTTTGGCGAGGCTTGTGCATCCACGCGCAGGTGAGGCACCGAAGAGTGTGCCACCTTTTACTGTGGATGAAAGCAAGAAAGAACTGTGATGGTGATAGGATTTCGGTGTAATTGATGAATCTCTACTCCTCTGTACTATCAATATCTTGAAATCCGTCTCTTCCGTTTCAGTCGCAACGAACGAATCTGGGTTCAGCCAGTCAGCCGCACGCTCACATTTTGTTTCTCAAGAATAAAAGGGACCACAAGCAAATGTGGAAGACTACAGTATAGCATGTATAAACGTCCAAGAACGAAGACTGTAGCGAAAGTGAAGAGCACGTGAGATAAGCTTCCGGAAGTTGCCGAAGCGTGATCGGACCCTGGTCCCGATTAGTCTGCAGTGAGGTAACCAACTTGTGAAGGCGGACGCTTGTTTCTGGTGGCTCATTACTGATCTTCTTCACAATACAGATCAACACCTCCCGACCACGAATTTGCCGCACACTATTCTCACTCATTCTCTAGTGAGCGACACGACCATACCGATACTTAAAGCGGCGCAACCTATCCACCTCTCATCCACACGCTCGCGTGCCACCAAGCCACACCATAAGATCGACAGTCATTAGTGCCCAGCACTCACAACCGCCAATATGTTGAAGATATGGAGCATGAAGCAGCAACAACAGAAGAATGAGGCGGCGTCAGGGCAGGCTAAGAAGAAGAAGGTGACCGCGGCGCAACTGCGTGTCCAGAAAGGTGAGTCGCGTCGCATCTAGTTTGGTAAGCAGCGCGAGTACAAGAACGACACTGACCAAGCGCCTTGCTCAGATCTTTCCGAACTCTCCCTCCCCGGCACCATGAAGACAACCTTCGAGAACCCCGACGATATCCTCAACTTCACCCTCACCATCACTCCCGACGAGGGTCTGTACAAAGGCGGCCAGTTCAACTTCTCCTTCGCCATCAGCCAGAACTTCCCTCACGAGCCGCCGAAAGTCAAGTGCAAAGAGAAGATCTACCACCCCAACATTGACCTCGAAGGCAACGTCTGCCTGAACATCCTGCGCGAAGACTGGAAGCCAGTCCTCAACCTCAACGCAGTCGTCGTCGGCTTGCAGTTCCTCTTCCTCGAGCCCAACGCCAGCGACCCTCTGAACAAGGAAGCCGCCAACGACCTCATGTCCGACCGAGACCGCTTCAGGAGGAACGTCCGCTCGTCTATGAGCGGTGGCCAGGTCAAGGGAGAGTCTTTCGACAGGGTGCTGCTGAAGTGAAGAGTGCTCGGATCTTGACGGGTCTGGCTTGGACATATTACAATTCGGTATCCTCGGCGGCAGCGCGCCGTGTAAATGAGAGAAGATACGATACCACGCCTCATGCATCATGGGTGGAATTCCTGGAAGGACGGGCGACAAAGCGGTGCATACTGGGAGCTTTTTCTGAGTGAAGCGCAAGAGCGTCGTGAGCACAGTGTGCGACTGAGAAGCCTGGCTTCCAGGGCACCCGCTGCTCCATTAGACTAGAATTCTTTGCTGTCTCATTCTCGTACTCTATGACTTCATGAATATAGCATTGCATTACATTTTGTTATCCTTTATTGAGCCTAAAGCGACCTAACACTGTGTACACTTCCTCAAGCCTGAAAAAACTGAATTCTTAACAGTCATGACAAGTATGCTCCCTCGAGAGACCGACAGCACATTACCCATTTTTAGAGGTCCTTGAAAGGCGTGGTATTGTAAAGGTGCTTGTCCGTAGTCTCGAGCACCTCAAGAGTCGACCCAATCATCAAAAGTCCCTCGTTCTTCGGTACGCAAAGCATACCAAAGCACGGCTTCCACTTCGCCGGCCCACCCTTGTCAACGCGGCGGAACTTCATAAGCTCGTCCCAAGGTTGCTTGGGGTGCTTCTCCGCCGTGTCTGGGTTCACGTTCGGCACCTGGCACCTTGCGCAGCGTGCGACAACATCGAGATCCAACTTGAATAGCATCTCACGGTCAGGCAGGTTGGTTGTGATGCGCACGCGCTTCCAGGTGTCTTCCTCCCATGGGTGGTCGTCGCGGCCGCGCACGATGATGTTAGGCCTGAAGCGCTCGACGGTCAGAGGGTCTGCGCCGGGGATTTTGGCCAGGCGCTTGTTGAGGTCGTTGAGCGAGGCTTCGGAGGCGACTTGCAGACTCATGACGTCTGCGAAGTGGTGTTCCTGCGGTTTGCCGTAGAGTTCTGCGCGGCCGTTGACGTTGATGTTACGGTGCTGGGGGCCTTTGTAGACGAGCGCGACGTCTTGCTCGAAGAATTTGGTGAAGGTGGCGTTGATCTCGTCACTGTACTCGTAGGCGTCGGTCTTCTCTTCCCAGATCTCGACTTCGCTGAGAGTGGTGTTTGCTGATAGCCATTCTTTGGTTGGGAAGGCTGGGATGACGACGCGGGCTTCTTTGCCGTGGACGGTGATTTCAAGCTGAGTTTGGTTGTCTTGGACGATGATGTTGGTGTCAATCAGGGTCATGGCTGGGTTGGAGCGGATGGTCATGAACTTCCGGTCGGACTTTGAGATGAACATCCAGTTGCGGTCGAGAAGGAGTCCGGTCTTGCGCAGACGCGTCTCGTCGACTTCGATGCCGCGGCATGACTTGATGGGGTAGACTCGCATGGAGACGATTTGCGTGGGAGGCGGGATGGGTGGCGAGCCTGGTTTGTGGACTGCTTCTGAGCCAGCACCAAGTGCTGCATTGGTGTGATACTCGACCGGATCGCTGGGTGGAGTGATCTGGGCGTAGACAACCAAGGTTATGAACCCTACGATAACCATGAAGAAGATGATACCAGACAAGTTGACCAGGTCGTGGATGTTGTTCGGGTCAAAGTTCCGGATCCATTCCCATGCGCTGGCTGGTGTGATGGATCGAACATTCTCCAGAAACTGTTTGAAGGCCTCCATCTTGGGCCGGTACTGTCTGATCCACGGATTTTTGATAAGATGTTGCTGTTGCTACTCGGTGGATGGACAGCTAGCTTTTATCTTGGTCCCTCCCCAATGGCCGTGCGGTAGGATCGCACTATATCGAAGCGACCGTCGCACAAACAAGTCCGATATAGCCGGAGAGATGTTCACGTCGCCTAGAAAAGGAGTCACGCGGCGAGTTGGCCCAAAACAGCGTGTTCGAGCGAGCTGGTGTCCGAGAGTCTGAGAGTCTGGAGTCAAGTGGGGTTTAAATGTCTAAATGCACGGATTGGAGAAACACGCGCTAGAGCGTTTCCAGGCGTCATCTTGGTAATCTTATTTGGCGAAGTGCGGTCAGCGAGTATCTTTCATCATGGGAGAAAAAAATGAAATGACATGCTCTGCTAGTACTGCGATAGAAGTGTGCACCATGATCGTGCTAAAGCACCCACTTGATGACACCTCATGCCATTGACGTTCTGATTACAATTCGGTCAGATCAGCGCTAGTGCACTCAACGTAAAGCGTGATACAATATCTGCATCTCCATGTTTGTGAGGAGCACGGCCAGAGCCACTCCTACAACACATCTAGCCAGAAATAGCGCATCGTTTAGAAATGGCTGCTGCAGACGCTACTACCCCCAAGGTCTTCCTGATTAGGCATGGCCAGACGGAATGGTCACAAAACGGAAGATACACAGGCACGACCGACATCCCACTGACCAGCCATGGTGAAGACCAAGTCAAGGCTACCGCCCAGCTTGTATATGGCAAGGGCAGACTAATTGATCCGGCAAAGATTGTCAATGTCTTCTTGTCGCCGAGGACAAGAGCTATCAAGACTTACCAGCTGCTCTCGGGTCAGACGGAAGGCTATGAGGTGACGGAGAATTTGGCTGAGTGGAACTACGGGTAAACCATTTCCTGCTCGTTCGGCCGAAACGTATAGTATAGCTGACTTGTACTTGTAGTGACTACGAAGGCCGCGTCACCAAAGACATCAGAGCCCTTCGCAAAGAGCGCGGTCTTGATAAGGATCAAGAATGGGACATTTGGAGAGACGGATGTGAGGGCGGAGAGTAAGATAGCCTCCGCAGTTACAAGTACTCCTCGATTGTCTGCTAATATTCTACCAGATCTCCAGCAGAACTTTCTGCGCGCCTCGACAAATTGATCGAGAAGATTCGCGAAATCCAGGCACCGCATATGCACGACAGCGAACCCAAGGACATCATCTTGGTCGCACATGGCCACACGACCAGAGCGTTCGCCAAGCGATGGCTGGGATATGATCTCTCCTTCCCGCTCAGTTTGATGATGGAGCCCGGTGGCGTTGGCATATTGAGCTACCAGCACAACAATGTGAAGGAGCCGGCTTTGCTGCTGGGTATCAGCTACCCGCTTCAAGGGCAGTAGATATGATGTATACTGCAATCAACAGGCTGTACCACGCAAAGTGTGCAACAAGTGACATTGCCCTGGGAAGTCTGATCTCCAATGATGACCTCGGTGCGCTTTCCTGACGCTATCGAGCATGCGGTGAAATATACTTCTGCTTCTGCCATCGAGCACTTGTGTTGGTGATGACTCACATCATCGCGGATCTAGAATCGTCGATTTCATTGCTCGTCCAGTACTGCAAGCAAGCCTGACACAGATGTCACCTCGAACCCTTTTTGCTTCATACCAGGTAGAGCTTTCCTCAGCATGGGTACAGTCCAAGACCGTCGATCGTGGCAAATGATGACTGCGCCTGGTCGGAGTGAGCTGAGAATGTGCCAGGCGTTTACTCTCCATCGCGAGATAAACGGATCATGTGGGTAGATGCTCCCCAGGATGGTTTGATAGCCTGCTTTCTCGGCAATTGCCAGGATTCTTTGGCTGAAGACTCCCGACCCAGGGCGGAAGTAGTGGCTTGAGCGCGCACGGCCAGCTTGATCGTATGCATGGTTGATGAGTGCATCAACTTGGTTGATTTCTTGTGCTAGAATGTCGGACGACAGCGAAACGCTCGGCTCATCGTGCATGGCGTGGTTGCCGAGTTCATGCCCGGCCCGAATGATGTCGGCTAGAACTCCTTCGTTACCGGGAACCTGGTTACCGATCACGAAGAATGTGGCTGTTGCATCGTTCTCCTTTAGGATGTCCAGCATCTCGCGAGTATATGGTGATGGCGCGTCGTCGATAGTCAGAGCCACTATTTTCCGGCTCGTTTGGATTTGGAAGAGCACAGATGGACTGCGTGACTGAAGATATGAGATGACCGATTTGGGAGGCTTGTATATAACATATGCTGGCAGTAGCACGAGAAATACGACTGCCAGAGCCAGAAGCTGGAGGGCCATCCGGATCTTGCGAGCTCTTCGTCGAGACCAGCGACCAGGAAGGCGGAAGAAGGGGTTGATGAGGGGCATGGGATTGATCTGCGTTCACGCTGCAACCTCAACCATTATTTCCAGAAGGCGTTTGACGGCAGTACATTCCGAAAGAGGCCAAGTGTTTTGGTAGTATCAATGGAGCATTGTGTTGCTTCTCCTGTATCGAACACGTGAGGCCAAACACGTGAGCAGGGAGGTGCGGCCCGCGATAAGATAAGGGGAACGTCTATACGAGATACGAGATGCGATGACATCCCTTGCTTCCTCTATCCTCCTCCTTCTTCCTTCTTTGCTAAACAAGCCTGGAGTTTGAACCGTTCGATCGACATGTGCTTCCAAAAGTGAGTATCTCGATAACTGTATGAGCTGCCGTGTAGAAGTCAAGTCTCTTTCTGGTGGTTGATGAACACACGTCAACATCATACACCACAGCACGACCTCTTCAACATCGCAGATACGCTATGACTCCGGGATGTAATCGACTGCTACCATCGTACATGGTGTACGGGCGTCTCTATTCGACCGGTAAGCCATTAGTCAGCTGATCATTTGTCCACCAGTTCACCAATTGCTGCTCCGAACAGCTTTTGTTCACGTCGTCCAGGTAACAATGACCGCAGAGTACTTCGGTAGCCTGACTCCCGTCGGCATGCCGCATGCCATTGAAGAAGCCGTGCCGTGTGCATTCTTCGCTCCAGCGAGGGCACGTTCGGACCATATGGTGCATAACCGACTTTCGGTTGTCCTCACCGTAGCAACGCCAACTGTTTAGATGCCGGTCTGCCCTAGTAAGTATTTGGGCCGATTGAGGCCTGCAGAGACATGTTTGCAAGGTAGCTACGGCTTTCTGTTCTCCCAATTGTACACTCGTTCTTTTCATTGTGAATTATATGCAGTTTTACTGCCTTCAGTCAGACGGCGAAGATGGCCAACTTGAAACTACGGCACATATTCCTGGCGTTCGCCGATCTACTATCAACACTTCCCATATCGGTCCGTTCGCAATCCGCTTGCCTGTCTCCGAGGCCGCATATCCAGCATGTGGTGTATGAACAGGCCGTGTCGATCAACACCGATGTGTTGTACAACACAACTTTCTACCCTTTACCCGACGCCGCTATCACTGTCACGAATGCGCCTACAAGCTATAGTGGCGTAACGACGCTACAGTGGACGTCTACTATCGTGGGAGGCGATACTGGCTTCTCAAACCGTGTGACTCACTCCGATGCACCGGCGCCCAGCCCAACCCAGGCGGAAGATACCTTCGTTCTTGTCGCGATGAGAGCGCGCCAAATCGAGAAACGTCAATCCGGGAGCTATTTCGTCAGCAGCGAGGGCACCATTACGAATGACTGCACGACCGCACCCATATACACAGCGAGGAATGGCATGCTGACGGCTACCGTCAACGGTGTCGTGTACACATATTCCACCTCGGCGGGCGTCGGCTATGCGCCGTTCGTACCCAGTACCGTACCGGGATCAATCACTACTGCTTTCACAATTGGCGCAAATGCCGTCTTGCAATGGCAAAACGAAGCGTTCTATAATGGTCAGGCCAATTTCTGTGCGGTCCAGAATGGGACAATATATGCAGTCTTTGCTCAGGACGCTCAGCCTCAAGGGTATCGTTGACCTCGAAACATCGTGTTGCTAGCAGAGCAAAATTTGGTGGGAGCTCATTTGCTAATGCTATTTGCAGCTGTTTCTTTATCTCACTGTCACTCTTTGATGTATCCTCTTGCCAGGCGATTTCCCTCGCCACAATCACAGGGCCTCCAGGGCCGCCAGGGCCCATTGGAAGCACTGGTCCACAGGGAATTCCAGGTATACAGGGTTCGACTGGAGCAACAGTACGGCGTTCTCCTTGATAGCAACTTCACAACATTGGCATCTGACGAAAGTGCGCAGGGCAGTCAAGGTCCGCCAGGACCAATTGGAAGCACCGGGCCACAAGGAATACAAGGCGTACAAGGACCAGTTGGAGCCACTGTAATATACCCAGCTTGCGATATTACCATGCGCGCCTCGATCTAATGATGATGACAGGGAAGTCAAGGGCCTGCGGGCGCAACAGGGAGCACTGGACTGCAAGGCGTGCAAGGCGTACAAGGTGAACAAGGTATTCAGGGCGTGCAAGGCGCACAAGGAGCAACAGTAGAGTACACTTCCTGTGGCGTCGTCAGATCCACTAGCTGATACATTTCCCCAGGGCAGCCAAGGACCATCTGGAGCCACTGTAAGTTTCCGTTTGCATCTCTGGAAATGCAAGGGTCTGACGCTTTACTGCAGGGCGCTACAGGTGCTACGGGCACCCAAGGCGTACAAGGCATACAAGGGTTGCCAGGAGCTACGGTGAGCCTCTAGCTATATGCATGGAAAATGAAATCTGACGTCTGTTTCAAGGGACCAACAGGAACGCAAGGTATACAGGGCATCCAAGGCGTGCCTGGTGTTACAGTGAGTGTCGAGCACAAGTTTGGGCTCCCAATGACAAATGTTGACACCTCGAACAGGGCCCTACAGGCGTGACTGGAACTATTGGGCCGTCCGGACCGTCAGATAGGTCTCTCTTGGTAGCATCCACGTCTCGGGATCAAACTGACAGCGTGTGCACGCCCAGCAGGAAGCACCGGTGCAACAGGGGTTCCTGGCGCTACTGGATCGACCGGACCGACTGGACCTACAGATAAGTCCTCTTTTAGTCAATCTCAAGGGCTCAGCTGACTTTACATCCACGTCCAGTGGGGAGTACTGGCCCAACAGGACCGACGGGAGTTCCTGGCGCAACTGGATCAACCGGGCCCATTGGTCCCACAGATAAGTTTACTCTAATCATCGATCGTGAAATTTTAGCTGACCTTCAATCTACGTCCCGCAGGAAGTACAGGTCCATCTGGCGCTACCGGCGCAACAGGAGCTACTGGAACGATTGGGCCGAGTGGACCTTCGGATAAGTTCGCACCTGACACATCTAGTAAGCACACGGCTAATGATCTGTTTACGCCCAGTAGGAAGCACAGGACCAACGGGACCTGTAGGCGCGACTGGATCCGTAGGGCCAAGTGGGCCTTCAGATAAGTCTCTCCGGCGAATAAATGTGTTCCAAGCTGACATGGGTTCCACGCCCAGCAGGAATTCCCGGTCCTTCCGCATTGCCAGGTAACATCTTCGGCTACTTGGGATGTTACGCACAAACCGGCGCCTCGAGTTCGACGTCTGGAAAAGCTTTAAGCAATTTCCAATCAACATATACGACACTCGGAAACAGCAAATGTAGTGAAACCTGTCGGCTGGGCAACTTCAATTACTTTGGCACTGTCAACGTCGGAAGTGCAAGCGTAGACTGTTATTGCGGCAATGCTATAAGGTACGAGTCCAGACATAGCAAGCTCCTCTTACAAGTCCAAGTGTGCTAACAGGTGTTACAGTATGGTTACCAGGTAACAAAATTTAGGACACTCCTTGCAGATTGTTGACTGTACTAACAACCCTAAAGTAGCAATGCATTCCTAGGAATGGGCGGAGTCACCGGACCAGCTGGAGACAACAATTGCTATTCTTGTCTCGGTGGTGCCGCTGCAACCCCAGGAAGCGTCAGTGGCATTTGTGGGAACTCCACTGTGACAACGATTGCCATTTACGCCCGAGGATTCTGAGGACTCATGTGTGTCTGCAATGATGGGGGCTTGACTTGGTGCGTAAATAACATAGCGGATGGCGGCTCGATAATTCGATGTATAGTTCCACGCATATAAAGTATTCACAGAGAGCCCTGCCTCAAGTTGTTTCTTTCTCAAACATTGAACGCAAGCGAAAATGGTACCGATGCCATCAAGACCGCGGACGATAAGACCAACCGAGTCTGTAGCTTTGGCGATGCGCTCATTGAGGGCTTTTGTCACGGCTCGAGCACGTCTGAATTGTCCGCGAACGTCTTGTCGTCGGCTCTTCCTTTTCAGCGACTGGGCATTCGAAAAGTTGATAAAGACCGATGCATTGTAGTTCCGTCCGGAATTGGACTGCGTCGTCGTCTTCGAGTGCCATTGCCGGTCTCGAGCTACTGGTTCGGAAGAAATTGATCCAGGTATCCACCTTCCATCCAGGCGGCAGCTTGTTGCGCAGCCACGTGGATGGCTTGTACCCTGTACTGAGGGATGAGTAGATCTTCTTTTTGCCCAGTGGACAAAGATACCCGACGCATACAGGTCCCAGGCAGAATTCGACAAACTCTACAGTTTCTCCACAAACACCACGGAGTCTTGTGTAATATGAATATGTGATTTGACCGTTACCCATCAAGGTGGCTGGATGCGCTTAGGAGGTGTTTACGGATCGTGTCGAGGTCATCCTTGTCGGTCGGTTTGGGAAATTTTGGGGGTATTTGATAGGAAGGTGTGGGTTGCCAGGACACATTGCACTTCCGAAAGAAGCTACCCTAGCGACCTCGAAAAGATCTGCCAGGTGATTGGCTGTAGGCCTCCAAAAGAGGGACTGCGCGTCACGAGGTGACCGAATTTTGGACACGATCCATTTGACTGCTGCGTAAGCGGGTAAAGAAATTAACCAACAAGTAACGTTCGTCGCCCTCGTGCCTTCACCAATTCGTAAGGAGACGAAGAAAATACTCGACAAGCCATGTTCATCATGTTCCCGACTCCACCACTGCTCAAGATAAAGCGCGCGACCACTCGGTTACGAGTTGCGAGGCAGATTGAGCGGGACGCCGTCCTTTGTTCGTTTCGTTGACTGTTTGTTGGCCCAGATGTTCTTGAGGAGCTCCATCTTTTCAGACAACACGGTCACGGACAACAAAAGATACAATATTGTAGCCAGAGGAGCTCCAACCATCGAGAAGACCAGCACCTTTGTTTGGAAGGTATTCGTTGTCCTTGATCAGTAAGATGAAGAAAACATCATGGTCGCATTCTTCGGCCCGGCGGCGCATGCGGTCGAAATCTGTCCCAAACCCATTCAAACCACGAATGATGAGACATGTGGGACTAGAAGTGATCGCAATGCGCTCGTTGAGGACCTTTGTTGCAGTTTTTGCGCGTCTGAACTGTTCGAGGAACATCTTGTCCTTTGCATCTGATATAGAGATCTCTTCACCTCCCTACAGAGGTAAGAGAAAGGTGGTAGCACGATCCAGATAGACATAAGACCCAGAGATGGTATACCCGAAGAGTTCTGACAGCCCGGTACACTGGTAATCTGCAGAGAATTCCCTCATTTGGTCATTCTCGATGGCGGCGACAGGCTGGTTGCTGCTGTACCTAAACACGTTGATCCAAGTAACGGATCTCAAGTTGGGCGGCTGTAGACCAGGTAACCAGACTGACGGCTTACGCCCTTCACCAATAGGTGGTTGAATCCTGTGTCGTGCAAGGGGAGCAATGAAGGCAACACAACCGGACTCGCGACAGAAGTGTTTGACTTTCACTTTATCTCCCCTGGTGCCAAGATGTCGCTTCCAGCACGCGCAGGAAATTCGACCTTCAGGCATGGTCGAGACGGGACGAACACGCGTGGCGTGTGACCGAACGAGATTGGACTCCTTCTTGTTTCTCGGCTTGCGAAATCGCTTGGGACAAGGGATCAAGAGGTATGGATTGCAGAGACAATCCATCATGACGCCAGTGTCGTCGTCATCATCATCTTCGCCAGACCCGGAGCGATCTGTATCATTGCCGGTATCATTGTCGATATCATCACCGACAGGCATATGAGGAGCACTGTCACGGGCAGCATCGTCACTGTCGGAAGCAACATCACCACTAGCCGTGTAAGTGGGCTCGGTACTGCGAGGGCGAAGGCGCCTGCGTGCGTCGGATTCATCGCTAACCCGCTTGCGCGCAAAGACGCGCGCAACAGGACCGAGGCTCGGGGAAGCAATGGGACTGCACTCGATAGGCTCCGCCGGCACGGCAACCTGAGACTCCACAGCGGAGGCGTTCGCACCAGAGATGGCGGCCTGGGCTTCATACTGGCAGAGAATGGACAAAAAAGTTGGCCGCGGAGGAGGTTGATTGAGACCAGGAATAGCAGCAGAGACGGATGGCAGCGCGAGAGGCTCAGGGCGGTAGCGCCTCCAGTTGTCGTGATTTGCTGCGAATGCTTGCAGCAGTGTGCAGCGATAGGCGTCCATGTCACAGTGACGCGGCATGGAGCTTGTGCGGAGCCACGCAGAAACGGCAGCAACGAGGAAGACACCACACTCACTGCTGTTGTGTTGTTTTTGTTCCTGTCGTATCTCGATACACTCGACATGGAAATCTCATGTCCCAGGAGGGTCGAGAGTGCCGGCCACCGCCGCCATGACCTGACATGCATGAGCGCTGGAGTTATGATGCTGGCCAAAGGACTTATAGACGAAGCATTTGCGTGCCTCGAGGTCCACGAAGAGACCGACCCAATGCTTTCCGGGGCACAAGGGGACGATGATCCGGTTCGCTTTGGTGTGCATTGGTTGTTTCCTGATGTTCTCTGTGACGTTATAGCTGGTAAAGGCGACCGTAGCAGCATCAGAGAACCGCTCACAAACAATGACAAGCGCAGCAGTGAGCACAGCGTCGTTGAGCAAATTGCCTCGGCGTAAGCCGAGCAAACCAAGCACATGGACGTTGCAGTTGTTGGGTGGCGCAAGACTACCAGCGATCTAGCCGGCCAAGTCGGCAACGAGATACTGGAGCGCAAGTGTCGGTGTATCTGCTTCGTCAAACCAGATGGCGAGTTCACTAAGATCGACATTCTGATCCTCAGTGAAGCCGTTCCGCTGTGTAAGATCGAGAACCTGACAGCGTGTTCTTCCTTTTCAGAGCCTTCTTGTACAGCTGCCCGCCCTCATGAATTCCGGCTGCCTGGAGCTCCAATTATTGCGAGGCGCAAAAGGAACGAATGCTGAGCTGGTTGCTCAGAAGCTCACCATCTGAGATAGATGCGATGCGGCGCCCGCCATCGTGCGTCGCACGTAGCGTCCCTTTGTGAGTCTCGTGCTTGGTGGCCTCGGATCCTGTGAAGAAGGTGCGAGTAGTGGGAATGAGAGCAACACATGCGGCTGTGCTGTGCCCAGGGAAAGTATTAGATAGGGCGCTCACGTAGAGCGCTCTCTATTGATTGGCTCGAAGGCTCCGTACTGGCCTCTCGGCGGTGTGGCAAGCAGTGCGGACCTTGAAGCTGGACCGCGAGTGAGTGTGATGTTGTGAGATGTAGGCAGCACAGGTGCGAAATTAGCTTAGCGTGACGACAACATGAGTTGCCTCGTTACTCGATTTCGATGTGGATGCTGTTATTGAAGCATCAAGTAATTTATTCACATTACCAACACCGTACGCTCGATGAACGAACTTACTCTTGCTCGACACCCAGTGTCTTGTTCGGCTGTTCACTCACGCTGCTCAGCCGTGTGGAAGGATAAATTCTCTTTTGATCACACCTTGCGTTCTTGGTCTCTGCAATCTGGCGGCCAACCCAAAGTTCTTTCTGTTCCCGTTCCTCCGGCTCTTGCTCGAAGATGTTTCCAATGTCTAGTCTGACGTCTGGAAGCTTTTTCCAATCCAAATCCTTCTTGAACACGCGACGAGCTTCCTGGGGCCGCCTAGCATCTTTGATCTCAGTCCGCATGGGGCGGAGCGGCGACGACTTTTGGATCGGGTGTGAACATCTTCGAGGCTCGCTACCTTGGCGATGACGCTATACCTAGTAACAGATATAGACATGGCAATCGATAACCGGTCTTCCGACTCCACTTCGCGTGAGGAAAATTTGTTCTAGAAAACAAAGCACGCTAGGCATGTCCTAGTTTTCTCTCGAGAGCACCGATGCCAGAGTACTCATAGCATGCAGCCGTGATTACAGTACACCAGACAGGCCGGGACCCGAAGCTTTCCCAGCACCCCATGGTTACAACACGCGTGGTAATGCGGGCTCGCGGGGATGCGCTGCGATGCACGTTCTGCACTCCTAACGAGTTGGCCTCCACTTCGTTTGCAGCGTTGAGTGGAGGAACCGGCTTCCAAGCGTGCACATCGGATACAAATTCGGGTAGTTTTTCGGATACAGAGAGCCAGTCGGAAGCCAGCTCCGCCGTCAAATTTGCGTGCCGTCTCCATGGCGAGTAATGCTTCCGATACTGCTTTCGAACCTCACAACAACCTCGTTCTTGCTATCCTTCACAGCTCTGGGCAAGAAGGTGTTGCTGAACGAGATGCCGTCGATCCGGTGACGCACTTGGCCTTGCTCGACATAAGGTTATGAAATCGCGTGGCAGGCGGCGAAACCTCGTCGATCGTTAGTCAGGAGACCATGTTACCGGCTTGGCCACAGTGTTGGCACTTGGCTACTCCCTCCGGTTCCGAGGCCTTAGAGCGAACTTGGCACCAGTCTGCGACGCTGGCCTCGATGGCCGGTGATGAAGCGAAGAAGCACGACCCATGCTGCGAGAAGGCATTATGTGCAGTGACGTCTCCACATAAGGCTTGGGGGCCCGCATCGCTCCAAACGGGGCCTTGGAGGGCTGGTGTGACGAAGTGCACAAGCAGCACCAACGCCTTGACCGGCCTGCCCTACGCTGCATAGGATGGCATTAATCGCAAAAGTGACGTCTCCACATAACGCTGGGGGCCCGCATGGCTCCAAACGGGGCGGCAAGGACCAGTGTTTGGATCCGCAGGTGGATGTTAAATCCTTGGCCGACGCGAATATTTAGAAAGAGGTCGCGCGCCCTCGAATTGATCTGAAGAATCAACTGATCTCGTCGCCTGGCGGATCTCTATTGACTATTCGATTTGCTTTGGGAAGATGGGTCTCGGGTCGTTGTGAGTACCTCTTACCAATCCATCTATACAATCAACCTCACGTTGCTGACTCTTTACCAGTTCCATTCGCGTCAATGGCGCCGAATGTGGCATTGAAGCCATTGCCCTTGGAGTTGTTACTTCCATCGGTGGCTTCCTCTTCGGTTATGATACGGTAAGTTCGAAAAGTATCACACCAATATCAATCGAGCTGACGATTGGACGACAGGGCCAAATCAGTGGCATTCTTATTTTCGAAGACTTCCTTCGACGCTTCGGCGAACCTGACCCAAACTCGGCAACTGGATATTCGATCGCTGCAACCAGATCTTCGATTCTCGTCTCGCTCATGAGCATTGGCTCTCTCCTTGGTGCTCTCTTCGGCGCATACACGTCTGACTGGTGGGGCCGTCGAAGGAACTTGGCCTTTGGTGTGGTCATCTTCGTCCTTGGAAACATCGTTCAGATCACCGCAATGCAGTCTTGGATACACATGATGATGGGCCGCTTCCTGGCGGGTATCGGTGTTGGTATCCTCAGTGTTGGTAAGTGCGAAGAAGATGTCCATACCGCTATGGACCTCACTAACCTTGAGTAGGTGTACCCATGTTCCAATCCGAATGTTGCCCGAGAGAAATCAGAGGTGCCGTGGTTGCCTCATATCAACTCATGATCACCATCGGAATCTTGGTATCGAACTTGATCAACTATGGTGTCAGAGAAATCGAAGACACGGACGCTTCCTGGAGAATCGTCATCGGTCTCGGCATCGCATTCTCCATTCCCCTCGGCGTTGGTGTTCTGTTCTTGCCCGAATCTCCTCGTTGGCTGGCTGGCAGGGATGACTGGGAGGGAGCTCGCGCCTCCATGGCCAGATTCCGCGGTCTGAAGCACGACCCCAACAACCAGCTGATCGAGGACGATTTCGGAGAGATGTACGACAGCATCCAGCAGCAGAAGAGCGCTGGTGTTGGCAGCTGGTTGGAATGCTTCACCGGTAGCGCCGGAAAGCCGCGCGTCGTATACCGTACACTTCTCGGTTTCGGTGTCCAGTTCCTGCAGCAGTGGACAGGCGTCAACTACTTCTTCTACGTAAGTCTAATGCCGTGATCGCTCTTTGCTATCGTTTCTAACAATTTGTACAGTACGGTGCCACTATCTTTACATCAGCCGGTATCAACGACCCACTTCTTGTCCAGCTGATTCTCGGAGCCGTCAACGTCGCAACCACTTTCCCCGGTCTGTACTTGATCGAAAGACTCGGTCGACGTATCCCGTTGATCTACGGCGCTTTCTGGCAATCCGCATGGTTGCTGATCTTCGCCGCGGTTGCCATCGCACGCCCACCGACTGAGTACGAGAGCTCCGGCATCGTGATGATCGTCGCTGCTTGCATGTTCATTGCTTCCTTCGCCATGACCTGGGGTCCTTTCGCCTGGGTCGTCATCGGCGAGATCTTCCCTCTCCGCACCAGAGCAAAGCAAGCTTCTCTTGCAACGGCAGGAAACTGGCTCGGTAAGCCTCCACCATTCAACCACTCCATTGCAAGATCCAGCTAACACAGAACCTCAGGCAACTTCATGGTCGGTTTCCTCACTCCCTACGCCACCGACGGCATCAGCTACGGCTTCGGCTTCGTCTTCTGCGGCACCAACTTAGCCGCCGGCCTCATGATCTACTTCTTCCTGTACGAGTCCAAGTCTCTTGCGCTTGAGCAGGTCGATGTCATGTACAGCCAGCCGGATCTCAAGCCGTGGAAGAGCACTAAGTGGCTGCCCGAGGGCTACACGGACCGCAACACCCGCGACCCGCAGTTCTGGGAGCGTCGCTACTCGGTCGACGACAAAGTCTCTACTGCGGACCGTACTGAGGACGTGCGCAAGGCGCATATTGGCGAAGAAAAGGCATAGTCTTTGCTAGATTTAGATGCCGGCAATAGAGAGGTGGACGACTGGCTAGTTTTGAATCGCTTGGTGGTATCTTGCTTTCAATTATAGAGCCTCAGCTAGCTTACTCTTCCAAGCATCACATTACTTCGTTGATTACTATTCTACTGAGATGCATTTTCCGCCATGAACCGCTCAACTCGCGACAACACTCAACAGAGGTTTCCTCTGAGTTCTTGCTCTCGTTCGATGGCTTCGAACAGTGATTTGAAGTTCCCAGCACCGAAGCCGGAGAAGTTGTTGCGCTGGATGATCTCAACGAAGACCGTGGGCCGATCCATGAGGTGCTGTGTGACAAACGTTAGCTTGAATGAACTCTAAGGATGTCTTCGGCTGGCGCGTGTTGCGACATACCTTTGTGAAAAGCTGCAACAGATATCCACCCTCGTCAAAGTCGATCAAAATGTCAAGTCGCTTAAGCGTCTCGAAGTCCTCGTTCAGCTCCATAGCAGACGCCTTCAGTCTCTGCGCCATCGATTCGTAGTAAGTCTCAGGCACCTTGATGAACTCAACACCTCTAGCCTTCAGGTTCGTGATAGCATCGATGATATTCTCCGTGCGAAGTGCAATGTGCTGCACGCCGGCACCGCCGTTGAAGTCAATATACTCTTCGATCTGAGACTGCTTCTTTCCCTTTGCCGGCTCGTTGATGGGCATTTTGACGACTTCGTCCGGGGAAGCCATGACGATGGACTTCAGCGCCGAGAACTCGGTGCAGATGTCTTTGTCGTCGACGCTCCAGAAGCGGTGGAAGCCGAGGGCTTTTTCGTAGTACGCGCAGATGTCTTCCATCTCGTCCCAGTCCTGGTTGCCGACGCAGTGGTCGATTGCTTCGAGGTTGATGGTTGTGAGGAACTTGTTGAGGGGGTCGGGGCTGGTTTCGGCGCGATAGCCGGGGAGGAAAACTCCGCGGTATGAGGATCTTTCGATCAAGGTGTGAGTGGTGTCTCCGTAGGTTTGGATAACGGCGACTTTGACGAAGCCTGTCTTGTCGGAAAGCTTCTCTGGAGATCTTACGGGTGTGGCGCCGGCGTCGATCGCTGCGCTGAAGATACCATCGACGGAGTCCACTTCGAATGCGACATCTGCATGACCAGTCAGCTGACAAATTCAATTATAGCAGTATAGGAACAGGTGATATCTTCGAACCTTTGACAGCATCACCATGAGCTTCCAAATGGCTGTGAATCTCCTTCAACAGTCGTTGATCGTCAAGACTGTACTGTTCCAGGTCCCTCAGGCCTCGCAAAGGCGAAGTGAGAACGAATGTGACAGCACCGTTTCGGACGACGTGTGATGCGATAATTCGTGAGCCCGTCTCGAGACCTTTGTATGCGATTTTCTCGAAGCCCATGCGAGTAACGAAGAAGGCAGCGGCCTGCTTGGCGTTGCCTACGTACCAGTGGACATGATCGTATGCTTTGTACGATGCAACATCCGTGTTGGATAGATGTTCATGTGATGTGGGTGATGAGGGGATATCGGCAATTGCGATTGGAGCCATCTTGTTCAGGTATGTGAGTGTTGTAGAAGGTTAGCTCTTAGATGATGGAGATGTCAAGGTGAGGCAGTGTGAGAAATATACAACAAGGTGCGGAAGGCAGTAATAGAGCATCAGGCACTGGTCCAGCATTGACGGATGGGCATTCGGTCTTCCACTGGCAGCGGCATAATCTCAGCTCGGCTTTTCGATACTGTGATCATGCAACACTGTACATATCTCGGCTCTTGCAGGTTTCAGAGTTGAGTTCGGCGTGAAGATCGTAGCGGACCGGAGAACAGCGGTCCCAGCTCTCCGCTCCAATCACATGGCGTCGGCGCGCCGCAGTTATCCGAGTATAATATTATAGCAGTCGATGCGCTGACTTTTATGCTGTACGACTCGTATTTCGAACCGGTCGCTTATTATACATATCGTCATAGTAACGGAGTTTGGATTGTGTGTTATGGCTGAGAGGCTAGTATTTTCTGACCTAATCTCTGCATCACTAAGCGGCATGAACCAAATAATCCAATTCTTGTAATTGACCGGAGATACGAGTGCTGTGTTGCAAACAGGTCTTCGCAGCCAAGGTCCGTCACACGCCCGTGGTTAACTGTAAATAGGTATGCAATGAATGGCTCATGATATGCAGTGAATTTATCTACACAACTCTGCTTCCTAAGAGGACCTAACCTTGACTGTTCCACGCGAATCGTTATTTTTGTGTCTGTGCCGTTTTCCACAGTCCTGGTGTTGCATACAATAACTCATTCTTAAGTACATATTAACGGTATGGTCCACTTAGTGTTCTCAGAATGACGGCAGAGTGGTTTCCATCCCACGAAAGTATCGTGAAACCATGCTGCAGTAAAACATGGCATCTAATTGCGACGCTGTATGCAGTGCCGTAAGGTGTCGCTGTTCCAGGATCCCTGCATGGCCTGGATGCATCACATCCTGCGATCAACTAAGTTCCAGCCTTAGAGATCCTGAGTCAGGTTAGGAGTTGAACCCAAAGCTAGATAGGCGGCATGTATCTCGAGGGTCGCCGGGAGCAGAGGGCGCGTATAGCTGAGATAACATCAAGAGCTTGTTCCGACGCCCATAATGTTGAATTGGCTCTTAGAGGCTGCAATTTCCTGCTGCAATGCATCCTTGACAATAGCTCCGCACATCTTAGCATACGGATTGGTTCTGATGGCCATCTGTTTGCCCAAAGGGTTGCCTTGACGTCCTCCGCGAGCAAAGTCTTCGCTCGCGATCTCCTCGATGCCAGCTGCATTTGAGGTTGCAAGACTCTTCACGCCATGTACAGTGCGTCCGTTGTTGACCATGTCAGCGACCTTGAGAAGCAAGAAGCCTCGGTGTGTATAGGCAGTGGCAAGTACTTTGCTTTGATGCGTTGAAACACTGCTAGACGAATCTGTTGGTGTGGCATATTCGATACCACGACTGAGGTCGTCGAAGATGCGTGCGCTTTCAGACACATGCTTGGATGAAAATAAGTCTTCCACGTCTACCAGAAGGCGCGACGCTTGAGCGCGGTTGACGTAAGCTGACGCATACTGCGGGTATTCATCAATGAGCTGCGATAGCTTCTCAATGACACTCTCGACCACAGTTTTGCTCTGTTGTTCGGCGGCCAGCGGCTGTAAGATGCTGTGTTCGCGCTTTTCGATGGTGGAAAAGATGTCTTCTGTGAAATGTGGCAGCGATGTTGTGGCTGGAGACTTGTCGGCAGCCGGCGCGGATGAAGCCTCCGGATCGAAGAGGCTCTGTAGGACTAGATTGTCGCGAGATGAGAGTGATGTGGCCATATTGTGATAGTTTGTTGAGATTTAGATTCTGTGTGTCAGACTGACAAAGATCTATGCAGCTGCTATAGTCATGTGCACGAATACATTAAGTGATATACATGCATCATTAACGTATGCCAGTCTCCTTCAGCCGAAGCCGAAGGGGGTCGCCGTGAACGCCTTGCCTGCCGTTGTTTTCCGAAGACTCCACATCATCTCTCCATAGATATCCGATAGCCTTGGGGACGTCTTCCGCGACACTCCCATTTCTGCCGACATGCCTGCGAACCGCCGAGACACTCTCTCACGTGCATACAAGGCGTGTTTGTCGTGTCGAAAACGCAAGATTCGATGCAACCTGGGACCGAGCAACCAGGCGCCATGTCAGCGATGCCAGCGCGAATCGCGCGAATGCATCGTTCCAGAAGAACGCTCGTGGAAAAGGCAACACGAGACTCCTCGGAGAGGTCCTTCGAGCAACACTGGTTTCGAGGCCTCACATTCTGGCCATGATGGTGCCTCGCCCTCGTATCTGACATCGGCTGTGGCCTCGCGAGCACAACAAGACAGCCACTTGGAAACTGAGACACGTCCCACTTCAGCGCCGGCACGGGCATCTAATGCTGGCTTGGAGAATACCATCGTCACTACAACCGTCACCAACGGAAATGATGCCTTGGGACTCTTGTTCAGTGACATCAGATCTGGCCAGACGACGACAGCAGCTGACCCAGCCAATGGAGCTGGTGCTGCATCAACCTCTGTCGAAGAGCCGGTGACAGCGCAATCACACCGTCCGTCCTTTGCCACGCCAGGAGAGCTGCAACCCATACAAGCTAGCGATGAAGTTAAGAATGCCTGGAAATCTAGCAAGCTTGGGCAGATGGGATGGCTGCGTGCACACGAGGTTGCTTCGCTCGTTGATTCGTAAATTTGTTCTTCTCCGATAGCTTATCCTCTTCGGGCGCTAACTGGTTTTCAGCTTTCTTGACAATCTGGCTCCCTTGACACCCGTGATATCGGATCAGAATCAACGTGAACTGCGTGACCATGCACACTTGATATTAAAAGAGCCTCTGCTTTGCGCAGTAATTCTGATGATATCTTCGCGCTACAACCAGATTCCTGGTCCAACCAGTCTATCGCATGCCTTTAACATCCACTCATGCATCTGGCGCTACTGTCAGAAGATGGTGACGGCTCTCATCTTTGGACAGAGTAGGCTTGCACTTGGCAGCGACACATCATACGGAACAATCATGGCACTCCTTCTCTTGTGCGAGTGGCATCCTCGAGCTTTCCATTTCTCTCCCGACGCCGACGGTCTGGGAGGCTTTGCAATGCCCGCCACGAGTGGTGACTCGGAACAGGAAGAACAAACAGCGCATGAAAGGTGGCTGAGCCAGGTGCATGAAGCCGTCCAATGCTCAGATCGGATGTCAACAATGCTGGTGGGATGCTCTCTTACTTTGTCCCATGAGCTGCACGTTTTCGATGATGCGGACGAACGGGGCGACGACACTGTCTTCTCCGTCGTATCGCCGCAACAAGCGCATGTTCGCCACTTGGTTTATCTTTACACACACCTGCTGGCGGATAAGCCGAGCTTCACCTCTCTGTTGCCAGAGAAAGTGTCTCAACTCTTAGCAGAGAACAGACGAGCTGGAGACACGGCCGATAGAACGCATAACATCACAAAATCATGGCTAGAGCTGAGTGACTTGTGGAGATCGTTCCAAGAGATGGCACCAACCATGAAATCAACAGCTTCTGGCAACATACGTGCCCGGAAATATCTCAGTCTGGTTGACCACTTCACATCGTTGCTGACTCAGTGGAGCCACCGACACATCCCAAGCTCGGGTATGCCTATCGCTCGAAGCACTATATCTCCAATGCTAATCCGAACATAGATATGACCCACGGCCTACAGAAGATTCTAGCCATCGAGTATAACTATGCACAAGTACGATGCAACTCCGTCGGCATGCAAGTCCAGGTCGAACGCATGCAATCAAATGGGCAAACATCAACATCAGGACTCGCATCTGACAGTAGTTCTGTGGACACCAGTCCCGCAGTCGCCACAGCCTACGCCGAGAATGTCACCACACACTGCTGCGCCCTATTGACGATAATCGTCGATATGCATACCCAGCAAGCTTTACGCTACGCACCAGTACGGGTCTTCATGCGAACCGTCGCCGCCTCAGTTCTGCTACTCAAAACCCTCGCCATCGGTGTACGAACACGTCAGCTAAAATCCGCTCTCGATCTCCTGGACCGCGTAGTTCGAGCCCTCGAGTCGAGCGCCGTCGATGACGTCCACCTCGCTCGCCACTACGCGACTCTCCTGAACTCATGTCTCCAACGAGCCAGGAGCAGTTTCGCTACCGTGAGCATGAGAGCCGCAACGCCGGGATGGGCTACTCCCACACATACTGCAAACACGTACGGCGACCAAGCAGCGGCAGCGACTGCTGCAGATTTTACGGGGCAAAATGACTCTACTGGCACCAATGTCGATCCAGCATTTGGCCTCGAAGGCGACCACTGGTGGGCCCTGCCCTTCGGCCCCGAGAACGACATCTTCTCCGATCTCATCCCCGGCGATCACGACTTGCAGGCTTTCGGATACATGGGCGGCAGCGGCCTCATGAGTTTCCCTTGAGCATCTGGTTTTTTATGACGCGTTAGTGATTGCGAGCAGTGCCAGGAGCTAGTGAGCTCTGGCTGGGACTTGCCGGTCTGGCTACGTCTCAATATCAGGCCCCTGAGCATCTGGTTTGTTCTGACGCATTAGTGGTTGCGAGAGGTGTCAGAGCCAGTGAGATACGGTTAGGACTTGTCGGTCTGGCTACGTTTCAACGTCGGGCCTACACAGCTTACACCGACCAGTCTAGTTTGACCAAGGGCTCGACATTGCCCAGACTGTTTATTACATCAGCACTAGTGGCGTCCGGTCGTCAAAGGCACCCGGTATCAATCCGAGAGTATCCTTCGGTCATGGGGATAGATAGAAACAGAGAACCAACAGTGATATAAAAAATCCTTGATCGTGAAATATCCAAAGAACTATCTTAGCTATATCTGCACTACCTGCTATAAGAAAACAATAACTCCCGCTACTTGACAATGTCAGACAAAAACTCCACCAATTCCATAATTTTTATTATACAATCAGAAAAAAGAGAGAGTGCACTCCCATGTCCCTACTGCTCCATCCGATAAACCCATCATCCCTAAACAGGAAATCAAAAGAACGAAAAAGAATGGCTGGAAAGAACAAGAAGCCCTCTGCTCTTCAGAAAAGAGAGAAAGAAAGGCCTCAATTACATATTAGCCAGCTCGAAATCAATCTGACTGTCCAAGAAAGTCCTCCTGTCGCCCGTGAGCTGGCACTGCAACTTCTGCTCCGCCAGCGCCTTGAGCTGCTTCTTGGTGACGGTGTCGAGGTCGACTTCGGCCAGGCACTCGCGGATGGCGTTGGCGATGCTCTCGTTGCTGGGGCCCTGGGTGACGAAGCCGGCGAGATCATTAGTGGAAGCGGGACGAGAGTGGGCGGCGCCGGCACCGTAGGGTGAAAGAGCGCGCTGTTGGGGCGGGAAAGCGCCGAATTGCTGTTGCTGGGCCATTGGGGGAGATGGACCGCCGAATTGGGCGAGGTTGTCTTGGGATTGCATGCGGTAGTTGTCGCTGAGGTTGCCGCTGGACATGAGGCGTTGGTTCTGCTCGGCGCCGGGGTGGTCGGTGTAGCGGGAGTAGGTGCTCTGGCGGTTGAGAGCGTTGTATGGTCCAGGGGATGGCTGGGGAGGGCGGTAGAACTGCTGCTGCTGTTGAGGGAAGCCAGTAAGGATGGTGGAGGCGGGCTTGGTGGCGGAAGAGTAGACGGAGTGGATGTCGTCCATTTCGTAGCCGGCAGCGCCGTATGGCTGGTCGTACATCATGGCGTCCTTCTCCATGGGCATGCCACGACGTCCGGGCAGGTTGTTGGCCAACGCGTAGTCGTCCCAGCGTTGGAGAGGGATGGAGCGAGGATCGAAGCCCTCATCCTCGGTGGCAACGACCTTCTTGCCACCTTTCTCACCAATAACGACACGAGTGTTACCCCACGAGAAGTCATCCTGCTTCCAGAAGGAATAGACAGGGAGAATGAAAGAGTAGATAGGGTAGGCAATCATGTAGATGATCATCCATCCGATGTGTTGCCACTGTCTCTTGACGATGAAAATGACAGCTTGTAGACCGTAGACACCAGCAATCATAATAATCGAGATGAGAGGGAATTGACCAGTACCAGAAGCGACACGGTAAATGAGGTAAGCCAGGTAAGCGCAAGTAGCCGGGAGGATGATGGTACCCATCAGATCGATGAAGACGACGAAGCGCATACTAAAGCAGCAGAAGCCACAAAGATCCTTGATCCAGACAAGTTCAGCCAAGTTGTGGATAGTAGAGTTGATCCAGCGACGTCTCTGGGAGAGCAAAACGCTCCACTGATCGGGTGCTTCCGTAAGAGCGTATGCATCCGCAACGAACTTGTAGGATGTCGTGGGGAAGTGCTTGATCATGAGAGTAGTGAGGTAACGATCCTCACCAAGAGACAAGAGGTTCTTCTTGTGCAGGGTATCCAAGTCATTAATGGCGTAGTCGGCGATGACCTTGTCCGAGATGATAAGAGGTCGTCCCTTGTCCGCCGTGCGAAGTCGGTACATACAGAAACTGTAGTCATTGTTAGCATCATGGTGCACAGTGGATTGAATTGAGTATGCTTACCATCCAGGCAAACAAGTAACACTGCCGAACAAGCTCTCGAAAGCCTTAGCCAAGTTGTGAGAGATGTAGTATTCGTACACCTGCATCATAGTCCACCAACTGTGATCTTCGTTCTCAAGAGAAGTCTCGCCACAGATACCAGCGATCTTAGCGTCATTGGCACAAGCAGCAACGAGACGGTTGAGCGAATCCTCCTTGACCTTGGTATCAGCGTCGACTTGGAAGAGATACTCGTACAGCTCAGGGTCGACACCGATGATGTTGTTAATTTGATGGAACATCTCAAGTTCGAGCGGGCTCATGGCCGAGCGGTGATGGACCTTGTTGAGGAAGTTCATGAGCAGGACTTGACTGTCGCGCTTGCCACGGTTACCAGGTTTAGACTTGGTCTGCTCAGACTCCTTACCGACCTTGACCACAACGAGGTAAGGAACAACGTTGCCCTCGTATTCGTAGAGACCAGAGTAGACTTTGCCGTAGTTGAGCTGATCGCTACCAGTACCGACCGATCTGAAAGGCAGAGCAGGCGGATCGATCTTAGGGTCGACGCCGAGCACATCAAGCACAATCTTAGGAGTAGGACGATCGTTACCACCACCGACAATCATGCCGTCGCAAATGACGCAAATTAGCTTTCTCTTGTTATCGTAGGCCAATGCAGTCAATGAATCAAGACCCTTTCGCAGAGAGTCTTCACCCTCAGTATAAGCAGGAACCTGGCAGATGACGAATTTGTCCTGTTGGGCTGGACGACTCTTACTACCAAGCTGGAGCGCAGCCAAAAACTTGACCACGATGACGGTACACAGCATGATGGTGAATGCGAGCAGGATGTAGTTGTTGACCTGACACCTGGCTGAGTCTCGGAAGTCAGGAATACCTGCCTTGAAAGCGTTCTCGAGGCAGTTGCGTGTGTTCTCGCGCATGGTCTGATTCTTCAAAGCGTTAAACTCCTTGCTGATATCCAAGCCAGGGTTTGACTTGACAAGATCAGTCACATCCTTGGAGAGGAAGTCGTAACCAGGATAGCTGTCCATGAGGTCGAGTGTGTAGAAGTAGTCTGTAAGGTCGTAGATGACGCCGTCGAGGATGAACCATTCGTGGTTGTCATTGGAGCCTTCATTTTTCAAGACGTGCTTCTTGACCACAAGATCACCCTTGTAGTACTCCTTCATTTTAGGCATCAAAGTATCGGAGTACCAGGTATCACTCTTCAGAGCCGTGTCAGGATCGGTCTGGCTGGCGCCTGTGGTATGGATAGCGGACGGGTTCTCTGCAGTAGTGTTAAACTGCAGGACGACCGAGCTCGAAATACCAAGCCCACGGCAGGCCTGATCGAGAGGAACAGGGAAGATGTTGTCAACGTTTGCGCCAGCGAAAGGCGACATCTGGTCTTCGGTGGTTTTGATGGCGGTATCCGAATGTTGTAGCTTCCAGAACTTGGTCATGTCATAGACGCCTCCCTTCCAGGAGACATACCAGTCATCATCGCCTTGGTGAGTTGAGACCTGAGCCTGGTTCCATGCCTTGTCGGAGTTTGGGCAGAGAAGTTTACCGAAGAATACAATGTAGAAGATGACGATGCAGTTCATGAGACCAATCAGGAAAACAAGCGCGATCTTCTCACGCCAAGCGAGGCGGACATCAGGTCGCTTCATGCGTCCAACGTGGTGCAAAACGAACGACGGGCACCAGAAAGTGATGATGTAAGCAAAGGCCACCCAGGCGCGACGAGTGAACTCAACAGGCTCTTCGTGAACAGTCTTGCCATCTGTGAGATCTGGATCCATCTCACCGTAGTAGGTCACATCCTGGTGCTTGTCGTCACCCTTGAATCCAAGACCATAGTCACCACCACTGGTCATCTTGGTGGGGGCCAAAGACTTTGCTCCAAGACGACTCGGTGCCGCAAGACTAGGCGCCCTGCTGACAAGGTTGTCACGGGACTCGCCATACTGAGATCCGCCGAAGAAGGGATTTTCGATGCCGTTCAAGGCGGCAGGTGTCTGAAGGGAGTAGGTGCTGTCCATGGGTCCACGGGCCATCATGCCGCCACCAACAGCATCGTTCGACTGCATGTCAAGCATGCACTCTGCCTCCCACCAAGCCGACTCTCGGATCCAGACGCGCTCGGTACCAATGACAACCTCGCCGTTGCTCCAGCCGCGTTCCATAATCCAGCTTTCGACGCCATCACGACCAGCTTGGCAACCAAGTCTGCTGTAGCGGTCCACGAATTCGTCGATATCGAAGTCGGCTGTGAAGTCAAGCTGCTTGTTTCTGTGGTTGGCCCATTCGGGTAGCCTCCAAGTACGGATCTGTCCGGAGACTGAGCCGGCTGACCAGGAGAGATTCTGAGGGCCGCGGTTTGCGAGAGCTGCGGGCGTATCGTCGCTTGGGTGGAGACAGAGCTGGAACCAGGCTCTGCTGCTTGCAAGCACGTTGGTGAGACTGAAACGGCCAGCTTTGCCGAGCGAGATGCCACTGCCATCGACAGGGTAGAGAAGACGCCAGAGAAAGTTGTCCGCCTCAAGATCAGCGCCCACTTTTTCCAGTGCGCCCTCTCGGCGGTCAAGGTCACTTTCACGGGCTCTGTAAGACGGGGTGTCCACAATATCCAGGTCGGCGGCGTTGTTGGCAATTGCCTGTGTCATCTCACGAATGACCGAAGAGCCGGCGGGAATGCTAGGCACGCCGTCTTCGTTCATCTCGGCGTTGATGCCATTGCTGTCATCAAACACGGTCTTCAAGCTGAGAGCCTTGCCCAGTTCCGAGTTGGGAACTTCGATGACTGTGATGCTGACGTTATCACCATCTTCCTGGGTGCTGGGAGGAGTGACAACCCCAACGTCGCTGCCGCTGCTCGAGCCCATTGCCCTTCCGCTTTGCATCTCAAATTTGATGGCCTCGTTGGCCTTGACAATGACCCAGTCGACAAGTGCCTCGTAGATCGCTGCCAGGATGATTTCCCTCTCCTCTGTGGCACATTTCTTGAGAAGAATCTCGGGGTCGATGTCCAGCAGTCCTGAAACATCTTCGCAAGTCGCCTCGAGCTCTTCCTCGTCCACCAAGAAGCCGATACCATCGCCTAGCCTAAGAAGCGCAGCAACGACAGAAAGAAGATTGCGGAGAGATGCACCCTTGATGCCAATTGCCTTCAGGGAGTCGCGGAAGTCCTCAGCCGCAGCGGCATCGTCGGCGGCAGGGAGGTATGAAGGAGGGTCGTAAGTGTCACTTTTGCGGAGAAGTGTGTATTTCTGGGGAGCCTTGAGGTCCAGAAATTCACGTTCAGTGGTGGATGCACTTGTGAGAAGGTAGTAAAAGACGTCGAATGCGCGGTAGCCCTTTTCGGCTGGTACGTTAAGGAGACCGGCGTTGGTGTCAATGCCTGAGGATGAAAGGCTCAGAGAGGCGCCTGTAATTTCACCAGCGAGGTTCAGGGAGAAAGCAGCAGAAAGAGCTGAGTACCGCGGAAGCGAAGGGTTGTAAGGTGTGGCGGTGTGAAGGAAAGGCTTCAATGCGTTAAGAGCTGTGTAGAAAGTGCCGGGTACGGAGAGCGGCAAGGCAGAGACGAAAGGCGCGAGAAGCGAAGGTGTTGATCGGTGCAATGATCTGGAGTGCTATTAGTATGCTGCCAAAAATATCTTTGAATTGTTTATCCATGACATACCCCAATACAATTGCTGAATCTTCAGCTCGTCTGCGGGCGTGTTCCCACGAGCGACGAGCCAGCTCGACGTCAACAGTTCCACCGACTCTTCCATCAGCGCCCGTCTGGCTGGCTGATACCCATGTGTTGACGACCAGGCTTGTGCTAGGTTCCAGGGGATATGGCTGGCCAGAGGAGTAGGCATTGTGAAGAGCGTTCAGGAGGGTGGTAGTAGAGACCTGTGCGGAGGACTGCATCGGGTTCTGCATTGTGTTGGTCCGGCTATGGGGCAAACCAGAGCCGGTGGAGTAGTGCGACAACCTGCTTGTCATGTTTGGAGGCGTCCTTGCCCTCGATGGGCGCGGTGTGGGTGTATGTGTTCAGCGAGAGGGGTGTGTTGTTATTAGTCGGAGGAGTGCGGTTGTATGGTGGTAAGCAGAAAGGAGGCGTGGCCCGTAAGCAGAGGTGTGTTGTTGTTGCTGGCACAAGGTAAATTCACAGTTCTGGCCAGTCAAGCGAATGACGACTGGACGAACAGATACAGTGAACAGCAGGAAGATGCTGGAATCACTCGACAATGCAATGCGAGACAGAGAGCGGCAAAAGGGTGGTAGAAGCGTCTGTGAGCGAGCTTCCTCGGCGGCGGCTTGTGTACAAGCACACACGGGAGCGTTAACTAGCGGGAGACGACGCCGGCGGTTTGGGACTAGCTGATCGGCGCCGCCTCGACTTTTACAGTACACACGTCTTGCGTCGTTCGCGAGACAACACCCTCGCCTGCAGGATACTTCGACCGGGTACATGCAGCAGCAGAGTCTAACCCTGCAGCCACGGTGAGGAGTAGCTGGGGGGGTTGAGCCAGCAACTCTAATTGTCAACAACAATAACAGCACAGCAAACAGCCACACATCCTCCTTCGCTCAATTTCCATGCTCGCGCTTGTCTCGCGTCGATGAAATAATCAGACAGCCTAGGCTAAGCTTTGGCGGATGTGGGAGACAGGTGGAGCTCTCGTACTATCCACAGCACTCTTGCCACTGGGCCCTCGTCGCGCGTTTATTTTTGGCGTGCCTGGCTCCCTCAACGGCAATTTGTATGCATGTCGGAGAGCCCTGAGCATGACCAGATCTCTGCGTCCATTACGCGTTCACGGGCCAGCACAAGGCCCCCGTCCGTATAACGGCATGCCCGGTAGTGCTCATCCGATGCTGTGGCGTCTGAGGTATAGGTGATGAATATGCATTGTGCGTGTATATTGTAAGGTGTGACGACTGCCGGGATCGCACACGCTCGAGCGAGCGGACGGGGAGGGAGGCGCCGAAGAGTGTTGATTTCTGTTCCGATGGGAATCATCATCCCATCATCTCATCCCAAACGTGCGGGCCCCTCATCCCTCGTCTCGTCTGGGGAGGCAAAAGGAAAATCCCCTTTTGCGCTGCTGCTTGGCCTAAGCGGGGATGAGAGGGGAGACAAGCATCTCTCTGCGAGACGAAGAGGAGGTGGCCTTGCTGTGCCCTCTGCTACCACGACTACTGCTGACTGCGTGTAATGGTGAGAGGTGCTGCCACGCGCGATGCCGCACCACGTACTGCAGTGCAACAGCAGGCATAGGCACGCCGAGGGGTCATCCAGGTGGCCTCGTGTGGCGAATATTCATCATAAAGTATTCATAGTAGTGCGACGAGTGCACGTAGCAGAGTTCGTATCGCACTATAGCCACTCTAGTCGCATAGGCTCACAATGGCGGCTGTGAATAGAAATGCGGCAGGGGTATAGCACGGAAGCTAAAAAAGGCTCCTTGATTTGATCTCAGCGGCGGGCGGCGGGTCGAGTAAGGTAGTAGTAGCGCCTCCATCAACACAAGCCCGCCGGGCTTCGAGAACGGACAGCCGTTGCTTGTGTGCGTGTGTGCTGCTTCTGTACTCCTCTCCACTGCTGCTACTGCTGTTGTGTTGTTCTCTCTACCTTGACTACACACACACACACACACATACACCCTTGCCCTCTCTTCACCTCACAATCGTTTCGCACTTTGATCGTGCTGACCATCCCAACGCGCGCCTCTCCAACGGCCGCCCACCCCTGTCCGAGCGCAGAGACAACATTCTCGCCTCATCACACACTTCCTACGGCCAGTGAGCCTCAGACTAATCCAGCATCTTCTTGTCTTGTAATACTACGCCTTTTGCTGCCTTCGCATCCCACAAGGCCTTGACGGCCAAGGCCCACCCAACATGGCCTCGACACCGCACTCCCAGGCCAACTTGGTCGCTCTCCCGGCTCACAGCCAGAGCGATACTGGCCTCACTAGTCACATCGCCTCTCGCTACCACGCGCAGCTGCCCGTCTCGAACCTCTCCAGCCAGGCCGTTGTATCCATCAACACCTACACATCTTCCACCAGAGGACCCAATGGCGGAAAGGAAGGATCAGCCATGGGCTCCATGGAGGAGCTCGCGAGCAGGATCTGGACACGATTGGGCACCAGGCAGGAGAGCCAGGCTGCTGTCTACCTGTACGTTGATTTCCTTTTGCACACGTCGCAACAAGCGAGCGTTTCGTCCCGACATGCATGGGACGCGCCCGCTGACGTTACACCACCCCATCACAACTATCCATATACTGACAATCATCTAGTGGCGAGACTGGAGCTGGTAAAACCACATTGAGATCACACCTCCTCTCCGCACTACTAGAATATTCCGCGACTCCTCTCTCGAAGAAGCTCTCATTCGCCGCCTTCGTTTTTGATACTCTTACAACCACAAAGTCTGTCACTACACCCACAGCCTCAAAAGCAGGCCTTTTCTTTGAACTACAATACGAGACTTCTGCTGCACTTCACCCTACATTGATTGGTGGTAAAGTTCTGGACCACAGGCTCGAACGTAGCAGGATCTCCGCTGTCCCCCCTGGAGAGCGAAACTACCATGTTCTCTATTACCTTTTGGCCGGCACATCGCCTGCTGAGAAGGAGCACCTTGGTCTTGACATGGGCAACCACATCACATCTGGCGCTGGAAACAGATCGTCGCTGGCAGGTGGCCAAAAGAGATGGAGATATCTTGGACACCCTTCTCAGCTCAAGATCGGTATCAACGATTCGGAAGGCTTCCAGCACTTCAAGACTGCGTTGCGCAAGCTAGAGTTCCCTCGTGATGAAATTGCTCACATTTGCGAGGTTCTTGCAGCGATTTTGCACATTGGACAGCTAGAGTTCCACACATCAACTTCGAGCACTCCTGCTCCTGATGAGAGCGGCGGATACGGCCAAGAAGGTGGTGAGGAAGTCACTATGGTGAAGAACAAGGACGTTCTTGAAATTGTTGCGGCTTTCTTGGGTGTCCGTGAACAAGATCTTGAGCTGTCGCTTGGCTACAAGACCAAAATCTTGCACCGCGAGCGTGTCACTGTCATGCTTGATCCCAAGGGCGCCAGAGATAACGCGGACGAGTTAGCACAGACGCTCTACAGTCTCCTGGTGGCCTTCATCATGGAGCGCATCAACCAAAGGGTTTGCGCACCAGAGGAGACTGTTGGCAACACAATTTCGATTGTCGACTTCCCTGGCTTCTCCCAGAGCGCCTCCACAAACAGCGCCATTGATCAGCTTTTGAACAATGCCGCCACTGAATCTCTCTACAACTTCTGTCTGCACAGCTTCTTCGAGCGCAAGGCAGATTTGCTCGAGACTGAAGAAGTGCAAGTTCCCGCTACGAGCTACTTCGACAACGTCGATGCTGTCAAGGGTCTTCTGAAGCCTGGTAACGGTCTTCTCAGCATTCTTGATGACCAGACCCGCAGAGGCAAGACTGACGAGCAGTTCTTGGACGCCATTCGCAGACGTTTCCAGGACAAGAACCCGGCAATTGAGGTTGACAGTGCCACTACAATTGTTCCTGGTAGCAACTTCCACACTCCCAACACATCGGCAGGCTTCACTATCAGGCATTTCGCAGGTGAGGTTGAATACTCTGTCGAGGGACTGATTGAAGCCAACGGCGATGCTATCAGTGGAGATCTGATGAACCTCGTGGACTCCTCATCATCTCCATTCGTCTCAGAGCTCTTCCACCAGGATGCCCTGACCAAGGTCGTGCACCCCAAGGACAGGTCAGCCGTGACACAGGCTTCTGTTGCCTCCAAGCCTTCCCGCATGCCTTCTATGGCAAAGAGGAAGCCAGGCGCAGGTCGACTCGGAACTCACAGGGAGGACGAGAACAGCGACGAAGGTCGCACAAAGAGCTTCTCCCGTTCCAAGCCAGGACATGAACAAGCCCAAGCTTCCGCTGGACAATTCCTGGCGTCTCTGGACAACATCACCAAGTCTCTTACCGCTTCGAACACGAACCCTTATTTCATCTTCTGTTTGAAGCCAAACGACAGGCGTATTGCCAACCAGTTTGACAGCAAGTGTGTCAGGACTCAGATTCAGACTCTCGGCATCGCAGAAATCAGCCAGAGACTCCGCAACGCAGACTTTAACATCTTCATGCCTTTCGGTGAATTCTTAGGCAATGCCGAAGGCGAGGTCAGTGTTGTTGGCACCGAGCAGGAGAAGGCTGAGATGATTGTCGACGACAAGAGCTGGCCTGGCAACGAAGCGCGTGTTGGTACCACTGGTGTTTTCCTGAGTGAACGCTGCTGGCGTCAAATCGCTCGCGTAACAGACCTTGACGAAGCTCCATCTAGACACCCTGGTGAGGGCGCTTATGGTGAGAGTGAAGGCGCTGCTGGCAAGCGCGGCTTCGGGGACCCCAAGGTTGGACTTCTCAACACGCCTGGCTCTGGCAACTACTACGACGACAAGGCTGCTGGCTACTTCGGCAGCAGAGATATGGACCTCAAGAGTGAAGCTGGTGCATCTGCACTACGCGAGGGTGACATGTTCCGCAATCTCGAAACCCGCTCCCAACTGGCTGAGAAAGGCAACGATGCTAAGAAGGCTCAAGAGGTTGAAGTTCTTCCAGTCTCCGCCAGCAGAAAACGATGGGTCTTCTTCGTCTATGTCATCACCTGGTGGGTGCCTGACTTTGTCATCCGTTACGTTGGCCGCATGCCACGCAAGGACATCCGCATGGCATGGCGTGAGAAGTTCGCCATCAACCTGTTGATTTGGTTCTTCTGCGCTTTCGTCATCTTCTTCATGGTTGGACTGCCACGCCTGATTTGCCCCACTCAACACGTATACACGATGAACGAGCTTTCCGCTTACGACGGCAAGAAGAAGGACGCATACACTGCTATTCGTGGTGTTGTGTTCGATCTTGGCAAGTTCATGCCGGTACACTACCCGTCAATTGTCCCTCAGAAGTCTCTCGAGAAGTACGCTGGCAAGGACGCTACAAACTTGTTCCCGATCCAGCTTTCCGCCATGTGCCAGGGTACCACGGAAGATGGTATCAGCCCTGCCGTGCAGCTCAACTACCAAAGCACAAACTACAGCAGTGGTTCCACTACCGCACAAACTGATATCGACGTCAACGCGCAGTACCATGACTTCCGATGGTGGACCAACGACTCTCGTCCGGCTTGGTTCCAAGAGCAAATGATTTACTTGCAAGGCAACTACCGCAAGGGTCACATTGGCTACCCCAAGGGCTACGTCAAGACTCTTGGTGAAAAGGGCAATGCTATTGGCATTATCAACGACCGCGTCTACGACTTCACACAGTATGTCGCCGGCGGGAGAACCGTCAAGTACAAGGAAGGTGCAGACCGTCCAGCGGAAACCCCGAACACCAACTTCATGGATGCGAGCGTCGTTTCTCTCTTCTCGCAACGTTCAGGCCAAGACGTTTCTCAGTACTGGGACGCACTTGCCCTCGACGCTGGTCTTAGGCACCGCATGCAAGTCTGCATGGACAACTTGTTCTACGTCGGTAACCTCGACACACGTAACTCGCCACAGTGTCTGTTCGCCACGTATATCCTACTGGCTATCTCGATTCTGTTGGTCTCCGTCATCTGTGTCAAGTTCTTGGCCGCTCTGCAATTCGGCGGCAAGAACATGCCTGAGAACCTCGATAAGTTCATCATCGCCACTGTCCCGGCCTACACCGAAGACGAGGAGTCTCTCCGCCGTGCCATCGATTCCGCCGCCCGTATGCGTTACGACGACAAGCGCAAACTGCTGTTCATTATTTGTGACGGTATGATTATTGGTCAGGGCAACGACAGGCCGACACCCCGTATTGTGCTTGACATTCTCGGTGTGTCTGAGAACGTTGACCCGGAACCGCTCAGCTTCGAGTCTCTTGGTGAGGGACAGAAGCAACACAACATGGCAAAGGTTTACTCTGGTCTGTACGAGGTGCAAGGTCATATCGTGCCCTTCATCGTCGTCAGCAAGGTTGGCAAGCCTTCTGAGGTTTCGAAGTAAGTTCATTAATGATCGCACCGACACCTGTTCATACTAACAATCATCTTAGGCCTGGTAACCGTGGCAAACGTGACTCTCAGATGCTGTTGATGCGCTTCCTCAACCGCGTGCATTACAATCTCCCCATGACTCCTATGGAACTCGAACTTCATCACCAGATCAGGAACGTGATCGGTGTCAATCCCACATTCTACGAATTCTTGCTGCAAATTGATGCCGATACCGTGGTGGCCCAGGACTCTGCTACCCGCTTTGTCTCTGCCTTCCTCCACGATACTAGGCTTATGGCCTGCTGTGGTGAGACGGCTCTTACCAACGCCAAACACTCCTTCGTCACGATGATGCAGGTCTACGAGTACTACATCTCTCACAACCTCATCAAGGCGTTCGAGTCACTCTTCGGCTCCGTCACCTGTTTGCCTGGTTGCTTCTCCATGTACCGCATCAGAGAGGCGGACTCTGGCAAGCCGCTCTTCGTGTCTAAGGAGATCATCGAGGATTACTCCGTTGTTCGTGTCGACACGCTCCACACCAAGAACCTTCTCCACCTCGGTGAAGATCGTTACCTGACCACGCTGCTCCTCAAGTACCACTCCAAGTTCAAGACGAAGTATATCATGCGCGCCCACGCCTGGACTATCGCTCCGGACAGCTGGTCTGTGTTCATGTCGCAACGTCGTCGCTGGATCAACAGTACAGTGCACAACCTCATGGAGCTCATTCCTCTGCAACAGCTCTGCGGTTTCTGCTGTTTCTCTATGCGCTTCGTTGTCTTCCTTGATTTGCTCTCAACCCTAGTCCAGCCTGTCATTGTCGCCTACATCGTCTACCTGATTGTCACTGTGGCACTCAACCCCGACACAGTCCCAGTTACCGCCTTCATTCTTCTCGGTGCGATCTACGGTCTTCAAGCTATCATCTTCATCGTCCGTCGCAAGTGGGAGATGATCGGCTGGATGCTCATCTACATCATCGCCACTCCCATCTTCTCATGCGCTCTGCCTCTATATTCCTTCTGGCACATGGACGACTTCTCCTGGGGTAACACCCGTATGGTCACTGGTGAAAAGGGCCAGCAGATCCTGCTCTCAGACGAAGGCGTCTTCGACCCCGACTCCATCCCCAAGAAGAAGTGGGAAGAGTACCAGGCCGAGCTCTGGGAGGCCCAGACTTCCCGCGGCGGCGGTGCAGACGACACCCGCTCCGAGATCTCCGGCTTCAGCTACGCAACGAAGTCCATCCACCCCGGCGCTGCTCCTTCCATGTACGACCTTAACAACTACCCTCCCAGCCGCCCTATGTCGCAGCTCGGCCTGCCCGGTGCGATTCCTTACTCTGGCTCGCGCATCTCACTCGCGCACTCCGATACCGCTTACGGCGGCGCCCAGCGCAACTACTCCGCTTCCGAGATGGACATGGCTGGCGCGGGCATCGAGCTGCCTTCTGACGATGCCATCCTGGCTGAGATTAGAGAGATTCTGCGCACCGCTGATCTGATGACCGTCACCAAGAAGAGCATCAAGGCCGAACTCGAGAGGCGCTTCGGCGTGCCGATGGACGGCAAGAGGCAGTACATCGGTAGTGCCACGGAGGCGATTTTGAGCGGACAGCTTTAGAGCTCTCGGTCTGAGTGAACGGCGTCTCTTCTGCCCATCTGTCTCTATTGGAAAGGCTCACTTTCTTTTTTCTTGTTGTTTATATATAACATTTTTCTCTCTTACTGTATCTTGCGAGCGAGCAAAATTGGAGGTAGTGCTCCCTGGTGATATTATACAGTAATCGGCGGGGTGGAACATGGGAAGGAGGTGTTTATTGATTTAGCGGATTCTTTTATTTTTATAAAGCATCTGACAAAAAATTTATCCAAGGGATAGCTTGCTTGTTATTGGAGAAACTGTTACAGTCTCATCGTGTCATGGAAGAGCTATTCTGGATTTTCATGTCATGAGTGTTTGTGTTGCTTCTCGTCGTCTAGTTGAGCGTGATGCTTTTTGTTTCGTCTGGACACCAGCGGGGTTTCCTATGCTTGGTTGAAGAACGAAACATCACTCACTCCTCCATCTTCTCATCGTTCGCCTTTGCTCCCTTCTTGCCTCCTCCGCCTTGCTACCTCGCTCCGAGAGCGCGCTTGAGCATGCCGCAGAAACTCTCCCACAGCGTGAAGTCGGTGCCGCGCAGCCAGCGGATGTCAACACGATTGGGGCTGCAGGTGATCTTGACGGCGAGGGCGATGGGCTCTTCTTCTTCGTCAGAACTTGACTCGTCTTCGTCGTCTTCGTCGTCTTTAGCACCGTCCACCCCTTCCTTCACCTTCTCCTTCGCTTCTTGCTGAAACTTCCGTTTCCGCCTCGCAGACCTCGACCACACGTTCTCTCGCGCAAACGCAACACCTGTATGCAGCGCCGCGCGCCACTGCCACCTGAGATCCAACTCCGCGAGCACAGCATTAACCCTCTCATCGACCTCCTCAAACCCCGCCCCGCTCACAGCCACCGTCCACTCCGTTGCCGTCGGCAGCAGCGCCTGCACCAACTCCCCATGCCTCGCCACCCCATTCGCAGGCCTCAAATCGCCAAAACTCCACGCCACCGCCCACCGCCTCGTCTTATGCCCCGCTTTCAGATTCGTCACGGCGAAATTGCTAATACCGTGCTCGCGTAGCTTTGCTACTAATTGCTGCGCGCTTGCTAGACGGCCTAGCATTGACGAGTACCACTGCACGCGCTCGCGGAGCTGGAGACTTTCTTCGAGAATCCGCGAGACGAAGCCCACGTCGCCACCCTCGCAGATCATCTCGTTCGTGGAGCCGGTGCAGACTGCGGAGGGAGGCAGGGCTTTGCCGTAGTAGGCGCGGGACATGTCTTCCTCGGACGAGTAGAAGGGCGGGTTGCACATTACGAAGTCTAGGCGCGAGACGCCGAGTTTGGAGAGCGGGATCAGCGGGTCTGAGGGTTTGGTGCGGGTTAGTAGGATGCGTTTGGTGAGGTTGTTGGAGTCGATGTTGTGCTGGGCGTGGGTGAGGGAGTGGGTGTCGATGTCGGTGCCGTGCATTTGCCAGGCTGGGCTGCTGGCGCAGGCGAGGAGGGCGTAGATACATGAGGCTCCGACGCCGATGTCGAGGCCTGTGGTCGGGCGGGTAGGGTTGAAGGTGTCGGTGTGGGAAGGGTGCGAGGTGGCGAGGAGGTCTTGGAGCCAGCGGACGTAGTTCCAGCGGACGGGCACTGGTGGGCAGAGACGGTCTTGGGGGAGGGTGAGTTTGAGGTTAAAGTCTCGGGCGAGGAGGGAGCGAGTTAGTTGTCTGGAGAATGTTTGTTAGTGATACTGTGAACTCAGGTTTCAGTAACATGAGTTCTAGAGGCGTACTGGATTGCCAGCGGATCTTGCCAATCGATTCGGCCGTCGTTTGAACGCAGCAGGGCGGCGAATTCTTCATCTTGCAGACCAAGGGCAGCGAAATCAATGTCTTCGTGGTAGTACGGCCATTGAGAGGGATTAGGTGTCGTCGACATTTTGTTCGTCAATGTCGTGGTGATGTTGATCGATGAGGTGCGACGTTTCTTTGGTGGCACTGAGTTGCAACTGTGGATATCGAACCAAACCCTACCAACCCTGTTAACCCCAACCATCTTGAATGCGTCTCGATGATCACACATTCAATATTGCACGAATGGGTTCCTTGATTGCCGGATCAAAGGTGACGACTTTGAACAAGGTTTGGAGGTCATGGAACGGATCCTTCCCGAGTGGAACGCTCCTGCTAGGCTCGGTAGACACATTGAACAACAAATTCCAGTTCCTTCGAAATACGAACGGGCGAATGACAACCGTTGGCATCAGTACAACCAGCTAAGAAACATGCATAAACCTGGAATCGATCGACTGGTGTTCACAATTAGAACCATGGCTTAGCACGACACCACTTCAAGGAATTGAGCAGCTTGCCGTGGAGTTCTCGACGAATGTTGTCGTCTTTGCCCTCCATAACTCGTCTGCCGAAGTACGAACCGACCAATCAGGGACCGGGAAGCCAGGAGGCTGAGTGGCATCACGGATTCCTGTCTCAAGCCAAACCACCAAAACAGAGCACAGGACGACGTGTTGACCACATCTTTAGGGCTGATCATATGTCACCTTGGATATTTCCAGCTGCGACTGAAAATGGCGCTACGCATATCCACTATGTGTGATCATATAAAGGCCACCAAACCACCCGAACTGCTCTGTGCCGTCTGTCAATCATTACGAGGCGATCTCTGATACAAGTGACCCTTGTTTACCCTCATACTCTCTCAATAACGATCATGTTCCGATCATCATTTACAACTATTGCTTTACTCATGCTGGATCCGCATGGATCCTTCGCGTCTGCATCTCCAACGCCGCCGACACGAGGAGTCAACTGGTACGCGTGTACTCAGAATGCGAGTATCGCTACGACATGTGGAACGCTCGATGTTCCGCTCGACTATACGGCGGCTACGTCGAATGAGAGCCTCACTCTGCACCTCGTCAAGGTATACAACAGTTAATTATCATGGCAGCGGCATTGTGATTCAGGTTTGCTGATGTAAATCTTTAATAGATCAACGCTACGACTCAGCCGAGCAAGGGCAGCATCATCTTCGATTTTGGAGGTCCAGGCAATATTAACGTCGACAGCTTCGCTGGGAGTAATGGCCAGGCGCTGCTATTGTGAGTAAGGCTGCGGATATCGCATGAGGCTTGTGATTATTGCTCCACCTCAGTACGACTGACGGTGAGCCATAGAATGACAGGCGGTATCTATGATCTGGTTACTTTTCAGCCAAGGCATGTGAACCAAAGACAGCTTCAGAGCGTTAAGCATCTGCTGATGTAACTCGGCAGAGGCACTGGGATCACCCTGCCGTACTCATGCTACAACTCTTCCGCAGCTAGTGCAGCTGCTTTTGCAGATATGCCGCAAGCACTCGGCGCGCCCGAAAGGGCCATCGACAAGGCTTGGGAAGTAGCTGGGGCACAAGCGGATGCCTGCTATCAGAATGTTGCAGATATCGGACGCCTGGTTGGTACCACGTTTGTGGCCAGAGATATGTAAGTCGCATGCTACAGGCATTTAACTTTCCCCATGTAGAGTTCAGCCTAGTACTGACTTCATGTTTGTGTAGAATGCAGATCGTGGATGGCCTGGGAGAAGATGGATTGCTGAGATACTATGGTGTGTGAATGCTGTTCCATGTCGGCAACTGACGATAAGACATATTTGGTACTAACACTTGCCAGGATTCTCGTACGGAACAGCGCTTGGTGCAACTGTCGCTGCCATGTTCCCAGACCGCATTGGCAAGCTCCTTCTTGACGGAGTTGTCAACCCTACCGAATACTGGACAAGCCCGTAAGTGATGTCTGCGGGTAACATTTCACCATGCAGAGCTCATGTTCCTAGCAGATCCTACTCTTTTGCTCTGGATACCGACGTAACACTCTCCGCGTTTTTCACCGGCTGTATCGAATCGCCAGAGCTCTGTACTTTGACGCCAATCTTCAGTTCCGCCGGCATCATTTCCCGCCGCGTCGCAAGCCTAGTTGAAGATCTCAAAGTTTCACCTCTGGCTCTTGAATCGAACAACACCACTGTTACTGTCACATACGGCATGGTAAAATCTGCCATTGTCAGCGCACTCTACTTCCCATTCACCTGGTCTGGCGTCGCAGACCTGCTAGCAGCAGTGATTGAGGGCAATGCTGAAGCATTGGCAAGCGCGACTCTGTCCGGATATTCCTCACCTTCCATATTTCCGAATTTGGCGGGCCCAGAGGTTCAGAACGGCATACAATGCGCGGATAAACCCTTCCGCTACGACGATGTAGCATCTATGCGACCTGTCCTCGCTCGCTTCGAGGCAGAGAGCTGGATCCGGGGTGATGGAGTTATCGCCATCCAGGCGCTGCAATGCGCAAGATGGAAATTCACCAGCAAGGAGAGATACGAGGGGACCTTTGAAGACATCAAGACCAGATATCCGGCTCTTGTTGTGGGAAATTCCATCGATCCTACGACCCCGCTGGCCTCAGCTCGAAACTTGAGTGAAGGGCTCAGAGGAAGTGTGCTTCTACAGAATAATGGATATGGAGTAAGTTCTCACCACTCAAATCGTATGCGGATATTCCTTAACCAGATTTAACAATCTCACTATAGCACACTACTATTGCATCACCATCACTTTGCACTGCAAAGCACGTCCGCGCGTACTTCGTCGATGGGACATTGCCGCCTGTGGGTTCTGTCTGCGAGTCTGTGACATCCACGCAGCCTTTTGCTTTCGATGGCTCGTATTACGAGGTCATCCAACCATTGGCAAACAATGCCTCAAGCGTGAAGAGATCTGCCGAGGGACCAGAGCATGATGATGATGAGGAATTGTTCAACGCCGTGAAAGAATTCGGGAAAGGATTCGCTCGTAGCAAGATGGGTCTGCGTGCTGCATGATTAGATAAATACGTGCGAGTAGAGAGAAATGCGCTGTGATGTAGCCTCTACCATAGTATTCGATGTCTTACATGTGAACCTCTCATTGGTCGAACGATCGCCAAGACTGCGGCGAAAGCTGAAACTCGATGAACATGGCCGGAAAGTGTCACAATCGTAGCAATATCGATCTGTGCTAGATTTTGCAGCAACCAGCGATTGGACGGTGAGATGTATTGTTGAGGTTCGGTGTGCGTGGTGATTCGTCAGCATGCTCAGCCGCAGACCCGTTTAGCGAGAGCACACCCTCCGGAGGACGTACTTCCTAGGCGTAGGCAGCTGCCATCCTTCCTAATGCGATACATCAATTGATACCACAGACTTGGCGACGCATTGTATATGCGTAGCCACCTGACCATACTGTATCTGCGGGCTGTCTCACTCCATTACCCACCAAAGCGCACGACATGAGCGCAGCAAAGGTCCAGATCCTGCCGTTGCGACGAGCCCATGCTCCAGCGAAGGCGGCCGGACGGAAGACCGAATCACCCACGAGCTCCAGCGACAGTCAAGTCTCTACTACGAAGCGGGAGAGAGCTACTCGAGCGAGTAATCCGAAAGTCAGAACGGGGTGTTTGACGTGTAAGATCCGGAGGGTAAAGCCTACCAGCCGCTGACTTGTTGAAGTCCGGCCTGTCTTCCCAATGCCAATTTGCTGACAACCTGGCCAAGACAAAATGCGACGAGGGCAAACCTGCTTGCCTCAAGTGTACTAGCACTGGGCGAACGTGCGATGGCTACGTTCCAGCTCCGCCCAGAAAGAGCAAGAAAAGTGTAATTCTTGCCACTCCTACGAATACTCCGGAGCCGAGAAGAGGGCTTGCACTGTGCACCATCACGGCTTCATCCGGCGAGATGCGGGCACTTGAGTACTTCTGTGTGAAGACGGCGCCTGGTATGGGCATGCATTTCGACGCCGATTTCTGGAAACGTTTTGTCATCCCTGCGAGTATGGCAGAGCCTGCTCTTAGACACGCCATGGTGGCAGTCGGTATCTGTGCTGAGCAGCTGGAAACCAATGGCGTCAACAATATCAGTCGCGCTCACACACGAGCTGTGGCACCGAATTCCTTACCAATACCGGCACCTGTTCGAAGGCGAGGCCCTAGCGACGGTGACCTCATGGCGCTTTCGAGCTACAACAAATCTATCGGGCTGCTTACCAAGCTTGTTTCTTCATCAGCTCAGAGTACAGATGTTGTCCTACTAGCTTGTGTTCTATTCGTCTGCGTCGAATTCCTCCGCGGCGACGATGTGGCGGCGTTTCGACATTTTGAGGGTGGCATGACCATAATCATGGATCTTGATTCTCGAAAACAGAGCTTTGCCGACTCAAGGCTCATAATTGATCGTGTCAGGAGCAGTATATTGCCAGCCTTTAACCGTCTGGAAATGCTCTCTGCCCTGTTTGGCAACAATGCATCATGGCAATATTCCGTTGCTCTCTCTGACAGCGTACCAGCCAAATTTTCTTCTGTCGGCGATGCTCGCGATAGCATGGTCCATCTGATGAACCTTTCGCTGCGCTTCGTGCAGAAAATGCAGTTGCTCGAATACGAGCCGTGCGCTATTTCGATGTCCGCCTACGAGGAGCAAGCAGAACTGCTAAGATATCTTCAACTCTGGCGCTCACGGTTCTCCATCTTCCAGTCTAACCAGGCTGAACCACTGGCAGCTGACGACCTCTACGCTGCAAACGTCCTCGAGATCCAACGTACAGTCGCTTTTACCTGGGTCAGCACGCTTATGAGTCCTTACCAGTGCGCCCACGACGCACATATTCCTGCGTATACCGCGGCTGTTTTATTAGCCGAACAAATCTACGGTACCGGAAGTATGCGTATTCAGCATGCCAGGCAATCCAATACCTTCCTCCTTGAAGTCGAGGTCGTAGGCCCCCTCTACTGGATATGCGTCAAATGCAGGCATCCGGCAGTGCGTCGGCGAGCCATTGCCGTATTACGCGGTATGCACCACCGCGAGGGAATGTGGTGCTCGGATATAGCTGCTGCTGTTGCGGATCGTCTTGTAACTGTAGAGGAGGCTTCGCTTAATGGTCAAGAGCTACCTAGCGAAGAGTCTCGGGTGCATGGCATGCCATTTGGATTTGAAGGCGATGTCGGATCTCTAGGACTCTCGGTCACGTTTCAAACCAAACCTTTCGGTGTGTATGGAGACTGGATGGTTTGGCAAGAGCAGATTGCATTGGACGAAATTCGTCGAACGGTTGACCGCAGATACGGGATCGACTGTCGCTGAAGCTCTGCCCCTCTGAAAGATCAGTCTATCTGGCAAGGACCCTTGGGCGTCTTGGTTCGTCCTAAGGCCATCACAGACTGGCTACTAAGAAAGGAAGAAGGCTCATTTCGGAAAGTTCGACATTCTTTATGTGGCTCTCGCATCGTCTTGCATAGTAGAGCCGGTCAGCCATATGATCCCTTCCGACCCTCAAAGTGGAGGTGGTTCTCGGAACAACTAGCAAGAATGTTTAATGGGTCGTCGACGAACTCTCAGCATGTACATAACTTGGGAGCTGAGATGGAACCACCAATCCGACTCTCACCATATTAGCTTATATAATTTTTTTAGAATTTAATAGTTATACCCTAGCTAGATATAGAGTATTATCCTTAGAAAGAGGCGAAGTCTAGAGTGCAGACTTACTACTATACTGCTAGCCCAAGATTCGAGGTTTGTCAGGTTTGTGAGGATGGCCCGCCGTAGCTAGCGCTCAGCACCGGTCCAAGATTTCCCTCAGCTGAAATCGTTGTCGAAACGACAAAACGCCAGACGGGTCGTGGGCGGTTTGGAGAAATACAAAGTCCGCGACGCATACTTGTGTAGCAAACACATCTTCTGTGCGTGTGAGACGGGAAGGATTATCCGTCAGCTGAACCGGAGCTATACCGCATACGGCTTCACCTTCAAGGGTACCTGCAGGCTCGTGCCGAGATGCCGCGAATACGAGAGTGTAACGAAGTGCTGTAGTTCCAGCAGGACGAACTTGTGCGGAGGCAACCCTTCCACCCCTTGATGATGCCATGATATGAAGAGATGTGTGAACCTATAGTGATTGCATGTATAAGCTTCTCTCTCCACGGCCTCACTTGACCTTCGTTTCTCACCCTACGCTGATCTCTGCTCATTTCTTTGTTCTCATGACCTACCACTCGCTCCTAGGGCAGAATAGAGCAGTCGCCACGACTACTGTACGTACAGCGGGTCGATGGAGTCAATATTGGTGTGGCGTACACAAAAGAGGCTTCGCCAAGAAGATCTGCAGGCCTCGAGGGCTTGAGGACTTCAAAGAGGCAGCTTGAGTTTGGGTTGTTGACTCTCTATGGCAGCTATTATTCAATATTTATGCCGTGGTCGCATTATGGGATGCACCTTCTCGTATCGTCGCGGAACATCAAGCGCTGTTGCCGAAGTTTCCTACGCGTAGGAGCCTAATGGATGTCACTAACATTTTAGTATTACATTTCACGCCAGCTATAAGAGCATCGCTGGGCGCGGACGGTCGATCGGTCTGCTCTACTTCCAGCATCTCGACGCCTTCGCTATCATGTTACACGCTAGGATTTTGTTCAGTGCTACTTCTCTGATTGGGCTTGCTGCTGCCTTACCCGCCACGGGCCCCGACGACGACGACTTCGAATGCTTCTCTTCTTTCAGCGAATACACCTCGTCCTCATTGGCAATCGGGCAAGAATACACCACGGAGATCCTGGACACAGTTACGAGGACCGTTCTCTCTACGGACAGAGATGTGCCACTAACAACGCTCTGTGACGGTCGGCCCAGGGCCCTCGAGTCCTACAGGACTGTTGAAGTCTTGGTCACCTCCACCTTTGATCCGCCCCTGACTAGTACTGTGTACTCGACATATACTGGTTCTTCCCCAACTTGCACCATCGACGCTACTGCTTGTGCAGCCATTAAATCAGCGTTCCCAGATGAAAATGCTCACTGCGAAATACCTGGTCCTCCCAGCACTCCGGACCCTCGTGTTGCCTGCACTGCGATCCCAAACTACTGCTTCATCTACCCGGGTGGTGCCCAGAAGCTGCTCTACTGGCCTGTCACCACCGTCTCTGGCGACTTCTGTGCGCAGAATGGCTCGACAGTCTTCGCAGAGCCGACAAGCCCGCCAGAACCCAACAAAGTGGTCGTAGACGGGTACACCTTCACGAGCCCAACCAACTACCTCTCCTACGAGGCAGTCGATGCAGTCCTCCACGGCGACCGCCGGCAAGTCACAGCCTGCGGCCCCGGTGGGCATTACAACGTGATTGTGCCCATCACGGAGTCCTTCTACAGCATTGGCTACAAAGACAACGAGCAGCACAGCTTCAACTTCGGTGACTTGCCCCCGAACACTCTCCCTGCCGATGCCTACAACAGGCAGAGGAAATGCGGCTTTGGACACACTTGCACTGGTGTGATCGAGGGATACTATACGCCCATCCTTCCACTTCCCACCGAGTTGCTAAATCTCGAGCCGGAAGGATGGAAGGATGCAGGTTGCAAGGGAACTGGCGATGGATTCTATATTACTCCTGTTGCGCTTCAGACGCCAGCGCCTATTGCTCCAAGCAAATTATTGTGATGGAGAAATCCCTGAGATTACAAAGAACCTCACCGTCTGTGACAATGGAAGCTTTCTTAACCATCCGTTATAAGCATTTTTGCCAAGTTTGCAGCATAATTCTTAGACACCTGTTTATCAATTTTTTGAACACACTTCAGAATAGTGAGTCACAATGAAAGAAATCGTACGGATTTGGCAGTGTCGCACATCTGGAGTGAGTCCAGGGCCGTGAAGGTGCCGTGTCCGGAGGCCTGGCCAGCGGCAGAACATTGTGGGCCAGACTCTGCACGCAAACATGCGCTTCAATTTTCCCACCATCGTGGTTCTCAATAGTACGTGCCAAGATTCGCGTACAATTCCTAGACCCTCAGCTGGCGACAAGCGAGCTTAAGGCCAACCATATACGTGCATTTTGCAAGGGTACCTGCATCTGCCTACTTCTACATCGGTAACTATGAAGGGTTTCTTTAATGTCTCATACTTACTCCGTGCTCTATGGGGTATTGGTGGTATGTGCAGACCTCAGCTGCGACGCTGTGAATGTATGCAGGTTCTCGTATAGCGCATCCCAGCTGACATCAAAGCGGAGACCGCCTGAGCGACTCTGGATGTCGAATGCATATATAAGTTAGAGATACACGCACCTATTCTTCTGCTATCACGACAGCATCAATCACCCTCACAGCCAAAATGTCGCGCACTCTTCGCTTTTTTGGATCTGCTTGCTTGGTCTCCCTTGCAGCGGCTCTTCCTGCACCTGAGCTCGTTGACGACGAAAGCTTGCAATGCATGTCGGCCAAGAACGCATACGAGTCTGCATCCTCGGAATGGAGCACAAGGCTCATTACGGAGACTATCACCTCAAGCGCATACATACCGGAGCTTGATACCGACGTTCCCTACACTACATTGTGTGACGGGGTCCCCCGAGCCGTGGTGACTAGCTCCACCACCAACTACGAGACTTATGACCCGCCCCGGACACGAACTGTCGAGCAATGGCAGGTATCAGGTGCATACAGAGGGCCGTCTCCGACCTGCACCATCGCCCAAACAGCCTGCTCCACGCTCATTGCCTCTTACGACTCCGCCATCTCCGACTGGCAGACCAACGCTGCGCCGAGCCCTACTTTGAAGCCTCAATGCGCCACGTCGTGGCCGTCTTGCAACCCCGATGGCAAGGACCAATGCCAAATCTGGGGCTACGGCGGAAACATCTACTACTGGCCCGTGACCACAACCATGGGAGACTTCTGCGCTTACAACGGCTCCACGGTCTTCGCTTCCCCAACAAACCCACCCAGCCCGAACACAGTCGTGATGGACGGCTACACCTTCACCAGTCCTACCAACTATGCTTCGTTCCCCTACTTCCAGGCTTTCCTTCCCACCACCAGGGGCCGAAAATACGAATGCGGTCCCAGATCCTACGAAGATATCATCGTCCCTATCACCGAATCTTTCTACAGCTTTGGCGGACCCGACGGCACGAGGACTTTCAACTTCGAAGATCTAAACACTGTTCCCGTGTCAGCTTACGTACAACAGAGGAAATGCCTCAATGGACTGAGTGACTGCAAGACGATCGAAGGACAATACTACCCGCAGATCCCGCTGCCGACGGAGATTCTCAACCTCGAGCCCAAGGAGTGGAAGGAGGCCAACTGCTATGGAAGGCCTGGTATCAGTGGCAAGCTGTTCATGACGCCTGTGCCACTCATTACGCCTGCACCGACTGCTCCTGGAAACTAGGTGCCCTGATGGAGAAGATCGTGGATGTCGTTGTGGTGGGTGTGGAGCAGAAGCGGGTGTGGAATTTGGTTGATTCTGGAGATCTTGATAGATTTCAAACTGCGGTTTGGCGATGAGCTTGTGCATACTGCTCAGTGGATGTTGTCTGCATGCATGGGCTCGACATTGCCTTGACTTCAGATTAAGCAGTGATCAAATGAAGTCGAAATATACTTCCCGTGTGCATACAATGCCATGACATCATAAGAAGCTCATCATCGTGGCAAAGTACATGTAGACACTACATCTAAGTCAATCCAAGTTAATTGAGCCTCAGTCTCAAACAATCATTCCCTCGTTGACATCACAAAATTTTCCCACTCACCATCATCCAAAATGTCCCATCCTTACACACGCCAATCCTTCCACTCTCCCTCCGCCCCAACGCCCAATGGCAACTACTCCCACGCTATCCTCCAACAATCATCCGCAACCCTGCACATAGCAGGCTGGATGGGCGACGACCTATCAACGGGCAAAATCGTCGAAGGCGGCATCGGAGCGCAAACTGTATGTCCATCTCGTCCATTATCTTCAACATCTTAGGCCTTTTTCTTTCGCGCTCAGGAAAAGAGTAGGTCGCTTCGCATGTGTCTCGGAACTGACGCCTGGCGTAGCATCAAGCAATGCGCAACATTCAAGCATGCCTCCAAGCCGCCAACTCCAGCCTCGACAAGATCGTGCGCCGCAGGATCTACATCATCGACATCAAGCAGTTCCGCGAGGTAGATGCAATTTGGGCTGAGTGGGTCGGGCCACCGTATCCGGTGAGCACGTGTGTGCAGGTAAGTTGGCCGTCTCTCTTTCATTGAATCCGTGGGGTGGTATAGTGATGGAAACGGTCGGTGTTGCTGACGCTGTGGTGAGCAATGTAGATCGGCGCACTTGCCAAAGAAGGCGCTTTGGTCGAGATTGAGGTTGTTGCTGACGCGTGAGTTGTATGGAAGGATGGAAACTGTAAGCAGCAAAGGGCGAGGTTTGCAGAATTGGTATGATTGGGCGATTAAGGCATGGGTATCTAAGAAACAAGAAGGATCCGTCAATATCTCACTTGCAACAACTTTGCCTATACTGGCGGCGAGAAGAGTGCGCATGCGGTGTTCTCGCTTGGTGCTTGGAAAATTGTGGGAGCACTGTTGCGCAGCTCAGCTACTTCTCCTGCCCATCGGCTCGTACGGGAAGACAGCCGCTACACCAGCCATGACAATGTACAGCGCAGCGCAAATATAAATCGGTACAGGTGTCGCAGTGTTCGCGCCAGTCGCAACGCCAGCGCTCACAATACCCATGATTCTGTTCAGGCCAATGGAAATGCCGTTGCCAGTGCCACGGTGTGCTGAAGGGAGGACTTCGGGCGTGTAGGCGTAGAGGGTGCCGTAGTAGATATTCTATTGCAGGTTAGCAATTATATTGGAAGATAACGCATGGGTGTACGTACCAAGCAGAAGCTGATGGCGCAGGTGAAGCCGAGGTTCTGAGCATTGCTCTTGACTTCGGTGTACGCAAAAAAGAAAGACATGGTCACTAGAGCACCGATGATCATCGTGCCGCGTCTGCCCCAGAAGTATTTGGAGCGACACATGAAGCCGGCCAGTATGGGACTTGGGATGGAGCTCAAGTTGGAGATAGCATAGTTGCGCCAGATCTCGCTGTCGGTAAGACCCCCAAGCTCGGCGCCACGGGTACGGATGTAGATGGGGAGGAAGACATTGTAGAGAGGGTAGGCGAGTCCGATAAGAAGCTGTGTGAAACGTTAGCAAGTGTTATCTTATCCGTTTCCTCTGGTCCGCGCTGCCAAGTCATCACTTACCCAACTGAACCAGATCAAAGATGTGCTGAGACCCATCTTGCGCGTGGCGAATAGCCCCGTCAAATGCGTGCCCACCTCTCCAAATGAGAACTTGCGCTTGCTGTGTGCAGAGACAGAGCCTCGCCTACCACCGAGATCGGTCACACCGCACGCTTGCATTCCCTCGAGTGTGAGAGAGCATGTACGATTGTACTTCTTCGCGATGAATTGGAGCGTCTCTACAACCTCCTCGTCGCGACCTTCGCCCACGAGATACTTGGGTGTCTCCTTCAAGCGAATGATGGTGACACGAGCAATAGACATGGCGAAAACAAGAGCGCCGCTGGTGAACCAGACATATCGCCAGCCGGGGTTTGTGTCCCAGTTGCATGGCACACCGGTCTCAGACTCAGGCCCGGCACAGGAGAAGTTGGGCAGATACGCCCAGGCAAAAAGACCAGCGACAAGTTGTCCTACACCCCACCAGGCAGCCATCAATGTGAGGAGCCATTGGTGCCTGGACGGCAGGTACTCCAGAAAGACAGCAGTGTCCAGGACGAGGTTGCCACCCGCGCCGAAAGCCGACATTGAGACGAAGAATCCGAGTGATATCCAATTGGGAGCGGCACCAGCGACAATGGTGAAGACGCTGCTAATGAGAAGCGAGTAATTGAAGGCATGCTTTCGGCCGATCACGTCCGCACTGAGGCCCCAGAAGAGAGCGCCGACGAGCATACCGGTGTAAACGGCGATGGTGAGACCATTAGCAAGTGAAGGCTGAAACTCATAGCCGGCATAAGAGGCAACGATGGACTGGAGGAGCAGGATCAGAGAGTCGACTGCATAGCTACGAAGCAGTCAGTGAGCTGTATGATTTGAAGCATAAGCGCCGAGCAATGCATCTGGGCCAGCTATGTGACAGTACGACAAACGGCTGAACTACCGAAGCAGGCGGCGCAGCACTCGATGCTGACTTCCTGCACAAGTGATGCGGCCGCTCTGTCCTCCACGACAGAAGTATACATGTACATACCCGAATCCATTCAACACAAACAGCTTGGCCTGATATCTTGTAAAGCCGATCTCATCGATCGCATCGTTTACCATCTTCATTTTCGCATTCAGCACCGGGTCGACGCTTTCGAGATCGAGCAAGTCGCCGCCCTGCACATTGACGATGTCGTGGGAGTCTCTGGCAGGAGAATGCCTTGGGTCGACGTGCTCCGGCAGCACGCCTTTGTCATCTTTGAGGCTTGAAGAAGCCATGGTGGTAGAGTTGGTCGCGTGAGGGTCGTGGTGGTGGTTCCAAGTGCTTGGTCTCCTCTTACTCGTGCTACCTCGCTGCTGGTAGTGGGCGAGACGGGTCGTCGTCTGAGATTAACAAAACACAGCCAGGCGCAAACAAAAAACAAAGCGACGAAGAAACTGACATGCCGGCAGCACAGGCGATCCGGTACTTGACCTTTCTTGGGCCCTCCATGTTACATGGCGATGTTGCTTACCTTCAGCTAGCAAAGCCCAGTATCTTGGAGTACTGAGATGCACCGCGTCTGATAGGCGAGGCACGCACGTGTCGCAATAATGGTCCTATGAGAGTGTTGCAGATAACGTCGATCATTGCCCCCCAAGGCAGAGCAGCGTCGGTGGCGTCTTGGTATGCATCTCGACGCGCGAGGGACGAGATAGCGTCACGTGTTTGAAGATGCGTGAACGGCGTGCTGCTGCTGATGAGCTTGTATTGTGAAGTGCGAGCATCCATATGTACGCGATAATCCTTTCGCAGCTCCAGCGTATGCTGGTCGAGAACACAATCATAATGGTTGTGATGGTATGGCACGTGTTTGTAGGAAGGAGGAAGGGTCCGATATTTGGTTAAGGCCAAAGTCTGTTGTGGATCTTGGAGTGGGGCGAGCTGCGGGGCCTTCTCTTTCTCATTCCTGAGGAGGTGACGACTGGAGCTGGATGTTTTTGAGACTGGAACAAGCAAGCCACGTGCAAGCTTTCATTTGTTTACTCGCTTCTCGCCGGCCAGCCCTACGGAAGAAGAGATGGAAGATATAGTATGCCAGCACGTGGCAAGACATATCGGTGTTGGACTTCTGAGAGGCAGCAGGTACCTCCAAGACACATCACCTCCGTACCTTGTCCTTGTTCCCTCCAGGCGAGAACCTGACTGAGCACCCAAAGCAGTGGCTAGCACCGCATGGTCCAAGTAGACTGCTTGCAAAGAAGCAAAGCCCAATCTCATACATCGTCTCGCCAAACCTTACCATTTGTAAAGCAGTGCTCTTTACGGAGTGTTGGAAGGCCTGATCACTGAGCCTTCGGACATGAGCGACCGGCGAGACTGCATGCCACTAACAAGAGGCGCATGTAGCGGCGGCGGCGGAGTGCAGGACTGGTCTGGTCTGGTTTAGTGTCATCAGGCTGATGAAGTCCTTCGACCTTCTCAGCCTTTTGGCATAATATACACACCCTATCTTCTCGTGTGTGAAACAAAAGACATACGACGAAGAGAACTATGCACGACACCTACGCTGGCCACAGAAACGCCGTGAATTTTGTTGCTGAAGACGGGCACGAGTTTGTCGAGATATGGCAGCAAGTGGTTGGTATCCCGGCGATTCAATCTCAAAGTTTCTGAGCTGATGGAGAAAGTCGACTGCTGCGACAGTCTATCAAACTGGACGACTGGATCATGATGGGATCAGTACTTGGCTAAAGAAGCCGGTGAGCGAGACCTCATGATTGTCCTCCATGTCACCAGCGCTGATTCGCAAACCTGGAGATTCACACCAAGGATCAGACTTGCTCATTTCGCCTGCTGTATGCACACGTTCGTAGTCTACCAGGGTACATTGGAAAGCTGACAACAGCTCATGCGGCAGCGTCTCAAAGCCCGTTGACTCGGTCGCCCCCGGTCGCCGTCATTATCCACTCACACTAGAATCCATGGAGCAGATCATGGGAGCTTTCAACATACCAGCCCCGTGCATCAATGTCATAGCGGCTCACACTACCATCGCCATGGACTTTGATACCGTGCAAGATCTTCACTCACCTGCTACAGCGAACTCAAAGCGCACTGGCATTATCTGTGTTCTTGGGTCTATCGCTCTAGTGATGAGCTACAACACAGCGACAAAGCTGACAACAGGCGTGGCACTGGGCTTTTGCAATCACCAGACATCCCGACTGATCTCTCTTGTCCAAAGCATTCCTGAAGTGTCCCAGGTCCCGATGATGCTTCCCCTCCTCCTCATAAACATCCTCAGCGAGACGCGCGCGCATCGCGTACTGGGCCGCAAGCAAGCCATTGTTCGGCTGGAAGTGGATCTCGGCGTGCACTGGAGCGTGCAGGCCGACCTGCGGCCTCAGGACATGAGTCTCGAGGCTGCCACACGGCAGCTCACAGTGTATGGCTCGGAGGTTCCGTGGGACCTTCATTCCATCGAGGCCCAGCTCGAAATGGTCACACTCGTCTCTGAAGTGCAAGAGTCCATCAACGATCAAAATACGCCGTACGCCAAGCACTCCTCAGCAATGGTGGCCTTCCGAGCTAGGTCGCGCCGCGTACGACAAACGCTTTCCGGACTCATGCACTGGGCTAAGTATAATCAGCAGCGTATACAGGTCCAGCTCCAGACGGTAGGCCGCTCTCTGAGTATGCATTGAAATTTTAAAGCTGACCCAAATCCAGATATATAGTTTCACCTCCCAGCGAGACAACGACCTCAGCTACCGTACCGCCATAGCTTCTCAGAAAATCGCCGAAGCAACACAAAGGGACGGCGTGCTCATGAAGCAACTTGCCGCTCAATCGAAAGCACTAGCGCTACGCGCATGGCGCGACGGGGTTGATATGCGGGCCATGGCTGCTATCACTTTGATCACTCTTCCTGGGACATTCACTGCTGTAAGCAAGCCCATGCCTCGCCACACCTTGAGTCTCTATTGACAATTGTAAGACTTTATTCAGCACTTCCTTCTTCAACTTCGAACCAGTTGGCAGTGGCGAGCACGTCTCATCGTGGATCTGGCTCTACTTCGTCGTGACGGCGGCTTTCACGGCACTGTGCCTGTTCGGCTGGTACTACTCCTCACAGACCATGACGCAGGCCGCGCAGAAAACGCCAATTGACGGAGAGTTGCACGAGGACGAAAAGATGCAAGATCTGGACTCGCACATACAAGAGAAACGAAGCGAAGATACTATGGATTCTTCTTCTCCGAGTCCCCGATTGCCGCCTGACAGACTTGCCACTGGTCAGAGCACAAACCTCAGCCTTAAGCCCGTCGCCACCGCCACTGCAGACCTCACGAAATCCCCTTTCAATAGCAGTCAGGCCCAGCTGGCTCCCGGTGCCACTAACACAGCACTGTCCAGAGCCCATTGGGACGCATCCGACCTTTGGGGCGCACAAAGCCATGGAGAACCGAAGAAGGCATGTGCGATGTGTGCGCAGCATCTTGAGTAGTCGCGATTTCTGAGGCTTTTACGGAATCATGGGGCTTCACTGTGCACAGATCGATCAAGGTATTCACTTCCAATTTCTGGAACAGACACCGAACCTTCAATTTTGCAGTTACATTCATTCTTTACGCTGTAGTGTGTGGTACTGCAACTTCTCTCTTGCCTCCGCAATTGTCGCCCCTTTGGCAATCAAGTTTCGAATGCCACTTTCACTCTCCTCAATCTTGGTCGCCAGACTGGCAACCTCGCGCGCCCGGTGGCGAGGCACGACCACGACGCCATTCGCATCAGCAACCACTATATCGCGCGGGTTGACTCGCACGTTGCCTACACTGATCGCTTCGTTAGTGCCGCCAACTTGCACTCGATCTTTGCCTGTTCGCATCCATCGGCCAGTCGTAAAAAGCGGATACTCGTCCGTCAAAGCGCGGTTGACGTCCCGACAAACGCCGTCGATGACCGTGCCTGCAATGCCTCGCAAGCCAGCGTACTGCGTCAGAATGTCTCCCCAGACTGTACAATCTTTGCGACCTCTGTTGTCGATGACCACCATATCGCCAGGAGCGACATCGTCGACAAAGTCTCCTACGCTGCCTGGTGGGTCGCTTGCTAGAACATAGCGCACAGTGAATGCTGGCCCGACAGTAGTCTTCTTGTAGTTCCCGAGGGGCATTATGCCAAATGCTTGTCCCGGTATGCCCAGCTTGTCGAGCGCATCCGAAACCCCAGGTGTATCAGCCTGAGCAAACAGAGCAACCAGCTCTTCATCCTCTTTCACGGTAGATTTTTGGGTGCGTGTGGTAAGCGGTCCAATCGCTGCGCCTGAAGAAGCCACTTTCCTGTCGTGGATGGCAGCGAACTTCTTATCATGCATCACCTCCGACACTGGCCGTCCGCTCCGCACAGCTTCCAACATACCATGCTGCCGCTGATCGATCTTTTCAGCGAGATCCAGGACCTCTGCAACGCGCTCTGCTGCAACGAAAACAGTCCCACATCGGTCCGCGATCACGTAATCGTCCTGCCGGACCTGTGCGCCTTGGATCACCAGAGGCTTCCCGGAATCCACCTGGACCACCCGCTCGCGCGCGCTGATCATAGTCACACCTCTCCCATAGACCGCAAATCTAATGTCACGGCTGCCATCGATGTCCCTACTGAACCCATCGATGACCGTCCCACGGATGCTCTTCACCTTGGCGGCATTGGCAATGATATCGCCCCAGCAAGAAATGCCCTCGACGCCTCCAGCGATGACGAGGATGCGGTCGTCGGTAGTGATCGCATCGATGACTGGAGTGATTAGGTGCGCTGTTGGAGCCGTGTCTGCTTTCCTGGCGAGCGTCACAGTGCTGGCGCGTCCAACGATTTTGGGGCAGTCCCAGAGCGGTCGAACGCCTACTGTGGCTCCTTTGAGGCCGAGAAAGTCCAATGCATCTGATATTGTGTTTGTGTCTAGCGCTGAGAGGCGGTTGAGGAGGTCTGCGTTGTCCATGACTGCGGCGGTGCTGTTCTTTGATGCCGTGTACGTGTAGGCGGGAACGACAAGTTCTGATCAGGAGAAGTTTGACTCGGAGACTGTGAGAGTGAACTGAAGTCGATCTGCAACGAGTTGTGTGATGGACGCTACCTGGTGGTGTGGCGGGATGGGCATCTATGTAGTGTAGCCCAAGCCCGAAAAACACAGCTTGTCTTCTCGGTCAACGTGTAATATCTCGGCCACCAATACGACGCTATTCCAATTACTCTCAGTCGAGGATTGCGTGCATTCTACACCGCGCATCCGCGTAGGATATTCTCTCGCACGCGGTGCCGAAGCGGACGCCGAGCTCAAGACCGACGCCGAAGCCATCGCCGAATTCGAGAATGATGATCTGAAGTAAGACCAAGGTTATTGCAAACCACGATTGCTTACTCTGATCTGTCTGTCGATTCATCTCTTCTCTTCTCGTCCTGCAACATATCCTTGCCTCGTTGGCAGTACTCGTGGCTCCAATGATGTCTCGGCTCGATGGTCTTGCCGAGCCAATCCCCGATGCCGCTTTCGCATTGATCGAACAGTACAAAGCGGATCCTACCCCTACGAAAGTAGACCTGAGTCCAGGTTTCTATCGTGATGAGAACGGAAAACCATGGATTCTACCTTCAGTGCAGATGGTGCGTTAGAAAACATCCACCACAGCTTTTTAGTCATCCACTGACAGTATGCAGGCAAAGAGAGCTCTTTTGGATGGCTCGAACGACGATCACGAACACCTACCACTGCTCGGACATTCCGAATTACTTTTACATGCTCGGAAGATCGTTTTCGATCCAACACTCGAGGAGGAGACTACCATTGCTTCCATCCAAACTATCGCAGGTACAGGCGCCAACCACCTGGGTGCCTTGCTATTAGCAAAAGCTTGCCGCCCTTATACCGTCTGGATCTCGGATCCTTCGTGGATCAATCACCACGAGATATGGACTCTGGTCGACCCTAAGATCCGGCGTCAGACGTACCCTTACTTCAATGCCGATACTTTCTCCATCAACTTCGCAGGCATGGTGCAGACTCTAAGGACGAAGGCCGTCGCAGGCGATGTGGTGGTACTGCATGGCTGCGCCCACAACCCGACTGGGTTGGATCTCACTAGAGATCAGTGGCGAATTTTCGCCGATATATGTGAACAGCAAGGGCTTGTTCCATTGTTCGATCTTGCCTAGTGAGTGACACAAGATTCCACCCGGGGGGCAGACTAGGCTGATTTCCACGCAGTCAAGGCTTCGCCACCGGCGACCTAGCCAGCGACGCATGGTCCATCCGACACTTCCTACGCCACACGTCGCTGGAAGTTCTTGTCGCACAATCCTTCTCTAAAAACTTTGGCCTGTATGGTGAGCGAGTGGGTGCTCTCCACGTTGTGTGCAGATCTCAAACTGCGCAGGCGAAGACTCTCGGCATGCTCACGCGGCTTTCGCGCGCAGAGATAACGACTCCTCCCATCAACGGCGCCAAGATCGTTGCGGGAATCCTTGGAGATGAAGAGCTGACAGCGCAGTGGCTTGTTGACCTTGCGCATATGAGCGAGCGCATGAGATCGATGCGATTGAGATTGGTGGATGGTCTTCGGAAGCGAGGCACGCCTGGGTCTTGGGAACATATTGTCACGGATGTAGGTCTCTTGGTCACCGACTACTAACAGCTTGCTTTGCACGGACTGACGAGTTCTAGATTGGCATGTTCTCTATGACAGGTTTGACCCCCGAGCAGATTCGTCAACTGCGAGAAGAGCATCATGTTTACCTTCTTCCTTCTGGGAGAATCTCAGTGACAGGTTGTAAGTCTGATCTATCCGTAGCATTGCCGGACGTTACTGACATCGGGTAGTAACGGAGTACAATGTGGAACATGTTGCGGAGGCATTCCATCGTGTGATTGATGGTACACAGGTTCATAGTGCATGATTCGAAGTAGATTCCATGCTCACGCTTGCACTCCGTTCATCTTACCAGCAAAGGACATCGGTAAAATCATGGTTAGTAGATTGGTTGCAGTGTTTTAAACCATTGAGCTTCACGAATGTCTCCTCACACAAAGCCATTTAGTGACACGCGCGAATTCATGCCATAGTCTATCTGTGAGTGTCAAAGTATCTATGGGTAATATCTATCTGAAGCTTTCTCCCAACGCCAAAGCTATCTCTATACTCTGCCACATAGCCGGTGGGTTGGAGTACATCGGAAAGTGACCACTCTCGCTGATCTCAGCCATCCACACACCAGCTGCCTTCAATGCTGGCAGATAAGATAACATGTTGTACTGCTCCCCGTACATAAAGGTACGCGGGAAAGGCAGTGAAAGAAATTTTCTGAGAAGGTCGCCGTTGTCCGAAAGTTCGACCATCGACGAAAATATAGGCCGAACGGACGTGGGCTGGGACTTGAGCCGTAAGCTGAGCGCATACATAGCGCTGCCATAGAACGGAGCCTGTGCCGTGCGCTCGATGAAGTCTTTGAAGAACGCCTCGTTGTCCGACGCCGGGTAGTCAAAGATCTGGCGGCTGAGGAAGCAGTCTTCAGGTGCGAGATTGCCTTTGATGTTGACGAAGCTGCGGACCCGCTTGGGATGCTTGTGCGCCAGCTCCAGGGCCGTGAGGGCTCCCATGGAGTGCCCGACCAAGTGGAACCTCTCAGCTCCGATGGTGTCGAGTACGGCTTCTGCAGTCCTCACTAGAAATGGGATGGAGAGCCGTGTAGGGTCTGCACATGTTGATTGCCCGCAGCCCGGCGCGTCGTATGCGATGAATGCGTGGTTGGCGAAATGCTCTTTTAGCAGGAAATCGAAATAGTCTTCTTTTGTCGAGCCGAAGCCGTGCAAGAACAGGACTGGGGTCAGCGATCCTTTGCGATGGGTAATTGATAGAGAAACGGCGGTGCCGTCGATTTGCAGATCCAACATTTCGGTTTTCCGTTGCTCTTGTGGTCGAGCGAATCCGTCCATCGTTGCGCCAGGATGTTAGAGACTTGGTCGTTTGAAGATTGCTTATCACAATGGAGTGGCCCTTGACGTGTAGCTCCGCTTCGATCGTATGTGATTCATCAAAAAAAATTGATATGGTAACGCTTGTCCGAACCCTCGGCCACGCGGAGCGGACTCGAGCATCTTCAAGCTCGGCGTTCAAGACCGCCTTTTTGTCAAACACTCCGCCCTCGGCCAACGTCTCGGCGCCGATAGCAGAAGGCCGACAGATATCCCCGCCTGCGTTCATGATCCGCCAGGCTCCACCCTTGGCCATACACAGGTATCGTTTACAAGAATTCGCAATGTCGCCATATAGGGATTTCTACGGCGGCGAACTTGTGTTCAAACATCTTCCATCCCCACAACATCACACATGTCGAAACCAAAAGCAGTTGCCGATGCAACGATCAACCCGCAGCTGCGTTTGCTCAACGCTCTACGCAATGATAGCAAGCCGATCATGACATTCATGGGGCTACCGTCGTTCCGCGCAGCACAGATGGTAGCACAAACAGGTCTCGATGTCGGTCCCAATCAGAGGCTAAGCAAGACCGAGTCATCCAACGCTGACGTAATCCAGGGCATCATCATTGATTGCGAACATGGCCACATCAGCGACGATGCAATGCACAGCTCGACAGCTGCAATCGCAGCTATGGGAGTATCACCGCTTGTCCGTCTTCGCATGACACACCCAGACCTGATCAAAAGAGCTTTGGACGCTGGCGCTCAGTAAGCCATGTTCGCTGCACTTATTGGCAACGCTGACGTAAATACCAGCGGCATTATAGTTCCTCAAGTCAACACGGCAGAAGAAGCGACGACGGTCGTCGCTCACAGCAAGTTTCCACCACAAGGCCTACGAGGGCAAGGTTCGGCTTTTCCTGGGATCGCTCACAATGTCGACATCCACACTTACGTAAAGACCGCGAACGAGACACTGATCACTTGCCTTCAAATCGAAACAAAAGCGGGGCTTGATAATGTTGATGCTATTTGCGCAGTACCCGGTGTAGGCAAGTATCAGGGATATAAGACTCTCGCAAAGCGAATGTCACGCTGATGGCGATCCAGACATGGTCTTCATCGGCCCAAACGATCTTGCCCTCTCAATTCTCGGCTACGTACCCGCAAGAGGCGACGAACCACAGTTTCTCGCGGCTATCGACAAGATAGTTGCGGCTGCAAGGAGACACGGCAAGTGGGTAGCTCGGCTATCAAATGATGGCCAGGCATGTAGAGAGCATTTGAAGGTCTTCGATACAGTGGCATTAAGCTATGATATCCGGGCGATGCAGAACTGGTATACGGCTGAACTGCAATGCGCACGCTTGTGATCGGTGGTGAAAACACCGTTTGCATAATGGCCAGATCCTGGCCAGTGAGGGGTAATGGCTCTCGTATGTCATTCAATTTCAAGCACTTCTGTAGGTTCATTTACCAATCCAATACAATTTTGTCATCCTGCTCCCACACTGCCAAAAATGTTTCTATCCTAAATTGTCTTTTGTTTCTCCAACGCCGTATGTCTTTTCCTGTGATTCAGGGCTCGTACATTCAGTAGTTAGCCGCAAAATCTCAGAGTCCCGTTAAATACATTATGATCGTGTCTGATGTGTCCTTTGATCGCGTATGGATATAAACGCATGTCGACCCTAACCCTAGTACACACTCAAGTCACGCCGATAACGGGCGGAGGTCCTGGACCCGGTTTCTATGAAGAGCATCCCGCCGAAGATCTGTTCGGAGCCGACATCTCTTCATCACCGAACTTGTGGCAAGATGGCCACCGAAAGACCGCTTCCTTCTTCAACAGATCCAACGGCATCGATACAGACACTTTCTACACCACCGAACAACAATGGTCGCCCCGGCGCTCGGGCACGGGCGAAATTGACCGCGTGAGCACAACCTATTGGCAAATACAAGACGTATCGACTCTGATATGATGGAAGCTGTGGCCGATGTCATCGCCGAAAAGTGCGATGCAGCGGAGGAATCCCCTGCGATGGTTGTCGCCGTGCGAACAAAGCGGAAGGATGTGTCTATATGACACCGAAGCGCCAACGGACAGAAAATAGCCCGCAGTAGGTCATGGCGACGGCATCTCTGAGCCATGCTAACAGAACAGGTCTCTCGCGCATCCAGCTCCGGCCCTGCGGAATAGTGCACATCGGGATGATTTAGGGTCAACTGCCGACTCGCGCGACCGACAAAGGCCCTCACCTAGACCTGCAAGTGATGGAGCGCCTGAGCCTCCCAACGAAGACCCAGTCTCCCTTGCCACTCGTGCGCCATGGTTCGTCAATATGAGTGTGCCACTTGCTCCTATACTAGTTGCCGAATCGTCGGACTCGGCCTTTGCAACCCGGCTCCGCCAAGTCATATCGAATACGCAGCAGAACCACTTCCCTCGCGTAGACTATGCGATTGATGAGCACATCCAAGGCCTAGCAGATACGGACTGCCTATGGCCAAGCCCTGGTCGCGCGAGATTCCTGTTGGATACTACACTCAAACGGATGGGTCGGTACTATCATGTCTTGATGCGCAGCACTGTACTCAGAGAGCTCGAAGATCACATCAAGTCTCCGAATACCACTGGTTTAGCAGTCAAAAGTAAGCTCTGGGCTGTCTTTGCTATTGGCGAGCTGTACGCAACAAGAACGTTTGTGGCCGGCTCGGCTTTCCCGGGGCTACATTATTTCGCAAAAGCTACGAAGATGCTGAACATCACCCCCGAACGGCCATCTCTGACCGCAATTGAGCTTCGACTACTCCTGGCAAGTTCACAAGTCCGTCAACCTGCCACTGACATGCACTGACCCGCTTCGTAAAGTCTTTCTACTCCCTGTGTCTCAACCGTCGACATTCAGCCTACACCCTTGCCGGCTCAGCGGTACGGCTTGCTGTGGTCATGGGCTTGCATCTGAACGTACCACCTGCGGTTCTTCCTGATGCAACGATGAGAGAACACCGGCGTCGCGTCTGGTGGACTGCCTATACCTTTGACCGCATGTGGTCGGCGAAGCTGGGTTTCCCGCATGCCATCTCTGACACAGTCATCGAGGTCGACCTTCCAACCAACCTATCAGAAGATGCAGACCAGAACGACGTCCCAGACTGTTCCTATCTTATTGCTATGATTGGCCTTGCACGGTTGACGTCTCAGACCATGGGCTCCATCTACGGATCTGCTTCTCAGAAGACTTCGCTTTCCCAAAGAGTGCAGTCTGCGCTTACGGATCTGCGGAAGTGGAAAGACGAGCTTCCGGAGTCGCTGATGATCAAGAATGTGGATCTTGCTGCGAGCGATTCAAGGGCATGTTATCTGCAATTGATGTTCAATCAGGTGATTGTTCCTGGGATTTACCATATTCGTACTTGCGCTAATCCGTCGTCGAAAGTTGCTCATAATCTCTACACGCCCAATATTATTGCATGTGGTTCGAACTCGCCTGACACAGTCGCCAGCTGAATCACAAATTCCTGGAGCCGCCCATGTGCTAGCCGACACCTGCGTGAGGTGCGCTCGCCATTCATGTGGCCTCCTAATCGAAAGCTGGACGAACGGATCCTTGATGATCTTTGACTACTTCGACACGCAGTACATGTTCTCATCGGCCACCATCCTAGCACTTTCTATATCAAGAGACAAGAGCGCATCCAGTTCTGACCGAGACCGCCTGGAGTGCCTAGAACAATTCCTGTCACAGCTCAAGAGCAGCGGGAACTTTGCCGCGGCGGAATTCTATCAACACATCTCAGCAATAACCTCTCTCTTGAGTGCCGCAGAGGACCAGTCTGCAAGCAACGAAATAAATGCTGCGCCTCTCGGTCCGGCAGCTAACGTGACGGCTGAGCTACCCTTTGAGCCCTGCGATCGTCTGCAGGACTATACAGGCCACAGGTTTGCTTCCGAGATCACACTGGAGGACCCGTTGTTTTGCAACCTCCTGGCGCAGCCAGCCACCGATCTTCAATTCATCGACGAGGCGACCTTCGCCGATATTGATTTTGGGCTTTCTTGGTACAATACAGAGATTTAGAGGATGCATTGCATAGACAGTCACTCCACAAACGAATCATGTTGGCTGTCCGGAGATGCGATAAGAATTCGTATCAATCTGTGCCATCTGACATCCATTGTCTACATTAGTGATTGCATACAAACACCAACCATCTGCGAGTCGTCTCTTCCAAGCCCATGCGCTAAGACCGCAGCTTACACACAAAAACATTCGCTCAGTCCTTGCCCTCCTCTTCCCGCTCCATTCTAGGCTCCTCCGCTATCTCAAGTGCAGAAAGCCGCTCATACTCTTCCTCAGTAATCTCATTACCGTTTCCATCTAAGAAGCTGTACGGATGCGTCGGCTCCTCTTCAAGCTGTTGTGACTGCTCGTTGTCGACCGGTGGAGGGATCTTCGAAAGATTTATCTGGAAATCTTGGCCTCTCATATCCCCCGAGATGAAGACGACGTTGAGCTTTCCGTCTTCCTTGGTGATGATGTATGTCAGTTTATCGTGGACTGATGTCGTTGTGCTTTCGCTTTGGTCTTCGTTGCTGGGTGCCACGACTGGTTGACGGGCTAGAGATGATCTTGGTTGTAATGTGAGGAGCTGCACAAGGATAAGAAGCATGCAAGACTTTGCTTTGTGCCAACTCATGATGTTCTGAACTCACGAAGTACTCTTCGAGAGCTTGGAAGCAAACGTACTTTTACAAGCTTGAGAGTGTCAGGCTCTTCCACTTTATAGACCAGGAGCCGGATATGCAATGTGATTGCTAGCTTCCAATGTATTCACTAGCTCAGCTAAACATTGCCGAATGCCGCTGGTGTAGAGCTTGTTTGAAATAGGCAAAGCTAGTATCGCCCATTAGCGTGTAATCTTCATAACACCATTCATCTAAGGCGTTCGATTGTAGAAACCGTAAGCAGACCCTCCTACCATGCAAGTCACGAACGTGCATAAAACTGGAGGCCCGGCACACTTCCAATGCCAACGCAAGGACTCTCAGAGAATCCTCAAGTAAGCGCATGACAACGTTCATGCCCTTCTCGAATCAACTCAATTTAATAAAAGCCGTTCCAAGTCTGTGGGCGGGGTCTATCGATGGACGTCGCGTCTGTTGGAATCGATAGCATTTCGACTGCTCTTGCAACTCAAGCTAATGAGGTGATCAATCAACCCCTCAAATTTTAGTGGCGCTGTGACTGCTACATCCTCAGGGCTGTGTGACAGGCAGGGAGCGTCCAAATTAACGGACTCGGAAGCTGACATCCACATATGTAAATGAGATTCGACGAGGACAATCATCGATCTGGATGCTTCTCGACACGCGCCTCCGAGTCCTCTTAGATCCCTTTTAGGGTTTGTGAGCTAACTGCATTCGGACGTCTTCCGCAAGGCTTGGCAGACAGTATCAACATGTCTCCGTACTTCTGTCGACCCGGTTGACTGATTCACGAGTTTTCATCAATTACAACTTCACTATTTTGAGAAATTTGGCAAGTGCAAGCAGCCGTACGAACTTGACCTTTCAAAGTCTCTCAGTTTTACATCTAATCATCGCTACAAAAATCCACTGCCTCTAGCTTGCTCTTGAGGGAAAGAAAACAGCAGGACATCTCTTTAAATGATCACATGCTGTAAAGATGGACTCGAGGGTCAATTTCCCTTACCGCAGATCTTCCACAATGAAGTGTATGATCATTACGCTACCACTGCGCGTACTCGGCCACCCAGATTCCTGTTGTCTAAACTCCATGTATGTAAAGCTCAAATTCCTCCTCAAGCCTCGTTTGTTATGCCCCTCTCGCGATCATTGTCTTGTGGCAGCGCGTGTCAGCTGATGGAAAGTCTTCGAGAGAGTGCTTGCATTGGCTTGGTTGCCGCAGCTGTGCACTCCCACAGATGCTCACCTCGTATCATGCCATTCCAGTAATCTTGTAGCTCTTCGGATCTTGATTTGAGTCATTCATCGACGTCGTCGTGCCTGGGCTTCATACTGATTTCCCCCAAACCTTTTCCCGACCCAGGACTTGTTGACCAAACTTTTGCTGTTAGATTGACACGCGCCTTCCGACTTCGACCAGATCTTCTGTGATACAGATGCAGCGTATAGAACAGCCAGACACGTTCGCATGATCACACATCAACGTGAAGATTTTCTGAGATACACTCAAGTTGCCCTTGCGTTGTCAGGTATCATAAACTGTGGCTGTTGGCCCTAAAGGGTTATGGAATTTCGAATTAAACGCGATGCGTTTCTCATGGAACCTTGACATCTTTACGCGTTGAGCTGGTGAATATATCAGCTGTCTGCTTGGACGGTTATCCGCCCCATTCCGCAGTTGCAAGAGTGAAGTCAATCGCGGTCTCGCGGAAGTTGCCTAGCACAACTCTAATCGTGTCAGTGAATTGTCCTGCAGACGTCTCCACGCACTAGCTGCGCGACAAACAATGAACTTCCAAGGAATATATCCACCGAAACTTGTCGCACACAACAAAATCAACAAAATCCCAAGAGACTCGGCCACTTCCAACCAGAATCGCTCGCTACAAGCGCTGGCAATCACGTTTAACATTGACGAAGGTAAAACAACCATCACCATTCCAGGAAACTCGGCCACTTCCAACACTCGCCGGCCACTGCACGCGTCGCCTACTGACACAGCCTCGCAGCCTCTCCCAACACTGACGAAGATCGTACCAACAACAACACCCTAAGAAACCCAACGACTCCCCACGAGAACTACTCGCTGCCCACGCGCACAATTCCGCCAAACCACTCCCAATCAGTAGTCAACATGACCTCTCGCCACTGCTCCGCTCCCAAGTGCAACGCCATCGAGTCAGCTGAGCGCTCTCTGCAGGCCTGTGGCGCGTGCAAGAGAGTCGCCTACTGCAACATCAAGTGCCAGAAGTCGCACTGGAAAATCCACAAACCTGTGTGCCTTGCTGCAGTCAAACAAGATCAGGGCCCGTTCGAAGACTTGGATGGCGCCGAGGACGATATCGAGGACGACGACCAAAGCGAAGCCAACGATGTGAGCGAGGATGAGGAGAAAAGCAACAACTCAACACAAACCTCTCGGGATGCAAACGACAACCTCACCGACCGTGACGCGATTAACACAAACGTGACCGGCCTTATGGGTACTTACATTGAGTGGTTCGTGATGCCCACACCAGCCCACCCAAACGGCTACAGAAACAGAATCAACTTCGACAAAACCATGGTGGCTTTCCTTGCCTCACTAAGCGAACAGGATAACCTGGTGGCCGAAGAGCAGATGGTTCACGGCGACAAGCTTGGCCTCGAACAAATGGAGGTCTTCCGTCAGATCGTGCTGGCAAAGAGATTGAAACCACTCAGACGCTACCAAGAGCGTGCCGCCGATCCCAACACGTACGCGGCTGATTTGCAGATTGCCGCCAGCAGGCACCACGCGGCTATTCCCCAGGCCTTTGAGTCTGTCGGTATAGCTATGTGCGAGGACAGCAGGCTCGAGCGTCTCAACAAGGATGGTGACTGGCTCTTACTGGGAAAGGGAGAAGACAAGTTAATAGGCGTACCAGCTGACTGCGCTCATGCTTTGGGGCTCGAGGAGCAGGAGAAGGATGGAGAACACGAAGTGGTTTTCTTCGATTCTGACACCATCGCCAACATGAAGTACCTGTGCCTCAACGAGAAGGAGACGTACAAGGATATGTTGGCTCGCGGAGTGTTTGAGCAGCGCTACCCTGGCAAGACCATGGCAAAGGTCGCAGCTGACAGGAAGAAACGCCGGGTACTTGCGAAGGCTGCCAAGGAGGAAATGTCGGCGGAGCTGAACTCCACTACGGATGACATGGCTTCGATGAACTTGGGCCAACAGTGAGCACATAGGATCTGATGGAAGCGGAGAGGAGGATGACAGTACCAAACTATGGTGAGCGGCCATGGGGGTGAACATGACGGCGGAGCACAAGTCTTCTAAGGGTGACGAAGCTCAACTTGGAGACGGAGACAAGGACGACAACATTACACAACAGAAAACGGCCATTGAGACAAACACGACAGCGGATCCGAAGTCTTCTAAGAATGACAAAGCTCCATTGGAGACCTAAAGTGTTGCACGCAGCTGAAAACTGCGGCCTTGAAGGTCATGGACCGAGTTGACACAGCGGCGTGGACAATGACAGCGATTGAGTTTTCTTTTTGTTTTGGACAGACACCATCGATCCTTGTACAAGCATTGGCTATTTCTATGCTTGTGAAATAGCTAGCTTCTGATTTTGCGAGAAACGAGGGCTCTACTAATAAAGCGATCGGAGCCATTCGTAGAAATGCTTTCTTGTTCATTCTTGAGCAACCGTACAAATGAAATCATTCAAACACCAAACCAATGTGTCCTTGAGCATATATATACTTCAAAAGCAGATATCCCCAAGCAATCAACCACAAGCTCTCCTTCCATCAAATCCCTCAATCCACACATTCGAAGCCGAAAACCAAAAGCCCAATGCCCATCCCAATCCCACGCAACCCTACACTCAACACCGTAGCCCATGAACGTCACTCCAGCTCACCATCACTGTAACCTCAAGCAGCCGACTTCGGAGGGATCATAGGCACACACAAGAGCCAAAAAGATCGGACCGGATGCGTCGGAAGGAGGCAAAAATGCATCGGCCGGGAATCGAACCCGGGGCTGGCCGAATCATTTGAGATGCGTGATCTCGAATGGCAACGGCCAATTTTACCACTAAACCACCAATGCTATTGGATGATGCTTGCTGGACAAGATGTGTTCATGTAGTCTCAAAAAACAGGGTTGAGCTGGGCTTGAAGCCAGATGGGACGTATGAGGAAATCCACGACTGTTTCTCACGTCGGAGCTGCTGACAGCGGAGTATAGAGTGATCGAACAGTGTCTGATTTAGTGGAGGGGGGTAATCATTGACCAGACTCGCGTCTATCATCGACCAAACACCGGAAAGGATATGAAGTCATCAGCATTTCATACGGCAGCAGATCGATCCCATCGATCACCTGACTCTACCAACTATAACTCTCCTCAATGAACTCGATCTCACAACCCCTCGCAGCAACCCTGGCAACAGCCAGTCGCACCTCGTCCGCCATCCCCGGCGGCCCGCTGACCACCACTGCCAAGCTTCCGTCATTACGAGCAGCCTCTTCTTCAATCAACGCATTGACATCTATTCGCCTCCCCACGGAGGTTTCAATCGCAACACCAGTCATAGCATTGTTCTCCGTTAAGTCGCGCATGCCCTCGAGCAGACTCGCGTGGCGGACGCCCCATGCGAGTTTGCGATTGCCGCGGTGGGAGGCGATGAGAGGGAGGAGGGCTGTGATACCGACGCCGCCGGCGATGCAGAGGAGGCGGGGGTGGTGGTTGAGGGTGTCGTGTGTTGGGTGGAGAATCGAGCCGGTGTATTGGGCTTCGACGAGGACAGGGAGAGAGGAGCGCTGGCGGAGCAGGGCGGTTGTGCCTGAGTGTGTGCGGATGATGAAGGAGAGGCCGAGCTTTGGTGTGCTTGTAAAAGTGGCTGGTTTGTTTGTTGGAGTGACAGAAAGCGCGGGTGCTTTCTCGATGTCCGAGTCCGATGTTGGGGAGGCGTGGGCGGAGTTGGCGCTCGATGAGACTGAGGTCTTCTGGTGGGCGGCATTGTCGGCAGTGTTATCGTGTAGCATGCCACCAGCGATTGAGAACGGGTGGTTCTCCCAGACGCGCCATGTCAGCGTCGGGAAGTAAAGGTATGCTTGACCCTCGCCAGTGATGCCAGGAACGTCGAGGCGGATATAGTCTTCGTCGATGACTGTGATGTAAGCTTTGCAGACTCCATTGCGAGCCAACCGAACGATCCTGTAAATCCTGTCGAAGCCCCAGAAGGCGAATGCGATATACATCCATAACTCGTAGCCCCACTGTTTTGAGAAGCGAAGAACGATGTGAAGCAACGAGCCGATGATGATAAAGAATGAAAGCACAACATGCCAAGCGAGGAAGAGCTCGTAGAACTTCTGCCTCATTGGCAAGATGGAGGTCGGGAGCAAGAAGACCATGCCGAGGGTAGCAATGACACCCCAGACCCAGTAGTCAAGCTTGGCTTCGGTCGCGTGTTCTCCAGACTCCATGTAGTTGTAGAGATAAATCGCAGAGTGAATGCAAGCTTGCAAAGTAGCAATGCTGGCAACCCAGCGATGTAGGAGAAGGAAAGTCGTGTGGGACCAGTCTGTCAATGAGATGAGCACATTGTTGCGTCCGGCGTAGAGAACCGCCAGTGCGATATTGACAAGACTCAGTGCACCGGTCCTGTTGCCTACGAATGAGCGGATCTCCTGGGTGCTCGAGGCGTACCACGAGTTTGGCTGACGGGACTTGTAATCAACACAACAAAAGATGATGTTGATGGCAACCAGGTAGAACAGGAAGATGGACTGTCCCCTAGTCGGCATGATCATGAAGTTGAAAGTTGGCACGCTGTGTTGCTTTCCTACTAATGGCGAGTAGTTGAAATGGGCATTGAAGCGGCTTGCGAGGCTTTTTGGGAGACGAAGTTTCCCTGCGACTATGGGTATAAGGATGCCAGTGGTGATGAGGATGATGCTGGTACTGTTAGCAGAGTCCGGTCAATGTGCTACGCTTGGCGCATACCTGTATAGCGAGTTTTTATTTTCCGAGATTTCAAACCCATGGTTGCCGTTGTAGTTGGAGATGTAGTCCTCGTCCTCCACCAGACTGACTTGAGTGAGCATCTCATCCGACGGCGTGCTATTGGTTGGTGGAATATCGATGCTCATCAACGCTGCGACGTAGGTGTACATTGGCACTGGCGGCTTCTTTAGGCGGCCTCCGATGCTCATCTCGAAGAACTTGTCGCGGTCTGAAGTTTTGACATCATCTGGGCAGCGCTGTTCCATACAGTATGCGAGTGTCTGCAGATATGGCTCGCTGTTCGCGTAACACTCTGCTGATGGCTTTTCGCCGCCGTGGGACATGCGCTTGACCTTCATGCCTTCCATGCCTTCCATGTCGTGTTGGTCCATTGGACAGTCCAGAGGACTGCTGATGGCGGATTGACAAGCGAATGCACAGGGCGGCTGATACATCTTGATTCCATAACCGATAAGGCCATGGCCATCGCGTCCAGATGATGCGAGAGCTGGTATGGCCAGGCTGGCGCCAGTGGCGACAATGACTGAGAGCTTCATGACAACTTCTTTTCCGGCGGACGAGGACTGAGATCACAGAGCACAGCTAAGCATAGTAAGACTGCCATCCACGGCTACCTGCCTGGATATATGCTATATCTCCACGCGACGAGGTTGCATGGCCAAGAGTCCACATTCCAGCAGTCTGGCCAGGGTCTTCCCACGAGGTCGCGCATCGTGTTTACACTTGCGGATGCGATCCGACACACTTCACTGTGCTTCCAGCGCTGGTGAGCAAGTATTTCGTAGCTGTGGTTGGTGGTGCAGATATCTTCGCAGTCGACACGCCGTGGCCAAGCGTTTGTGGCTGCAGAGCCAAGAAAATGAACTTGCTCAAACCCAACGCATCTGTTCTCTCCGTCCATCTGGAGCGATCTACTTGCGACCTAGAAAGGGAACGGAGACGGCAGTCTCTTTACTTTAGCGAGCGGTACCAGTCTCAGGCGCGTCTCGATCATCCATGACCCGTACTTGCAGGCAGTGTAGCGAGCACTGAGGTTTGAAATCGCTGACCACGCCTGTGCAGCGTTAGGGCTGAGCAGCCTGAGCAGCTGAAATCTGATACATGTAACAGAAGTGTGCATACAGGGAGGCGTTCACGTTCACTGGCCCCAACTACGCGGGTAGTTTCACTTGCCAGTCTTGAACCAAAGACTCGGGCCCGGCATACACCGAGTACAAGGCCAAAGTCATTTAAGTTTAGAGAATATGCTCTTGGCAGCTTACTTCCTACATCACCCCACTCGATATCGTTGCTCAAGTCAACACTGATCACCAGCTAATAGCTCAGCAGATCTCAACTAAAGCTTCTCATACACGATTTCGCCCTCAAACCACGTCGTCAAGACACTCGCGCCTTCAAAATTACCCTGACTCAGATCACGATCCACAGCAATAAAGTTAGCCTTCTTACCCACCTCGATACTTCCAAGATCCTGCTCCCTTCCAACCGCCTCAGCGCCAGCCAAAGTGAGCATCCTACACAAAGCCTCGCCACCAGCTTGTCTGCCGCCACCACCAACAACCTCCACAATGCCATTCAAGAAAGGCAGCAGATCCGGCTTCTCTCCCGCACCCCAGTCACTTCCGATCGTCGTATGCGCATTGTGCGCAAGCATCTTCGCAAAGTCCCAGTTCATCAACCCGCCGCTGCCCTCCGTGATGGGATGCGTGAAGAAGAAAGCAGGCGACATCTCCGCCGTGACGTTCAGCGCGCGGAAGCGCTCGTAGTCGTCCTCGTGCACGCCGCTGCAGTGTGCGATCTCGTGTCGGGGTCCATTGGGGTTTCGCTGTCGCGCAGCGGCGTAAGCGTCGAGCACGATGCGTGTGGCTCCTGTGCCTGTGCAGTGAATTTTCATGGTCATGCCGCGCTCGTCGTACTTCCTGATCGCTTCGGATACGTTCAGCATGAGCAATTTGGATTCATCGACTTTGCCGTCTTCGGGCTTGAGAGCGGCGTGGGTCCAGTAAGGCGCCAGCGGGACACCATCGAGTATGATCTTGACAAAGCGCGTGTCGACATGCGTCGACTTGAAGGCTTCGGCGCGATCGAGTAGCGCGTGCAGGCTCTCAGAACTCTCTTCTCCGATCCAGTCCGGAGCATAGACGATGTGAGGGAAGATCTCCAGCTTGAGCGTGTCCGTAGACTCCAGCGCTTGCAAGCCTTCCAGCAACGTCGTGTTCGAAGAAGCTTCCTGGCAAGAAGTAACTCCAGCAGCATGCAGCTTCTGCTGCGCCACGGCGAGCACGCGCTGCACATGAGACATGCCAGGTTGCGGAATCGCAATCATCGCTTTGCTTAATCCGTTCTCAGCCATCTCACCTGTCAGATACCCATTCTCATCTCGCTTGTAGCAAGTGCCTTGCGCGTCAGGCTCGCCTTCGATATCATAGCCCGCCCTTGCAAGAGCCGCACTGTTAAGAAACGCACTATGTCCAGCACCGCCGCGGATCAACACAGGCGTATCAGGATACTCCTTGTCGAGCACGCGTCGATCGAAATCCTCGATCAGATACCCATGCCCCACAAGCCAGTCCTCGTTGACATTGGCGAATTTACACGCGCAGCTGCCCTTGCGAAGCTCTTCGGCTACATTCTCATTCGCGAGACCTTGGCCTGGTAAGCGCACGTGGGAAGTGAGCGCGATGCCGGAGAAGAGCATGTGCACGTGAGCGTCGTGTAGGCCGGGCATGATGAAGCGGTTTTGGAGGTCGTAGGTGATGAGACCGCCTGTTTTGGCTTTGGATTTGATTTCATCGTTGCTTCCTACGTTGGTAAAGACGCCGGAAGGGGAGACTATAAAGGCTTCGGCCCATGGGTGCTGTGGGTTGATGGTGAAGATGCGGCCGTTGATGTAGGCTGTGCCGTTGTCACCTGGTCTTTGAGTGGTGTTCGAAGTCATGGTTTCGTGCAATTGTGTCTTGATATAACCGTGTCTCCTTTGAATATTATTTATCGATCACTGAATTCAACGTAGGCAGTCTTCGAGTATTTATAGAGGTAGTACGACAGTTGTCGGGTCCCTCGGATGTAAGATAAGCATGATTGTATAGTGGGCGTACTGTATCTATGCGAATGCGGGGCTTGTTGCAGTGGCCTTTGCCGAAAACGGTAATGGAAACGAGAAACTGTTTATGCCGCCAGACGATCACCTTCTTGTGGGTGCCATCAAGACCTTTCTTGTGGTTCAATAGTCTTTACTACGTAATTGGGCTGCAACCTTCGCGCGTAGAGCAGATCTAATGCTGATGTTGTTACTAAGAGTATCGTAAGCAAACCTTTGAATGAAAGCTAATATCATCAGATGTCGATCAACAGAAGTGTTATTGTCGGCATCGAGATTCTACTTGCTGCCCGAAAGATTGAAAAGGATAAAGAGCTATTATATTCACACGAGGACCCATGATAGTATCGTTGCTGCCTTTGAGACGACGGTCTGCTTTTTCCCTGGCCGAAAGCTGGTATCATCGGATATAGATTCAAATGCTAAATACTCTTGCCATTGAGATTCTACTTGTTACTCAGAGAGAGGATTGACGTATGGTGCTGTTATCATCACATATAGAATCATGACAATGCCGGTGTTGCTATTGAGATGTTGACACGCACCATTGTGACTTAGAGGTAGTGCCATTGATCTTAGATATATCATGGAAGTCTCTTGACATTGAGACTAGATGTGTCGATCAATAATTCCAACTGGCTATAGTGCTGTCGCCTTCATATACAGACCTATACTGGTTCGGTGTAGCCGCTGAGACAGCCGTACGCAAACTTTTAGCTCGAAGCTAATACCGTCAGATTTGGAGACATCACGCTATAATGCATACCATTGAGGATGTGACTGTTCTTCCTCAGCTTTGAAAAACACAAACGCTGCAACCATCAAGCATAGAACCAAAGAATCTCGGTGCCACCGTCGAGATATCAATTTCAAACTTCTGTCCAAGGCAATCTGCTATGTACGCCTCGGCCAACTCAAAACTCTCTCTCATCGCCAGAATCCATATCCTAACGCTTCTTTCCAAAGAAATCCTCCTCCAAGTCCGTAGTGTACATGTTCGGCGGGCGAGCCACGGCCGGCAAGCGACCCAGGGCATGCTCCTGGAACCAATACGACCTTCTGTCCTCGTAGTAGCGGCGGGCAGGGTGGTGGTCTGAGGTTTTGGCGTGGTAGTAGATGCTCTCCAGGTCTTTGATGAGCCAGAGCAGGTATTCTGGCGAGAGGTCTGCGCGCGACCTTCTGTCCATCATCTGGGCCATGAGGCGCCAGAGCAAATCGCTGTCGCACTCGAGAGCCCACTGGACCTCGTGGTCCTCGTCCTTCCAGTCGTCCATGCTTGTGACGGCCCAGCAGTTGTGCTCTTTGTTGTGGCCGATGTTGACAATGACTTCTCTGTGGGCGCCTCCAGCCGACCAGGTCGTGAGGATGAAGGTGAGGGCTCTCATGCTGGTCAGGTAGGGACGCATGATGTTCAGCCACTTCACGGGCGCACCGTACGAGTCCATGTAGTTCGTGTTGAAGAGGAAGTCGTTCATTTCGACGAACATGGGCAGTGTCTCTCCGCGGAGCTGGCGACAGACTTTGGTGATTGGTGGCGGCAGGGACTTGCGGATCTCTTTCTTGGTGGCACGAGAGATTGTAGAGCCCCAGGTGCGGTCGACAGGCACCTCGACGCAGTCCTCGCGGGTGAGGACGAGTTCGAAGATCCTGTTGCGGATCTCGGGAGGGATCTTGGAGAGAAATGGGCTCTCCCCATTGGTGTTCGGGACCGGAGCAGGAGGCATTTTCTTGGGCGTGGTGGTGGTGTGATGTGGTGGGTGGAGATGGTATTTGCGTCTTTTGTGTGGTGTTGTTGTGAGAAAAGGTGGTGGCGAAGTTCGTCAACACATCCACGCAGGCTGCAATCTGACACATGAGCCTTGAGTGTTCGAATCACTCCCGCGGAATGTGCTTTTGTTTCTGAAGGGCACACAACACCAGTTCTTTGACTAGATCGTGCGATATCAGCACACTGACCATCGAGATTGCCGCTTACATCGATCAATGATTCCAACGAGAGAATGCGCATCTCACTGGTCCGCACCTCCTTTATATTGACCAGATCTTCCGATGTTAGCATTTCGATATTGGAGACGTCGTTCAGCAATCTTCGTCCTCTAGAACCATCTCAATGGAACACCACTTCAATCTTGTGTTCAGGTCTAATGATATCAGCATCTTGGCCTGTGAGATCCTTGTTCCCTTCGATGATATCTCTTAGCAAGGGAATGCCTGTCTAGATGGTTGATATCACTAATTCTTCGTCCAAGTCTTCTGATATCAGCACGTTGACTCCTAGGATCGATGTTTGCATTCTTGTCAACCTTGAAGCGTCTCAGTGAAGGACCATATCGATTCTTGGACCAGATTCTATGATAGTAGCATACTGGTTCGCGAGGGTATCCTCTGACTCTAGCATTCTATCGTGATGATGACTGCATGTCTCAGCGGCAGACCTTAGCAGTTCATTGATCAAGCTCTAACATAGCAGCACATCGATCATTGGGATCGTCCTGTTCTGATGATCCAGGCTTACAGTATCTCGATGGAAAGTCAGAACCATTCTTTAGTCAAGTCTTCCGATATGGGCATACTGATCATGGAGATTCATGTCTTCTTATTCCCATATTGACTTCTTATTCCCATATTGAGTCACGCGACCGAGTGTCCCAGTGATAAATGCTAGCAATCGTCAATCAGACCCCATGGTAGCAGCACATCGGACGTTGAGCCTGCGACTTACTTGTTCCCCTATCTCAGCGCATCTCAACCGCAGAGACTATCATTTCTCTCACGGCCTCTCTCGATAGCAGCATATTGTTCCTCGAGGTTTCTGTATGCCTCTTTCGGCTATGTCGACAAGCAGTTGTGCATCTCAGTGGACGAAAATCCCGAATCATCAATCAGGTCTTACGGCATGGGCACATTGTGTTCTGAGATTGTCACTTACTTCTCACATCAACCCAGGATATCTCATTGGCACAGATCGCAATTTGTTCCGTTGGATGATTCAATAGCAGCACCTTGTTCCTGGAGATTGCGGTCTGCTTCTATCGACCGCGTCAGCAAGTGAACTATGTATCTCAGTCGCAAACATGGCCAAATCAAACATCATGCGTAATAGTAGCAACATACCGGGATTTCGAGATACCTTCTCATCCTCCCTATCATCCAAGCGTATCTCATTGCCACAGATAATGATGACGACTTTCGTTTGTTCATTCGATAGCAACAATTGTTTCCTGGAGATCCCACTCTGCTTTAACGAACCACATCAGCAAGTGAACTGTGCATCTCAGTGGCAGAAAGCAACAAACCATCGATCACACGCGATTGTAGCAACATACCGGATATCTGAGATCCCTTGTCACCCTTCCTACTTCCTACTATCTGAAAGTATCTCATTGGCACAAGTCGTAGTTTTCTCCACCAGGCACCCCTGTGTTAGCATCTAAGTCTTTGAGATCATTCCACACCTCTTACAGAATCTCAAAACATCTCCATAGCAGAAGGGGTAATGCATTACCCAATGTCTGCGATATCAACATACTGAGCTTGGACGACATCGCTTGTCTTATCTGACTCTCGGTGGTGAGCAGCATTGTCAGAGATTCTCCGGTGATGGTAGCAGCTCGCAGCCGACGTCGTCGTAGCATGTAGATGTGGAACCACCGTTAACGTGGAGTTCGACTGCTATGTCAAAAGTTCTGCCTTATACTGTACATACATACCTCTATATTTTATACAAACCCGAGAACCGCCGAGCCAGTCCTGTAATCCCTGTCTCGAGCGATCTCGATCTAGTCCATGTCTTTAGAAGAAAACCTTCCATGAATCTCGCCGCACCATCCATGCGAGCGTCCAAACCAAAGAAAAAAGGGTATCATCAACATCATCGTCCACGCCTCACCAAGCCCGAAACATGCCAGCCGGCCATCCCCTCCCCTCATCAGGCCTCCTCAAATCCCCCTCCCAATCCCCACCTCCCTCCCCTCTCCCACCCTCGTTCCCTCCCTCTCCAAATCCCTTCCCCACCCCGCTTCCCCAATTCCACTCCTCGCGTCCTCCTCAACGCTAAACTCAATCTTCCTCTCAATTCCCCCTCCAAGCCCATCCCTATCTCCTCTTCCCTGCAAGGGAACTTCGTCCGAATCGTGACTCCGCGCACCACTACTGCTCCTCCGGCCGTGGATCTGCACGTGCGAGGATTTGTTCTTGTGCGAGCCGTCCCAGGTTGGAGAGGGGGCGGAGTTGTGCGTTAGGGTGGCGGAGGATAAGGGGTCGCTGTTTGTGCGGTTGCGGGACGATTTCGATTTCTTGGAGTTGGGGAGGGAGTTGAGGGCGTAGGAGTTGGGAGCGCCGTTGGAGCCTGGATGGCGATTGCTTGGATGGGTTGGGTGGGCGGAGGTGGAGCGGGTTTTAGAGGTGATGGTGTCGAGGCCGTGTTTGAAGAAGTCCCAGTATGTGCGGGAGAGGGCGAGATTCTGCGTTTTGTTAGCTTGGAGGATGGATATGAGTGTAGTAGAGCGAGAAGGTCTTACGGCGCCGAGAATACCGAAGCCGAGCTCGATGTTGCCCCAGATTGCGGCCCAGCAGTAGACCCAGCTGAGGTCGGAGACGGCGAGGCCCAGAGATGAGGCGCGGACGCAGGCGAAGACGGTGGAGCTGGGAAAAGTGTCAGTTGGGCACATATTACGGTGAGTTGGCAAGTGAGACGTACACAACACCCAAGCTCATGAGAGCGCAGACGGCGATTTTGTTCTTGAGCGATAGCGTCAAGTTCCATACGACTGCAATGGGAAGCAGCGTGCAGACGACATCGGCGAAGACGGAGACGGCTGTGAAAAATTGTCAGCGTAGGCTTGTGAGAACAACGTACAAATGGCTAACATACACGTTTGCAAATAGATGGAGTAGATCCTGACATTGGGATTCCAGCACTTGTCATGCTGGCTGGTCCAATAAGCCGAGACAGGATCGCATTCAGCCAGCAGCACAATATCTGGTAATAATGTTGTCAAGATTAACAGCACTATGAGCGACCAGAGAGCATATCTGAGGCGTTTAGTGCTCTTGATGCGTAACACCAGCAAGCAGACGGAGATTTTGAGCAAGCACAAGATTGGAAATAGGAACAATTGCGTGAGCCATGTCAGAAAGTTGACGTATTGGTAGTCTTCGATGGAGAGGAATTCGCGATGTCTGCCGTTGCCATGCTGCACGCTGATGATCTGGCACGTCACGCGGCCGATGGTGAGCAGACTCGCTGCTGCGATTGTGTAGTCGTCGCCTCCGAGAGCGTGCCTTTTTGCCCGCACGGTGATTCGCAGAGCAGTGGTCGTCAAGACCAGGACGAGCACGACGATGGCGATGGCTAGTAGCGTCGGACCAGCGTTGTCGCTCTCGCGAGCCATGATGTGAGCGTTGTGCCAGAGCTGGGGCGTGACGTTTCGCCAAACCGGTGGCACGTCGGGTCTCCAACGAAGGATGCGACGATCGTTCAGAGAGAGGTGGTGAAACTGGCTGGATGTGTTGCAGGGTATGTGTGTCGCGACAGTCAAAAGAGACAGGTTTGCTGGAGAGCAGCATGCGATTTACTTCAAGGGCCCTTCGCTACATCGTCATGCCCGCAAGGACAATTTCCTACAGGCTGCCCTGAAGAGGCGTCCACTTTGCTTCCCATGGATGAAACGGGCCGGCTCATAAGACCCGAAGCGACCCTAGGTAGAGATGAACTCTATCTGAGTGTTGGGAGATATTTTTGAGATGCGTATTGCCGGAGCGGCTGAATTCTATGGCTATAATTGATGGATGCTGCGATTTCCTAGTGCAGAAGGCGCGTGTGGGCTTTTCGAGGGCAGCACTGCAGCAGAGGGGGGAAACGGTTGCGAGCCCGGCAGGAATCCCACGCGTTTCGCCAATCTTTGCTGCAAGCGAGGTCCACGAGAGAAATGACGATCTTGGCTTGCTTGCGATGATACCGTTGTTGGTGACGGGGAAGGCGGACAGCAGGATGAAGACAAACGCCACCACAATGCGGTGTGGAGATGAGAGTTCAAGCCGAGCGGACTATCGAGTCAGGACCCAGGTGTTGGAAGGAAATATTGAAAGGGCCAAGGTAAAGAGAACGATCGTGACTGCAGAGGCATTGGCTTTTCCAGTACCGTACCACAGTCGCTGCATGCTTCTAGAAATGGGCCATATCTGCCGGAACACGTGCGAGACTGTGCACTAAGGCGAAGATTTTGTTCTGGCGTGATAACAGGGTTGCAATATAAACTTAATATCAGAGTCGCGAGGCAACAAAGGGCTTGCACAAAAAAGGTCGGGCCGTGTTTGTGGCGCATGGAGAAGGGACACCGGATCGACGGCAATTTCCAGCCACATCCATCACTAATCGACTTGGCTCAAGTACTCGACACCAGCACACACAGTGCACACACGCTCGGGGGATGTCCGTGAACCATCTCGTAGTGGTTCTTCGCCCTCTCGGGCCATCTCGCGCCATTTCTCCATCTGTCGCCATCCCCACTGGAACGAGGGCACCAAGGGCAATATCTCATACTACGAGAAGCACGGTCGACGGCATCTCAACGGACTGCCTTTCGATGTGCGGGATCACAACTCCAAGCCACGGGCGATCTCGGCACGCTCTTGCCAGCCACCCGCTCAGCGGCGGAGCTGAGGATGATTTGACATCTTCTCTGCATAGAGAACAGACGTTTCTGGGCCGTTTTGCAGAGCAGCCAGCGGCCTGAATCTCCTTCGGTTCCTTGTCTGCGCAGCCTGCTCCTACATCTCGCTACCGTAAAGCATATAGCACGTGGCGGACACGCAAACCCCGGGAGATTGGCTCAACAGGGCCATCAGGCTGATCGAAGGGCTACTACAGGCTATCTTCGAACCCTCGAGGAACCCTCGCACAACCCCAACGCTCATTGGCTTCGATACACCAAGACGCCTCAACCCTGCAGCTACATCGCCTCTAGCGCAGGCACGAGTGCACATGGAAAACTGCCGGCCTTCCTTCTTTGTTGCCGGCCCGCTCTCTGCACACTAGGCTCAAGGTGGTCTTTCTGCGACTTCACTTGCCATATATGGTGTTTAGCCACTTTCCAATGGCTTGACATTCCTTTTCCTAGGCTCCCTCTCCGTAGCCCAGCCCGCAGCCAGCAGAACTCTCGCTAAGTCCAACATGCGCTACTCTCAGCTTCTGCCCATCGCGGGCGCCGCCACTGCTTTGGCTACTCCCATCGTGCCTCGCAAAGAGTGCGCCGCGAATGATGATTCCTACGACTTCGTAAGTGCCGATTGAAGAAGAGTATATTCAGTGTAACAGTACCTAACAATCTCAGATTGTCGTTGGTGGCGGAACAGCTGGTTTGGCTGTGGCGTCTCGCCTCAGTGTTGAGTTGCCTGATCAGTGTATCTTGGTAATTGAGGCTGGCCCTGCAGCCTGGGATGAGGAGAAAATCAACATTCCTGGCCGCAAGGGCAGCACATTGGCTGGTCCTCTCGACTGGAACTTTACCACCGTCGCCCAGCCTGACGCTGCAGGTCGTGTCTTCAACATCAACCGTGGCAAAGTCCTCGGAGGCAGCTCTGCCCTTAACTTGATGACCTGGGATCGAGGCGCAAAGGCCGACTACGACGCCTGGGAGGAGCTCGGCAACGAAGGCTGGAACTGGGAGAACTTCATCACTGCCATGGAGGCTGTCGAGACTTTCCAGCCCGACCCTCGTTATGATGGCGATGGTGTTGGTTACGAAGGCCCCATCCACAGTGCTATCAACCGTATCATCCCTCCTCACCAGGAAGGTTTCATTCCGGCATTGGAGAGCCTGGGTGTTCCCGAGAACAAGGCATCCCTCGGTGGCGACCCCCTCGGTGTCATGACACAGCCCAGCAACATTCGCGCCTCCAACTACACGCGCTCATACTCCCCGACCTACCTTTCAATTGCCGGACTCAACCTTCACGTGAGGACCAACACCACCGTCTCAAGATTGAGCATCTGCGACGGTGAGGATGGTCTTGTTGCAAACGGCGTGTACATTGGTGATGAGCTCATTGAGGCCACCCAGGAGGTCATTCTCTCTGCCGGCTCAGTGCAGTCACCTCAGCTCCTTGAGCTTTCCGGCATTGGCCAGGAGGAAGTCATCACCGCTGCTGGTATTGAGCACGTCCACTCTCTTCCTGGTGTTGGCGAGAACTTGCAAGATCACCTTCGCATCCAGACATCATACTACCTCAAGGACGAATACTGGTCCTTCGACGATGTCCGCGTCAACACTACCCTCGCAGCCGAGCAGCTCGCCCTCTGGCGCTCCAACGAGAAGTCCCTCTACGACTACACCGGCTCCGGCTACACCTACATGACCTGGGACCAAGCTCTCGGCTACAACGGCTCCGCCCACATGGCCGCTCTCGCCCGCGAGTCCGCCGACCTCTCCAACCCCGTCGATGCCAAAAAGTTCGAATATCTCACCACCTCCCTCAACGCCTCCGTCCCCGAACTCGAAGTCATCTTCTCCGACGGCTACACCGGTGTCCGCGGCGTCCCCGCCGTCGCCAACCACACAACTCGCTTCTTCACGCTCATTGCCGTTGTCCAGCACCCCTTCTCTCGCGGCAGTATCCACCTCAACGCCACCTCCCCCTCCGGCAAGCCCGTCATCGACCCTAACTACCTCTCCAAATCCTACGATCTGCAAGCCGCCAAAGAAGCCGCAAAGTACACCCGCCGCGTTGCCAATACGCCCGCTCTTCGCAAGTTCTGGGCCGCAGAGTACGAGCCAAGCGCCGGCGCCGTGCAGACCGACGCGGACTGGGAGCAGTTCGCCCGTAACACTACCCTGTCTATCTTCCACCCCATGGGAACCTGCCATATGGGCGCGCTCGAGGATGGAGGCGTCGTTGACAAGGACTTGAAGGTCCACGGCGTGCAGGGCTTGAGGATCGTGGACGCTAGCATTATCCCTATCCAGCCCAGCGCGCATATCCAGACGATGGTGTATGGTATTGCGGAGATTGCGGCGAAGAAGATTGCTGGTGACTATCAGTAGATGCAGTCTTATAGTAATCTTTAATACTACGTGCTCTTTCAGTTTGGACTTTCTTTGAATACAGAATTGCCCGGGCCAGTCGCGGTGGGTTTCCAGTCATGCTTTGCTTGCAACCAACCTTTTCAATCAATTCAGAGATACGAATAGTCATCCACTTCATCACTACCACCGTCAAAATCGTCACCAACACAACCACCACCACTAGCAAAACAGCCCCTATCGCCCAAAACCCTCCCCACCGCCCACCTCAAATGCCCGGCCCACTCCCTCCCCAACACCTCCACAACTCTCCTCAACACTAACCCCGGCCACACCTCAAACGGCCACGCACCCCCCGCCCTCAGCTTCAGAAGCGCAGTATAGCATCCCAAAATCAACAGCGCAATCGGCCGACGCGCGACCAGCATAGCCATGAACCGAGCATCCAGCTCCAACGGCCAGATTTGCATCAATCGGGCATGCGGGTGCAGGTCCGGGTTCGCTTCGATGAGGGCGGTGAAAGAGAAGACTTTGCGCAGGGCGTCGAGGCAGACGAGGCGTTCTGAATCGAGGGTGCATGTTTGTGCGATGAGGGTGCGCAAAGCGCGGTATCGGAGGAATTTGGCGGGGAGGTTTTGGTGGAAAGGGTCTTCGTCATCTAGACGTGGTCCTCCTCCTCCGGCGTGTAGAGGGAGCGCGTCGCCTGAGAGCTGCCATTGTCTCTCTGTCACGAATCTGACGCCGCGGACCATGGCGAAGGAGTGGAGGAGGTCGTCGATTGGGTCTTGGGTTCGTTGCGGTTTAGCATTGTTGGATCGATAGAGAGGTTGTCCTAGCGCGACGATGGAGACCAAGAACGCAAAGCGCAGCACGGCGTGGACGTTTTGTTGGTTCAATGATGCCAGGTGCGGACGCACGAGAGTCAGGGCGTAGTTCTGGTGGCTGGATGCTCGAGCTAGAAGGTCCATTCGCGCGGGTTGCCGGTCGAACATCCTGAGGGCGGACAGGCTTAGGATGATGTGTAGGAGATACGGCGAGGAGAAGCCGAGACGAATGTCGTCGTCTGCATCGAGGCCGAAGGTCTCACCTTCGCGGATGGAGCTGTGGAGGAGTTCCATGTCTCCTGTAGGCAAGGGTTGGTAACGTGGTGAGTATGTGAACGACAGTTGCATTTGATAGACCTGTTCGGACAGAACTTGCAGATCTCGTGGTGCGACACAATCACTCCCTACTTGCTGCAAAAGTGGCGGCGCATTGCTCGGCAAGATGGGTCTCTGTGAGCACCTGCAGCTATGCTCGCTAGGAGCAGGAAGCGAAAGACTGCATTTCTGAGCAGTCTTTACACAACGGCCACAAAGAGGTCGCTGTTCATCACACTGCGTCATCGCGTCAAAGGGATATCACCTAGTAAAGAAAAGGGCAAGGAGTACATACTTTGACATGTCGCTTTTTGCACTGCACGCAGCCGTTGCGTGACTTCTTGTGCATTCGGCGTTGCCTATCACCACTGACAAGGCTTTCGGCGTCCATCGTGACTGGTCGATCGTATCCAGCGTATAGGCCTGCGGCACAGTGGCGTATGCTGCATGATGCTAGGGGCAATGTAAGATACAGCGGATACGCTCGCCAAGTCCTGATGAACGTGCCAGGTCCATCATAGCAGGGCGGTCCATGGTCAAACTGTACGCTCGTGCTGAGAAAAAGTGGACGAGCTGTTCGGCAAGCCCTCGGATCTTCTATACAGATCCGAGACGTCGTACAAGGCTGAACTGCATTCGGTATAGCTCTCGTTTACCCCAGGAAAAGGACATTACGGATTCTATATATGGCTAGCGTTCGAGGTTCTGCTTCCTGGCCATGCTCTCTTCGTGTACTCACAGGACCTTTGACCGCCAACCAAAGGCCACAATGGGCCCCGTACACAGCAAAAAGAAAGAGGTCATGCACATGTCTAGGTCTCCACTAGAGACGAGATGAGATTCATGTTCTGCTATAAGTATATACCATTCTTCACTTCCCGAGGAGCATTTCTGTGCTTACACCTTATCCTTTCATCACTTTGCTAACTCTAGCCACTCGTTCATTCATCCTCATATCTTTCGTTTCTTTCTTTTCGTTCTTCCCGCTTCGCTCTTGTGTCATGATGAGGGCTTTCCTCACTTTTGGCATTTCGCTACTGGGCTTGGCCAGTGTGTTGAGGGTTCATGGTAAGTCGTACTGTACTACCCATCGGGCTTGTTGAAGGATTCTGACTTGAGCATCTTCCACAGCCATGCCAGCGGTCGAGCATGACCTGTTCAACACTGTCGATCTCGCATACCATGTTGGCTTCCTCGAGAAGAAAGCAACGTCAAATGCACCAAACGGTTATACACCAGAGACAGTTGACTGTCCGTCCGTCCGACCAAGCATCAGGCAAGCATCAGAGCTCTCTCCCGAAGAGGCTGTTTGGCTACCTCAGAGGAGGAACAAAACCAAAGCGCCCATGCAAGATCTTCTCAGCCGCCTTAACATCGATAATTTCGACGTCGACTCGTATTTGCGCTCAGCCGGAGACAACGCCACTCTTCTACCAAACATCGGCCTAGCTTTTTCTGGTGGTGGATACAGAGCCTTGATGAATGGTGCCGGCGCCCTGGCAGCTTTCGACAGCCGCACCTCGGGTTCCAGCGCCAAAGGACATCTCGGCGGACTCTTGCAAGCTTCGACGTACATTGCCGGTCTTTCCGGAGGCTCGTGGCTTGTTGGCAGCATCTACGCCAACAACTTCACCTCTGTCGAGCACATCCTCAGTCTCGGCGATGGCGATAATGCAATCTGGCAATTTGGCGAGACCATCACCAAGGGTCCATCACAAGGCATCCTCGACGCGGCCAGCTACGTCAAAAGCATCGTGATGGAGGTCGCGGACAAGAAAGCAGCGGGCTTCAACACTTCCCTGACGGATGCTTGGGGTCGTGCTTTGTCTTACCAGCTGGTCAACAACATCGATGGCGGTCCAGGATACACTTTCTCGTCAATCGCACAAGACACCACCTTCAAGTCCGGAGACTCTCCCATGCCTGTGTTCGTAGCCGATGGTCGCAACCCAGGTGAATTGGTGATAGATGGAAACGCTACCGTGTACGAGATCAACCCTTGGGAATTGGGCACTTTCGACCCCACGACTTATGCTTTTGCGCCGCTCGAGTACCTGGGCTCCGACTTCTTAGATGGCAAAGTCTCGGCCGAGGGCAGATGTGTTCGGGGCTTCGATAATGTAGGCTATATTATGGGCACTTCCAGCTCGCTCTTCAACCAAGGCCTTGTCCAATATCAAGGCGCCAAAGGAAAACTGGCCGGTCTACTGACGAGCTTGCTGGAAGATGTAGACGAGCAAGGCAGTAAGTATTCCGAACGAAACCTTGCCTCCACCCCGAAGACTGAACTGACACATCCACTCCACCTTCAGACGACGTTGCCTCCTACCCCAACCCCTTCCGCAACATCAATCCTGCCAGCAGCAAAATCGCCACCTCCAAAATCCTCACCCTCGTCGACGGCGGCGAAGATCTGCAAAACCTGCCCTTCCACCCTCTGACCCAACCCCAGCGTGCCGTAGACGTCGTCTTTGCCATCGACTCCTCAGCCGACACAATTGAAGAGCACGTAGGCAAGAACTGGCCCAACGGCACCGCTCTCGTCGCCACCTACGGGCGCAGCCTGCTGCCTATCGCCAACGGGACGGCGTTCCCTGCTGTGCCAGACGTGAACACTTTTGTCAATCTGGGGTTGAACGGGAGGCCTGTATTCTTCGGATGCGATGGTGGGAATGCTTCTACTTCTGCTTCGGACTCTACTCCACCGCCGTTGATCGTGTATATCCCCAATGCACCATACAGCTACATGAGCAATGTGAGCACGTTCCAGATGGACTATGCGGACAGCGAGAGGGCTGGGATCATCGAGAATGGGTACAATGTCGGTAAGTTCTCTTGCTTTCTTTCCTTGTTCTTCTTTCCAGTCGAGAAGCCAGGCGCTCCGAACATTTGTACTGACATATCACCTCTCCTTTCAGCTACGATGGGCAATGGCACCGTAAACTCGCAGTGGCCTGCCTGCGTCGGCTGTGCGATTCTGCACCGCAGTTTCAGTAAGACTGGGACGACGGTGCCCGAGGTCTGTGAAGGATGTTTCAGAGACTTTTGCTGGGATGGCAGTCTTGCTTCGGAGGATACTACTTATAACCCTGAATTGAAGCTTGGTGGTACAGAAAATAAAGGCGAAACAAGCGGTGTTATGGCGTGGCGTGGAGACTGGGATAGGGTTTTGGTTGCAGTTTTGGCCGTGTGTTTGTTGATAGGTGCTTGAGATGGAGAATATCCCTTCGTCAGGGACATCGCAGGTGCCTCTCGTTGCTTCGTCGAAAGAGGAAAGAGCTTAAGGACGATGTATCTGACATGTAATTGAACCTGGAGGTTATCGAAGTTTAGAATCTTCTGCAACAATAATCTCAATCTTGACGCTTGTAGTCGATCCGAATAGGTTAGTAGACAGCTTCCATTGACCGGATGGTCTTCCCTCCGTTTTCGATGATGATCGTTCTGCACAACTTATCTTCACGGAGTGATGCGGACAATGGAACCCTCGAAAATGGACTAAGACAGCCGCGGAGCTGGAGCCGACGGAGCCGAAGTGTTTGGTCTTGGCTCGAGGTGCCGCAACTTGCGGAACGTCTTTTCGAGTGCTTCTCTTACCTCTTATACTCGCGACAGCGCCCATTTTCTTTTCAATACACGTAAACCCCCTCATAGATTACCAGAGCAGAACAATCAGAGAAGCGGAATATGTACAGTCTCCTCCACCAGGTCCCGCGTGGCGACCACACAGCAAACCGGAATTGCTGTGATGTGCATCCGGAGGCTGGCGGAAGCCGTTTGAACTCTGCTTGTCTGCTTATCCACATTCACGCGAGATCGCGTTTGTTTGTCTTGCAGAGCGTTTGTCAGCCTCACTATTGACGCAAGCAATAATGATGATGCCGGTAAGCTAGTGCAAACACGTGCTCGATGATAAGTCATGACTCTCCTCCTTCCCAATATCCTAACACCATCACCATCAATTCATTTCTCTAACATCCTTTCGACCTATCGCGGACAACTACCTCAAGTCACAGGCGATCCGCTCAACCCTCAAATTCTCAAAGCACATCCCAAACAACCATGTCTTTCGAACTCGCCCGCTCCCTCGAGCGTTCCCACCTCATAGTCCAACCCTCCGACGCCCGCCTCGACCCGCCGCAGTCCTACCTCTTCGTGCAAGACTTTCTAATCATCGCCTGCGGCTTCCTTTATCTGCTCTGCTACCTCTTCTACATCACGCGCACGATCCGCGACCGCCACCTCTCGGGGCCTGTGGAGTATATGTGCTCGACCATGTCCTACGAGATCTTCTACGCGCTCGCCACGACGAGCACGGTGTTTGAGCGTGTGTGCTTCATGGCGTGGTTTGCGTTTGATCTGGCGTTCGTTGCGGTGGCGATTCGGTTTGCGTATCCTGCTGCGGAGCGGAAGCGCGTGGCGATGAGGACGGCGAGAGGCGTGGTTTTGGGGCTGGTGGTGTTTTGGACGCTGGCGAAGACGTGGCCGGACGAGCGAGAGCAGCTTACGGGGTTCTGGACGGGGATTTCGTTGCAGTTGCCGATCAATTGGGGAAGTCTGTGGGTGCTTGCAAGGGATCGGAGTACCAAGGGCCATTCTTTGGAAATTTGGTGGGTGGACGATGTGATTTGTGTTGGAGAGTTCGAAGCAGTGGCTAACTTTTGCATAGGATCACACGATACATCGGTTGCATTTTTGCTTATGCTGTCTTCATTTGGCGATACTTGAATGTCCCTGAGAATTGGACTTACGTTGGCTCTCCGTTGAGCTGGTGGATTATGGGCCTTACGTTGTTGCCGGAGACGGCGTTTCCATTCGTGTATCTTCACATACACAAGGAACAGGAAAGGAAGGAGGCCAGTCTAGGCAAGAAGAGGATTTGAGAGTAATAGCAGAGCGACTCCAGATTCTGTCTTTTGTGAAAATTGCCCTCATTATACAAACGCCGACTGCGAGCTTAATTTGCAGCAGCACGAACACCATCACGACTGGACCCGCTCACCCTGCGATAATCTTGGCCCAGAGATTGGCCGATACAGACGATGCGCGCCCTCCTCCGATTCAGCCTCAAGCTCAGGCCCAACAGTCTCCGCCGCAAGCTCGAAGCGCACCGGCTCAGCAATGAGCTGGTGGCGAGCTTCTTCCTGATGCAACTCGTAAAGCGGCGTTGACATGGCTTCTGGGTGTATCACATCACCGGAATTCAATTCCTGAGGATCTGGCTCGACTTCTGCAGTTTTCTTTTCCTGTGGCCACTCAGACGGAGGCTGCGTTGTGTCGGTTGGAACTTCTTCCTTGGGCCGTTCGCGAGGACGTCGACGTTTCCACCAGAGGAAAGCGACTGGGATCACCAGCACGACAGCAGCGCCGATCACTATGCCGACTATCGCGCCGGTGCTCAAGGCGGTTGACGACTTGTTCTCAAGAGGCGGGAGGATAGACACTATGTCTCGCGTGCGATTTGACCGCTGAGCCGCGGGACTGATGGTGAAGTTGCTTCTGTCCCAGTCAACCACAAGGTATGCCTCCTGCAGAAAGGCCCGACCGAGCACGCTGCGCTTGCTAGCTCGGCGGAGTGGGAAGTAATTTGCGGTAGTGTTATACATTGGCGGGCTGGCCTGGAGATCAAAGGCTGCATATGGGAGGACGATAGTGGTTGTATCATTCGATGTGCCGTCTGCTGCAAGCGTGAACGCGATTGTTGGAGCGAGCTCGATGAGCTTCGCGTGCGCTGTGCTGTTGATCAAGTACAGCTCGGTGGAAGGGTCATACGTTAAGCCGAGCGATGCCTCGAGTTCATCACAGACTACTTGAGGAAGCCAAAGCTGAGAGACTGTAGAGTCCAGAGCCATGGGAAGACTGAGAAGGTCATGGGTGACGGAGACCGTGCTTTGCAGAGTGTTACTCAGCACGATGCTCCGCGCGTTGACGGTCAGGGCGAGATTGGCGACATTCGAGATAGAGATCGCAGGTCCTTCAAAGGCGCCTTGGTCGTAACCTCCGAGAACAAGGCTGCCGGGAGCGTTGTCTGCGATTGTTATGTCAGGTGAGATAGCCTTGACAGTCATCGACGACTACCTACGGTATGAAGCTCCGACATCGAGCCCGAATGAAGCGCTGGGAGTGATATTCTCTCTCTTGAGAGTGTCTACGAGGCTGGAAACAATTGTTTTCTCGACCGTAAAGTTTGCCGCTCTCTGCGCGATTCCAAGACTTCCTAGCCAGAAGTCCTTCGTTGCCAGACCAACGACGCTCTGCTCAGCGACTTCGACAGATTCGCTTCTATTGCGAATGCTCACAACATCCGTCCCGTACAGGCCATTTTGATCATCTTCGAACAAGCCATCCTGCACGGGCAGCGCATATATACCAGTCTCAGACCAGGACGTCGACGCATTCTTCTGGAAGCCCGAGCTTTGCACATCTTGAAAGTCTCCAGCTCCGCGAGAGGCTCCACAATTACTTGTGTTTGCGAAAGCTGTCGAAGACGACAATTGACACCCTTCGGGAAGCGGTACCCAGATCTCGCCATGCGACGTGGCGGGTAGGACGTTGAATTGTTGCGATGGTGAGCCTATGTAGATCGGCCAGATAGACCAATTGCCATCATTACCAGCCCATGATTGTGCGTGCAGTATCAAAGGATAAGATGTAGCCATGATATGCGAACCTGCAGCAAGATGTGTGTTCTCGGAAGAACGTTCTGAGATCTTCCCATGCTCAGAGTGTTAAGCTTGATAGCCGGCATCGTTACGGCTAGCCGGACGTGCTGACAACGAGATGTCGCTTGAGAGTCGAGCGAGTTCTGCATGTTGATGGTGTGGTCTGGCGATGGTGGCGTTACTACCATAGCTACAGCTGTCCAGCCTGATGGACGGCGTGATGTTGCTGCAAGCATCGCATGATCCTGGCGTCGATCTCCACGTAGCTTGTCAGAACTTTACTATTGCCTGAGCTGACATGTACCATGTACAAATATGAAGCCTTGTGGCAGCTTACATCTTTATAATCTTGGGCAGAACAGTTGTCGATGCTATGGTTGCTGTTATCTCGCTTGCGCACTTCCTGACAGTGTTTGAAGAAGATGCAGCAGCTTTGAGCTTCTCATCGGCCTACGTCCCCGTCGACATCGACATCAATTTGGTTCGCGACAGGTCAGAACAATATCCGATCTCTACAAAAACCGCGAAATGATGAGCTTACTCCTCGCCTCCCACGGAACGCCGTAAAAGTCGCTCTGAGACATCTTGGCAATACCGAGCCAGACCCATCCACGAGGAAGCACTCGCCAAGCCGTCACGCCAGATCTATAGCTCACGCACCGGTTCATGTTGCGTGTTCGGGTGGCTTCTACTATGAAGACTGCCATTGATGTATCAGCTGCCGACGCGTTCGATTGCTGCTCTTCGCATGGCGTGGTGTCAGTCTTGGCCGTGAGACACCTTAGGAATGCATGCTGCAGCCATGGGATGGTGCCAACTTATCTCTTGATCTCTTGAGAGGTCCAGACAACTCTAGGAAGATATGTAGCGCTGTAAAAAAGCTGCCTTCCGCGGTCAACACTTCTCTCTACGACTCAATTGACCTGAGCACCCAACTTCGCGCATTTCTCCCATAATCAACATCAGGAGCGCACTACCTGCAAGATGGCAAACAGTAAGTCTCTTGACTACTTAGGCACTCGAGTCCTCTGAGTTCAAGCAAGGTCGATCAATTGCCGACTTGTTCTCCAGGTACACTTCCAGCATGCACGCCATCGAGCTGTGCGCCTTGCAACATCGGTGCCAGTACCATGTGCATATCTTTCCCCTACAGCAACATCGACCAAGTGACCTCCACTGTCTCCGTCATCCCGTACATAACTCAGTACGACGATGGCAGGTTTTCGACCAGCTTTTCTACCGTCACACTCGAGGAGGACCCCGAGTGCGATTTCTTCGATGGGGATCAGTTCACTTGGGTGACTCATGGCCGCACGCTGTAAGTCGGTGTCGTGACGATAGCAGTGGGATCAAGCTAATCTTACAGAACATGGCCGACGACCTATGGGACTCTGGAAAAATTCGTTGGCAGAGCGGAGAGTACGTTCGAGCCCACGAAGACCTTCTACGGCGACAAGGATTGTGACGGAACAGTGGGTACCACTGCGGTGACACTGCCCTCTACTCTCGACAAAGGCTCTTTCATAATTCCGCTCGGCGTGTCATCTCCCACACTCAAGGCCGGCCCTCTACCAACAGACGTGATCAGCTATCTCGACAGCTTTGACACAGTCCAAGACCAGTTCAACGACATCCCACTGACTCTTTGCGCGCCTGCTCTTCCGGTGCGTACCGCATGCACAACGGTCTTGACTTCGACTTCGACAGCTGTTTCGTGCTCGACGGTGTCTGGAGATGAGCAGTCTTGTGTTACGTTATTTGAGACAGTCATCCAAACCGATACACACACTCCTCACTGGCCTACGCTCAATGGCTCTTTCACGGACTTGAAGCAGACTGCGGCCCGCTTGACGACCGAGACACAAAAAGCCATCACAGTCCAAGCGACCGCCGAGCCCGTTCTCGAGCCTGCCGCCGAGGAACCGACTGGTGAAGCAGGGCAAAGCAGTGGCACGGAGGCACAAACAAATGGTAATCCGACAGCGGAGGCCACGGACCTCTCCACAGCGGACAACCAGGACCCGAACACCACACCGACCGAAGATACACCTCCGGTCGAGACAACGATATCGACATCAACAATTCCAGGTGACACCGAGTCTGGCTCTGTACCCGAGACCGATGGCGCCTCGCCTGCGATCGGCTCTGGCTCTCCCACTGCCGACACGTCCGCCGCGACATTCACGGGGGTGGGAGCGATGCTGTTGATCCCTGACTGGAGACTGATCCTTGGTGTAGGCGTTGTAGGCTTCTGGGTTTGAGAGATAGTTTTTGTTTTCGTTCCGCAGTCTGTGGACTTCTGCCGGTGTCGGGATTGGCCGAGAACTCTGCTTTACCAAAGGTGGCATGGAAGTGGGAATTGTTCATTCGAAGGTTGGGGAATCCCTGGCGATAATGATAGCAGCAACAGGGCAAGTCTGGGGCGTTTGTTCGTATGAGCATGAGATGTGATCAGCTTTTCTTATGGTGATCTACTGATTCGTTATTTCTCGTTTGTGCTTCGATGAAGTTAGGTATTGTCAAGTCCGAGCTGTGGACGCATCAGAATACAATCCGTTCAGTCCACATCATCGACGAAGAATCCCGGGTTTACTCAATGATGCATATTACCTGCAAGTTCAAATATTTCCAAAGACGTCGACCTTTCCTTTCTGGAGGTAGATCAGATGTTCCTCCAAAGATAATATTTTCCAAAGTCATAAGTGTCGTGGCTACCCTTTGCAGCGAAAGATTCTCGGCGTTATTCAAGGCCCCCAACTAGACAATAATTCAACATCTCGAACATCAAGCCCCATCGCGAGTGCCAAAGACCACCGCCGCAAAGCCCAGAGTCAGCGAAAGCGACAATGTCAAAGGCACCGAAGCGTTCTGCAAATCCGCCCCATGGCCCCAGTGGAACAGCCACAAAAAGAAGAAAACAATGCCCGGCAAATTACACAGACAAGCGTACACCGCGACGCGAACGAAGCTGCGCCTCTCCTTCGCATACAATCCGTAGAACAGCTCTGTCAAGCCGTCGTCCATGTTGACTTGCGTGTGACGTTTCGGCACGGCCTCCAAAGCCTCTCTGGCAATCTTCATGAAGTGCCCTCTGAACCGCAAGTGATACCTTCTCCAGCTGTAGAGAGAAGGGCAGTCGGGCAGATAGTAATGATCTCGGAACTCATCGCTCGACACCGGCCCGTCCGGTGGCGCTGGATTCGGGACCCGAGGTGCGAAATCGTATTCGACGTCGCCCTGTTCTGGGAACGCGACCTTCAAGCGCGCGCCTCGGGAATATCCATACTTCTTGAATTGGACGAACTCGCAATGGTCGTACTGCCACATGGAGAAGTAGAGTCGTAACCAGCCGCGAGCCCTGTTGTACTCGCGCTTCATTTGCCTGTACAATTCGAGGTCTGTTTTCAAGACGTCGCACCTTATGCTGATGAATCGATGTGACGAAGCTGTTACGCCGAGTGACAAGAAACGACCGATGGAGATGTTCTGGGCGGCTCCTTGAGCTGCCGCAGGTGCGTTCCAACTTGCTGACGGCGGCGAGAGACTATTTGAATATGTCGGCAATGGCGGTGCAGGAGGTTGCGGGCTCGAGGTGTTTGGAAGTGAAGTCGACACCAACGCATTGCCATTGCCACCATTTGAGGTGGTAACGGCACCTTGGTGTGGACGAGAAAGCTCTGTTTCGAGAGGTAACCCAATATCCAGAAAAGCTGGCGCATGCCTCATCTCTGCTCGCAATGAGTCCGATATAGAACTTGGGAAGTCGAAGTAGCGAATCGCACCTAGAGGCTTACAGCTAACGTTAGCGCAGACAACAATTATACAGGATGATGTCTGGAGCACATACGGACTTCCATTGCAGTCGATGGTGGCCAGCCCGCAATTGACGCGATGCTGGGCCAAGTGGCCACCAGTTCCACGTCTCGCCCATCTGCGATTCGACAAAGGTTTTGACTTTGTCGCTTCTGGAAAAGCTCTTGTGTTCGACAATATCGGCCAGGTAACGAGGGGTCCAGGAGAGTTCTTTAATAACAGACATAGACTTTGACGGCGACAAGTCGGCGCCCGATTGCCCAAGGAGTGTTGCACCAGCCAGAATAGAACGCAGGCGGTTTTCGTACGAACTGTGTGCGCAATGAAGTAGGTCCCATTCGAAGGCGAGCTGTGCATCGTCCTTGACAGTGAAGCCAGCCACTGCTGCGAGCTTGCCACGATCGCTTTGCTCTTCGCTTGACCATTTCTGCCCTTCACTGACTTGTTTCGAGAGTGAGACGAGAGGTCGATCAGTACCGCCTGATTGCAGGTTGAATGCAAGTTCCAGCATCTCCCTGGCGGTGTCACTCGATCCTTCCTCGCTCTGTAACATCTCAGCTGCGCCAGCCAGCAGTCCTGCTCCCCCTTCGACAGCAAGGTTGCGGCCCAAGTCCCGGAGCATTCTTCTGAGATTTGTCTCGAAGAGCAGGAAGTCCGAGAGTCTAGCGTGGAACATAATTGTCATAATTGACTGGACATGGGAGCTTCTAAGCAAGATTGAGGCATATTTGACGGCATTGCTGTCTGTTGGATCGTGACGCGCTGCAGGCGGGACCTCATCACCAGTCCCGGTAGGTGGATTAGACGGATTCGTTGTACGTGTTGGAGCCTTGTGCTTCTCAGACTCCGTCGAAACGCGATACGCTAATGGTATGGGTTGGCCTTTTCTTGCCCCATCCCATTGTTGACTTAGTCTTGTGCTTAAGATCGCACGGAGCTCTGTCAAGGTGGAGCAGCTGGCGCGAGTGAATGGTCGATCGCTGTTTGGCCTTTGCCAAAGCAAGGCTGAAATCATGACATCTCCAGAAACAAGGCTGGCTCCTGTGGGCAAGAGCTTGAAGCTCTCGGCAACAGGAGCGGCAATCGTGATGCCGGCAATAAGGAGAACTTTCCATATCGGCTGGCTATCAAACGGGAAATCCCGGTAAGGATAGGCAGGGCGTATTGGCCCTGAGGATATGTTAAACAAGTAGGCGTTTTTGCATAAGAAAAGCGTCTTCCAGAGAAGCAGCAAGAGCGGTGCACGTCTGACATGGACTTCGGATAATGGATCGGGGCGGCCGCACAACTTTACTGAAACCATCGCCAGTAACCATAACGGAGCATGCAAGACGAACAACGCTGTGTATGTGAGGCGTGCAAGACGGTCGGTTAGCGATCCTGTCGTTGAAACTCTGGCGTAAAACGGCGAGGGTTTTGCATGCGTGGTTGGCGTGAGGGGGTCCGAAGAATGTAGCGGTTTATTCGTGGAGCCAGAGTCAGAAGAGCAAGGTTCCTCGAGTGTCATTGTCCACAGGGCGGATTCCAGAACACTAGAAGTTGGAAGAGCGACTTATCCCAAGCGTCCGCAGAAATCTCGAGTAGGCAATCACTCTGCAAAAATGACCTTCCAGAGAGCTTTTGCGATGATAGCTACCAGGACTCGTAGAGCACCCAGTGGACATTTTGAACCCAAGTTATCTTTCATCACAGCCACAGGGAATCACAGCCGCCAGGGCAAGGCTGAGCCGCTCGCCATAGCCCGGGCACGCCACGGCGCTTACACACTTTCAACCTGCAACATACCGCTTCTCCAGCCTCGCGGTGAGCTGCCAGGCTGTCACTGCAGCCTTGTTGCTGCGCCTCTTCGCCAGCTTAGGTTGCCCCAGCTACTCCATCAAACCCTCATATGAGTCCTCAAAGAACCGCTGCTACCAGAGCGCAGTACAGGTAAAGTAAGCAAGAACCACACGCGTGATGTTGCATGTCGGTAGGAGGCGAAGCCAGGCTTTGGAAGCTGCACAAAGGCCCGCCCATCCCCGGGCCTAGACTTCAGGCCTATCCATCAACCAGATATTCACGTACGTGCACAAGGTATTCCTGTCACCACACCTTGATAACCACGATAACACTACATGTACTAGAAAGCATTTGCTCTCTACGACGAATGCCAATCAACTCTATCAAACAACAAGTGTGAGCTTTGAACGATTTCAAGTATATGCAGCCACTAAAGTCTTCACTACCATCATTATCCATCGTCTCTCATCCAATCAACATGAACATCAAATCCTTCAAAAATCCATTTATCTACATTTGTACCCGATCAGCGCGTTTGATTGAGGATCTTGTATCTGAGTCGTATGGTATTGCTTTCTTTTCTTTTCCCCCTTTTCGCGATGTTCAGGTCTTCTTGCAAGAGTCTGCTCTTCAAAAAAGGTACCGTCATGTACCTATCTTGTTGAGGAGCTGAGCCGGCAGTTGCATCCTTGCCCCCCATCTCCCTTCCTTCCTGATTATTACATGTATGTGTCCGTGTACGCAGTGGACGATTTCATGCCACCCATCGACCCGTCTCCACACATCTGCATGTACATTTTGTCATCACGACACATGCATGCCGAACAGCAAATCCAAACAAGTAAGAATTCATAGAAAGAGATAGAAGCAAGAAACGAAGGATCCATGAACATCATCATCATCAATGGTCATTCAAATTCGTGGCTAGTCAAATCTGATCAGCCCAGACCAGCGCATGAACGCCGCGTGGGCTTTCTGCCTTGTCTCTCTGTATGCAAATGCAAATGCAAGTGCAATGCTCATATCCATGCCTTTTCCATATCGCGCCTGTCATTCGAAAGCACATTGTCACGCAATTTTCTCCTCTCCATCCAAAGAAACCTCATCCAAAAACCAAAAAGATCCGGGTATCAATCAATCCAATCCAATCCAATCCAATCCGAAATCCCTTCCTCCCATCACTGTCCACCCTCCAACTCCACAACCCCACTCCCATCGAGCCTCCCCCAACTCTCCACAACAGCCCTCTCCCTCCTGATCCTCCTGACCTTAGCGCTCTTGCTCTCACCCTCGAGTCTCGCAATATCAATAGCGTACTCTGCTCTTTCCTCTCCCGTCGCATTGTCGATGTTTGTACGGCGTTGGATCGTCCAGCGCATGGGATCGCCGCCGGCGCTGTACTTGGGAAGCGGAGCGTTGGGCGGGAGGGTGGTGAAGTCGACATCTCTTTCGTTTTTGGGAGAGGCATTGGTGGGGTTATTTTGATTATTCTTGTTGCCGCTGGTGGGGGTTGCTGGGGACATGGTGTAGCCGTGTTTTGGAGAGTGAGGAAGGGCGTTGGCGCCCGTCAGAGGAGTTTGGGTGGTTGAGAGGGGTGTTGCTGGGCGAGAGGCGCCTGCTTTAGTGAAAGGGTGGAATGTCGCGTTGGAGATGTGCGGTATCTCTTCGTAAGCAGTGGGAGAACTCTCTCGGATCTCGGGGTCGGTATGAGCTTTTGACTTGTTGCGGGCGCGGTTTTGTTCTTGTTCGCGCTCCCATTGCTCGTCGATTTCGTTTTCTGCGCCTTTGCTTGCGTGGGTCAGGTCGATCACTGATTGATCGTTTGGCCGCTCTGGCGCAGTCTCGATGATATTGGGCACAGCAGCCTTCAACTCGGCCTCCTTCTTCTTAATCTCTAGCAGCTCTTTTGCCATCTGCCACTCGATCAACTTCTCGTTGAGCTGTTGCTGCTTCTTCGCCAGCTTGACGAGTGCTACACGCGCATGGTCTTTGTCGCTCATCATGTCGTCCTCGCCGAGAGCCTGTACCTGGTAGTTCTTGCGCGCAGCTTCCTGCTTGCGGCGCTGAATGTCATTGTTTATCGCTTTGCTGTTCGGAATGGGCGATTTGGTGGGAGGAATGGCATTGACGCGGTGGCTGAGGCGTTCTCTGCGCGCAGAATCACTCTCAGCGAGCCAGTTGGGAGTGCGAGGGAGGCATACGCGCTCGTCCGGGCCGCCAGAAATGGCGTAGTCGAACTCGTTCATGGTGTCGTCGTCGTCGTCGTCGTCGTTGTTGTCGTCAATCACTGCAGCCTTCCTTTTCGCGGGAAGTGACTGTCGGCCGCCACGAACAGCACGAGTCTTGCCACGTGAAGAAGTCGCCGTTTGTAAGACTGGCTTGTGATTGCGGCCCTGGTGGGGCATGCTGTGTCTGGTCTTCTTCTTCGCGGGGCGGCGAGTTTCCTCCTCTTCTTCTTCCTGTTCATCCTCGTCCTCCTCTCTCTCCTCACTCACCGCGATGCTGCCCTCACCAGCCTCCCCCGCTTCCGACGCAGAACGCCTTGAACGCTTGAGATAACGTTTCGGCTGGTTCTCGATCCAGGACGAAGGGGTGTTGGCGTCGGCGGCGTAAACAGCACCGCGGTAGTGGTACGTCTGCACCGCCTCTCTGGCTGCTTGAGCAGCTTTGGGATCGCCCTTGAGGGCATCCGTGCCAGCGATGTTCAATTTCTTGAGCGCTGCTTGTTGCGCTCGCGACAGTTGGGAGGATGCTGCTGCTGCTGTTGGCGGTGATGAGGCTGCGGGAGAGGCCTGGCCGCCGAGCGACCGGCGCGTCGCGACCATGGTGTTGTTGCGGTGGTGGTGGTGGTGTTGAGAAGAGCGGGAGATGTGTAGATTGGTACTGGTATGAGTTTAGATGAAGGAGATCTTTCCAAGGAGATGTTTCTATGGTATACGTAATTCCTCCTACAATTGTCGGACAATAATAACACGCACGCACGGATGGACGAAACGGCTCGCAGCAGCTTTCCCCACGCTCCACCACGCAGGAAAGGGAAGACGCAAGCTCCCGATTGAGCGAGCCATTGCAAGCTGTGTGCGCGCCAATCAGCGTGCAGTTTGCTGGTGAGACATTCACTTTTGTTCGGTTGTTTCTTTGATTCACACAAGGAGAATAATGAAGAGATGTCGAATTGCAGTCTAGTATGGATATTATAGACAGAAGCTACGACAAGGCCTGCCGACTCTACCAGACGAGTACCAATGACGATATCCCTTGAGAAGACAGCAGAAGAAAAGGATCCCCTGTCAGAGACACTGCAGGCTCAGACAAAAGACCATAGCTGTATAGCAGCTAGTTTGCTGTATAGGTGGAAACATCCATTGAGACGCGTCTTTGTCTCGATGCATGACCACTGGACTTGGAGGTACTGCCATATGCATGCGCCGTGCATCTCAAACACGATACCGCCGAGAAAGTCGTCACCTCTCATCAAGCACAAATGACGCGTCCAACGCAATGAAACTCTGAAATTCTGCCTCTCGATCGATATGCGACGCGGTCGCCATCGAGAGGCGCGATTTTGCTTATGGAATGTTAGTTGGATGGATGAGAATCTCTGGAATCTCCTATGTCCTCACCATTCAATACTGCCTGTGAGGAAGAAGAGTCAGTAGCTCTGGCTTGAGATGGGACTGAGCTGCTACCTGTGTTACTTAAGGCCAGTATTTGGATGACAGCTGGACCGGATGATTCTACGATGTCGAATTACAAGCCTGCAGAGGATCTGGTGTCTTTCTTGCCAGTAACAATCTCAATCTCGTTTGTCACGATTTGGTGCAATCGTAGGATATCAGACGCGTAAACCCAAAGACCAATTTGTTAGAATGACCAGCCTTCAGAAATGGCTGCGGCAGTAGATCCTAGATATTATCATCCGTATGTTCACCGCTTCGGTTACTGGTGGCTTTGTGTATGCAGTAGCACAGACGAACAAGCAAAATCGTTCAACGTGCGCCTACTCATGATCTTATCTACGCGATGACTGTGCACAACGACAACTCTATCGACTCGCTGACCAGCCTCGCGCAAATCCCTGCACGTTGATTTGCCCTGCGAAAACTTCTCTTGCCCCGAAGCAGCAAGCCGGTGGGTCTTGGAGCAAAAGCACAACCGGGGTTCAGCGCCAACAGGGTTTGGGAGATATCTCTGTGAGACCATTGAGCCCATTGCTTTGCTGCTGCGTTGAATTTCTGCCCTGTGCTGAAGGAAGAGGAGGAAGAGGAAGAAGAAGATATTACAACTACTATTGTGACTCAATAGAGACGCTTTCCTCTTACACACGACACGTACAGAACAACAACACCCACGACCGGCGCATCGTCGCCAGCAACACCGCAACAATGCACCCTTCCATCCTCACCACCCTGTCGCAAACAACAACACATCCTTCCACCCCTCTCACCACCGCCGAAGCCTTCAGCGGTATCCTAGGCTCCATCTCCCTCGCCGCCTGGATCTTCCTGCTCGTCCCGCAACTGATCGAGAACCACGCCAATGGCCACGCCGATGGCATCTCCATGACCTTCCTCTTCATCTGGGCCGCCGGCGACATTCTCTCTCTTGCAGGCGGCCTCTGGGCCGGCCTCGTGCCCACCGTCATCGCGCTCGCAATCTACTTCTGCTTCGCCGACGGCGCCCTGATCACCCAGTGCATCTACTACAACACCCTCAACGCGCAGAAAGACAAAGAGCAGGAAGAAGCCGAAGCCATCGCCCACCCACGCGAACAAGACCCCCTCCTCGCCTCCGCCTCCGCCAACAACAGCACTCTCCAGCGCAAACCCTCCACCACCTCCCGCCGCTCCCACCGCCGCAGCAGCGCCGCCCTCAGCGCCCGCCGCGACTCCCTCTCCCGCGCCCTCGCCAAACCCACCACCACCTCCGCCTGGCTGAAGAACTCCCTCTCCATCCTCGCCATCGTCGTCGCCGGAACCGCAGGTTGGACCCTAGCCTACAAGACCGGCGCCTGGCACCCCGTGCCCCTCAAAGACCCCTCCGCCTCGGCACCCACGCCTCTCGGCGCCAGCCTCTTGGGCTACGGCTCTGCTTTGCTGTACCTTGGCGCGCGCGTCCCGCAGATTGTGAAGAACCAGCGTGAGAGGTCATGCGATGGGCTCAGTCTGCTGTTCTTCCTGCTGAGTTTGCTGGGCAACGCGACGTATGGCGCGGGGATCCTGTGCCATAGTTTGGAGGAGGAGTACGTGTGGACGAACTTGCCGTGGTTGATTGGCAGTTTGGGCACGATGGTGGAGGATTTGGTGATTTTTGCGCAGTTTAGGGCGTTCGGAGAAGGTGATGCAGAGGAGAGGGAGGAGGGTGAGGCTGTTGTGTGAGAGAACACGAGAGTGGATGGAGCGCAAGCTGTTGCGAGAATGATAATATTGAAGAAGCTCTGTTGGAATAGCCACAGCGACGACTTTGATCGGGCCTGGATGTGCGGAAAACCTGGACGTGGAAAACGAAACCCGGCAAGCCATTTTTGGATTTTTGTACTTGTATGATACCCGACGAACAAAGACAAAAACAGACCTGCAAGACGAATAGAATGGACGAACACACGCCTGGGATGAACAGAAAGACCTCCTGGCTGATAATGAACGAGGCTCCTCGACCAGCCAGCCAGATCCGAACGCGCACGCAACGGCGGCAGCAGCAGCAGCAGCGAAAACATAGAGTAGACTTCGAGCGCAAGCTCAACAACACATTGTATGTATGAATGTAACGGCAATTCTGCAGAAAATTTCGGACTTTGGACGGGTTGCATCAAGGTTTGTCTACTACACCTCTCATCATCGATTCAACGTCATCTTCAGCGCCGCATGGTTCTTTGGGCAGATGGGGAGATAGACAGAGAGATATTAACGGTCACGCAGAGATCATCCGTCTGTGCCCCCATCCAGCTCGCTGAACAATGATCCAGAATATCCGATCACTACGCCTCAATGTCACCGGACGCCACGCCGACGGGGTCCATACCTAGTAAGACCGGCTAAAGTATCCCGAACATCATTCACGCGTGCCATGACAGTCCAACTCCACTTCTGGACTGTCGGACAACGGAAAAAGGAGCGATGGCATCAGAATCGATCAATTCCATTCGAGTGACCTGAAGCTTCTCCTGCTTAGGATTCCCAGTACTCTACTCTATATTCTTGGACCAAAAATCTTTCAGGTAGCTTGTCCTGACACCGACAGGCCTTTCTCAAAATATCGATCCTAGCTAATCAAGAAAACCCTAACACGAAAAAAAAGGAAAAAGTCGTAACAAAAACGCCTGATCACCAGTCAGACAAACACCACCGTTCCTAGATCATCATCTTTTCCTCCCTTCTCCATACCATCCCTCTCCAACTCCCTTCCCTTCCAACCCCTCACCACCTCCTCCAAACCGGCCTCCACGTCGCCCCCAACCGATGCGGGTTCCTCTCCACAAATTCCAAATTCGCAACCATATACCTCTCCCTCTCCGCCCTATTCTCTTCCGTGTCCCTACGATAAGCCTGCAGATCCGGCGTCTCGACCCACTCGCCTCGGTGCCCGAAATGCTCCAATTTAATCATTGGGCGGCCGTTGGGGCCGAGGCGTGGTTGGGGTCGCGGAGGGGCGTTGTGAGGGCCGTAGGCGCCGTGGGAGGGGAGGGCGAAGGCGTTTGCGCCGCGGTTGGAGGGTGGGGGAGAGTTGGGGTGGCGGGCGTCGATTAGCTGGTGGAGGCGGTGGATGTTGTAGGTGTGGCCGTCGTGGGTGAAGTCGCCTTCTGTGGTGTTGTTTTGGGTGTTGGAGGTGTGGGATTGGTTGTTTTGCGGGTATTGGGCGTAAGGGGTTTGCAGCGGTTGAATGGGTATGTATGGGTTCTGGTTCTGGTTCTGATTGTAGAAGCCTGGGGTTTGGATGTTCGGGTTTTGCATGGGTGGATTCTGCATGTACTAGTGTTGGGAGTTTGGGTCTTGCATGTATGCGTTCTGCATACTCGGGTCCTGCTGATGGGCCTGACCCTGATCGGCTTGTGCCTGGGCGGACTGAGCCCGGATGAAATCCTCCTGTTGCATGTGGGCGATGTTGTAGTTGGTTTTGGGGTTGATATCGTAACTGTCGCGAGACGCTGTACCGTAAATGTTGGTGCTGTAGTCGTGGGCGAAACTTTGCAAGAAGACTCTCAGGCCTTGATTTTATAACTTTCATAGGATTGTTCATTGTACAGTCAATGGAGAGGACAGGCTATGAAGCTGTGGCACGTGGTCATAGTGATCGGGTTTGACAGGTTGCCTCATGACTGATTGTTTGTCGTGAGAACATAGGTCCCGTGAAGATCGCAGTGTGGTTCTGTCATTGAACGGCATTGTACAGTGGGCGGCAGCAGACCACGAGTTGCGTGCTTGCCCAACATTCCTATTTGAGCAACGAGACCAAGTGATAATTTGTTAGAAGTCACGGAGGTCCATCTGGGAAGAACTTCACTTACATCTTTCACAGCCAATGTTGCA